>CM039507.1:27096699-27696699 GCA_022432975.1 Begonia masoniana | reverse complement strand
AGCTTTTTCTGCAAAGCTTCAAGTTCCTCTTGTATTGCGGCTGCCCACTTTGGATAAGAGAAGGCATCCTCAACACAATTCGGAGCATGACAAACAGATAACATTTGAGTCAGATTTTTTAGAGGACTTGAAAGATTTTGAGTGGATACATAATTTTCAATTGGGTATTTAGATCTTATTTCTTCTTGATCCAAAGAATATTTATTTGGTTGTTTCCCACGATTTTGCTTGAAGACAAAACATAACAAATAGAAGAGTCTGAAATATTAGCTCATAAATGTGTAGTAGGAGTGTTCAACTCGAGGATATTCTCATGAGGAGGAAGAGATTCAAAGATATTCTCATGAGGAGAAAGAGCTTCTGGGGATTCTGTAATTTCAAGTTCTCCATTTTCAGCTTCTTTATTTCCTGGTTCTTCACTTTCATGGGTTGTGTTTTTCATATTTACATGTTTATTTTGTGACAATCTCTCTAGATGTTCTAGTTCTTCGCTTTCAACTGCTGTATTTATGGGTTCTTCATGATCATCATGTGATTCTCTCTTCCGGTTTCCATTTTCATTTTTACCTCCATAAGTTTTCATCCAATTCAACTCTTTAACTAAATTCTCCCCCTTAAGAGAAGAATTGGGTGTAGGATAAAAGGTTTCTGATTCAAAGAAAGTTACATCCATTGTGATATAGGTTCGGCTCGTTGTCGGATCATGACAATGAAAGCCCTTTTTATTTTAACCATAACCCAAAAATAAGCACCTTACTGCACGTGAATCCAACTTGGTACAATGATTTTTGTGGAGATAAACAAAGCCAACGCACCCAAAAATTTTTTGGGGATCATCAATACGGTAGGTAGAGATACATAAGCCGAAAGGACTTGCAATGGAGTTTTAAATTTCAAAAATTCATACCGTTTATCAAATATATAGTTGTAGACACGACATCCCCCAATATCGACTTGGCACATGTCCTCCAAATAGTAATGCACGTGCTGCTTCTAAAAGGTATCGATTTTTTCTCGCAGTGACACCATCTAGTTGTGGTGTTTGAGACCATGATGTTGTTGGGAATAATGTGCCCAACAAGCAAATGTTATGAACATTTTTATTGCTGTAATTAATAAATAAATTTTATGATTAATTTTTATATTTGCATTATTCGATATGCTTTATAAATTCAAAGAAAAATCCTTGATTATTTATGCAATTTTAAATTTACATATATGCTGATATATGTGGGATTAAATTTAAAAAGAAATAATCACAATAGTCCATGACTTATATTTGAAGTAAAGGATCTTCAAATTAATAAAGCCATAAATACAGTTCACTTCGTTGAGAACGTGTAGTCATATCCCGACTATATATGTAGTGACATAAAGTGATTGTATTTTATATAATATGATTATATAGGACTGGACCAGATGAAATTATATTGTTCTTATAATATCCGTTAAATGAAGAACAATTAATTTTATCATAATGATGGTCATATATGTATGATCTTAATTCATTGTATTTAGTAGACTCCTATTTCATTATAATTTATTCTTTGATTTACTCGGTACAGTTTTGTATGAGTTGCATTACATAAACCTTGTATTTTGGGAATAAATTAAATGAATAGCTGGGAATACTAACATTGATACAATGAAATCCATAATACAAGATTCCCTTGTTTGTTAGTTCAGGGATTGAATAATTAGCGCGCAAATTCATAAATGTTATGAATTAATTATTCAATCAAGAACTAATGGTAGTCAAGGATAAAGATGTAATATGAGAGGTTAACGGATTTTATACCTAGCTCTATTACGAATCTTAATGGAGGATTAATACATATGTAATGATTATATCAATGGACATTACTTTGAGTAAATATACTCTATAGTTCTAAGAGTGCAACTCTAGGTATTTAGTGGAATTACTCTAGAGTTAATAATTGTGTTATTTAATATAAAGAGTTTATATTAATTAACAAATATTATTGGAGCTTAAAACTATAGGTCCATCGGTCCATCTGTTATCTTATATCACTATTTAATTTCCATGTTATAAGAATAAATATATAAATGATTAATAAAGATTAATCATTTATAAACACTCATTTGAATATATTGTTATTCAAAATATATAAATAGTTTTTATATTTTGAATTCAAAATAAAATATCTCATTAGATGAAATATTTTTAAGGGATTTGAATTAGATTTGAAGAATCTCATCAGATGAGATTTGATCTTCAAATTGAAAGTTAGTTATGTAACGAACTATCAAATCAGATTTTTGAAATTTGAATATAAGTAGATATGGAAAATCTGATTAGATTAGATTTGATCTACGATTGACTTATAGTTTGTTTAATATTTAAAAGTAGATCTGAATAATCTCATAAGATGAGATTATCTTGAAAAGTAGTTTTCATAAATATATTCTAAAAACTGTTTTTAGATTATATGATTAATTAATAAATTGATTTATTAGATAAATCAACTGTTAATCAAATTAGATTTGATTAGATATGATTTATTTTTTAAAAAATTAGTTTTTATTAAAATAAATCTGAAAAATTAATTTTAAAACAGATCTATAAAAATTGTCAAATGTGATTTGACATTAGAAGACAACAACGGTGAACGACAGAGAAACAAATCCCTAGAGAGAAAAGGTGTGACCTTTCCGTATTCGGTTTTAGAAAATCGTTTTCTAAGATCGAAGAGAGACGTCTCATGTGTTGAGAACACGTCTCTCCACAAATATATGAGTGTGTTATTCTTGTAAGAGAGACGCCCACACGTCAGGAGATTTAAGTGTAAAGATCTTCAGAGAAGACTCGACGGTATCAAAGTCTTCGGGAAAAACACCTGATCCTGAGTTAAAGCTGTTAAGATCAGACGGGAGTACCTGAGTAAAAGCGTTGCTCCATAAAGGTATTTTCTATTATTACTTCACAATCTAATTCTAATAATTTTTCTCAATGTAAATTGTTTACATTTTGAAAAATTACATATTTCTCAAAAATAATTTCTTTTAGACTAACGATCCAACTTATGGTTTTTGTTGATTTTAAAATAGTTTTAAAGTCACAGGGTAACGCATGTCACTATTATTATGAATAATAGTGAATTCCGCCATGCGTAGGAACCTCGAAAACCAACAGATGTCTTATGAAGAAGACCATGTTGTCGGAAATAACTTTGAAATTTATGGTTGATAAAGTCTCCACCATTATTGGAATGTAGGACCTTTATTTGGGAAGAGAATTGAGTCTGAATGATGACGTGAAATGCTTGAAAAATGATGAATCCGTCGCCTTTGGTTTTTGATTGATAGAGTCATGTAATATGAGTGCAATCATCTACAAAAATTACAAACCAACGATAACTTGAAAAAGAAGATATTGGTGATGACCCCCACACATCATAGTGCATCAAAGAAAAATTAATACATTTTTTATTCAAGCTAATTGGATAAGAAACTCTATGACTTTTAGCCATGATACATGTATCACATTTAAAGTCCAAATTTTACAAATTTGAAATAAATTTAGAAATAAATGTCGTAGATAACCAAACGAAGGATGCCCCAAGCGCCAATGCCACAATCAACTTTGTCTTTCCTTGCTATTTGTTTGGTGATGCAAGTGATTCGACATGCCTGAATTAAAGTTATCCAAGTAATATAGCCCACCCTCCTCTAAGTACCACATCCAATAATCTCCTTGCTGACAATATCATGAATAAAAAAACATAGAACATATTAATACTACACAATTGAACTATTCAGTAACTTGACTTAACATCAACTTATTAGAAATGGATGGGACAAGGACGGTGTCAGATAAGAGAGAGAAAGAGATAAATGCACAATTCCATCTCATGTAACGGATATTTTGTCCCATTGGCTAGCGATGTGAGTTCTTGGTTGAGTTATATTGGAGAAGTTATTTGGATCAAATGTCATATGATTTGTTGCTCCAGAGTCGATAATCCAAGCATCATTGTTTCGAGAGGTAAAGCTGCAAAAACTTTACCACGATTATCTTGATCTTTAACTAGAGAGGAGAGATTGGTCAAAGGAATAAAGGACAATTGAGGTTCGGCAGTAGCAACTACTGCCTTACCCATGTCGTCTTCATTTTCTGATGTATCTTGTTTTTTTCGGGCTTGTAACTCATGCCACCAGTCTGGGTAACCATGTAAGTTGAAACATGTGTGTTTGTTATGTTTTGTACCTCTACCCCCATCAGAGTGGTTCTTGGATCTTGATGAAGATCATAACCTCACCAAACTTTGTGATTGGCTATTTTTTAAGCTTTTGGTTGCCATGACAGCACCACTAACTTCACTTTCTACTTTTGATACCATCACAGATCGCTGAATACTCGCCCTTCAAACATGAGCGTACGCCTGCTCAATTGTGGGAAAAGGTTTTTTTTTTAAAGCATCACTCTGAACATTATCTAGACGATCATCAAGTCCGTCTAGAAAAATATACACTCCTCCTGTAACGACCCCAACCCCGTAGGTCCGTCACAGGACTTGACTTTACATTGACATAACCTTTACCTAAACCCTCGTGTTTACGCATAAATTTTTTTTTCTTTTTCACTCGACACTATAAAATAAACCGAATCTAGACAATTGACCCACCCCTAACAAACTTTAGGGTCTAACTTTGACTTAAGCATTTTGAGCGTAAAACATTTCGACTTTTAAAACATTTAAAACTAGACTAAAACCATTAATAACTTAAAACAATTAACAATTAAAGTAAGATCAATTAAAACAAAACACTCATTTGTCGATCATCAAAACACGACACTAATATAACCTATACTTTCGGGAAGAACTCAAGAAAACGAACTGCATTGATCGCTCTAAAAATCGAGCGTATCCTTACCTGTTTTAAAATAACCAAACAGTTCAAAATAACCAAACAGTTCCAGTATATTTCTAAAATTAAGACTCCACATTCTAAACGTTCTACTTCCACTACATTTACATCAAAACTCAACCTTTCATACATTTTTCTATCAAATCATCCGATCCACATCCTTAAACATTTTCATACTTTCACAAACAAAACCGACACGTAGACCTACTAACAATAGACTCGTACTCATACTAACCACGGTCGGAATCGCCCTAACAATATTGCCGGGTTGCCACCATGGTCGTACTCCAACAACTGCGTCCGTAATCCTAGCATACTCGTGAAAACTCACCGTACCTGTTCTTCTGCACCTACATCACAGAACTCAAACTATAAGCCTAATGCTTAGCAAGTAGTGACAATATGAATTAAAAACATTTTACTTAACATATGTAGTTTCTACAGTTTCATCATACATAATCATTTCGTTTCAGTTTATATCGTTTCCATCATACATAATCATTTCGTTCCCATCATACATACATGTAATCCTCTACCAATGGAGGGCGGATTAGTTTCTCCATCTCTAGACATTCCACAACTTCATCTGAAGGGTGAACCACTTCCTTCAGACGTTCTATATTTTCTAGACGTTCCACACTTTACATCTGAAGGGTGAACCACTTCCCTCAGACACTTTACATTTTTCGTTTTACATCGTTGTCGTTTCTACGTTCAAATCGTGAAAACATATGCTAAAACATTTTCGTACTTTTTCTAAAACATGATGCATGAGAAAGCTAAACATACATAGAAACATGCAACATAACCTAGCGTTCCGTGATGTAGGCCCGAAGGCAACACGCATGCAACACTACTTACCTGACGTCCTTAGTAATTCGTCTCTGTTAACCGTGGAACCTGAAAAACCCAAATATCAAAACATTGCATTAGAACTTGCTTGGCATAACTAAACTCTCATTTTCGTGAAAACATATTAAACTACTATTTCTAGCCTAATTTAACTAAAATCTAACTAAATGGGCCACTATTTTGGGTTCGGTAAAAACTGACCCGAAACTCAAACGTGCATAACTTTTGCGTCGGTGATCGAAATCGGACGATTCCAGCGGCCATGTACTCCTCTAATAACCTATTTTAACCTGCCAAAAGGAATTTAAAAAAAAACGACCGTAGCTAGATCAAATCAGGCAAAACCCGATTCTGCCCTTTCCAGAAATTTTCTCCCTTTTCGATTTTTCATCAATCCACACTCATTTCCTCACTAATCGACCACATATACCCTCAATTAGAATAATCTAACCTAAAATCAAAGTTTCCAATTAAGAAAACCCTAGGCTCAAATTCGGGTCCCCTGTTTCCAGCACAACCCGAGCTCCATACTGCCCGGCAATCTACGCCGGCATTAAGCTCGACAATACAATGCCGAGAGCAACCAAAAAGGGCCGGTGATCAGAGCTCAATCGAGCTCGTCACCCTCGGCCACAAACCGAACAAAACTAGGGCAAAGCTCACCGGTTTTCGATCAGGTTTGGCGCGGAAAAGTCGAACCGAGCTCTGGCCTCAGCTCGCCGGAGTTTGCTCGTCTAAACGGTGGCCGGAATCGCGTGGTCGCCGGAGGAGAGTCGTCGCTCGGCTCTCTGTCGTCGGGGCTCTCCCTCTGGCGTCGGGGCTCGGCAGCAGAATGGCTTCTTCGTGAAGCCATTCTGTTTTTATAAAAATTATAATCTTTTTACTTACCAAATTACTTAAATGCCCTTCCCTCAATTCTATACTTAATTCTTTAATTAGTCTATCGATTCGGTTTCTCTGCAATTTCCTTATTTCTCCAATTATTCCAATTAAATCTTAGAGTTCTAACAAAACTCACTGTTCACAAAACGGACTTATTTTGCTATTTTTACGAATTAACATACTAAAAGGCTAAAACGGGAACTCTAGCATTACTCTTTTCGATTTGGGTTTCTAAAATTTCACTTATTCCTCTAAAAATTCCCATAACTTCCTAGGGCTCTAAGGAAACATCCCGCTCAAGAAAAAAAAAAAAAAAAAAAAAAAAAAAAAAAAAAAAAAAAAAAAAAAAAAAAAAAAAAAAAAAAAAAAAAAAAAAAAAAAAAAAAAAAAAAAAAAAAAAAAAAAAAAAAAAAAAAAAAAAAAAAAAAAAAAAAAAAAAAAAAAAAAAAAAAAAAAAAAAAAAAAAAAAAAAAAAAAAAAAAAAAAAAAAAAAAAAAAAAAAAAAAAAAAAAAAAAAAAAAAAAAAAAAAAAAAAAAAAAAAAAAAAAAAAAAAAAAAAAAAAAAAAAAAAAAAAAAAAAAAAAAAAAAAAAAAAAAAAAAAAAAAAAAAAAAAAAAAAAAAAAAAAAAAAAAAAAAAAAAAAAAAAAAAAAAAAAAAAAAAAAAAAAAAAAAAAAAAAAAAAAAAAAAAAAAAAAAAAAAAAAAAAAAAAAAAAAAAAAAAAAAAAAAAAAAAAAAAAAAAAAAAAAAAAAAAAAAAAAAAAAAAAAAAAAAAAAAAAAAAAAAAAAAAAAAAAAAAAAAAAAAAAAAAAAAAAAAAAAAAAAAAAAAAAAAAAAAAAAAAAAAAAAAAAAAAAAAAAAAAAAAAAAAAAAAAAAAAAAAAAAAAAAAAAAAAAAAAAAAAAAAAAAAAAAAAAAAAAAAAAAAAAAAAAAAAAAAAAAAAAAAAAAAAAAAAAAAAAAAAAAAAAAAAAAAAAAAAAAAAAAAAAAAAAAAAAAAAAAAAAAAAAAAAAAAAAAAAAAAAAAAAAAAAAAAAAAAAAAAAAAAAAAAAAAAAAAAAAAAAAAAAAAAAAAAAAAAAAAAAAAAAAAAAAAAAAAAAAAAAAAAAAAAAAAAAAAAAAAAAAAAAAAAAAAAAAAAAAAAAAAAAAAAAAAAAAAAAAAAAAAAAAAAAAAAAAAAAAAAAAAAAAAAAAAAAAAAAAAAAAAAAAAAAAAAAAAAAAAAAAAAAAAAAAAAAAAAAAAAAAAAAAAAAAAAAAAAAAAAAAAAAAAAAAAAAAAAAAAAAAAAAAAAAAAAAAAAAAAAAATTAAAAATTCCCATAACTTCTAGGGCTCTAAGGAAACATCCCGCTCAAGAAAATACTTTAATTTGCTATTTTACGAAAATAACCTAAGAAATTAGAAAATCCTAAGATCCGAAAACCCGGGCGTTACACCTCCTCTCGTAGAAGCAAGTTATATTTTTATATGTCTATTGCACATTCCATTGGATTGGGACGACACAAATCAATCTCTCACCACAAGCCTTGTAAATCATTATAATACTTCTCTATGGATCCTCCATTTTTTTTCATTTGAGATACCCGACGTCATAGATCATATACTTGCAAAGTGTCAGTTCTATCAAAATATGTTGTGTCAGCTGAGTCTCACACTTGTTTAGCCATTGGGTAGGAAATAAAGTTCACAACTAAGGAGTAATCCATTCAGTTAATCAACCATCCTTTCAGCGTGGCATTCTCGATCTGCCATTTAAGGTATGATGGATCTATTTCGAGTGGTTGGGGGATAGTCTCCATTGATATACCCAAGTTTGTCTTTGCCTGAGATGTACATCTCAACAACTTGAGACCATAGTTTCAACAATTCAACTTGATGCTTCTTGGTATCGTACAAGAATCAGTAACTGTTGATGAGAAATTTGGGTTCTTGAAAGAGCTTATGTTATTTTGGTGGTCAAATTGTTGAGGATGAATTCAGTAGAAGTGATTGGTGGTATCACTTCGGTGGAATTAGCCATGGATGCTGAGGATTCTGAATTTCTTTTTTAATCAAAAAATAAGAAACCTAAGACCTTGCTCCGATACCATGTCAAAGAGGTAATCTATTTTTTTTCACTTTCCATACAACTATTGCAACATATATATAGATAGAATGAGAGACATTAGAGAGCTATAATTTTTTTCCTTTTACAAAATTGCTACTATCATGAGTCATCCTTGATAGAAGGGATTTTCATATTTCCTAATTGGTTGATCACGTAAATCATGCTAACATCTTCAACTTCGTTCTAATATATTCAATTTCAGACAATGCTATAATCATGAATACTTATATTCAACTACATTTTGAAACTCTAATTTCATTGCTTCATTTACCCAATTGTCATACTTTTGAATGCATAAAACAATTGACAAATGTATCTTGATAGAGAAGAAAGTGCATATATTGGAAGGTGAGAAGTTCTCTCTCAAAAGACACAATCAACCTGTAACACCCGACATTTCGGCCAGGTGATTTTCTGACCATTTTCATTGTCACCCTCTTATTTAACCTTTATGATTTAAATTTAATGTTAAGACAAATTTATTACAAGTAGAGTAAAACTAGGTTGGGTGGCAGTTTTGTAATTAAGATCGATGGGTTGAGTATAAATAGAAGATGGAAACCTTAAACCTCATTTTATTACCACTGTAGCCGACATTCCCTCTCGGCGATTCCTTCTCTCCCAAGCTTTTGCTCTCGGCTACCAGAATCTTCCCTTGCTGACGGCTGGTTTCAGCCTGCTTTTCTCTGCAAATCCGCACCCGAGGTATGGAATGGACAATGTAGTCATTTATTAGTGATTAAAGTTCTGCTTTCAGCTCGGCATTTGAGATCGGAATTTTCTTAGCAGTGGCCGAGTAGTTTAAGACTCTTTTAAGTCTGAGAGTAGAAATGTCATCCCAAATCGATTCTGAACATTTCAAAGTAACCAACTCGGATTTAATCAATGGTAAAACCTGTCCACCTAGTTTCAGATTTCAGACTGCAGTGTGTCAAACAGAGGATTCGGAGTAACCTTAGCTATTAGAGTCCTAGAACGATTTATCAATAGAACTATTAGGACCTTTGTTTTAACTACTGTAATGTACATGTTTTAGGTGAAGAAGTTTAAAGGGGAGAAGCTCGGATTGCTAAGGAAACCAGGTAAGTGAATGTATTAAGATTTCCGGCCACTAGGGCCCTACACCGCAAGGGTATTAGGAAATCATTGAGATGTTAGTCTGTTGATTATGATTAGTTATTTCCATGATATGAAGAATTTGTGTACGAAGATGTTAAGCTACGGGATGTTTTGTTTGTCTTTATGGTATGACTTTTCTCTGTGAACTTCATGTCTATGCATTATGTCCACGTTATGATTAAGTTGAGAACATGAAAAGCAAACGTAACCATGATTAAGTGCAGAACGGGGGAAAAGACTATGACATGTATGACTCGTGAATTCTCCCACTGGAGGAGGCCGAGTTAATGGTATGTATGCTCGCGGATTCTCCCACTGGTGGAGGCCGAGTTGATGATATGTACGACTCGCGAATCCTCCTACCGGTGGAGGCCGAGTTAATGACTATTATGGCTCGCGGATTCTCCCACTGGTGGAGGCCGAGTTGATGACATGTATGGCTCGCGAATTCTCCCACTGGTGGAGGCCGAGCAAGTCGTTACTATGATTGCCGCGATAGGCAAATGACTATGTACCCCTGCCCTTCTCCCTCGTTTCCTGCCTTAATACATGTCATGTAAATAATGAAAATGAACATGAATGAAGAAAGGTTTATGAACTTGTGTTCTCTAATTTGTGCACTCATGTATATCTGTCAGCATGCATTCCTTACTAAGCATTAGGCTTATAGTTGAACCTTACGGTGTAGGTGAAGAAGGTTCAGGTGAGGATACTTTGTTCAAAGAGGATGCTTAAGGCTGGTTGCTGGAGGAAGCTCAAAATGACAGTGCAGGACTGGAAAGGCGATTTATGACCCCTGGTTAATGCTCTTTTGTTTCAGTATAATAAAGGATATGGTAGTTTAAGTAGGATGAGATTATTTTATAATGTTGAGTCTTGAGACTGTCTAGTTGATCACTGAGTCAGGGAATGATTATATAGATTTATAAATGATCTGTAGCTTAAGTCTTCCGCTATATGCATTCTGAATGAGTTGTGGTTCTTTTTGTTGGAAGGTGTCATTTGATGATTTAGTGTTTTCTACCATAAGATGGAAGCTGGATGAGGTAGTCTTCTGGCTGACGTCATCGGCAGATGCCGGATAAAAGTAGTTTGATGGTTTAGTCTTCCGGCTGACATCATCGGCAGATGCCGAATGATAGTAGTTTGATGGGTTAGTCTTCCGGATGACGTCACCGGTAGATGCAGAATGTGTTTTGTCGTCTAGTGACCGGTGGATGTTGGCTGACGTCACCGGAAGATGTAAATGTTATCTTGTCGTCTAGTGACCGGTGGATGTCACCGGATGATGTTTTAATTGAGCACGCGAGGCCCACGTGCCCACCGGAAGATGTCTCCTTTTAGGCGGTGTTAAGCGAGTCACGCGCAATGCACGTGATGACCGGACGATGAAATTTCTGAGGGTTGCCAACACATGCAACCCATGCAAACCCGAGTGGAATCATGTTAAGAGAGTTGAGGGCATTTCTCATTTGCCCGAATTTGTCAAGAAACCGATGACCGAGTCTAGTCGCTCGACTCTGTGAAAGTTTGAGCCGACGAGGCGTAGGAAGTCGAGCACGAGAGGGTTTGTCTTCCTTGATGGTTCTATGTCTCTGTTTCCAGTTTAGGAAAAAAAAAAGATATAATATAATATGCAAAATGTGAATGTCTGTCGAGGAATAGAAAAAAATGTAATGATAGTAAAAGTCAAGCAAACGGTTAATGAAAGATTATGAAAACGTGACGGCTCCTGGCCGGGGTTGTTACAATTATGGTATCAGAGCAAACCAGGTTCTAAAACCGATTCTGCAGACTGCCTTCCAGCACTGACTGTCACTCGAGCACACCTCAGCAACTGTAAGTATTTATGATTTCATGTATGTCATTAAGTTAAGTGATACCTGTAATGATTTGTCTAGGAATCCCAAAATGGTTAGAGGTCAACAGAGAGAGAGCAATGAGGATAGCAATGCTATTGCTCAGTTGACCGAGTTAGTCATGCGTCAATCCCACCAGATAGAACGACTGATGACAGCTAGAGAAGAACAAGGCAACTCCAGTACTAACGCAACTCATGATCATGGGGGTGAACGCTTTCACCGGCTTCGACCCCCGGTGTTTAATGGGTATGTTTCAGATCCTATTCATGCTGAGGAGTGGATTCGAAAGATAGAAGACATGTTTAAGTATGCAAAGGTTGATGAAGGGGATAAGGTCACCTATGCTGTCTTTCATTTGGAGTTAAGTGCAAGGCATTGGTGGGACTCGATCCAGAACACCGCTAATGCCGAAGCTATGACCTGGGGGATGTTCAAGACTGCCTTCTTTGACAAGTACTTTAATAGGACTGTACGGGCCAACAAGAAGAAGGAGTTCATGAATCTTCGACAAACTGGCTCTGTGACGGATTACATATGCGAATTTGATGCCTTATCACGGTTTGCTCCCCGTATGATTGAGGATGAGGAAGACAAGATTTATCAGTTTGTTCAAGGACTGAAGCCAAGTCTGTACATGAAAGTGAAGACTGCTGGGATACATAATGTACCTTATGGTGAAGTGACGGCTAAGGCCTTGGAGCTGGAAGAGGCAGAAATGACGGCATATGCACAGCGCAAACAGCCAAAGAAACTCATGAAGGACATTCAGCCGCCGCCACGTCAGAACAAAGGATGGCAGCCGCGACAAAACGGGGGACCACAGCAACAACAGTAGGGAATAAAGAGGCCCCTCAACCAGAATGGTGACCAGGGAAAAGGAAAGAGACCTCTGGCACCTCTATGCCCTACATGTTAGAAGAACCACCCTGGTGAGTGCAAGTTGCTTTCTGGCCGTTGTTTCAGGTGTGATAAGACCGGACACTTAGTCAGAGACTGCCCCATGCCGCCAGACCTGAACCGTGCAAGAGTAATACCCAGAGTTTACGCTATGTTGGAAGATGAGGACACAGTGCCGCATACAGTCATATCAGGTACCATCATGATCTGTGGTTTTGCTGCTTATACACTTATAGATACAGGGGCCACACACTCGTTTATATCAACCTTGTTTGTATACAATCATAACATAGGATCTTTACCAGCTGAAAGGTCATATAGTGTTATGTTACCATCAGGGAAGTCCCTACATTTAGAACAGATTGTAATTGGTGACGTTGTGTCCCTAGGGGATAGGAACCTCTATGCGGAACTAATTGTTATTGACATAAAAGGGTATGAAGTGATATTAGGGATGGATTGGTTATTTAGGCATCATGCCACAATAAGTTGTAGATCCGGAATAGTTGATTTTAGACCCCCAAATGGTAATCATTATTCCTTCCAAGCTATTCCTAAAATAAGTAAGATACCAATTATATCCTCACTAGAAATTCACCGAATGCTGAGAAGTGGTTGTGAGAGCTACTTGGCTAGTGTAATAGATGATCGGGTGAAGAATAAAATTGAGCTACAAGATATTCCTATAGTCCGAGAATTTCCCGAGGCATTCTTGGATGACTTACCGGGTATACCACCTGATAGGGAAATAGAATTTGTAATTGATACATACCCTGAGGCATCACCTGTATCTAAGAATCCTTACCGTATGGCACCTGTTGAGTTGAAAGAATTGAAGGTCCAACTGCAGGAATTGGTAGACAAGGGATTTATTCGCCCCAGTAGTTCTCCTTGGGGTGCACCAGTCTTATTTGTAAGGAAGAAAAATGGTTCTTTTAGAAAGTGCATAGATTACAGGGAACTAAATAAGTTGACCATCAAGAATAGGTACCCCTTACTGAGGATTGATGATTTGTTTGACCAATTGCAAGGAGCTAAGGTATTTTCAAAGATAGATTTACGTTCGGGTTATTACCAACTGAAGGTTAAAGAAGGAGATATACCAAAGACAGCCTTCAGAACCCGCTATGGACATTATGAATTCTTGGTCATGTCGTTTGGATTGACAAATGCCCCTGCAGCCTTTATGGACTTAATGAATCGAGTTTTTCGGGGGTACTTGGACAAATTTGTAATTGTGTTTATAGACGATATCCTGATATACTCACGGACTGAAGCTGACCATGCAGAACATTTAAGAGTAGTTTTGACAACATTGAAGGAGCACCAGCTTTATGCCAAATTGTCTAAGTGTGAATTTTGGTTGGACAAAGTTAATTTCCTTGGCCATGTAGTTTCTGTTAATGGAATATCAGTGGACCCGACCAAAATTCAGGCAGTAAAGGATTGGCCACAACCAAAGAATGCCAGTGAAGTCCGCAGCTTCCTTGGATTGGCAGGCTATTACAGAAAATTCATCAAGAGATTTTCTATGATAGCTAAACCCCTGACGAGTTTGACGAAGAAGGACTATTAAGTATTCTTGGACCGAAGCCTGTGAAGATAGCTTTCGGTATTGAAACTGAAGTTAACGACAGCCCCTGTTTTGACCCTCCCAACCGAAGAAGGAAAATTTAGTGTTTACTGCGATGCGTCTAAAGTTGGTTTAGGTTGTGTCCTGATGCAAGAAGGTAAAGTTATAGCGTATGCTTCTAGGCAGCTAAAGAATTACGAGCAAAATTACCCCACCCATGATCTAGAATTAGCTGCTGTTGTTTTTGCTTTGAAGACTTAGAGACACTATTTATATGGGCAGCAATGTGAAGTGTTTTCTGACCATAAAAGCCTAAAGTACCTCTTCACACAGAAGGAGTTGAACATGAGACAGAGACGTTGGTTGGAATTTGTCAAGGACTACGATTTTGAGATCAAGTATCACCCGGGGAAGGCTAACTCTGTAGCCGATGCATTGAGTAGGATGTCAACAACAATGCAGCCCGTGGTTTCAACCATGTCTATACCTTTGAGAACAGAAGTTCAGAAGTTTGGCTTGGAGATAGTTCCAGAGTTATCAATCTTGCTCGCTGAGTTAACTATTCAACCAACAATTTTGGAAAAGATCAAGGATGCGCAACAGAGGGATTCAGAGGAAAATATCAGCATGATGAATAAGTTGAAAGACACCACCTCCGAGTTGAGTCTCTCCAAGGATGGAATCCTGAGGTTTAGGAATCGGTGGTGCATTCCTAATGATGTGGAATTGCGTAAGTTGATCTTGACTGAGGCGCACTCCTCTTCCTTTTCTGTACATCCTGGCTGCACCAAGATGTACCGAGACCTGAAGTTACTGTACTGGTGGCCTAACCTAAAAAGGGATGTTGCTAAGTATGTAGAGTCCTGTTTAGTATGCCAACAAGTCAAAGCCGAGCACCAACGTCCAGGAGGTACTCTTCAGCCGTTGCCTATTCCCGAATGGAAGTGGGAACACATAGCTATGGATTTCGTAGTAGGACTACCTAAGACGACAAAAGGGCATGATTGTATTTGGGTTGTGGTTGATAGGATGACAAAATAAGCCCATTTCTTACCTGTGAGGACCACCTATACGATGGACCAATTTGCTGATCTCTATGTTCAGGAAATTATTAGGTTGCATGGAATCCCGGTATCCATTGTTTCTGACCGTGACCCCAGGTTTACCTCTCGATTCTGGAAAAGTTTGCAAGGTACATTAGGTACAAAGTTATCTTTCAGCACGGCTTTTCACCCACAGACCGATGGCCAATCAGAAAGGACTATTCAAATACTCGAAGATATGTTGAGAGCATGTGTACTTGACTTTCAGACAACTTGGAGTAGACATTTACCGCTAGTTGAGTTCTCCTACAATAACAGTTATCAGTCCACCATTGGTATGGCACCCTATGAAGCACTGTACGGTAGGAAATGTAGGTCACCTCTTTACTGGGACGAGGTTGGCGAAACAAAACTTCTTGGACCCGATATTCTGCAGCAAATGTCAGATAAGATTGCCACTATTCGAAAAAGAATGATGACTGCACAAAGCCGACAGAAGTGTTATGCAGATCAAAGGAGGATGGAACTCGAGTTTGCAGCAGGAGATGTTGGACAATTATCCAGAGTTATTTGCTTGAGCAATTTTCGAGGATGAAAATTTTGTTTAAGGAGGGGTGGATGTAACACCCGACATTTCGGCCAGGTGATTTTCTGATCATTTTCATTGTCACCCTCTTATTTAACCTTTATGATTTAAATTTAATGTTAAGACAAATTTATTACAAGTAGAGTAAAACTAGGTTGGGTGGCAGTTTTGTAATTAAGATCGATGGGTTGAGTATAAATAGAAAATGGAAACCTTAAACCTCATTTTATTACCACTGTAGCCGACATTCCCTCTCGGCGATTCCTTCTCTCCCAAGCTTTTGCTCTCGGCTACCAGAATCTTCCCTTGCTGACGGCTGGTTTCAGCCTGCTTTTCTCTGCAAATCCGCACCCGAGGTATGAAATGGACAATGTAGTCATTTATTAGTGATTAAAGTTCTGCTTTCAGCTCGGCATTTGAGTTCGGAATTTTCTTAGCAGTGGCCGAGTAGTTTAAGACCCTTTTAAGTCTGAGAGTAGAAATGTCATCCCAAATCAATTCTAAACATTTCAAAGTAACCAACTCGGATTTAATCAATGGTAAAACCTGTCCACCTATTTTCAGATTTCAGACTGCAGTGTGTCAAACAGAGGATTCGGAGTAACCTTAGCTATTAGAGTCCTAGGACGATTTATGAATAGAACTATTAGGACCTTTGTTTTAACTACTGTAATGTACATGTTTTAGGTGAAGAAGTTTAAAGGGGAGAAGCTCGGATTGCTAAGGAAACCAGGTAAGTGAATGTATTAAGATTTCCGGCCACTAGGGCCCTACACCACAAGGGTATTAGGAAATCATTGAGATGTTAGTCTGTTGATTATGATTAGTTATTTCCATGATATGAAGAATTTGTGTACGAAGATGTTAAGATACGGGATGTTTTGTTTGTCTTTATGGTATGACTTTTCTCTGTGAACTTCATGTCTATGCATTATGTCCACGTTATGATTAAGTTGAGAACATGAAAAGCAAACGTAACCATGATTAAGTGCAGAACGGGGGAAAAGACTATGACATGTATGACTCGTGAATTCTCCCACTGGAGGAGGCCGAGTTAATGGTATGTATGCTCGCGGATTCTCCCACTGGTGGAGGCCGAGTTGATGATATGTACGACTCGCGAATCCTCCTACCGGTGGAGGCCGAGTTAATGACTATTATGGCTCGCGGATTCTCCCATTGGTGGAGGCCGAGTTGATGACATGTATGGCTCGCGAACCCACTGGTGGAGGCCGAGCAAGTCGTTACTATGATTGCCGCGATAGGCAAATGACTATGTACCCCTGCCCTTCTCCCTCGTTTCCTGCCTTAATACATGCCATGTAAATAATGAAAATGAACATGAATGAAGAAAGGTTTATGAACTTGTGTTCTCTAATTTGTGCACTCATGTATATCTGTCAGCATGCATTCCTTACTAAGCATTAGGCTTATAGTTGAACCTTATGTTGTAGGTGAAGAAGGTTCAGGTGAGGATACTTTGTTCAAAGAGGATGCTTAAGGCTGGTTGCTGGAGGAAGCTCGAAATGACAGTGCAGGACTGGAAAGGCGATTTATGACCCCTGGTTAATGCTCTTTTGTTTCAGTATAATAAAGGATATGGTAGTTTAAGTAGGATGAGATTATTTTATAATGTTGAGTCTTGAGACTGTCTAGTTGATCACTGAGTCAGAGAATGATTATATAGATTTATAAATGATCTGTAGCTTAAGTCTTCCGCTATATGCATTCTGAATGAGTTGTGGTTCTTTCTTTTGGAAGGTGTCATTTGATGATTTAGTGTTTTCTACCGTAAGATGGAAGCTGGATGAGGTAGTCTTCCGGCTGACGTCATCGGCAGATGCCGGATAAAAGTAGTTTGATGGTTTAGTCTTCCGGCTGACGTCATCGGCAGATGCCGAATGATAGTAGTTTGATGGGTTAGTCTTCCGGATGACGTCACTGGTAGATGCAGAATGTGTTTTGTCGTTTAGTCACCGGTAGATGCAGAATGTGTTTTGTCGTCTAGTGACCGGTGGATGTTGGCTGACGTCACCGGAAGATGTAAATGTTATTGTAACACCCGACATTTCGGCCAGGTGATTTTCTGACCATTTTATTTATCACCCTTTTATTTAACCTTTATGATTTAAATTTGATGTTAAGACAAATTTATTACAAGTTGAGTAAAACTAGGTTGGGTGGCAGAATTGTAATTAAGATTGATGGATTAAGTATAAATAGAAAAAGGAAACCTTAAATCTCATTTAAACCTCACTGTAGCCGACACCCCTTCTCTCGGCGATTTCTTCTCTCCCGAGCTCCTGCTCTCTGTTACCGGCGTTCTCCCTCACTGACGACTATTTTCAGCCTGCATTTTCTCTGCAAGTTCGTACCCGAGGTATGCAATAGACAATGTAGCTATCTGTTAGTTTATCAGCTCTGTTTTCAGCTCAGCATCTGAACTTGGAGTTTATCAATGGCCATGCCGTTTTAGAACATTTTAGAATCCGAGAGTAGTAATGTCAACCCGAATAGATTCTGGTCATTTTAAGTAACCTAACTCAGATTTAATCAATAGTAGAACCTCTTTGTTCTATTTTGGATTTCAGATTCTGCACAGAGCTTTAGACTAAGGATTCGGAGATGACTCTAGCTATTAGATTCTAGGATGACCTATGATTAGAACTTTTAGGATTTTATTTAACTACTGTAATGTGGAATGTGTTAGGTGAAGAAGTTGAAGAGAAAGTGATCCAAGTTGCTAAGGAATCCAGGTAAGTGAATGTATTAAGTTTCCGGCCAATAGGGCCCTACATCAAAGGATTAAGTTAGATTTAGTGAACATTGTCTGCTATATGTTTGATGAAATGTCGATGGATATGGTTCTGTTATTCTCATGTACTCCCCTGTCTTAGTTCGATGATTAAGTGCATTTATGTTATGCATCATGTTTTACTTCTCAAGCATATGAAAATGTTTTGAAATATGTTTTCTCATGAATAAGGTAAGAAGATAAAACTTATGCAACGTGGTTAAGTGAGGGTTGGGGGTGGTTCGGCGTATGTCACAGTCCGCAGTAGGACATATGAATACGACCCGCAGTAGGGACCATGATCAAACTCACTGTCGAACCCCCTTTACCGGCACAAATCCTCCCTTAAACCACATAATGTAATGAAGAATATGAATGATGAAAGGAATGATGAATATGAGCATGTCTACGAATGATGATTATGAACAATGAATACGAGATACGATTTATGAATGATGATTAAGATAAGTACATGAAAAGAAAAGACTTATGAGCATGTTTTTCTCCAAGTTATGCATTCATGAACTCATAATAGTTTGCATTCCTTACTAAGCCTTAGGCTTACAGTTACACCTTATGATGTAGGTGAAGAAATATCAGGTGAGGAATTCAAAGTTGATGAAAATGTCTAAGCTAGGTTGCTGGAGGTGATCAGTGTGAAATCTGTGGCTGGATGGCGAATGGGGAATTCTGGTTAAAGCTCGTATAAGTTTTAATGAAGTTGTTAAGAGCCAAGTCAGTAGGGTCGGATTATTTAACATTTGGGATTTTAGAAACTGCCTGTCTTAATTTCAAAGTCCGAAGATATAGCTATAGTTATCAAATGAACTAGTTTAATTAAGTCTTCCGCTGTGTAGAGTTTGAATGAGTTCTGATGATTTGCATTATAAATAGAAAATGGAAACCTTAAACCTCATTTTATTACCACTGTAGCCGACATTCCCTCTCGGCGATTCCTTCTCTCCCAAGCTTTTGCTCTCGGCTACCAGAATCTTCCCTTGCTGACGGCTGGTTTCAGCCTGCTTTTCTCTGCAAATCTGCACCCGAGGTATGAAATGGACAATGTAGTCATTTATTAGTGATTAAAGTTCTGCTTTCAGCTCGGCATTGAGTTCGGAATTTTCTTAGCAGTGGCCGAGTAGTTTAAGACCCTTTTAAGTCTGAGAGTAGAAATGTCATCCCAAATCAATTCTAAACATTTCAAAGTAACCAACTCGGATTTAATCAATGGTAAAACCTGTCCACCTATTTTCAGATTTCAGACTGCAGTGTGCAAACAGAGGATTCAGAGTAACCTTAGCTATTAGAGTCCTAGGACGATTTATGAATAGAACTATTAGGACCTTTGTTTTAACTACTGTAATGTACATGTTTTAGGTGAAGAAGTTTAAAGGGGAGAAGCTCGGATTGCTAAGGAAACCAGGTAAGTGAATGTATTAAGATTTCCGGCCACTAGGGCCCTACACCACAAGGGTATTAGGAAATCATTGAGATGTTAGTCTGTTGATTATGATTAGTTATTTCCATGATATGAAGAATTTGTGTACGAAGATGTTAAGATACGGGATGTTTTGTTTGTCTTTATGGTATGACTTTTCTCTGTGAACTTCATGTCTATGCATTATGTCCACGTTATGATTAAGTTGAGAACATGAAAAGCAAACGTAACCATGATTAAGTGCAGAACGGGGGAAAAGACTATGACATGTATGACTCGTGAATTCTCCCACTGGAGGAGGCCGAGTTAATGGTATGTATGCTCGCGGATTCTCCCACTGGTGGAGGCCGAGTTGATGATATGTACGACTCGCGAATCCTCCTACCGGTGGAGGCCGAGTTAATGACTATTATGGCTCGCGGATTCTCCCATTGGTGGAGGCCGAGTTGATGACATGTATGGCTCGCGAATTCTCCCACTGGTGGAGGCCGAGCAAGTCGTTACTATGATTGCCGCGATAGGCAAATGACTATGTACCCCTGCCCTTCTCCCTCGTTTCCTGCCTTAATACATGCCATGTAAATAATGAAAATGAACATGAATGAAGAAAGGTTTATGAACTTGTGTTCTCTAATTTGTGCACTCATGTATATCTGTCAGCATGCATTCCTTACTAAGCATTAGGCTTATAGTTGAACCTTATGTTGTAGGTGAAGAAGGTTCAGGTGAGGATACTTTGTTCAAAGAGGATGCTTAAGGCTGGTTGCTGGAGGAAGCTCGAAATGACAGTGCAGGACTGGAAAGGCGATTTATGACCCCTGGTTAATGCTCTTTTGTTTCAGTATAATAAAGGATATGGTAGTTTAAGTAGGATGAGATTATTTTATAATGTTGAGTCTTGAGACTGTCTAGTTGATCACTGAGTCAGGGAATGATTATATAGATTTATAAATGATCTGTAGCTTAAGTCTTCCGCTATATGCATTCTGAATGAGTTGTGGTTCTTTCTGTTGGAAGGTGTCATTTGATGATTTAGTGTTTTCTACCGTAAGATGGAAGCTGGATGAGGTAGTCTTCCGGCTGACGTCATCGGCAGATGCCGGATAAAAGTAGTTTGATGGTTTAGTCTTCCGGCTGACGTCATCGGCAGATGCCGAATGATAGTAGTTTGATGGGTTAGTCTTCCGGATGACGTCACTGGTAGATGCAGAATGTGTTTTGTCGTTTAGTCACCGGTAGATGCAGAATGTGTTTTGTCGTCTAGTGACCGGTGGATGTTGGCTGACGTCACCGGAAGATGTAAATGTTATCTTGTCGTCTAGTGACCGGTGGATGTCACCGGATGATGTTTTAATTGAGCACGCGAGGCCCACGTGCCCATCGGAAGATGTTTCCTTTTAGGCGGTGTTAAGCGAGTCACGCGCAATGCACGTGATGACCGGACGATGAAATTTCTGAGGGTTGCCAACACATGCAACCCATGCAAACCCGAGTGGAATCATGTTAAGAGAGTTGAGGGCATTTCTCCTTTGCCCGAATTTGTCAAGAAACCGATGACCAAGTCTAGTCGCTCGACCCTGTGAAAGTTTGAGCCGACGAGGCGTAGGAAGTCGAGCACGAGAGGGTTTGTCTTCCTTGATGGTTCTACGTCTCTGTTTCCAGTTTAGGAAAAAAAAAAGATATAATATAATATGCAAAATGTGAATGTCTGTCGAGGAATAGAAAAAAATGTAATGATAGTAAAAGTCAAGCAAAAGGTTAATGAAAGATTATGAAAACGTGACGGCTCCTGGCCGGGGTCGTTACACAACCTCTTTTCCTCTGAGTAGCATCTTGATAGAGGAGAAAGTGCATATATTGGTAGGTGAGGAGTTCTCTCTCAATTGACACAATAAACCTCTTTTCCTCAAGTAGCATGTGACAATAGTCATCCTCTTATGTTTTGTTGACGTTCTAAATACAAATAACATAGTAAAAAACTATGTTAATTGTGGTATTGTAGAATGACATAACAAGATAATTAGATCATTAGAGTGCAGAAGCCATGTGTGTCGAGCAATTGTCTTATAATGATTAACATTTGGTTTCCATTAAAGATTTTCATTTGAAATCTCTCTTCGAATAAATATGTTTTTACATGAATAGTTCAAGACTCGCAGTAGTTGAATATATTAGAGCATCCAATAAAGTTTCATAACATAGTAGCAAATAGAAGATTGAGAGTAAGAGAGAGAGAGAGAGAGGATCTTTGAGAATCACCTGTAAGTTTTCATTTCTAATAATCTGTAAGGTTTTATATTTATTGATTTAGTCTGAATATGGACTATAATGCCTCTACCCAAAAGAGACCCGCAACGCTAATGGATAACAATCTGATCCAAGAGCGAATCGAATCGTTTGACCCTCAATTGTAATTAATAGGATCACAACAAAAGACAAAAACAAAATGAAATAAATAGGCATTCCCAAAAGAGTGGGATAAACAAAATATAACGTTGACATTTAGATAATATAATAGTAAAGGTCCGCAAAAAAAGATTGTAAAAAGTAAAAAGTATAATATACAAATACACCAAAGTCTACAAATATAAAATAAAATACCAAGAGTCATGAGAAACTAAATAACCAAAAATAAACATTGACTTCAATTATGTGTTGTTGCTGAAGATCTTCTTAACAATGTGTACAAGAAAATCTATTCGTAATAAAATTATTGTAAGTGTACTGATAACTCTTAAATTAGAGTTATTTTATACAGTAATTAGTTGAGAGAACGTATATGAATTGAGTGAATGCAAGAAGAAATTGGTAAGAATTTACTACAATTACTACATAATGCTGCAGCATCAGTGCATTGATTTAATTTAATATATTTCATGCAGATTATCTATTAAAAGTAGATTTTCTCATTAATTTGAATTTTATATTTTCTGATTTGAATGCAATTTTAATAGTGAGAAAATCAATTTCAAAAGCTGAAGATTATGGAGAGAGAGGAAGCAAATCAAGAAAGTTGTGGAAATTCGTTGCTAAATATGATGAGAGAGAAGGATGCTGGAATCATGGAATAGTAAAATAAATTAATTGAAATTTGGAAAATGGAAGGAAGAGCCAATGGGAAGAAAGAGATTTGAAAATGGAAGGAAGAGCCAATGGGAAGAAAGAGATTTGAAAATTCTTGAAGTACGTGGAACGAGAGCTAGAGAGAGAAAAAGTCATCCTGGAAGAGGGCAAAAATAGGTGGAATAATAAAATAAAGTAGATTGGAGAGAGAAAAGCGAGATGACATGCAGAACAAAAAGTAGAGATTTTTCTGGAAGGGAGCTCTGGATCAGAAGAAAAAGACCGATGACGTCTTTTTGATCTTCTTCCTTTTCTTTTTACTGTTTATGATTTTATTAACACTATTGTTTTTAGTTTTATTTTATGATGTCTAGTAGCTAAGCATTACTACTTGGTTAGGACGATAGTATTCGTTACGGATTTTGCTACGATCTCGATTTTGTTTATGCAATTGTTTATTGAACAATTATTTGTGATATTCCTTGCTTAATTCAGATCATATCGATAGATAGGTTGATGATCCATATTTATATTGTATCAAAAAATAAATATAAATTCTAAGATGCACGAATAATTAATCGAAATTAATTGTTACAACATAGTTAGCATAGTTTCAATTGGCAATAAGAATAGGGCAATTAGGAAATTCAATGTTAGTTACCTTCTTTCAAAGTCGTGAGAAATTCTAAATTGAAATTATATAGGCAATTCGAAAGAAACCTATAAATATTTTCATTCTTGCTGTTCATAGACAATGCTGCAGAGTATTACCAGAGCATCAGTAGTAAAATTATCGTAACGAAGAAATTGATCCTAGCCAAGGCTTCCATTTACTGATTTTATCTCGTTTATCCTGTTTTCTTTTGTTACATCATCATTCGGATTTTAATTCTAATTATTTTTATTTATCATTTTAATATTTTTATAAGGATTTTATAGCAATTAACTCAATTAAGAATATCCTCGTGGGATCGATATTTTTACTACTTAAAGCGATACGTGCACTTGCGTAAAAGTGTAGAAAATCACTAACAATTTGTTGGCGCCGTTGCCGAGGATATTGCTTAGTTGCGATTATTTTGCTATAATTATTTTATTTTATTTTACGTTATTTTATTTTATTTCTCTATTTTCAGGTATTCTTGATTTATGCCGGACGAAGAAGACGCACAAGATCTTGTGCCCATAGATCCCGAAATTGAAAGAACATTAAGAGCTTAGAAAAAGACAACAGCAGCAACAGTTTATTGAGGAAGACAATATGGCGAACGTAGAAAGAGAAAGGAACAATGCTGAAAGAATTGTAGATGACAGAGATAGGCCCATTTGAGATTTTTCTATTCCTACACTTAATGATTTAAATCCTGGAATAGTAAGATCAGACCTTCATGCCATCAGATTTGAGCTTAAACCAGTGATGTTCCAAATGCTCCAAACGGTTGGACAGTTCATTGGAGCAATTACAGATAATCCTCATTGCCATTTGAAAGTGTTTGGTGAAGTTAGTGATTCTTTCAACTTCCCTGGAGTATCTGCAGAAGTTTTAAGGTTAAAACTCTTTCCATATTCTTTGAGAGATAGAGCCAGAGATTGGTTAAACAGTATTCCTTCTGATACCATTACTACTTGGGGGGATCTTGCTAAGAAATTCATTATGACGTATCACCCACCAGTGAGGAACGCAAGGATGAGAAATGACATCACCAGCTTCCAGCAGAGGGATGGAAAATCACTCTACGAAGCGTGGGATAGGTTTAAAGAATTGCTGAGAAAGTGCCCAAATCACGGGATCTCTCATTGGATTCAGTTGGAAACATTTTACAATGGATTGAATGGACAAACCCGATCGATCATTGATGCAGCAGCCAATGGAACACTGCTGTCAAAATCTTTTAATGAGGCATATGACTTACTGAAAAGAATAGCAGTAAACAACTATCAATGGCCATCAGACAGAAATACACCTGCAAGGAGAACATCTGGAATTTATGAGGTAGATGAAGTAGCTGCTCTCAATGTAAAAATAGCTTCATTAGAGAATGCATTCAAAGCTATGAACAAACAACAACAGCCACAAATACGGGAGATTTCATGCATTTTTTGCGGGGAGAAGAATGATGATAGTTCATGCCCTACGAACCCCGAATCTACAAATTATATTGGGTATAACCGAAACAATAATCCATTCTCACAGACGTACAACCCTGGATGGAGATAGCATTCAAACTTCCAATGGAATTTGTAGCAACAGAACAATGCAACACCTACAAGATCTGCCGATAATTATGCCCAGAACTACACTCAGCAAATTCAGAAACCTGTAACTCAAGAAAAATCAGATAATTTTGCAAGGGAATATGCTTCAAAGACAGACATAATATTGCAGAATTTAGCAGCCTCCATAAAGAATATTGAAACACAACTGGGGCAGCTAGCTCAATCTACAAATTCGAGAAGCATGAGACAATTACCAAGTGACACTGAAATTCCACAGAGACCGGGAAAGGAACACTGCATGTAACGCCCCGAACCCGCCCCGGGCCCGGTGCGCTACGTTGCTAACCAAACCCGTGTTGAAAACATCGTTTAAAATCTTTTTCGTAAATTTTTCGGTTCGGTTTTTGGGTTTTTCGAACCCTCAAATTTTGTTGGAAAATGTGCCAAAATATGTTTAAAATATGTCGGAAAAAGTCGGGTTAAAACTGGTTTGAAATAAGCGTCAAAATGTTGAAAATTGAAGTGTGAACAGTAAAGTGTCGACACTATGAACAGTAGGTGTCAACACTTTAAAACAGTTTTGCTCTCTGGTCCCTTTTCTTTGCAAAAGGTGTCGACACCTTGTCTGAGGTGTCGACACTATGAACAGTAGGTGTCAACACTTTGAACAGTAAGTGTCAACACCTGCAACCAAATTTTTTCCACTTTTCCTTAAGCTAAACTTCTCCAAAATCCATGAAATTTTAACCACACACTCCCGACACCTAAATCTTCAAATCCCGTAAATTTTATAGAAAACCGACTTCAAACGATTACATAAAAAAAATAGCGAACATAACCCGACGTTAAATAGTTTAAAATCGAAACGGGCGGCATAACGCCTAAATTTCTTTATACCAAAACCTGAAATTAACACACGAAAATATATGTTTCCAACTTCCTTAAATACGACAACCATTAAACACAATATCCCAACTCAAAAACACCAAAATGCATTACGAAAACGTTTGCCAATATTCGTACTACACGTCCAATTTATCTAAGTTGTTTTAACCAATATTCCTTCCAAAACCCTTATCAAAGAGCTTACCAAACTATCTACACATTCCCACAAAACAACGTTTCCGCACACCAACTAGCCATACCAAAATACTTACAAATTAAACTATCCATGTAAAACATTCACCTCCCACTACCCGAGACATCCAGTGGTCAAAGCACCCCGACAATAGCCTGCACCGGCGGACTCCGTACTCCTCCGACTGCAGCCTAATTCTCAGCTGTCTCATCAACCTCACCTGAATAGAATTCGTCACCTACACCACAGAACACACAAAAAGGTAAGCCTAACGCTTAGCAAGTAGGGAATAATGCACAACGACACGCTAAATGCTCGACTCAATCCTAACATGCAGTTTCTACACACTCAGTTGCTTTCTTTTCGTTTCAATTGCATTTTTATCTTTCACTTCCGTGTGAATCAAGTAGGCACACGCCCCAACACAGTCTAGGACGGCCACACCTTGACCCACGGAGCTAGACCGGAGGCACACGTCCCAACACAGTCCAAGACGGCCAACCGAATCTCCTCCAATCGATCGTAGAATCCTCCGTGCACTTCAAGCACGGGTGCACTTCAAGCACCAACCCCATTGTGCACTTCAAGCACGAATAGGTCGAGGAATTCATACTCACGACTCATTACGTACATTAGAATCCCCCAATCGATCGTAGAATCCTCCGTGCGCTTCAAGCCCGGGTGCACTTCAAGCACCAACCCCATTGTGCACTTCAAGCACGAATAGGTCGAGAAATTCATACTCACGACCACGTTGCAAATCTTTTCTTATCTTTCATTTCATTCTCACCGCTCAAGAATGCAAAACACGTAATTTCGTAGTTTAGAAAACCATGATGCGTGACACACGATGCATGACACAAAGCAAAACATAGCAACAATCAAACAATCCCTACCGTTCTATGGTGTAGGCTCGAAGGCAACAAACACGCACTCCACTACTTACCTGGTGGCTGCTCGATACTTCCTTGTTCACACCGTCCAACAAAATCAAACGTTCGATCACCTAACCAATACAGAAATTCACTTAGTAACAACCTAAATAAATTATAAGGATTTTCTAACTAAACTAAGCACACATTTCCTCCTAAACTCACAACTTAACTCCAAACCCGATTTTTACACCAAATTGACCGTCCAACTTCAAACGGTCGTAACTCCCTCGTTTTTCAACGGATTTCGACGTGCCACCCCATTACGGAAACCTCTACACGTCTACTATCCATTTAAGCACTCAATTTTCGGACTTCACCAATTAGGGTTTCCAAACCCTATGCAAACTCTCACCAAACACCCTAAAAACTTCAACAAACCAACCCTTAACGTATAAAACTTGAAACCCAAACAAAACTAACCTTAAATCTTGAAAAACCTTGAGGTATTGAAGGACTTGGAGGGCTTCAATGGTGGCTGGAAACTTTGTGGAGAGGAGAACCGAAATGAGGAAGAAAATGAAGAAAACTCTAGTTTTAACCTAATCTTTCTTTCCACTTTTTGAATACCTCCACCTTACTTTTTAAAATTGCATAACAACCCCACTCTTCTTCTCCTCATTTCATCCAACGTGATATGCATTTGGTTTCCCTCCACTTTCATCATTAAATGCTTACTTCTTATTGGTTGATTTCCATTTGACTTTTCAACAATCATCCTCCACCAATCACAAAGTGTTTTGACTTGTCAAACCTTCCAATTCTAATACACTTCTACTACACTTCAATGCACACCTTACACTTGCATAATTAACCTATCCTAATACAACAAATCTAAGGTTACGCACGTATTAGGAAATTCCCGGGTGTTACACTGCACAGCTATTCTATTAAGGAATGGAAGAGAAGTAGAGATTCCAGAAAAGCCACAGAGGGTGGAGAAACTAAAGAATAATAACCAAGAAGAGGAAACAGAAAAGCAACCCAGTACTGAGGGTTTACAGGAAAGAGAAGTGATGATTGAGAAAGAGAGTACTGAGGAGGCCGAAGAGAATAACCTGGAATCTGGAGAAATAAATATCAATGTTGCAGCTTCGCTCGCAGCACCGCAACAACATCGACCCGCAGAATTACGAATCCAGAAACCTCTTTCACCGTTTCCACGAAGGTTACAAAAACACAACCAGCAAAAGCAATTTAAAAAATTCTTGGATGTTTTAAAGCAGTTTCACATCAACGTACCTTTGGTGGAAGCCCTTGAACAGATGTCCAACTATACGAAATTCATCAAGTTTTATAGTATAATGATAAATAAGGTTGTCGAATCCACACAGAATATGTAATTTATCAATTTTCACAAGATACTGATATAATCAGTTCTGACTTTATCTGGACCGTTAAAATATGATTTTTAACACTAAGCGAAATAAACAAAACAAATTAAATTACCAACAAAAAACCTTTCATTCAAAAAGATCCAGATGATTGATTTCACGAATATTTATCATGTTATTTATCAGGCCAATATTTTTTAGTTGAACAATTGTTTATAAATCGAAAATCCTAATTTGTTAAACTAATTCTCTTGAGTGTAAAGTTAACATTAATTTCTAAAATCACAATTTCAATATCTTTATAAAAAAATTCTTTTAGTTATTCAATAACATGCATTGGTTTTCTATTTGATTTCATAAAACTTTAATACTCTCTCGAGCTATTAAAATCTTATGTTGTAATATTCAGGTAGTATTTAGAATTATCTCTCTCGAGTGTCAAATCTTAAATATGAAATCATTCAATATGTGGCCAGCAAATTCAAAGCATTAAGAACAAAATATGACAAATAAATAATAAATTCAACTAATAGAATAATTAGTCATCAAAATAATATTCTAAATAAATGATCAATTTCTCCTCCAAAGAAAGAGAGTTAGTCCAACATAATGGAATGAAAAATAGTAGAAAAGGGGTTGAACATAATACTTTCAAAGAAAAGAAATAGATAGAAGAGAATATATGCCTCCAGATGTGACCATTATGGTGTAACACGTGTATTGATCTACTCATCCTGATTTGAATATCCTCTTCTATCCCTCTAAAAAATCCATCTCAAGGTTGCTCCAAGGTCCTCTATTTCATAAAATAATATTGTATTTAAAGATTTTCTATTAGAGTTTTCCGAATCACCGAAAAATCTTTTAAAAATGCCAAAATTTTGCATTTTTGGTAAGCTCATCTTTGTTGGTGTTGCGACTCAAGATTCTAGGGATGCGACTCAGACATTTTTTTTTTGTGATGGGGCCACGGCTTAAGATTCTGAGGTCACGGCTCATAAGCTGTTTTGATGCCGATTCTTTTCTCCTTTTTAAGTTGCAGCTCAAGTCTCTTTGGGTTGTGGCTCAGCTTCATAATTAATTATTTTTCATCTTTATTTACTTTATTCTATTATTTACCTGCATAATAACCTAAAATCGATTAAAATAACAAAAAATCAAGGATAAACATCAAATTTGGCTTATAATGATGAGAAAAACTCTAAATTTCATATAGTTATCACTATGATGTGTAAGAGAGAGTCAATTAGAGTGTATTGACTAAACTCAATAAGAATTCTAAATTTTGTTTTACAAATGTGAGTGAACATGTAACGCCCCGAGTTCTCTGAACCCAGTTCGTTACACATAAACTGAACATAACTGAGAAACTTTGGACCAAATTTAAAACTTCGCTCGTAAGTCAAAATTTGACATTTTCTAAAATCTCAAAACATTTAAAATCTTGCAGCGGAAATTCTTTTGAGCAAACAGAATTAAGTAAAGCTATAAAACAATGTTTGAATGATCGGTTAAAATATTAAGAAATAATTCGGCCAGAAGAGATTAAGACTTAAGCGTGAAAACTTGAAAATAATAAGAGTCAAACACATCTGCCGCTAAACAAAGTAAACGAAAAAGGGCGGAAACAGAACACTGAAGGCTTCCACTGATCACAAAACGACAAACTTTTATACACTTCTACCGATGGCGTAAGCCGGATGATTCGTTCATCTAACTCACATCGATCACAAAACGACAAACTTATTATACACTTCTACCGATTATGTAAGCCGGATGATTCGTTCATCTAACTCACACCGATCACAAAACGACAAACTTATTGTACACATCTACCGATGACGTAAGCCGGACCATTCGTTCATCCAATTCACACCGATCACAAAACGACAAACTTATTATACACTTCCACCGATGACGTAAGCCGGATGATTCACTCATCTAACTCACACCGATAACAAAACGACAAACTTATTGCCCACATCTTCCAATGGCTTTTACTGAAGACATCATCCGATGGCCTCTACTGAAGACATCTTCCGATGACGTCAGTCCGATGATTCAATCCTCCAACATTTGCCAGCGGGCAAAATACCCAACTTCTACCGATGGACCAAAAAGAGACTATAATAAGGAGTAAACCCAACTACTAAACGATTTTGTACATTTTGCTGAAATCATTCTGATCAACACAAATCCACAATTCTTAAAAATTTAGAATAGCAAGATACAATCGAAATCAAATCATATTTCTAAATATGGAAAAGAAGATCACAGAAGCGTTTAAAGAAGTATCAAACTTCTACTAACATTAAAATTCTCAGAACACTTCATCAGAATACCTAACCACTGGAAACTCTCATTCAGAGAAAAGTTAAACCGCTTCATCAGAGCACCTAACCGTAGTATAGAAGTGCTCCTCCAACTTCAGCTATTCCTCAGTAAACTCAGGGAATTCACCTGTTAAAAGTTCAGCACCTACATCACAAAACTCATCTATTAGCCTAATACTAAGTAAGTAAAGCAGTAATGAATGAAATGCTGAACATAAATTCCTAAACATGCAAATTTCTACTTTCTCATCTCATTTGCATATGCATTCGTTTCTGTTCTGATCCCCCTGTGAAATTGGGAGTTGGATCACTTCTCCCAAAGTCATACGTCCTCTCTCTCGATTAAGGGCCGGACTAGTTCCCTTAACAAACTGTTCAGATCCCCCTGTGAAATTGGGGTTTGGATCACTTCCCCCAAATTCATACATCCTCTCTCTTGATTAAGGGGCGGATGAGTTCCCTTAACAATTGTTCATTCTGTTTATTCCTTACCATATCATTTCATGTAAATTCATTTTCGTATATTTTCAAAATATGATACATGACATACAACCACAATCAAGCATACACAATCCTACTGTTTTGTGATGTAGGCCCGAGGCACAAGCATACTTTACTTACCTGGCTCCCTGGAAAAACTCGGTTTCAACTACTTTGGAAGCCTTGCTCACCTAAAGTCATAAACAGAATACCAATTAGATCTTCACTGACCTCATCCTATACCATTCAGAAACCCTAGGAGCTAGTTTGGGACTATTTCCTATGTGTATCCCCGATTCATGCGAGACCCGACTCAACTACTACACCCTGCATTTCCCAGGAACATGCATCTACGATACCCCTCTATCGTCTATAATCATAATGCAGTAAGTTACCTTAGTAAAACTCACCTAAGTTGAAGGGAAAATCAGAGAAAGACCTCCTAGCGCACACTGCTGAGCTGAGGAGCTGAGAGTCGAAAATGATTTGGGAAACAGTGGCTGCTACAGTGCATTAAACCCAAAACCTCTTTCCTTAAATATGTTATCCACTTTTAAATTTTCAATTACCCTTATGCCCTTGCCTAGTCATCCATTAACCCTACTTTTATTATTACCAAATAAAGTGTACCATTAATTAAGAGAATAGAGAATTAGTTTGATAGAACTGGGTGTTACAGAACATGTTTCAATTAAAACCACGTATAAAAACTAAAGATAAAAAATTATTAAGAATAGGTTTCAAGAACCATCAACAAGGCAAGTGTCCAAAATAACCCATCATATTATGGTAATAAAATAAGTCGCTACTATAAAACCCTAGTGAGAAAGGAGGCACTCACGACCTCTGAACATAGTATGCCATAAGCATATGAGGGAAAGCGATAATTAGTGATCACAGTATAACATAATAACGTTTATCAGGTCAAGATATCTGTATTATGAGACACAACATAGTTAGTTGTCTCATTATTCTATTTACAAAACAAACAAACACATTCTTGAATAGTCAAAGTTGTATTTCAAATAATGACCCCCCCTAGGATGCTCAAACTTGGTGCATGTGACCAATATGATTGTGTGAAAACCCTCGCGGGTCCCCACGTGACTTGTCGTACTTAACTTGTTAGCGTATAAATTTTTTTTAACTTTATTCAAAGAATTTATTCATTTCCATAAGCGACAACGTTTAAAATGTTAAACCTTGGACAGCGGAAAACATTCATGCATAGAAAACTCGTTATAAAATAAAATTATCCAAAATCCTAAGTTTGAAAACAACAAAGAGAACCTCGGTCGCCACCTCATTTGGTTATGTCCGAACCGCTGAAGAAAACCGGTCGACACCTACAAACATTGGTCAACACTTTATTTGCGTCTATTTTTTGTTTGTACAGTGACCGGTCAACACCTATCGGCACGGTCGACACCTAATTCATCTCGGCTTACAACATCGTTGAAACTCGGTCGACACTTCAAGATATCGGTCGATACCTCATTAGGCATAACACCCTCAAGGGTCAACACCCAACACCTTGGTTGTGTAACGCCCCCCAAACCCGCCCCGGCTCGGTGCACTACATTGCTCAACAATCCCACGTTTAAAATGAAGTTTAAAATAATTTTTGATAAAAGTTCGACTCTATTTTTGAGTTTTTCGAACCATAAAAAATGTTGGGAAAACGTGTGTAAAATACGTGCAAAACGTGTCGAAAAAGATCGGGTTCAAACATATTGAAAAACTAAAAATTTGAGAAAAAATTCGGGTAGCCACAAGTGTAACACCCGGAAAATTTTGACTATGTGTCTAGACCTAAGTTAGTGATGTATGAGAGTGCTTTGTGAGGGGTTTAGAAGGTTAGTGGAAAGTTTGACAAGTCAAACCCAATTGTGATTGGTGGAGAGTTTGAGTGTGACTTGTCAATGTGTCAATGTGTGTTAACCAATCAAATTGTGAAGGTGATGGGAAGAAAAAGTGGTGGTTAGAGGTGGGTTTGGCGTTGGATTAAAGGTGAAAAAGAAAGGGTTAAATGGTAAATTGACTTGGTGAATTAAATGAAGGAATAAAAAGAAAAGAAATGGTTTATTTTTCACTCATCTTCCTATCCTCCTTCGTGTCTCTCTCTTTTCCTCAATAGCCGACGTTTCCTCTCCTTCTTTCTTCAATCTTTCAAGGCGATTTCAAGGTAAAATCGATTGGGTTTTGTTTTGCATAGTTTTAGATGAAGTTTGAGAGTGTTTTTGGGAGTTTTAGTTGGATTCTAAGAATGTTGGAAAACCCTAGGTTAGGGATTCCAAAAATTTGAGTTTAATGTTAGATTTCTTCCCTATTTTTATGTTTTGGTTGATGGATGACTTAGTTTAGGTAGATTTGAGGGTTAGATTGAAGATTGGTGAAGTGTTCCACAAAAATGGTTGAAGGACACCTATATACCCGGTTCTGTTTTGGCATGTCTGACTTAGCCTTTGTGTTTGGATGGTTGATTTGAGTGATTCAATGGATAGTAGACGTGTAGAGGTTTCCGAGTTGGGGTGGCACGTCGAAATCCGTTGCAAAACGAGGGAATTGTGACCGTTTGAAGTTGGACGGTCAATTTTGGTGTAAAATCGGGTTTGGAGTTAAGTTGTGAGTTTAGGTTGAAATGTGTGATTAGTTTAGTTAGAAAAATCCTTATAATTTATTTAGGTTGTTACTAAGTGAATGTTCGTTATTTGTTAGGTGATCGAACGTGTGATTTTGTTGGACGGTGTGAACGAGGAAGTATGGAGCAGCAACCAGGTAAGTAGTGGAGTGCGTGTTTGTTGCCTTCGGGCCTACACCATAGAACGGTAGGGATTGGTTGTTTGTTTGTTATGTTTTGCTTTTGTTATGCATCGGGTGTCATGCATCATTGTTTTCTAAACTACGAAATCACGTGTTTTTGCATATTTGAGTGGTGAGGATGATGTGGAAGAAAGATAAGAAGTGATATGCAACTTGTTCTCGAGTAGAATAGCTTCGTTGGGCAAGTGGCTCGTTGAGCACCCCGCGAGGGATTCTATTCGAGATGCCCTGTTAATGTACGTAATGTGTCGTGAGTATGAATTCCTCGACTTGTTCGTGCTTGAAGTGCACAATGAGGATTCTACGATCGATTGGGGGAGATTCGTGTTGGCCGTCCTGGACTGTGTTGGGACGTGTGCCTCCGGTCTAGCTCCGTGGATCAAGGCGTGGCCGTCCTGGACTGTGTGGGGGCGTGTGCCTACTTGATTCACCTGGAAGTGAAAGATAAATGCAATTGAAATGAAAAGAAAGTAACTGAGTGTGTAGAAACTGCATGTTAGGCTTGAGTCGAGCATTTAGCGTGTCGTTGTGCATTATTTCCCTACTTGCTAAGCGTTAGGCTTACCTTTTTGTGTTCTGTGGTGTAGGTGACAAGTGTTATACAGGTGAGGTCGATGAGACAGCTCAGGAATAGGCCGCAGTCGGAGGAGTACGGAGTCCGCCGGTGCAGGCTGTTGTCGGGGCGTCTGGACAGCTATTCCTCGGGTAGTGTGGGAGATGAACATTTTGATAGATGGTTGTTTTCGCGTTTGTAATGTTTTTGTATGTTGAAAGTAAGATAGAACAAGTGGGGAACGGTTTGTTATAAATGTTTTAGTACCGGTTGTACAGTTTCGTGGTAAATGATTTTATTTTGTGTGTCGTTTTGGTTGAAACTATTTTTGTAATGGTTGTTAGTGTTTGGGGTTTGAAGTAGTATATTTTTGCATGTAAATTTTCAAGTTTTGGTTTAAAGAAATTTAGGCGTTATGACGCCCGTTTTGGTTTTAAAATAACTAACGTCGGGTTAAATTTTCTATTTTTGTATTTCTCCGTTTGAAGTCGATTTTCCAAAATTTTTATGGGCTTTGAAGGTTTAGGTGTCGGGAAGTAATGTTTAAATTTTCGGAATTTTTGGAGGTGTTTTAGTTGTAGAAAAATGAAGAAAGTGAAGGTAAGTCAAAAAGTCGGGAAAAAGTCAAGTTTTTGGGCGTTTTGGGGTCAAAAACCCGAGGAGGTGGCGAGTGGACGCCGTGGGAAGGCGAGCAATCGCCTCTGGGGCGATTTTTTGGCTGAAACGGCAGAGAAGGTGGCGTGTAATCGCCACCGGGAGGCGAATAATCGCCTCCGACACAGGCTAGGCGCGCAAGAGCGCGCGCGCGCGGCGCCCAGCAGCGCCCCTCCTTGATTTTTTTTTTTAAAATTTTTTTTAAACTTCATTTTTCCAAACCATTTTAACCCGACATTTTTCCAACGTATTTCAAAGTATTTTAGACACGCTTTCCAAGAAAAATTGAGGGTTCTGAAAACTCGAAAACTGAGTCGGGAATTTTATTTAAATAAATTTTAAACGTCGTTTAAACACGGGATTTGGTTTCAACGTAACGCACCGGGCCCGGGGCGGGTTCGGGGCGCTACAACAAGGGCGCCGCGCGCGCGCACTGGGTGCGTGCGTCGCCCAAGCAGCGCGCGCTGCCGTTGCGTGCACCACGCATGCAACAGCGCGGCATGTGCTCAACCCCGCGCGCGGGGGCCAATCGATCGGCACCATCTCAGGTGCGCGATCGAAGAAAAGTATTGTTGGCCGATCGATCGGCGTTGGGCGCTGCGCGTGCCCCGCCTGGCGCCAGTGCGCCCACCAGCGCACCTACTCGACCAACTTCCATTTTTCTTCAAATCCCACACCACTAAAACACCTAAAACTTATCCAAAACTTTTCCCCAACATTCACGACTCCTTGACACGTAAAAATCCCAAAAAACACGGCTCACAAATAGTAGCGAAAACGTGAAAGTGGGTTAAAATGAACATCGTTTACTTTATTAAAAACCGAGCAGCATAACAGCTAAAGTTTTGAAATCCACCAAACCTGAAAATCAAACATTTTATAAAACATATCCCAAAACAACATTTACAAGAGTTTATAAAACCACCATCATTTATATAACCAAGTCTAACCAAAACACCAAATCCCACGACCATCCAAAATAGTTAGAAAACTATATACAATCTAAAATACCGATCCCCACGCATCTCCCAGAAGACCACGGTCGAGTCGCCTCGACAACTGCCCGCACCGGCATGCCTCGTGTGTCGCCGACTGTTCCCTAGTACTGGCTTCCCTCATCTAGCTCACCTGTAAAGACGTCGTCACCTACACCACATAACACAAAACGTAAGCCTAATGCTTAGCAAACAGGGAATAATGCAATTCAAAACCATGCATGCTCAACTCAACCCCTAAATGCGGTTTCTACTCACTCTATTGTTTTCGTTTCATTTTCGTTGCATTAATCTTTCACTTTTACACATAAATCAAGTAGGTACATATCCGAGCCCCGCTCATTGGACGGCCACACCTTGACCCACAGAGCAAGATCAGACTGCTCACATCCGGGTCCCCCATTGGACGGCCGTACATGATCTCCTCCCACATCGATCATAGAACCCTCTAGTGCCTACTTGAACATTAACGACGGGACGTTCATAATCACGACACTTACGTATTTTCAACAACACGTCTCTTGTAGAGCCCCTCGTAAGTGCCCCACTAGCACCTTACGCAACCTGGCGACTCCACTCGAGATCACATCTCATTTCTTTTTATCTTTTTATGTTTCATGTTCACCTTTCAAACCATGCACAAAAAACTCATTTTTCGTAAGCTTAAAACAGGATGCATGACACTCACACAATACTCAAACATAAAATACAAACATAAAATAAAACAAAACAAACAACCAAACAATAAACCCTACCGTTCCGTAGTGTAGGCCCGAAGGCAAAACAAATACGCTCCACTACTTACCTGATTCCTTTGCACGTGCTCAGTTACTCCGACTATGTCAACTACTCAATTCGTTAACCTAATACAATAAGGCAAAATAACTTAGAAACCATAATATAAGTCTAAGGAAAAATATATTCTAACTCTAACAACAAACTATTCCAACTATGAAGCTTAAAACCCAACAACCCAAAATTTCCATATTTTTAGTGTCCTAACTTCAATCGGCCATAACTTACTCGTTGTTAATCGGATTTCAACGTTTCATCCCATTCCATAAACCTCTATATGTCTACAATCCATTGAAGCAATCAAATTTAGCAACCAAACAACTATAGCAAATCGACCACACCAAAAACAGAATCGGCCACATTGATCAACAAACTCAGTTTTTCACAACTTCCACCAATTCTCTAATCTAACTACCTAAACAACCTAAACTAACCTATCTAAGGGTTAAACCATCAAAAGTAGGAAGAAAACTAGCAAAATAATGGAAATTTTTGGACCCCTCAATTAGGGTTTTCCAAATCCTAACAAAACTCCACAAAACTCAACAAAAACACTCATAAACTTCACCTAGATGCATCACCAACAAAACCCAACCAAAACTAACCTTGATCTTGAGGAAAAATTGAAGAAGATGAAGAAGAAAACCCTCCAATGGTGGCTGCACTTTGAGGAGAGGAAAGGGAAGGAAGATGGTTACTTTGTCTTCCAATCACACGCTTTAACAATTTTATAACAAAACCCTTTTTTCTCTTTTGATTTTTACCACTAAATTTTGCCAATTACAAAAACAACCCCCACCCTTTCACATCCTCCAATTCAACATGGAACTCTCTTCCCTTAAACTCTCTCTTCTTTTAATTCCCTTTTACTTTAAATTCAACAACAACAACAACCTCTAAACCACTCCATTTTATAATTTCTCTCTAACTTCTCCAAACCTAGTGTTATCTCTCCAATTCCTCACTTTCTAACTCACTGCTAAGTTTAATGTTAAACTTCCATGGTATACTCTAAACTAGAGCTACATACATTATAGGAATTTCCAGGTGTTACAGGTTGACACTTCCAACCGATTATTAACTAATCGGTCGACACCTCAAAAGCAAATTGTCATCCTTATTACGCTTAACACTACATCTTTCCTCCACACTTAACCAATTCTACTTACTCATCACCAATTCACTTTTTTTCCTCTCTAAACATCCAAAAATACCCATAAATACACCATAAACTTAACGCTTATACTTTGATAACATAATAATTTGTCACCCCATCAACACCATGACTACTTAGCAAAATTCTAGAAATGAACTGCATGGATACGTCTAAAATGAACGAATCCATACAGACGAGAAACAAAATACTCGCCAACATCTCTAATAATCCAAAATGAAAAATCAAACTATCTATAAACTACTTGTATACATCAAAATTAGAAACATCACCCATGACACATACATATAGCCCACGGGTCAAAAAATGCTCCAACAGCGACGAGCGCCCTGCCACGGACATTCTTCTTTAACTGCTTCATTCTTCAGGGTTGAGGTACATTATCCTCACCTTCTTCAATGTCACCTACACCACAGAGATAACTAATGAGTTAAAGGCTCAGCAAATCAACGTACATGATAAATGCATGTCGTGCATATGCAATTCATAAAATCATGCGGTGTCTTTTCATTCATTTCGTTTCATAACGGGATGTCACCGGGGCTTTACTCTCACCAGATGGAGGTAGCACATCTTGCGGTTGGATAGCCCTCTCCATCTACCAGGGGAAAACATGCTTCACCTACAGGACAGCCATGCCTGAACCCCACCCCGACATGACCGGGATTACGTGCATTCATTTCATTTTATTAGTTCATTTCTTTTCATAAAAACAAATGCATAACCTCATTTTTTCATTTTTCATGCTAGTTTGAAAACATGATGCATGGACAATGTACTATGCATAAAAATAAAGAAACATACAGAATAATCAATAAACATCAAAACATTCAATAACTTAAACAAAACCTAACTACCCATCCCTCTTGCATTAAACTAATTTAAATCTTCAATGCCTCAATTACTTCAAGCTCTTGTGGTGTAGGCCAAGCAGGCCAAGCAAATCACGAAGACTTATCTAAGGTCCTTAGCAATTCAAGCTTGAAATCTGTTAGCTTGTTCTTGTCGATTTCAAACAACCTAACAAAATATTCAATTCAGAAACTTAACTCAAACAAAATAAAATTTTCGAATTTATATTAATTATAGGCTAAACTTCAATTGAGCATATCTCACACAATTTTTATCGAAATCCAAATCCTTTAATTCCAAAGCCTAAAATTTCCTTAGAGTCTATTTTAAGATGGTAGAATTCTTTTAAGAAAACCACTCACCAAAGATAGCAACAAATTGAGCAAACCGAACTGCCTTGTGAGTTTCTCGGAATTCCCTTTAATTTTTCATCAAATTTCAAACTACCATAACTTTCTCAATTTAAATCGGAATCAAGTAATTCCAAGTGCTATGGACTCCTTTAAGTGTCTTCTTTCTAATGGTGCAAGTCATTTAGCAAATAAAATTCAAGAGTTAGATTGAAACTCTTAAAAACTGTGGCTGCCCTGTTTTGTGTAAACCTCAAAACCGATTTTCTATTTCTTGCATAAACACGCATACTATCCATTTCCTATCCATTCAACCCTTTAGAACGTCTTTATATGAAGATTAAACATCCATATAAGTGAAAAACATCAAGCCCTAAATCTGAATTTTCGTAGATTCTATACCCATGCACAAAATCCATCCAAAAACTTGTCATATTTGTCTTTTAGCAAGTATAAATCAAAACCTAAATGTTCATTACCTTAACTCCCTTTAAGTGTGAAACTTTGGCTTGAAAGAAAAGCTTCAATGGTGGAAAAACGAGATGCAAATCGTGAAGGAGAAGAAGATTAGGTTAATATAAAGTTCAATTATAGCTTAATTACTGAATGACCACACTACCTTGCATTCTTATAATTTTTTGCCCTCTTTTGATTTAAATTATTCCTTTCACCCTTTTCTTTAATTCTCCATAATTTCTTATCAATTATACACCAAAAGCAATTTACATAGTCCCCATGTATCGTACAAAATTATTTTGGGACAAAATGTACGAAAGTTTCGGGTGTTACAGATTGTTAGTTAAAAATAATTAGGCATGCTCAAATAAACATGATACTATAAAATATAAATACATAGTAAAAAGCGCGTCTTAAGCAAAAGTGAGAATAATTCTCAAAATAAGTTTTTATAAGAACGTGATGCGCACGACTAAATACACTACATAAAAATCCCTACCTCGATCGGAATATACCACTGTCAAAAATCCAATATCTAGGAAGTCAAATAAAATAATCGTGTGGAGTCCGTTGGTACTCGCAGTACAATATTGTCCACTTTAGGGTCAGAGTTCGCACAAATTTGTTCTTGGAGTTAGCCCAAAACGTATTGTACTAACCAAGGAGGAGAACTCGACTAATAAACCACTCAATTTCCACTCTTCTAATTAATGTAAGATTGTACACCTCCACTAGTATGAGCTAGGCTCTCACAATCAAAAGAATCTTGGGTCGTTCTTGTCTCACATAGTAGGCTGCCACAATCTCTCCCAGTAACATATCAAAATTTATTCTCAAATTTATGCAATTTATCAATTAAACCTTAATTGCAGTTAATCATAGAAAATCTCCAATTTTAGCACAAATCAATTTTAATTCTCAGCCTTAAATTAAAAGGAGAATTCTTTGTACAATGTTTAAATTTATAAGAACCCAATTAAGACATATTTCAAATCTCTAACATAAGGAAATCAACACAAATTGACTCATTTCCTAATTCATCTTCAAATCTAACCAATAAGAGGGACAGATTCGTATTTGTTCTTTAAGGAAAGTTTTGGGAGGCTTTTCCTTCAAGTTGAGTGTTTTGTGATGAGGAAAATCTCACCAACGCAACAATCTTTTTCGTTCTGTAAACCATAGAGAAATCAGAGAAAGCGCTTACCTTGCTGGAATCTCCACACCTATCCTCTGACCACCGCAAACCACTCAGCCGCGATCAAAACTTTATGAGGAAGAAAAATTGCAACTTCTGTCGACTCCGCTCTCCTCCGACGAACTTCCTCACTCGGCCGAATCCATCTTGACGTGGTCGAACTCTCTCTCGGCCTCTGTCAACAACCACCATCAGTGTAAACTCCTCACTCTCACTCTGTCTTTAACTCTCTCTCTCTCTCTCTCTCTCTCTCTCTCTCTGTGACTCTCTCTCTTTTTCTCGCTCTCACTCTCTCTCTCTCTCGGCAGAACACAACGTGAACAAAAAAGGAAAGAAGAAAGGCCGCAGTTCAGAATTTTTATTCTGAACTGAACCAGACCCATCAGCAAACTGAACCAGTTCTGAAAACCCAAACCGACCCGACCAAGCTCGAAACTGTTCCTATCAACCAAATATTTTTGGATCGTTAAGCACGCCCAAATCGATCCAAAAATCCAATGCTAGGATTTTATTGGTAAGGAAATTTTACCCTTATTAATTTGAAGGATTATTTTAGGAGGAACGAAGAAGTTTAAATCTTCTTAAATTTCAAGTAAGGAGATCAATCTAATGCTCGGAAAAAATACCTAAAACTCTATTTTCTCACTCTCTGGAATCCAGGTAAGTAAAACACTAGGTTTTCATTATTTTGGTCGTAGGCCCTACATCACAAAGCATTTATTATATTATTTTCTTTAAAGTATTTTATTATTCAATTATGATTTTATTTGGACACGCATATTTAGGCATTGACATAGAATTTTATAAAGATAAAATTGGTAGGACATTTTACATGTGTATGAAAACGATGGAATTGATGGAAAATATGTGACAGCAAAGCCTGAACGATAATGAGATAACTGAACTTGAACGAAAATGAGATAGTCATGTCTGAACAAAAATGAGATGGCTACGTTTGAATAAAAATGAGATGGCTAATGAGAATTTGAACACATGAGATGACCAATAAAAGTCTGAACTCATGATTATGAATTGTGATTGCTGATGAAACTTTATGAGAGTAAGAAACCGCTAGTTTTTTGAAATCTTGAACACATGGTAAGGATCGAAAATGAGTTCCATCAAGTATGTAACTTTAAAAACATGAAATTGAGTAATGTATGCAATTAAAGTCATAAACACATGTTTTTACTTACTGAGTTATCTCAAGCATTAGTTTTGTAATATAGGTGAATTTTTATCTGAGAATGAATTAGCGCTGGTCGAGAATTTAACAGAGGCAGACGAGCATACAGAGGAGAATGTTGTCATTGGTTTTGAATAATAAATTAAAGTTATAATTTTATCATTTAAAATGATATTTTATATTTAGTTGCATTTAATTTTAGTTTGATTTCAGTATATTTCATCAACTGTTGGATTTTTATTAAGTATGTTATTGTTTTAAAATTTATAAATGAGATTTTATTTAATGTTTGTAGTATTTAATTTTCTAAATATTTATTGATTGTAATTTCAAAGCTTCCGCTTAATAAATGATTTTTTATATTTTCAATGATTTTGAATTAAGAAAACTAGGTTTTATAACGATCCGATTTAACCTAATCGATTTGGGAAAAATTTTAGGGTTTCAAATTAGGGAAAAATAAAAATTAATTTTTGGGGTCGTTACACTCTCTCTTGGGGCCCGACGTCCTTGTCGGCCACACTTTTGGGTTGTGAATTGGCTATAATACCATTTGTGGAGTCCCCTAGTACTTTCAGTATAATATTGTTTGCATTGAACCGGAGCCCGCACAGATTGGTTCTTAGGGTTATTCCAAAACGTAGTACACTAAGTAGGGAAGAAACTTTACTTATAAACCACTCAATTTACTGTAACAACCAGCATGTCGACAGGTAATTATCCCGTAAATTATTTTGGAGTGGCTTGTTGAATGTGAAAATTTACGAGGTCTTAAGATGGTGGGTACTACTTGTTTTAAGAAAAAAAATTAGGCAATGGCAAGATTTGTAAATAAAGGTGATTTTAATCAATATAAATAGGAAAAAGAAGGTCTAAAACCTCACTTAAACCCCTCTTGTAGCCGACTTTCCCCTCTGGCGATTTCCTCCTTCAGCGACCGATTTCTTCCTCCTCTTTCTTCGACGATTCAAAGCTCAGGTAAGGTTTAGATGATTCATTCTTTGAGTCTTCGATTTAGGAATGGTTATTAGTTGATGTCTGAAGATTGAGAATCGATCGACGCCAGATTCACAGCTATATCTTCGAGTTCCCTTATTTAGTGGCATTGAGGATAGGATTCTGATGTTGTCGATGTTTGGACTTTGAGAAATTTGATATTGGTATGGATATGGTAGTATAGATGCTAATGTCATTAATGTTAATGAAGGTTAAGCTCTGCACACTAGGTGCTCAACGAAATGCCTTAGAGGTTTAAGATAGATTCTAGGATGATTTTTTTAGCTAAGATTTTACCAGCTTTGAGTTTAGATTATTCAGGATATATTTAACATTGAAGTATGACATGTCTTAGGTGGAGAAGGATTCAAGTGAAGGCACGACATTGCTAAGGAGTCCAGGTAAGTGGGTGTGAAGGTGCTCGGCCATTAGGGCCCTACATCACAAGAGTACTAGGAAATTTGTATTGAGGTTGTTTGATGATTTATGGATGGCTGAGAGTTATGTTATGCCGAGGAGAGTAGATTTTATGATATGTGCATGATGATGGCTCGTTTTCCTCAGTATGATGTTCCTATGTGCATACATGTCCATGTATTATGATTTCTCTCAAGAGCATATGAAAACGTTTTATGAGCATGATTTAAATGAACAAGGTAAGGTATGAAAGAATGGTTAAGTGAGGGACGGAGAGAAATGGCCATGTTTGTCCACAGAGGATGGACCATGATTATATTTTATGATTATTAGTATAGTTCGCGAACTCTTCCACTGGTGAAGGCCGGGCTGGCAGAAAGACTCGTGAATTCTCCTGCTGAAGGAGGCCTGAGTTGATACTGCGCGATCAGTCCGCGAATCCTGCTTCTGTGCGGGCTGAACTGGTCGATACGAATTGTAACACCCGACTTTACAGGATTTGATTTATTTCAATATAGACGGTATTTTGTAAATACGTCAAATTAAGCCCGTTTTACGAACGGAAGGTTTTAATGGAGTTTTAATATTAAATTGGAATTTATGGTGAAATAAGAAAATTTGGAGAAAACGAATCGTTAGTTAAATAACGAAATAAGTAGAAAAACAGGTAGAGAACAAATAAAAGGGCAAATTGGTAAATTGACAAACCAATTTTTATAAAAACACAAAAACCCCTCTTTTCTTCTCCCTCCTCATGTGAATTCTTCTTCTCTTCCCACTCCAGGCGATTTTTCTGTCCCTTCGTGCGATTCTCTTCTCCGGCGTTGAAAGTTTGTTCTCCGGCGATCGTTTCTTCCCGTTTTCTTCTCCTTCCTCGACTCTAGGTATGAATCTATGGTTTTGGTACGTTAGATTTCGATTTCTATGGTTTAAATGGATTAGGGTTTCGTTTAGGGTTTTGCGAAATAGCCGAGTATTGTTTGTAACGGCTAAGTTTACCCTATTTACGACTTAGTAAGTGTATTTATGGTTATTGGTGGAAATTTAATGGTTTAATTGAGATTGTTGAGAAGTTTGGTAGTTAGAAGTTTTAAAAACTCCATTAATGGAGATTTGGAAATTCACGAGCATGAATTGCTCGATAAAATATCTCAATGAGGTGTTTTAGAGTTTATGAGATTTTCTTTAGCTAGGAGTTTGTAATTTTGGAAACTCGATAGTTTAGAATTGATTTAAATGACGAATATTGTGCATTGCCTTTGTAACGCCCCAGTTTTCCAAACCCGGTCTGTTACTCAAAAACCCGAACATAACTAAGAAAATTTCGGACTAAATTTAAAACTTCGTTTGAAAGTCAAATTTGAACGTTTGTTAAAAACATAAAAACTTGCAGCGGAAAATCTTTGAGCAAGGCAAAGTTAAGCAAAACTATAGAATAATGTTTGAATAATCAATTAAAATATTAAGAAAATAATTCGGCCGGAAGAGATGAAAGCGTAGGCGTGAAACATTTAAAGTTCGTAAAAGTCAAACGTATCATCCGCTGAATGAAGTCAACGAAAAGGGGTACGAACAAATTCTAAGGCTTCCTCCGATGACGTCAGCCGGATAAATCATTCATCCGACTTCTGCCGATCGCAAAACGACAAGTTGTGCTACTCGTATCTACCGATGACGTCAGCCAGATGATTCATTCATCCAGCCTCTGCTGACCAGAATATGACAAATCATTTGCTCACGTCTTCCGGTTAAACAAACTACATACACCGGTCACAAAACGACAGATTTCTACTACATCATCCGGTAAGTTTATTACTCGACATCCACCGGTCACTAAACGACAAGACTTCTACTACATCATCCGGTAAGTTTATTACTCGACATCCACCAGTCACTAAATGACAAGACTTCTACTACATCATCCGGTAAGTTTATTAATCGACATCCACCGGTCACTAAACGACAAAACTTCTACTTATATCTTCCGATGACTTCCACTGAAGACATCATCCGATGACTATACTGAAGACATCATCCGATGGCTTTACCGAAGACATCATTTGATAGACAACAGAACAACAACAATTTCACTCTAACAAAGAAAACTCCGACTACTAGAAGAACTTGAGCAATTTACTAAAATTCATTCAAAACCACTCAAATTCGGACACTACCCCAACATTTAGTAAAACCACTATTCACACCAACAGAGTATACTTGTCTGGAAGAAAATCTCAAAATAAGTCCAGAAACATTAAAACTACTACTGTCATGAAAATCCAACATACTTAAATTGAAACATTGTCAATTAAGCCTTCACACCAACTGACATCAGTTAAACCGCCCCATCAGCTGCCAGATTGTTACATAGATGCACTCCTCCAACCAGTCTAGTCCTCAACAATCTCAGTAAACACATCTACTGTCACTTCTTCACCTACATCACAAAACTCATCTATTAGCCTAATGCTAAGTAAGTAAAGCAATAATGTAATGTAATGCTGAAACATAAATTCCTAAATATGCAGTTTCTACTTTCTCATCTCAGTTGCATATGCATCGTTTCTGATCTGATCCCCCTGTGAAATTGGGAGTTGGATCACTTCTCCCAAAGTATAAATATCCACTGACTCATCAAGCGGCGGATTAATTCCCTTAACAATAAATCTGATTCACATAGCTTTTTCTGATCCCCCCGTTCGATGGGAAGCAGATCAAGTTTCCCAAGGTCAAAATATCCACTGTCTCATTAAGGGGTGGATTAATTCCCTTAACAGTAAATCTGATTCACATAGCTGTTTCATTATGTTCAATCCTCACCATGCCAACATGCATTCAAATTCATTTTCATATACTTTTAAAATATGATGCATAACATGCAGACACATTCAAGTAAACATAATCCTAATGTTTTGTGATGTAGGCCCGAAGGCATAAGCATACTTCACTTACCTGGCTCCTGAAAATTGTCTGGTTGCTAGTTACTTCGGAAATCTGCCCACCTAGGTTCATAACAGAACATCAATCAAACCTTCACTAAACTTCACCAAGAATCAAACAAAAGCTCGAGGAATCCAATTAGAAATTCTACTACCCGAGCATTCCCATTAATCACCAAAACCCGAACCTACCCTCATTCGCAGCATCCTCAAAATCCTCATATTGTACTCCCTCAGGTATCTAACCGCTATATCGTAAGAGAAATAAGGAAAACTTACCTAGGTTGAAGGAGAATCGGACGAGAGAATCGCCTAGAGAGTTCTGCTGCAGAGCTGAAGGCTGAAAGAGGAGTGGTAAGCAAGATAGTGGCGGCTACAGTGCATTAAACCCAACCCTCTTCCTTAAATACGTTATCCACTTTGAAATTTCCAATTTACTCTTATACCCTTGTCTAGTCACTCAATAAACCTACTTTAATTATTGCCTAATAAAGTGTGTACCATTTACAATAAAAGAGAGCTGGTTCGATAGAACCGGGTGTTACAGCCTTAGGTGAACAACGCTCGTGGACGGAGCTTGAATTTCAACGGACACGAGGTAAGTCTTCGTGATTTGTTTGGCCGTCTTGGCCTACACCATAAGAATGTACGTTAAATTGAGGAATTGGAGATATATTGTGTTTGGGTAATTAGAATGGGTAGTTAGTTTTAGGTTTGGTTAGGGTGTTAATTGTTTAGTTTATTGTTTGTATGTTTTTATTTCGTTCATGGCATAATATTTGTTCACGCATCATTGTTTTCAAAAAGAGCATGAAAAGGAATTTCTATGCATGTTTTTACAAAAGAAAAGGTAAACAAATGTAATAAAGGTCACGTCGGTGGCGGTGGTTCCGACATTGCTGTCAAGTGAAGCATGTTTTCTCCCCGGTTAGATACGAGGGGCTATCCAATCGACGGATGTGCCACTCCTATCTAGCGAGAGTGAAGCCTTGGTGACATAAATGAAATGATTAGTGAAAATGTAACACCCGACAGTCTCTGCCAGGTGATTTTCTTAATGGAATTAACTGTCACCTTTATTATTAATACTTGAATTTAATTTTAATGCCAAAGTTTATTTGATTTCTAATTTTGGGGTGGCAAAATGGTAATTAGGAAGGATCTTATTAATATAAATAGAAAATGGAAACCTTAAACCTTACTTAAACCCCACTGTAGCCGACATTCTCTCTCGGCGATTCCCTCTTTGGCGATCGATTTCTCCAGCCTCCACTTCGATAACCTACATTCGAGGTAAGATTTAGTCAATGTAGTTGCCGTGTAGTTGTTTAGAACTCTGTTTTCAGCTAGAACCCAATGTTTCGAGATTCTTCAATGGCCGGATAATAGAAACATTTTTATCGGTGTTTGGTAATGGCATTTCCGAATCGATTCCGGACATTTAATATAACCGACCCTGATTAATCGTTAGTTGAACCTAGCTGTTTTGGTTTTGGATTTCAGACTGCACACAGAGAACTAGACTAAGGGATTCGAGAATGTCTTTAGTTATTAGATTCTAAGATGATTTGTGATTAGGACTATTAAGATTTTTATTTTAACTACTAAAATGTAATGTTTTAGGTGAAGAAGTCCGAAGAAAAGGAGCTCAAGTTGTTAAGGAAACCAGGTAAGTGAATGTGTAGGATTCCCGGCCATTAGGGCCCTACATCATAAGGATGCTAGGTAGAAACTGATACGATGATTAGAAGTTATTTAAGCTATTGTCTGTTACTTATGTTGATGTTTGTTTTAAGTTAGTAAGATGGTTTGTACTTGGATGATTCACGGATGTTTGAGAACTATGTTATGTGATGTTCTGTTATAGTCTATAAAGTCAACTGTCTAGTATGATAAATTCCATAGTCTGATGATTTAAGAACATTCATGTCATGCACCATGATTTAATACTCAAGCATATGAAAATGATTTATGAGCATGTTTTCCCCATGAACAAGATATGAGAATGAATATGAAAACGATCCCATACAACATGATTAAGTGAGGGTTGGGGGCGGGTTGACGTATGGCACAGTCCAAAGAAGAACCATGAAAATGACCCGAAAGGGAATATGATCAAAATCACTGTCAACCCCCCTTTTACGGCACAAATCCTCCCTTAATCCATATGATGAAAACGATGAACAGAAACAAGAATGATAAATGATCAGAACATGTTTTCTCTCAACTGTACATTCATGAATACATGTTAGTTTGCATTCCTTACTAAGCATTAGGCTTATAGTTTAAACCTCATGATGTAGGTGACGAGTTTTCAGGTGAGGATCTCAAAGTTAATGAGGATGTTTAAGCTCGGTTGCTGGAAGGTGCTCAGGGTGGAGATTTGTGGCTGGCAGGCGATATTGACCCGCGGTTATACTCACATTAAGTCAGTAAGGTTTATGAAAAACTGAAGTCTGTGTAGGATGAGATTTCTTTTTATAACATTGGGATGTTGGGATTTGTCTATTTGATCTCTGTGTCTGAGGAATGATTTAAGTTTATAGAATGATCAGCTTAATTAAGTCTTCCACTTCACGTATCCAGAACGAGTCTGTTATTTTTATTTGTTTAAAGTTTATGCCTACCAAGTTGAAATCTATGAGAGTCGGGGTATTTTTCTGTTGGTTGAAGTTGCTTGATGATTATCGCGTTTTACTGCTGAGTGATAGGAGTCGGATGAGTGTATCATTCGACTGACGTCATCGGCGGATGTCGAATGATAGAAGTTGAATGATTGAGTCTTCCGGCTGACGTCATCGGATGATGTCGAGTGTTTACTCACCGGATGATCTAAGTAAAGTATTTAGTCGTTTGTTCACCGGATGATGTCTCCTGTCGGATGAGGTCTCCTGTCGGATGAGGTAAGTGAGTCACGTGCATTGCACATGTTCACCGGATGATGCTTCTGATGGATGAAGACATCATCCGGCTGACGTCATCGGTGGATGGTGAATGATTGTTGATCACCGGGCGATGTAGGTGTTTTCTTTACCGGATGTTATACGTAATGTTTTGTCATTTAGTGACCGGGCGATGTAGGTGTCTTCTTTATCGGATGATATAAGTAATGTTTTGTCGTTGAGTGACCGGGCGATGTAGGTGTCTTCTTTACCGGATGATATAAGTAATGTTTTGTCGTTTAGTGACCGGGCGATGTTTTAATTAGACGCGTGAAACGCCCGTATCCGCCGGCAGATGTGTAATGTATTTCGTTGCTGAGCGATGCCTAATGAATCACTTGTGATGTCTTGAACTAAGTTATGATTTAAAAGAAAAATATAGAAAAAAAAAAGAACAAAGGAATGTAAGGATATATGGTCAATTCTAAAAAAGTCATGGTTTGGTCTCGGCCCTACTGGGGTCGTTACAATTATGGTATCAAAGCAAAACCGGGTTCTAAAATCGATTCTGCAGACTGCCTCCTAGCACAGATTGCCACCTGAGTACACTCCAACAACTGTAAGTGTTTATGATTTTAGTAATGTCATTAAGTTAAAATATGTTATGATTATTTTCTTAAGAATCCCAAAATGGTGAGGGGACAACAGAGAGAAGACAATGTGGATAGTACCACTATTGCTCAGCTAACGGAGTTGGTTATACGCGCCAATCACGCCAAATCGAGCAGCTTATGACCACCAGGGAAGAGCATGGGAACTCTAGCTCTAATGCAAACCATGATCATGGTGGCGAACACTTCCATAGACTTAGACCCCTAACATTTAATGGCTAAGTTTCGGATCCTGTTTATGCTAAGGAGTGGATTCGGAAAATGGAGGACATGTTCAAGTACGCCAAGGTCGATGAAGGAGATAAGGTCACTTATGTTGTTTTTCATTTGGAACTGAGTGCAAGGCATTGGTGGGACTCAATCCAGAGCACCATTAATGCAGGAGCTATGACCTGGGAAATGTTTAAGACTGCTTTCTTTGATAAATATTTCAATAGGACCGTTCGGGCCAGCAAGAAGAAGGAGTTCATGAATTTGCGTCAAACTGGCTCTGTGGCGGATTACATATGTAGGTTTGAGGCTTTATCACGGTTTGCTCCCCGATTGGTTGAGGATGATGAGGACAAGATCCACCAATTCGTTCAAGGATTGAAGCCGAGTTTGTATATGAGAGTAAAGACTGCTGGAATACATGATATACATATGGTGAAGTGACGGCTAAGGCCTTGGAACTGGAAGAAGCCGAGATAACGACATATGCACAGCGTGAACAGCCAAGGAAGTTCATTAAGGAGGCTCAGCCGCCACCACGTCAGAACAAAGGATGGCAACCGCAACAGAACAGAGGACCACAACAACAACAACAAGGTATAAAAAGACCCTTCAATCCAATTGATGATCAAGGAAAAGGAAAACGACCATTAGCCCCTCTATGCTCCAACTGCCAGAAGAACCACCAAGGCGAGTGCAAGCTACACTCTGGCCGTTGCTACAGATGTGACAAGGTCAGACATGTAGTTAGAGACTGCCCCATGTCACCAGACCCCAATCGAGCAAGAATAGCACCCAGAGTCTTTGCTATGATGGAGGACGAAGATACTGTGCAGCATACAGTCATAACAGGTACAATTATGATATGTGGTATTTCTGCTTACACACTTATAGACACGGGGGCCACCCACTCATTTATAGCAACCCTGTTCGTCTGTAAGCATAAGTTAGGATACTTACAAGCTGATAGGCCATATAATGTCATGTTACCGTCAGAGAAATCCTTACATTCTGAACAGATAGTGAAGGGTGACATTGTGTCCTTAGGAGATAAGAAGTTATATGTAGAGCTGATTGTAATTGACATGAAGGGGTATGAAGTTATACTAGGGCTGGATTGGTTATTCAGACACCATGCCACGATAAGTTGTAGGTCTGGATTAGTTGAGTTCTGACCCCTGAATGGAGATCGGTATACATTCCAAGCTATCCCAAAAATAAGTAAAATACCAATTATATCTTCTCTAGAGACTCAACAGTTATTGAATGGTGGCTGTGAGAGTTATCTAGCTAATGTAGTTGATGTTCGGGTGACGGATAAAGTAAAAGTACAAGACATTCCTATAGTCCGAGAGTTCCCCGAAGCATTCTTGGATGATTTGTCAGGATTACCACCTGATAGAGAAATAGAGTTTGTGATTGATACATATCCTTAGGCATTACCTGTATCTAAGAATCCTTACCGTATGGCACCTGTTAAATTAAAGGAATTAAAAGTCCAACTACAGGAATTAGTAGACAAGGGATTTATACGCCCTAGTAGTTCTCCCTGGGGTGCACCTATTTTATTCGTTAAGAAGAAAGATGGTTCTCTTAGAATGTGCATTGATTACAGAGAGCTAAACAAGTTGACAATTAAGAATAAATATCATTTACCCCGAATTGATGATTTGTTTGACCAGTTACAAGGAGCTAAGGTATTTTCAAAGATTGACTTACGTTCGGGTTATTACCAACTGAAAGTTAAGGAGGGGGACATACCAAAGACAGCATTCAGAACCCGATATGGACATTATGAATTTCTTGTAATGTCGTTTGGTTTGACAAATGCACCGCAGCTTTTATGGACTTGATGAATCGAGTGTTTCGTGAGTACTTGGACAAGTTTGTAATTGTATTTATAGATGACATCCTTATATACTCATAGACTGAAGTTGACCATGCAGAGCATCTAAGAATAGTTTTTAGGACATTAAAACAGCAACAACTTTATGTCCAGTTGTCTAAGTGTGAGTTCTGGCTGGATAAAGTCAACTTTTTAGGTCATGTCATTTCTGCTGAGGGCATATCAGTAGATCCAACCAAGATTCAGGCTGTTAAGGACTGGCCACAGCCAAAGAATGTCAGTGAAGTCCGTAGTTTCCTTGGTTTGGCAGGTTATTATAGAAAGTTCATTAAGGGATTCTCTATGATAGCTAAGCCTTTAACTAATTTAACAAAGAAGGACACCAAGTACTCTTGGACTGAAGCTTGTGAAGGAGGCTTCCAAACACTTAAGCTGAAGTTAACGACAGCCCCGCTACTGACTCTACCAACCGAAGAAGGAAAGTTTAGTTTTTACTGTGATGAGTCCAAAGTTGGACTGGGGTGTGTTTTGATGCAAGAAGGAAAGGTCATGGCGTATGCCTCTAGGCAGCTAAAAAGTTATGAACAGAATTACCCCACTCATGGTTTAGAGTTAGCCGTAGTTGTTTTTGCACTAAAGATTTGGAGACACTATTTATATGGTCAGCAGTGTGAGGTGTTTTCTGACCATAAGAGCCTGAAGTACCTATTCACCCAAAAGGAATTAAACATGAGGCAAAGACGTTGGTTTGAATTTGTTAAGGATTATGACTTCGAAATCAAGTATCACCTGGGTAAGGCTAATGCTGTAGTCGATGGTTTAAGCAGAATGTCGACAACAATGCAACCTACGTTATCAACCATGTCTGTACCCTTGAGGTCGGAGGTTCAGAAATTTGAATTGGAGATGGTTTCTGAGTTGTCAGCCTTACTTGCCAATGTTACAATTAGACCAACAATTTTGGACAAGATCAAGGAGACACAACAAAATGATTTGAAGAAAAATAATAGCATGATGAGTAAGTTGCAGGATGCCTCCTCTGAATTCAGTCTCTCCAATGATGGTATTTTGAAATTTAGGAATCGATGGTACATTCCAAGTGTCAAGGAGTTGCGTGAGTTGATCTTGGCTGAGGCTCACTCATCTTCTTTCTCTGTACACCCTGGTAACACCAAGATGTATCGGGATTTAAGGTTACATTATTGGTGGCTAAATATGAGAGGGATGTTGCCAAGTATGTGGAGTCATGTCTTGTATGCCAACAAGTTAAATCAGAGCACCAACGCCCAGGAGGTACCCTTCAACCCTTACCGATCCCCGAATGGAAATGAGAAAACATTGCCATGGATTTTGTTGTTAGACTACCTAAGACAACTAAAGGTCATGACAGCATCGGGTTGTGGTTGACAGATTGACGAAGTCAGCTCACTTCCTACCCGTGAAGACAACATACACGATGGACCAGCTTGTTGATCTGTATGTTCAGGAATTTATTAGATTGCATGGGATTCCGATATCTATAGTCTCTGACCGTGATCCCAGGTTCACCTCAAGATTCTAGCAGAGTCTTCAGAGCACATTAGGATCGAAGTTATCTTTCAGCACTGCTTTTCACCCACAAATCGATGGACAATCTGAGCGGACAATTCAGATACTCGAGGATATGTTGAGAGCATGTGTGCTAGACTTCCAGACATCTTGGAGTCGACATTTGCCATTAATTGAATTCTCCTATAACAATAGTTACCAGTCCACTATTGGTATGGCACCCTACGAGGCGTTGTATGGTAGGAAATGTAGATCACCCTTATACTGGGATGAAGTTGGTGAAGCAAAACTCCTTGGACCCGAGATTTTACAGCAGATGTCAGATAAGATTGCCATTATTAGGAGGAGAATGATGACTGCATAAAGCTGACAGAAGAGTTATGCAGACCAAAAAAGGAGAGATCTAGAATTTGCTGTTGGAGATGAAGTTTTTCTAAAGATTTCACCCTTTAAGGGAGTTTTAAGATTTGGTAAGAAGGGAAAGCTTAATCCGCGATTTATTGGACCATTCCCCGTCTTAGCTAGGATTGGCAGCACAGCTTACAAACTGCAATTGCCTCCATCACTAGAAAAGGTACATAATGTCTTCCATGTGTCAATGTTAAGGAAATGCATACGTGATCCAGCACATGTTGTTGAACCAACTGGAATCAATATCGAGCCGACACTAGAGTATGAAGATAAACCAGTAAGGATTATGGAATTTGCGGTAAAGACTCTTCGAAATAAAGAAATTCTACTGGTGAAAGTCTTATGGATTAATCATGGCATTGAAGAAGCCACTTGGGAGCGACAGCAGGACATGTTGGACAAGTATCCAGAACTCTTTACTTGATCAATTTTTGAGGACAAAAATTTTGTTTAAGGAGGGATGGATGTAACGCCCGACAGTCTCTGCCAGGTGATTTCTCTTAACGGAATTAACTGTCACCTTTATTATTAATACTTGAAATTAATTTTAATGCCAAAGTTTATTTGATTTCTAATTTTGGGGTGGCAAAATGGTAATTAGGAAGGATCTTATTAATATAAATAAAAAATGGAAACCTTGAACCTCACTTAAACCCCACTGTAGCCGACATTCTCTCTCGGCGATTCCCTCTTTGGCGATCGATTTCTCCAGCCTCCACTCTGATAACCTACATTCGAGGTAAGATTTAGTCAATGTAGTTGCCGTGCAGTTGTTTGGAACTCTGTTTTCAGCTAGAACCCAATGTTTCGAGATTCTTCAATGGCCGAATAATAGAAACATTTTTATCAGTGTTTGGTAATGGCATTTCTGAATCGATTCCGGACATTTAATGTAACTGACCCTGATTAATCGTTAGTTGAACGTAGCTGTTTTGGTTTTTGATTTCAGACTGCACACAGAGAACTAGACTAAGGGATTCGGGAATGACTTTAGTTTTTAGATTCTAGGATGATTTGTGATTAGGACTAATAAGATTTTTATTTTAACTACTACAATGTAATGTTTTAGGTGAAGAAGTCCGAAGAAAAGGAGCTCAAGTTGCTAAGGAAACCAGGTAAGTGAATGTGTAGGATTCCCGGCCATTAGGGCCCTACATCATAAGGATGCTAGGTAGAAACTGATACGATGATTAGAAGTTATTTAAGCTATTGTCTGTTACTTATGTTGATGTTTGTTTTAAGTTAGTAAGATGGTTTGTACTTGGATGATTCACGGATGTTTGAGAACTACGTTATGTGATGTTCTGTTAGAGTCTATGAAGTCAACTGTCTAGTATGATAAATTCCATAGCCTGATGATTGAAGAACATTTATGTCATGCACCATGATTTAATACTCAAGTATATGAAAATGATTTATGAGCATAATTTCCCCATGAACAAGATATGAGAATGAATATGAAAACGATCCCATACAACATGATTAAGTGAGGGTTGGGGGCGGGTTGACGTATGGCACAGTCCAAAGAGGGACCATGAAAACGACCCGAAAGGGAATATGATCAAAATCACTATCAACCCCCCTAATCCTCCCGTAATCCATCTGATGAAAACGATGAACATAAACAAGAATGATAAATGATCAAGAACATGTTTTCTCTCAACTGTACATTCATGAATACATGTTAGTTTGCATTCCTTACTAAGCATTAGGCTTATAGTTTAAACCTCATGATGTAGGTGACGAGTTTTCAGGTGAGGATCTCAAAGTTAATGAGGATGTTTAAGCTCAGTTGCTGGAAGGTGCTCAGGGTGGAGATTTGTGGCTGGCAGGCGATATTGACCCGCGGTTATACTCACATTAAGTCAGTAAGGTTTATGAAAGACTGAAGTCTGTGTAGGATGAGATTTCTTTTTATAACATTGGGATGTTGGGATTTGTCTATTTGATCTCTGTGTCTGAGACTTAATTTAAGTTTATAGAATGATCTACTTAATTAAGTCTTCCGCTTCACGTATCCTGAACGAGTCTGTTATTTTTATTCGTTTAAAGTTTATGCCTACCAAGTTGAAATCTATGAGAGTCGGGGTATTTTTCTGTTGGTTGAAGTTGCTTGATAATTATCGTGTTTTACTGCTAAGTGATAGGAGTCGGATGAGTGTATCATCGGCTGACGTCATCGGCGGATGTCGAATGATAGAAGTTGAACTATGAGTCTTCCGGCTGACGTCATCAGATGATGTCGAGTGTTTACTCACCGGATGATGTAAGTAAAGTATTTAGTCATTTGTTCACCTGGATGATTTCTCCTGTCGGATGAGGTAAGTGAGTCACGTGTATTGCACATGTCCATCGGATGATGCCTCTGATGGATGAAGACATCATCCGGCTAACGTCATCGGTGGATGGTGAATGATTGTTGATCACCGGGCGATGTAGGTGTTTTCTTTACCGGATGATATAAGTAATGTTTTGTCGTTTAGTGACCGGGCGATGTAGGTGTCTTCTTTATCGGATGATATAAGTAATGTTTTGTCGTTTAGTGACCGGGCGATGTAGGTGTCTTCTTTACCGGATGATATAAGTAATGTTTTGTCGTTTAGTGATTGGCGATGTTTTAATTAGACGTGTGAAACGCCCGTGTCCGCCGGCAGATGTGTAATGTATTTCGTTGCTGGGCGATGCCTAATGAATCACGTGTGATGTCTTGAACTAAGTTATGATTTAAAAGAAAAATATAGAAAAAAAAAGAAAAGAACAAAGGAATGTAAGGATATATGGTCAATTCTAAAAAAGTCATGGTTTTGTCTCGGCCCTACTGGGGTCGTTACAGAAAAGGTAGGACGCATGATTTATGAACTTTATATGCATAGCATTAGCATTCACATGCATTCATGTAGATTTACTGAGCCTCTAGCTCACATTTTTAATTCTATGGTGTAGGTGATTTTGAGACAGGTGAGGAAGACGTCCCTCCGCCTGAAGTATAAGCATGTTAAAGAAGAATGGCCCGTGGGAGTGCGCTGGCAGTCGAAACTTATTTTGACCCGTGGGGACGTAGGTAAAGGTTTTGGGAAAAATTGATAGATAGGAATATATGAAATTGTATAGTTGAACATTTTAGGATGTTTGGTGACTGGATAGATAATGTGTAGTGTTTTGGATGTTTTCAATAGGGGAAAATGTTAAACTTTTAAACGGAACAACGTGGTTCGTTTTTATAGAATTTGGCTATATTTTAAATGTGTTTTAAATCGGTAATGGGGGATTGGTAGAGAGTAAATTGTATGCGAATGGTAAGTTATTATGAAATGTGTGGATTTGATGAGAAAAAAATGATGAAGTGTTTAGGCGTGTTTATGCAGGAAAATAGAAAGGAGAAAGGAAGAGAGGCAGCTCTCTGGAAAGAAATGGATTCCAGAGAGCTTGCCGATCGATCGCCATGGAGGGCGATCGATCGGCCCTCTTTAGTCACGCTCTGGAAGAAATTCCAGAGCATGTGCCGATCGTTCGCCTGGTGAAGGGAACGATCGGCCATGGTTGATCGCCGAAGGGCGATCGATCGCCTGCATGAGGGGCGAGATCGCCCCTTAATGTTTTTTACTGGCGATCGATCGCCCATATATTTTCACGGGACAGTTGTCCCCTTTTTGCCCTTACTTTTGTCTTTTCCCCTGTTTCATTTGTTTTATATGTTTAATTGTTTATTTAATTGATTTTAAGATTTGTTTTAAACGATCTTCTTAACAATGTTAATGATTTCGATTTCAATTTAATTTCCGCCCAAACGTTACGAAGTTTATAAGGATAAAAAAAAACATACGGGAAAATAAGGGAATAGTGTAAGGGTCGTTACACGGATATTGTCCGAAGGGACCACAGATATAATTCCCTCGCCATTTCCCTGCGTGCCCCCCCTTAATCCATATCAAGTGATGTAAGAAGTAAAAACATGTATATGTTATGTGATGTACGAAATAAGAGTATGAATATGTTTTCTTTCAAAGCATGCAATTATGAGTATTTTTCAATGTATTGCACTCCTTACTAAGCATTAGGCTTATAGTTTAAACCTTATGATGTAGGTGACAATTTGGAAGGTGAGAACTTCAAATCAAATGATGAGGCAAAAGTCGAGTTGCTAGATGATGCTCATGGCGTGGATTTTGTGGCTGGGAAGCGATTTTGACCCGTGGAGTGTTGCTCGTAGCATAAGTAAGATCTAAGATACTGAAGTATAAGTAAGATAAGGTTTTTCCTATGTTGATGAATGCTGAGGTTGTCTAGTACAATTTCATGTTTTAAGAGGATTTAAGACTAAAAGTTTATCTGTTTCCTTTAAGTCTTCCGCTACGCATGTTTAAGTTTTATGATTAAAATATGATTTCTGCGAAATGAGATGTGAGATTTCTTATAGAGTCGGTTCCAGAGAGCTAGCCGAACGTTTGCCAAGGGAGGCGATTGATCGGTTGTCTATGTGTTCTGTTTTGTAAGTAAAAACTGTCGTCCAGAGTCATAAGTAAATCATAGTCCAGAATAAGTTAATGAGTCATCGTCCAAAGTTAGGGGCGAGTCCAAGGCCAACGAACGATGTTGAGTCGTCGTCTAAAGTAAGTAGTCACGTGGACTGTGGACGATAAAGTCACGGGGTCCGTGGACGACAAATTTTAGTAAGTCTGTGGACGTTGGTCTATGGACGATGAGTCTATGTAATCTGTGAGTGATGAAGTCACGTGGACTGTGACGATAAAGTCACGTGGTCCGTAGATGACAAATTTTAGTAAGTTCCGTGGACGTTGGTCTGTGGACGATGAGTCTATGTAACCCATGAGTGATGAAGTCACATAGAATGTGACGATAAAGTCACGGGGTCCGTGGACGACAAATTTTAGTAAGTCTGTGGACGTTGGTCTGTGGACGATGAGTCTATGTAACCCGTGAAGTGGTGAAGTCACGTGGACTGTGACGATAAAGTCACATGGTCCGTGGACGATAAATTTAAGTAAGTCTATGGACGTTAGTCTGTGGACGATGAAATCACTTGAACAGAGAGCGATAACGTTTATCACTCAGTGGACGAAAATGTCAAAGTAGTCCGTGGACAATTAAGTCGATAGATCTTGTGGACAAGATTGTTACCCGATTTATGTCGTCCAACTTTGTGGATGAGTATGCTGTCAGATATATGAAAGGGTCGAGTTCTGAGAATTTAAGATTTTTAATTAGTTAATCTTTTAAACGTCCACGAGTTTTATTTCAAAAAAAATTACAAGTAGTTGTTCTAAGATTTAAATGACTAAGTGATGATGAGAACCTGCCTCGGCCCACTGGGGCCGTGACATTTACACTCTCTCAAACGATGTGGGATTGTGCACCCCTAATTATATGGATAGAGAACTCACAATTAACAAAAATTTAGGTCGTCGTTGCCTTCACATGGCAAGCTTACACAAGTCAAATTTGAGTACTTAATAAGAATATCATCATTAGTATTATTCTAAAACTCTCATAATAGTTATTGTAACCTATAAATGAGATAGAAATCAACTAGGGAATCAAATGAGTTAATCCCTAAAAACAAGCTCAAAAGGGCCCTAATGCGTGATGCCTAGACAGAGCGTCATAGGAATAATAACGTCGTAACCTCCCTTATAGGAAGCCACAACACCACGTGAAATGAGGACGAGACAACTTCTGACCCATGAACTCCCCGACGTGACACGTGTTATGTTCATGGACAACCTGAAAAATCGTCAAGCACCACAACATTACTTCCTATAACACCACGATGTAAATCATAGTTTTCAGTTTTAAAAAATGCCTAGGCTCTCAGCATATAACACCACGACACTTGTGCTCTGCGTAGATTTTGTAGAACATCTGATCAACCCTTCAATAAATCATTCCAACCACTTCAAAAGAATTTCACACTAATCCTGTAACGACCTCAGTAAGGGCCGAGACCAAACCGTGACTCTTTTAGACTTATCCATATATCCTTACTAATTTTATTTAAACTATACTCCATTATATTTTTATTTACTTTTTTTTAAAACAAACATAACTCGGCTCAAGACATCACGCAGCAATGAAATCCATTACACATCTGCCGGCGAGCAATGCAAAATGCATCAGCCGATGAACAGGAACTTCAACTCTTAAACTGCATCTACCGACAGGGAAATAACTCACAACTGCCGATCATAAAATGACAGGACTCAATACTCATTCACTTACTCCTGCCGATCGCTAAACGACAAGCACAGAGTTCGCTTCTGCCGGTAGTGAAAGTCTACATCATCCGGTATTTGAAATACCTTACATCTACCGATCGCTAGACGACAAAATAGCTCTTATATCATTCGGTATTTGAAATACCTTACATCTACCGATCGCTAGACGACAAAATAGCTCTTATATCATCCGGTATTTGAAATACCTTACATCTACCGATAAACATGTGCAATTCACGTGTTCACTTAATACACCTTCTGATAGAAATCATCCGTCGGTAGATGCACACTCTTAACATCTTCTGATAGGGGACATCTATCGGTGGATGCAAACTCTTAACAGACTTCAAACCACATTGACTCAACACTCATATGTATGAAAATCAGAGACTCATCCAAAAATTCTTATACGGAAGACTTAGTTAAAGTAACTCTTTCCATATCTTTAAAATCATCCCTAGACTCAGTAGTTAAACCAGATAATTTCGAAGCTCAATGTTAAAATATAATCTCATTCTACTTAAACATCAGTTCATCATAAATCTTACTGACATATTATGAGCTTAATTATGGGTTATATTCGCCTGCCAGCCACAGCCTTCCACCCCGAGCACCATCCTGCAACCAGCCTTTAGACATCATTGCATTTGGAATCCTCACCTGCTAAATCTTCACCTACATCATAAGGTTTAAACTATAAGCCTAATGCTTAGTAAGGAATGCAATGCTAACAAGTATGCATGAATGCTCATTTTAAGAAAACAAATGCTCATGAATCTTTTCTTATTCATATTCATACTCAAGGTCTTCATTCTTGTTCATTGTTCGTATTCATCGTTCATAATCATCATTCATGCTCATCATTCATATTCATCATTCATATTCATCATTCAGGTTGTGTGAATTAAGAGAGGATTTGTGCCGGTAAGGGGGGTTGACAGTGAGAGTGTACATAGTCCCTTGCGGGTCGTAATCATGGTCCTTCCTTTTGGACAGTGACATACGCCAAACCACCCCCAACCCTCGCTTAATTCACGTTGCATAAGTTTTATGTTCTTATCTTGTTCATGAGGAAAACATGCTCTTAAAACATTATCATATGCATAAAACGTTCGTGATGCATGAACATGAGAACTCCTAACTCATCAAGCCATAGAATAGTGCATTCATCCGACGAGAAATCATACCATTAAGTCAAACATCAACATAAGTAACAGACAGTAGCTTAAATAACTTCTAATCATCGTATCGGTTTCTACCTAGCATCCTTGTGATGTAGGGCCTTAATGGCCGGGAATCTTACACATTCACTTACCTGGTTTCCTTAGCAACTTGAACTCCTTTTCTTCAAACTTCTTCACCTAAAACATTTCACATCACAGTAGTTAAAACAAAACCCTAAAAGTTCCAATCACAAGTCATCCTAGAATCTAATAACTAAAGTCATTCCCGAATCCCCTAGTCTAGTTCTCTGTGTGCAGTCAGAAATCCAAAACCAAAACAGCTAGGTCTAACTAACGATTAATCAGGGTCGGTTATATTAAATGTCCAGAATCGATTCGGAAATGACATTACAAAATCCAGGTTATAAATGTTGCTATAGCTACTCGGCCATTGGAGAAACCAAATTCCAACACCAAGCTGAAAAACAGAGTTTAACAACTAACTGACAATTACATTGTCTAATCCATACCTCAAGCGTAGAGTATCCGAGAAATGACAAGGGAACCGATCGTCGAAGGAAGTATTACTGGCAGGCAGAGAGCGAGAGCTCGGGAGAGGAAATCGCTGAAAGGAGAAAGTGTCGGCTACAGTGGTGTTGGTGAGATTTAAAAACTTTCCATCTCCTTTATATATCGATCACAGCCCACCCTAATTTCAATTTTGCCACTCAACCTAGTTCACACAATTTGGAACAAATCTTGGTATTAAATTTAAATCAAAAGGTCCAAAAATAAGGGTGACAGTTAATTCCGTTAAGAAAATCACCTGGCTGAAAATGTCGGGTGTTACAAATCCTAGCATATTTTGTGCATCAAACTGAAGTTTTTGTCCATAAATTTTGAGCTTTTATAGATAAAAGTCAGATTCCAATATAACTCCAAAAATTTAAGAGTTTTTTTTTTAACCTTAAACTATCAGTTTTTTTTTTTTTAAAAAAAACCTCAAAGTTTACTATTCATCTGTACAAATCTCAAAGTTTCAAAAATTAGCAATTTAAACTTTATAGAACGGACTGGTGGAGTGGCCTCCTCGGAGAGGCCGGACGGTCCAACTGAACCGGCCGGCCTCTCTCTCCCTATTTAAAACCTCATATTCTCGTAAAAACCAACCCTAAAAATAATTAACTAAAATTATAATAAATCGTACAAGTGTTGTAAAATCACGAAATGTTTACCATATGTAGACCAAATCATGGGAAGAGAATATGGAAATTTGCATAACTTTTTAATACTTGCACGATTTATTGCAATTTAACCCTAAAATAATTAACTAAAATTACAATAAATCGTGCAAGTGTTAGAAAATCTCGAAAGTTTTTTCATATATAGACCAAATCATGGGAAGAGAATTTGAAAATTTTCATGGTTTTCTAACACTTGTACGATTTATTATAATTTAACCCTAAAATAATTAAGTAAAATTACAATAAATTGTACAAGTGTTATAAAATTATGAAATGTTTACCATATGTCAAATTATAAGAAAAGAATCTGGAAATTAGAGTGATTTTCTAACAGTTGAACAATTTATTGTAATTTAACCCTCAAATAACTAACTAAAATTATAATAAATTGTATAAGTGTTATTAAATCACGAAAATGTAACCATATGTATAGAAAAGCATGGGAAAAAAATATGGAAATTTGTGTGATTTTCTAACACTTTCACGATTTATTGTAATTTAACTCTAAAATAATTAACTAAAATTACAATAAATCGTGCAAGTGTTATTAAATCACGAAATATTTACCATATGTAGAAAATATCATAAAAAATGAATCTGGAAATTTACGTGATTTTCTAACCTTTGCATGATTTATTGTAATTTTAGTTAATTATTTTAGGGTTAAATTACAATAAATCGTGCAAGTATTAGAAAATCATGCAAATTTTCAAAGTCTCTTTCCATGATTTAGTCTACATATGGTAAAAATTTCATAATTTTATAATACGTGTACGATTTATTGCAGTTTTAGTAAATTATTTTTAGGGTTTGTTTTTATGGGAAGAGCGAGAGTTTAAATAGCGGGAGAGAGGCCGGCCGGCCGGTCCAGTTGGACTGGCCAGCCTCCCCAGGGAGGCCACTCTCCCAATTCGATCTATAAGGTTTAAATTACTAATTTTTGAAATTTTGAGGTTTGTACTGATTACTAGTAAACTTTGAGCTTTTTTAACAAAAAAAATCGATAGTTTGAGGTTTAAAATACAATAAACCCAACATTTAATGATTTTTTTTTTTTTTTTTTTTGCAGGAAAAAGAGCGAAATTCATCTAACCTTCTCAATTATTGTGACGACCCCGACCCGCTGGGACCGTCACGGGACTCGACTAGACTTTAAGTTTGACTTATACATTTTTGGACGTAAAATTTTTTGACCCTTTTTTTGTTTAAAAAACTCATTGACATTTAAATTGGCAAGACATAAAATTGAATTGGCTAAAGTAGAGAACTGGCCAAATTGGACGACTGGCCAAAGTGGACGACTGCCCAAAGTGGACGACTATTACCCTCTACAAATTCGTATTTCTAGAGCGTCGTCCAACCAAGAATGTTTGAGTTTCTATGAAATAAGCCAATCCCAGATTATTCCTTCCAATGCACAATAAAAAACTAAATACCAAATTTTACAATGTGAGTCTTTTTGAAATTAATTACTATTAGAACCTAATTCAAATATCTTACCTCAAATTATCAAAGGAGAGTATATTCTCCTTTGATAACTTGATTAGGAGCACTCACAATGATTCAATTCAAGACTAATCACTAACAACTCGGGTCCATCATATGAAATTATTGCATGAATCCATAGAAATGTATTTGTTTTGAGATCTCTAAGTTGTCGATCTTCCGGATCAATAAGGCTTCTACGGATCAATAATCCTATCTCTCCGATGATGGGTGTCATACTCATAAGAACATATATTAATCTTATGACATGAGGACTATAACACTAATATTTGTAATGTTGGCCCATCACAAAACCTTCAATTATTCTTTTGGTCTATACACGTTAAACATGTCCGTACAATGTTACTTGCTTAAACCCTGATTAACTCAATTTGTAGTTGATCACTTTAGATGACATGAATTTTATGATAGCCTACACCTATAATTATATTTAATAATGATTACTCTGTGTACTTACTTCAAGCTCAATGCATGTTATACAAACTATAAATGTAAATATATTGCAAATATGTTGGCATTGATTTTTTGGTAAATTACCTTTATGGTAATAATATTTTATTCATTATATTCCAAGTTGATAATTTATTTCTTGGTAATCAAGAAATAATCTATTCAGATTATTGGGTGGATGATTATTGGAAATCAAGATTATTGGTGAAAATAAAAATAAGGAATCTTGAACTTCAAGGAAAGTATTTGATTTTCTAGAGACATTTGTTTTTGGAAAACTTTCTTTTGGTAAACCGAATTGATAAAGATTTGTTGAATTATACTAGGCTTTTAAATCACATTAATTATGGAATACTTTGCTAAGTCCTTCGGATCCATATCCAAGTAGTTAGCGGAACTTTTCTAAAATGTCACACAATGTGTCACTCAACTGATTTTGTGACGACCCCAACCCAGTCAAGGCCGCCACGGCCTTGCCGTGACGTAATCATATCATAAACCCTCGAATAATTCACGTAAATTTTTTTTTAATCAACATACTAAAAAAAAAACTGACTTAGACAAATAACCTCCTCAAACGACCCATTTAAAACCTAACTTAGACTTAAACGCGTTTAGCATAAAGTTCGTCAACTTTTAAATCGTTAAAACGAAGTAAAAACTTTTTCTCAGAAAAATGTCAGCTTTCATTGTATTTTTCATTCGTTCGTATTTTCATTCATCATTTGTCCATTCATTTTCTTTCGTTTCGCTCGTTAGAGAACGGGACTCGGGCATTACAATCCATATCTATCGACATTTTGGCTCTAACTTAAACGTACCCAAAATGACTCGTCTAAGGTTTCAATCCTTTACCCTCACTTGTTTAGAGACAATTAACCTCATTCGGTGGAAGACTACTATGCGTGGGAGACTCGTTACAAGATAAACTTAACTAAAATCTCAAGTTTAACACTATAAAAAGCACTCTGGTCGACCCCTAGAGCTTTCGGTCGACACTTCATAACAGTGGTCGACCCCTAAAAAGGTTCTGGTTTTTGGTTGTACTGAAACCGGTCGACACCTTGCAATAGCGGTCGACCACTATTCTAAGTGATCTGCAGTGCAAAAACAGTTTTTGTTCTCGGGTTGCATTCCTTTGTAAGTTCGGTCGACACCTTGCAAAAGCGGTCGACCACTATTCTAAGTGATCTACAGTGCAAAAACAGTTTTTACATTTTGTACATAATCAACACCTCCAATTCCAAACTTAACCAACTCTACCTATTCGATATCAATTCCATCACCATTCATAAACCAAACATTCAAGCTCATCAAATCACGACACAAAACACCCATTTCGATTTAAAATCGTAAACCTACTTCCAAATCACCAAAACTCATCCAAAACTCTATTCTATTTCATCAAAATATTAACAAACATCAACATTCATCAAAATACACATCAAACATCTTCATCCTATCTATTTCATCAACAGCCGTCTATACATAGCGGAAGCTATCAAAATCATCAAAACATTGGTTTATAATCTATCCAAAATACATAACTTCAAATCAATATTCAATACGAAATTTCCAACATATTAAACTTCTACTTACACCCTAAAATCCTTCAAACACCCAATGTTCATCTAACTTACATCTAATTACAACAAAATGACTCGGAGCATACCCACGGGTCATCACACCTAGCCAAAACACATCCCGTCGCCACGAGCTCCACCCATCAACCACTTATGCCTGATCATCAGGAGGAAGTTCCTCACCTTCGTTTTCGTCACCTACATCATACGATAAACACATTAAGCCTAACGCTTAGTAAGGAGGTGCACTAAAACATGAGAATACATAATGCATGGTCTTTCAAAACATGTTCGTTTTTCATTTATTTACTTTACATAACATATACATATATATCATTAGGCATGAGTTGGCACAGACACCATTCCGTCTACCCTGTAGACCAAATACTTGCCCTGAGTTGCCATTAACATATCATCGTGCCCTGAGTTACCATTACAATATCATCGTGCCCTGAGTTACCATTATCATATCATCGTGCCCTGAGTTACCATTATCATATCATCGTGCCCTGAGTTGCCATTACATATCATCGTGCCCTGAGTTGCCATTAACGTGCCCTGTACCCTACTCATCCTCCAACTTTACTTAACATTATTACTTTACTTCATTTACTTGAAAACGTGCATGCAAGAACATTTCATTAAATCTTAAAGGAGAAAACATAATGCATGAAGAAAGGTGCTCCAAACAATCATCCAAACTTTCATAACGTACATAAACGAGCCTAACCGACCACTAATAGGAAACGTCCTAATCTACCCGACTCGTCATGTAACACCCGAGTTTTCGGGTTTCCGCTCCAAGGCTATTTTCGTAAATAAGTAAATTAGGTCCGTTTTGCAAGCGGGATGTTTCCTTAGAGCCCTAGAAATTTACGGGAATTTTTAGAGGAATAAGTGAAATTTTAGAAACCCAAATCGAGAAAAGTAATATTAGAGTTCCCGTTTTAACCTTTTAGTATATCAATTTGTAAAAATAGCAAAATAAGTCCGTTTTGGAAACGGTGAGTTTTGTTAGAACTCTAAGATTAAATTGGAATTTGTGGAGATATACGAGATTTAGTGAAATTCGAAATGGTCGAAAAAGAGAGAGTAAAACGGTAATTAGCTAGTTTAAATTAAAGAAATAGTTTTAGTTTTATAATTATAATTATTGTTTTTATAAAATAAAAACAAAACGACAGAATGGCCGAAGCCATTCTGTCGTTCGACGCCCGAGCTCCGCGAGCAAAGAACAGGGGCGACGATGGAGGAGGCGCGCGACGTTCACCGCCGGTTTCCGACCCTCGCCGACCAGACGCCGGCGACATGGTGATTCCAGCCGACTCCGCGCGCAACCCGACCGGTAAGGCTCGTTTTTCTCCTCCTTTCGGTTCGGTTTAGGGCTGTGCGTGACTAGCTCGATTGAGCTCCGATCACCGGCCGTTTTTGGTCGCCTCCGGTGTAATATCCGGCTCGTACGGATTTTGGATATATTATATTATATTCTTATTTTATATTATATGTGGCATTTTTGGTAAATATGTCAAATCAAGTCAGTTTCGCAAACGGAAAGCGTTAATACGATCCTAACGATTAATTGGAATTTTAAGGAATTTTGTGGAATTTCCGGAGTTTTGATGCAATATTCCGAGTAACTAAATCCCTTTGTAATATGGTTAACGAATTAGTAAAAATAGTAAACGAGGTCCAAATGGCAAACAGACAGTTTTAACGGAACCCTAGTGATAAGTTGGACTTAGTGGTGAAACAAGAAAAATTCGAATGGTCGAAAACACGAGAGGGCAAAAATTAATGTTTTGTTAAGAAATAGTTTTAGTTTTATTATTATTATTATTAATATTATTATTATTATTATTAATTTTATTTTAATTAAACACAAACAACAGAAATGTTGTTTGTGTTCGAGCCCGACGACCCGCGACGAAGAACAGGGGGATCGGCGACGAAGCTCGGGCGACGATCGACGAAGCGCCGGCGATCCTCGCCGTTCTCCGGCCAGACGACGGCGACGGGGTTCCGACTTGTCTCCACGCGCGAACCGCACGGTATGTTCGGTTTTTTTCGCCCTGTTTCTTGCTCGGTTTTTGGCCGTGAGGGAAGAGCTCGATTGAGCTCTGGTTTCCGGCCACTTTTGGCCGTTCTTAGCATCAAATGGCCGAGCATAACGCCGGCTATGGTTGCCGAGCATTAGTGTGCTCAATTTGAGCCGAAAACAGTGAACTCCAAATTTGGGGGTTTCGGTTTTCGGTGTGTTGCCTCGGGATTTCGATTAGTTTAGGCTAATTGAGGCTAATTGTGGTTTATTGGTGAAGAAATTGACGTGAATTGATGAAAAATCAAAATGGGGGAATTTCCCGGATTGGGGCAGTTCGGGTTTTGCTGCAATTGACCTATCTACGGTCGATTGTTTTAAAATTCGTTTTGGCAGATTAAAATAGGTTATTAGAGGAGTACGTGGCCGCTGGAATCGTTCGATTCCGATATCCGACGCGAAAGTTACGCGCGTTCAAAGTTTTAGGTCGGTTTTTACCGAACCCAAATTAAGGTCCGAAGGTAATAGGTTTATAGTAATTAATGATATAAAGGACGTATTGAACGATATTGGACGGAGTTAGAGTGAATTGCGATAAATGTTAAAATTTGAGAATTTTCGGGTTTTTAGGAAAAACTCGTTAATTGTAATTTTAAACTATCGAGCGTTAATCGTTGTTTAAATACTTCGATTAGTTAGGTGAAGATTTTAGGAAAATTCCTTAATTAAGGTTTTTGTTAAATTTGGACATATTATTGTTTAAGCTCGTATTAACGACAAATTGATAACAATTGCGTAGGTGAACCACGCTCGTGGAAGGAGCTAGCCTTGCAACGGACGTCAGGTAATTTCTCGTGATTTTCTTTGGCCAAATCGGCCTACACCGTACATCGTGTCGTCTCGAGGCGTTTTGGAGATGCCTTTAGTTAGTTTTGCTCGGTTTGGGTAGCTAGGTCTTAGGAGTTTATAGTTTACGTTTTTAAAGTCCCGATGGTCTATGTGTTGCTTGTTTATTGTATGATATTGAACTGTTCACGCATCACTTGGTTTTAAAGAAAAGCATGAAAACGAATTTCCGCACAGAGTTTTAAAGATAACGTAAAGCATAGCATCGGCCGAAAGGCTTACAGTGCACGGCCGAAAGGCTTACAGTTCACGGCCGAAAGGCTTACAGTTCACGGCCGAAAGGCTTACAGTTCACGCCGAAGGCTTCCGAAAAAGGCTTACAGTACACCGGTCGAAAGGCTTATAGGCCGAAAGGCATACAGTTACAGGTCACGCGAGGTGGGGCTCAGGCACGGCTGTACGGATTGTAAGCGTGTACCCCCCTCCTCTAGCTGGAAAGAGTAGTCCGCCCGCTGGATGAGCTCTCTCTGGTTAGAGGGTATAGGATCTCGGTGACACCTACAGAGCATTGCATAGAAAGATAAAATAAGCATGATTTATCGAACTCATAGCACAGCATGCATCGCATTTACTAGGGCTTACTGAGATTTATCTCATAGTGTGTTTATGTATGGTGTAGGTGACATAGACTTCGAGATATCAGGTGAGGACGATGTTCCTCCACCTGAGGCATAGTTCGGTTGACGGATGATGGCTGCGGTGGTGTGCTGGCGCAGTCGAGGCGTATTTTGACCCGTGGGACTCATGGTTAGGTATTTTGATAGTTTTGGGAATTGTCTGGATGAAAGATGTATAGATTTTGAGGGTTTTTGGACATTTTGGGCTGTTGGATGTATAGAAATTATAGGATGTTTGGTACTGGTAGATGATAGGTTTACTCTTGAGGTTTTAAATGTATTGAAAACCTGTTTTATAAATTGCTTGAGATGTTCTGAGTAGAAAATGTATAGATAGAACATATTAGGATGTTTGGACTCTGTTTAGTTGATAGATTGATGTTTAGATGGTTTGGTTCGGGTTAGTGGATAAAGTAGGTTTTGATGTTTTGATAGATTTGTTTTATAAAACGTTTGTTGAGATTTTTATTTGGATTTTTATGAACTGCTTGGTGATTTTGTAAACAGGAGGATATGTCACACTTTTAAACGGAACCATGCAGTTTATTTTCATGAAAATGTAATTTGTTATAGTGGCGTTCGAGTCGGTTTTGAGGTGATATTTCGGAAGACGTATGAGTATCGAGTGTTTGTGTACGTATTGGTTTAATTAATTGTTTTTATTTGTTTTAAACGTTTTATTAAATTGATTTTAAATTATTTTCAAATCGTTTCCGCATAGACGCTAAGAATAAAGGATAAAATGAAAAATTGGTACGGTAAATAAGGGTACAGTGTTAGGGTCGTGACATCCGGCGAGGGTTTGCCGACCCTTGGTCCGGTTTTCATCGCCTGGCCGTAATGGTTCTCATTTGGGCAAATTTCAGTGAATGCCCGATTAGGGCAATTCGGGTTTTCTGAATTGGAACTTCGATTTTAGGTTAGTTTATGTTAATTGGATGTTAGGAGGATAGATTGGTGAAGAAATTGATGGAATTTGATGAAAAATCAAAAATGGGGATTTTCCGGGTAAAGGGCAGTTTCGGGTTTTTGATAAATTGATCTAGCTCCGGTCATTTCTTTTAAAATTTCTTTTGGCAGATTAAAATAGGTTATTAGAGGAGTACGTGGCCGCTGGAATCGTTCGATTCCGATAACCGACGCAAAAGTTACGCGCGTTTGAGTTTCGGGTCGGTTTTTACCGGACCAAAATTTAGTGGCCCATTTAATTAGGTTTTAATTGGATTAGGCTAAAAATAGTAGTTTAAGATGTTTTCACAAAAATGAGAGTTTAGTTATGCCCGAATGAGAAAATGGAAGTTTTAGAAAAGAATTTCCTTAATTAGGAGATTAGTTTAAGTTTGAAATTAGTTTAATTAGGATCGATTTTAATGTCCTTTATTTATGAAATGCCTTAGGTGGAGACGACTTCAAGGACGGTGCTCGGCATAGCCAGGACGCCAGGTAAGTGGATGTTAGGCTTCTGGCCCTTAAGGCCCTACATCGTGTCAACGTTAGGTTTTTCTGCTTTGATGATGATTTTCTGATTGTGGGGATTTATGAGTCGGGTAGCTTAGAATGTTAGTTGTTTGAGAAGTCTGTTGAGAATAGTATATGTCTATGTATGTTGTGAATTGTTTGAGGATATGTTTTGATGATATGTCGTACATAGATTTCCCATGCATCATGTTTTAGAAAAAAGTACGAAAATGTTTTAGCATATGATTTCACGATTTAAACGTAGAAACGACAACGATGTAAAACGAAAATGTAAAGTGTCTAAGGGAAGTGGTTCACCCTTCAGATGTAAATTGTGGAACGTCCAGAAAATGTAAAGTGTCTGAGGGAAGTGGTTCACCCTTCAGATGTAGATTGTGGAACGTCCAGAAAATGTATGATATCTGAAGGAAGTGGTTCACCCTTCAGGTAAAGATTTATATGTGGAACGTCTAGAGATGGAGAAACTAATCCGCCCTCCATTGGTAGAGGATTACATGTATGTATGATGTAAACGAAATGAATATGAACGATGAAACGAAACGAAATGATTATGTACGATGAAACTGTAGAAACTGCATATGTAAAAGTAAAATGTTTTAAATTCATATAGTGCATTCCCTTACTAAGCATTAGGCTTAATGTATATGTTGCATGATGTAGGTGACAGGTGCGAAAGTGAGAGTTTCCCTTGATGACAAAGAACAGGTGGTCGACGGATGGTGCTCGTGGCGACGGTGTAACACCCGGTTTATTAGAATTAAAATAATCTATTAATCTTCTAAGTGTGAATTTTATAGAATGAAATTAGGGGTAAAATCAATTAGGTTAATGAGTAACTAAGTGAGGGCATAAGGGTAATTGTCAATTTTGCAAATGGATAACGTATTTAAGGAAAGAGTAAATGAGGTATAGCCGTCATACTCATTTCACTCTCGGTTTTCAGCTCAACCCAGCAGAGCTCTCTAGGCGATTTCCTCACCGATTCCTCCAACCCAGGTGAGTTTTGATTCGATTAATTGCTGATTTTAGTACCTAGGTAGCTTAAGGATCCCAACGTATGCATTTTGTTAATGTTACGAGTGAGAGATTCTGCTTGAGGATTAGAGCAGAATCGGGAATGTTAGATAAATAGAAATGCCCAACCCACTCCTTAGATTTCTGAATAGCTTAGATTGAGGTTTAACGTTCTGTTTATGAATATAGGTGAACAAACCCCCGAAGTAGCTCTTAACCGAGCATTTGCAAGGAATCCAGGTAAGTAAAGTATTGCTTGTGCCTTCGGGCCTACATCACAAAACAGTAGGTTTATGTATGCTTGAATATTTCTATTGTCCATGCATCATGTTTTTGTTAAAAGTTACGAAAATGAATTTCATGTAAGGAATGGTAAGGTATGAACTGTATGCGACAGACAAACTATTAAGGGAACTAATCCACCCCTTAACTTATGAAGGGATTTAGACATTGGGAGAATTGATCCCACTCCCAAGGGAACCATGGGATCAGATCAGCTGTTAAGGGAATTCATCCGCCCCTTAATTGAGTATGAGGATGTAGACATTGGGAGAATTGATCCCACTCCCAAGGGAACCATGGGATCTGATCATGATATGAACGAATATGTATGCCACTGAGAGGAGAAAATAGAAACTGCATATTTAGGAGTTTAAGCTCAGCATTTTATTTCATTCATATACTGCTTTACTTACTTAGCATTAGGCTAATAGATGAGTTTTGTGATGTAGGTGAAGAAGTGTTAGCAGGTGTGTCTCCTGATCATGTTGAGGAATAGTGGACGTTGGAGGAGTGCATTCAGGCCTCGACATGGTAACTGATGGGGCGGTTTAGCATGTTGTCTACAGATGTAGAGGTTTAGTGGATAATGATTTAAATTGAGTATATGGAGTTTTTAGTAAAGGAGATTACAGCTGCTTGACTTCGTTTTCGAGAATTTCTGATTTTCATGTTCTTACTGATTTTGATCAATACAATGACTTGGAGTGTTATGAATGGATTTTTGGTAAAATGTTTTAAGTCTGTTAGATAGTCGAATCTTTCTCGGGTTATAGACAGGTTGTTTAGTCCATTGGTGGGAATTGAATAATTTTGTATCAGTGGATATGTGTAGAGGTTTATTGCGTTCTGTTGAAAGGAATTGTGTTGATGTCTATCGGAAGAGGGAAGTCTACCGGTAGATGTCTCATGTTTGTCTTCCGGCTGACGTCATCGGAAGAGTAAAGCATTTGTCTTCCGGCTGACGTCATCGGCAGAAGAAGTGTAATGGAAGTCGGGTGAGTATGTCTTCCGGCTGACGTCATCGGAAGGGTAAAGCATTTGTCTTCCGGCTGACGTCATCGGCAGAAGAAGTGTAATGGAAGTCGGGTGAGTATGTCTTCCGGCTGACGTCATCGGAAGAGTAAAGCATTTGTCTTCCGGCTGACGTCATCGGCAGAAGAAGTGTAAGGGAAGTCGGGTGAGTATGTCTTCCGGCTGACGTCATCGGAAGAGGAAAGTAATTGTCTTCCGGCTGACGTCATCGGAAGAGGAAATAGGTATTTTGTCGTTTACTGACCGGAAGAGGGAATGGGTGTTTCGTCGTTTTCGGTTGATGCCGCTGACGTCACCGGAAAACGAAATAGGTGATTTGTCGTTTTGTCACTGATGAAGTCTTCGGTTTTCTATTTCTGCTTCTTTCGTTGACCTTGTCGTCGGCAGATGACTTCAACACTTCCGTTAATCACCCCAACAGTATATTCTACAGTTCGTCTAACTTCATAGTTGTTTAAATGATTTTCCGCTGCAAAGTTTTCAAATGTTTTGAATGTATAGAAAATGTCAAATTTTGACTGTCGAATGAAGTTTTAAAATTTATCCGAAAATTTCTTAGTCATGGTCAAGTAATGAGTAGCGACCCGGGTTCAGATAATTCGGGGCGTTACAGTATGGTATCAGAGACATGTTGCTAAACCGTTCAGAAGATTACTCATCAGTGCCAATCGTCGCATGAATATACTCCAACAACTGTAAGTGTTTATGTTAGCTTTAGTTATAAGATGTTTATGAGTATAGATAACCTTGTGCAGAACCTTATACAAATGGCTAGACGACCGGGGAGACCAAGAGTACCTAGGGAGATGCCAAACTTGAGGAGTGAAGAAGATTCAAGTGTAATTAGACAGCTGACGGAGTTGATGCGTCAGCAGACAGACATTGTGCGACAGCAATCTGACCAGTTAGGTGTGTTATTGAGTCGGGAAACACAAGGAAGTGCCAATTCAGGTCAAGTCAATGAGCATTCAGGGGATAGATTTCGTAGGCTGCAACCACCCACATTTGATGGAAAGTCATCTAACCCGATTGTCGCTGAGGAATGGCTTCGAAAGATAGAGAGCATGTTCAGGTGTGCCAATGTTGGAGAAGGAGAGAAAGTCATTTTGGCAACGTTTCATCTAGCCGGTGATGCGCAACTTTGGTGGGAGTCGCTGGAGATCACCACCGATATCGCAACCATGCCCTGGTCGCAATTCAAGGAAGTCTTTTACGAGAAATACTTTAGCACCACTGTCCAGAACGCTAAGAAGGCTGAGTTTTTGAGCTTGAAGCAGACTGGGTCTGTGGCAGAGTACAACAGACAATTTGAGTCTCTGTCAAGGTTTGCTGGATACCTCGTTCATAGGAATGAGGACAAAGTGTTTCAATACCTGCAAGGTCTAAAGCCAGAAATTTACAGAGGAGTAAAGTATTCAGGCATCAAAGGCTTGTCATTCAGTGAAGTAGTGTCTACTGCATTGGAGGCAGAAGAAGCTGAAATGAAGTGTGCTGGACCAAAGGAAGCCCCGCGAAAGTTCTTTCAGCCCCACCAGCAGAGAGGGATAAAGAGGCCTGCTGAAGGCCAGGGTAGTCAGGGTACTGGAAAGAAGGTACCTGATGCCAAGAAGTTTCCTCAGTGCATGAAATGTATGAAGAGCCACCTGGGCGAGTGTAAGTTTGGGACTGGTAAGTGTTATAACTGTGAGGAGTTTGGACATTCGCTTAAGGATTGCCCGAAGCCCAGAGTCCTTCGATGTTTCAACTGTAATAAGACTGGCCACGTCATCAGAGACTGCCCAACGTTGAAGAGTGGCCCTGCTAAGATAAAACCGAGAATATTTTCCATGATGGAGTCGGGCGAAGAGGACCAGCCCGCTGTTGTGTCAGGTACTATATTGGTTAATTCTATGCCTGCTTTTACCTTGCTAGATTCAGGAGCAACCCATTCTTTTGTTGCGTCTACTTTTGCTGATAAGTTAGAAGTACAATCCACACCTTCTAGGCATGTATTCAATGTTGCTTTACCCTCTGGTGAACATTTACATTCCAACCAAGTGTTGCATGATTGCATGGTATTAGTAGGGGACAAAAACCTATCTGCTGATTTAATCGTTATGGATATAACGGGATTTGATGTAATCCTAGGAATGGACTGGTTGTTTAATCACCACGCCATAATCGATTGTAGGACTGGAATAGTTAGTTTCCAACCCCCTGGTGGTTTGAAACATACCTTCCAAGCTTCAGAGAGGAGTAAGGAAATGTCTGTTATGACTTCTTTAAATTTTAGACCTTCACCATGCAAGGAGTACTTGTGCTTCTTGGCATGTGTTCTAGATACACAACTTGTAGGTAAGGCAACTCCTCAAAATATCCTTGTTGTCCAAGACTTCCCTGAAGTGTTTCTAGATGACCTTCCCGGTTTGCCACCAGATAGAGAAATTGAGTTTGTTGTAGATGTCTACCCTGGAGCTGAACCTGTGTCTAAAAATCCCTATAGGTTAGCACCTGCAGAACTCAAGGAATTAAAAGAGCAGTTGGAAGAGTTGTTAGAGAAAGGGTTCATACGCCCGAGCTTTTCACCGTGGGGTGCACCTGTCCTTTTTGTCAAAAAGAAGGATGGATCAATGCGCATGTGCATCGATTATAGAGAACTGAATAAGTTAACTGTTAAGAACAAGTATCCCCTGCCTAGGATTGATGATTTATTTGACCAGCTCAATGGTGCAAGAGTTTTCTCTAAGATTGATCTGAGGTCAGGTTATTATCAGTTGAAGGTTAAATCTGAAGATATCCCAAAGACTGCCTTTCGCACAAGGTATGGGCATTATGAGTTTTTGGTTATGTCTTTTGGTTTGACAAATGCACCAGCAGCATTCATGGATCTTATGAACAGAGTGTTTCATGAGTATTTGGACAAGTTTGTCATTGTATTTATAGATGACATTCTAATCTATTCCAAAACCAAGGAGGAGCATGCAGAACACTTAAACTTAGTGTTAGGATTACTGAAACAGCACCAATTATACGCCAAGTTTTCTAAGTGTGAATTTTGGTTGGACCAAGTTCACTTTTTAGGACATGTCATTTCTGGAAATGGATTATCTGTTGATCCAGCTAAGGTTCAAGCAGTTAGGGAATGGCCCCAACCGAAGAATGCCACCGATATCAGAAGTTTTCTTGGACTAGCAGGATACTATAGAAAGTTCATTGAAGGATTTTCAAAGATTGCTACACCTCTCACTAAGTTGACTAGGAAGAATGTAAAGTACACATGGACCGATGAATGTGAACTTAGTTTCCAAACTTTGAAACAGAAACTGACCAATGCTCCTATTTTAACCCTTCCAGTTGAAGGTGGTAAGTATAGTATTTACTGTGATGCATCCAAGATTGGTCTTGGTTGTGTGTTGATGCAAGATGGAAAGGTAATAGCCTATGCTTCTAGACAGTTGAAAACTCATGAGAAGAATTACCCTACACATGACTTAGAATTAGCTGCTGTGGTATTTGCACTTAAAATTTGGAGACATTATTTGTATGGACAATCTTGTGAAATATTTTCCGACCATAAGAGCCTGAAGTACATTTTCACACAGAAGGAACTAAACATGAGGCAACGTAGATGGTTGGAATTTGTAAAAGACTATGACTTTGAGATTAAGTACCATCCCGGTAAGGCGAATGTAGTAGCTGATGCTTTGAGCAGAGTGACAACATCAGTTTCAGCATTGATACTTGACTTACCATTAGCCTTAGAATCTGAATTCCTAAAGTTTAATCTAGAGGCAGTATCCAATGTAACAGCTATACTTTCGGCCATAACCTTAAGACCTACAATTCTTGAGAAAATAAGGGAAGCTCAGTCAAATGATGATGAATGTAGCAAGTACAAGTCAAGTATGGATTCTGCGGACAATTTAGACTTTAACTGTTCTTCCGATGGAATTCTTAAGTTTAGAAACAGATGGTTTGTTCCTGCCATTATGGAACTTCGGAATGAGATTCTTTCTGAGGCTCATTCTTCTAGATTCTCAGTTCACCCTGGGAGTACGAAGATGTATAAGGACCTTAAACAGCATTACTGGTGGCCAGGTATGAAAAGAAGTGTGGCAGAACATGTTGGATCATGTTTGTGTTGTCAGCAGATTAAAGCCGAGCATCAGAGACCCTCAGGAACATTACAACCTTTACCAGTTCCTGAATGGAAATGGGAACAAATAACCATGGATTTTGTTGTGGGACTACCTAGGACAACTAAAGGACATGATGCAATTTGGGTGATAGTTGACCGTTTGACCAAATCATCCCATTTTCTGCCCATGAAGACGACATACTCGATGGATCAACTTGCTGAGTTGTATGTTCAGGAAGTTGTTAGATTGCATGGAGTTCCAAGCACCATAGTTTCGGACCGAGATGCTAGATTTACATCTAAGTTTTGGAAGAGTTTGCACAAGGCAATGGGGACTCAGCTTAGTTTCAGTACAGCTTTCCACCCTCAAACAGATGGACAATCAGAAAGAACCATCCAAACATTAGAGGATATGCTCCGGGCATGTGTTTTGGATTTTCAAGGTTCTTGGAGCAAGTATTTGCCCTTGGTGGAATTTTCTTATAACAACAGTTTTCAGGCAACAATAGGAATGGCACCGTATGAAGCATTATATGGACGAAAATGTAGATCACCTTTGTACTGGGATGAAGTTGGTGAAGCACAGTTACTTGGTCCTGATGTTGTGCAGCAAACTGTTGAGAAGGTTGCTCTCATCCGTCAGAGGATCTTAACAGCTCAAAGTCGACAGAAAAGTTATGCTGACAGAAGACGCAGAGAGTTAGAGTTTGAAGTTGGTAGTGAGGTTTTTCTTAAGGTATCACCATTCAAAGGAGTTGTAAGATTTGGGAAGAGAGGGAAGCTTAACCCAAGATATGTTGGACCTTTCTCAATCTTGAGGAGGATTGGGAAATCAGCATATGAACTGCAATTGCCAGACTCTATGGAAGGAATCCACAATGTGTTCCATATTTCTATGCTTAAGAAGTGCTTAAGGGATCCATCTCAGATTGTGGAACAACAGAACATTGAAATTCAACCCACACTGACCTATGAGGTGAGACCAGTAAGAATTTTGGATTATGCAGTGAAGGTATTACGCAACAAGGAAGTTCCACTAGTAAAAGTCTTATGGCATAATCAGAATATAGAGGAGACAACATGGGAACGCCAGCAAGACATGATGGACCAGCATCCAAGATTGTTCAGGTACTGAATTTTGAGGACAAAATTCTTTTAAGGAGGGTAGATTGTAACACCCGGTTTATTAGAATTAAAATAATCTATTAATCTTCTAAGTGTGAATTTTATAGAATGAAATTAGGGGTAAAATCAATTAGGTTAATGAGTAACTAAGTGAGGGCATAAGGGTAATTGTCAATTTTGCAAATGGATAACGTATTTAAGGAAAGAGTAAATGAGGTATAGCCGTCATACTCATTTCACTCTCGGTTTTCAGCTCAACCCAGCAGAGCTCTCTAGGCGATTTCCTCACCGATTCCTCCAACCCAGGTGAGTTTTGATTCGATTAATTGCTGATTTTAGTACCTAGGTAGCTTAAGGATCCCAACGTATGCATTTTGTTAATGTTACGAGTGAGAGATTCTGCTTGAGGATTAGAGCAGAATCGGGAATGTTAGATAAATAGAAATGCCCAACCCACTCCTTAGATTTCTGAATAGCTTAGATTGAGGTTTAACGTTCTGTTTATGAATATAGGTGAACAAACCCCCGAAGTAGCTCTTAACCGAGCATTTGCAAGGAATCCAGGTAAGTAAAGTATTGCTTGTGCCTTCGGGCCTACATCACAAAACAGTAGGTTTATGTATGCTTGAATATTTCTATTGTCCATGCATCATGTTTTTGTTAAAAGTTACGAAAATGAATTTCATGTAAGGAATGGTAAGGTATGAACTGTATGCGACAGACAAACTATTAAGGGAACTAATCCACCCCTTAACTTATGAATGGATTTAGACATTGGGAGAATTGATCCCACTCCCAAGGGAACCATGGGATCAGATCAGCTGTTAAGGGAATTCATCCGCCCCTTAATTGAGTATGAGGATGTAGACATTGGGAGAATTGATCCCACTCCCAAGGGAACCATGGGATCTGATCATGATATGAACGAATATGTATGCCACTGAGAGGAGAAAATAGAAACTGCATATTTAGGAGTTTAAGCTCAGCATTTTATTTCATTCATATACTGCTTTACTTACTTAGCATTAGGCTAATAGATGAGTTTTGTGATGTAGGTGAAGAAGTGTTAGCAGGTGTGTCTCCTGATCATGTTGAGGAATAGTGGACGTTGGAGGAGTGCATTCAGGCCTCGACATGGTAACTGATGGGGCGGTTTAGCATGTTGTCTACAGATGTAGAGGTTTAGTGGATAATGATTTAAATTGAGTATATGGAGTTTTTAGTAAAGGAGATTACAGCTGCTTGACTTCGTTTTCGAGAATTTCTGATTTTCATGTTCTTACTGATTTTGATCAATACAATGACTTGGAGTGTTATGAATGGATTTTTGGTAAAATGTTTTAAGTCTGTTAGATAGTCGAATCTTTCTCGGGTTATAGACAGGTTGTTTAGTCCATTGGTGGGAATTGAATAATTTTGTATCAGTGGATATGTGTAGAGGTTTATTGCGTTCTGTTGAAAGGAAATGTGTTGATGTCTATCAGAAGAGGGAAGTCTACCGGTAGATGTCTCATGTTTGTCTTCCGGCTGACGTCATCGGAAGAGTAAAGCATTTGTCTTCCGGCTGACGTCATCGGCAGAAGAAGTGTAATGGAAGTCGGGTGAGTATGTCTTCCGGCTGACGTCATCGGAAGAGTAAAGCATTTGTCTTCCGGCTGACGTCATCGGAAGAGTAAAGCATTTGTCTTCCGGCTGACGTCATCGGCAGAAGAAGTGTAATGGAAGTCGGGTGAGTATGTCTTCCGGCTGACGTCATCGGAAGGGTAAAGCATTTGTCTTCCGGCTGACGTCATCGGCAGAAGAAGTGTAATGGAAGTCGGGTGAGTATGTCTTCCGGCTGACGTCATCGGAAGAGTAAAGCATTTGTCTTCCGGCTGACGTCATCGGAAGAGTAAAGCATTTGTCTTCCGGCTGACGTCATCGGAAGAGTAAAGCATTTGTCTTCCGGCTGACGTCATCGGAAGAGTAAAGCATTTGTCTTCCGGCTGACGTCATCGGAAGAGTAAAGCATTTGTCTTCCGGCTGACGTCATCGGCAGAAGAAGTGTAATGGAAGTCGGGTGAGTATGTCTTCCGGCTGACGTCATCGGAAGAGTAAAGCATTTGTCTTCCGGCTGACGTCATCGGAAGAGTAAAGCATTTGTCTTCCGGCTGACGTCATCGGAAGAGTAAAGCATTTGTCTTCCGGCTGACGTCATCGGAAGAGTAAAGCATTTGTCTTCCGGCTGACGTCATCGGAAGAGTAAAGCATTTGTCTTCCGGCTGACGTCATCGGCAGAAGAAGTGTAATGGAAGTCGGGTGAGTATGTCTTCCGGCTGACGTCATCGGAAGAGTAAAGCATTTGTCTTCCGGCTGACGTCATCGGCAGAAGAAGTGTAATGGAAGTCGGGTGAGTATGTCTTCCGGCTGACGTCATCGGAAGAGTAAAGCATTTGTCTTCCGGCTGACGTCATCGGAAGAGTAAAGCATTTGTCTTCCGGCTGACGTCATCGGCAGAAGAAGTGTAATGGAAGTCGGGTGAGTATGTCTTCCGGCTGACGTCATCGGAAGAGTAAAGCATTTGTCTTCCGGCTGACGTCATCGGCAGAAGAAGTGTAATGGAAGTCGGGTGAGTATGTCTTCCGGCTGACGTCATCGGAAGAGTAAAGCATTTGTCTTCCGGCTGACGTCATCGGCAGAAGAAGTGTAATGGAAGTCGGGTGAGTATGTCTTCCGGCTGACGTCATCGGAAGAGTAAAGCATTTGTCTTCCGGCTGACGTCATCGGAAGAGTAAAGCATTTGTCTTCCGGCTGACGTCATCGGCAGAAGAAGTGTAATGGAAGTCGGGTGAGTATGTCTTCCGGCTGACGTCATCGGCAGAAGAAGTGTAATGGAAGTCGGGTGAGTATGTCTTCCGGCTGACGTCATCGGAAGAGTAAAGCATTTGTCTTCCGGCTGACGTCATCGGCAGAAGAAGTGTAATGGAAGTCGGGTGAGTATGTCTTCCGGCTGACGTCATCGGCAGAAGAAGTGTAATGGAAGTCGGGTGAGTATGTCTTCCGGCTGACGTCATCGGAAGAGTAAAGCATTTGTCTTCCGGCTGACGTCATCGGAAGAGTAAAGCATTTGTCTTCCGGCTGACGTCATCGGCAGAAGAAGTGTAAGGGAAGTCGGGTGAGTATGTCTTCCGGCTGACGTCATCGGAAGAGGAAAGTAATTGTCTTCCGGCTGACGTCATCGAAGAGTAAATATGTATTTTGTCGTTTACTGACCGGAAGAGGGAATGGGTGTTTCGTCGTTTTCGGTTGATGCCGCTGACGTCACCGGAAAACGAAATAGGTGATTTGTCGTTTTGTCACTGATGAAGTCTTCGGTTTTCTATTTCTGCTTCTTTCGTTGACCTTGTCGTCGGCAGATGACTTCAACACTTCCGTTAATCACCCCAACAGTATATTCTACAGTTCGTCTAACTTCATAGTTGTTTAAATGATTTTCCGCTGCAAAGTTTTCAAATGTTTTGAATGTATAGAAAATGTCAAATTTTGACTGTCGAATGAAGTTTTAAAATTTATCCGAAAATTTCTTAGTCATGGTCAAGTAATGAGTAGCGACCCGGGTTCAGATAATTCGGGGCGTTACAGACGGGGTGTGTTTTGGCTTGATGATCCGATGACTTGAATGATGTATGTCGAATGATGTGAGTTAGTTTTGTTAGTTAGTAGGTCTACGTGTAGGTTTAATTTGTTAAAGTATCAAAGTGTTTAAGTATGTAGATTAGAGGTTTTGATAGAAAAATGTATGAAAAGTCGAGTTTTGATGTATATGTAGTGGTAGTAGATTGTTTAGAATGTAGAGTCTTAATTTTAGAAATATACTGGAACTGCTTGGGTTATTTTTAACAGGTAAGGATAAGCTCGATTTTTAGAGCGATCCATGCAGTTCGTTTTCTTGAATTTGTCTGAAATTGTAGGTTATATTGGTGTCATGTTTTGATGATCGAGGAATGAGTGATTTTAAGGGATTTCAACAATCCGAGACTTCGATTTAATGGTTTAGAAGTCGAAACGTTATGAGTGATATAAAAAGAAAAATTTACGTGGTTACGAGAGTTTAAAGTTAAGGTTACGTTAGGGTTAGTTTGTTTAAGGGTTTTGGGTTATGTTTAAAGTAAAAATGAAAAAGTTTATGCGAAAAATACGAGGGCTTAGGTAATGATTATGTCACGGGAAGTCCGTGGCGGCCCTGATCGGGTTGGGGTCGTCACAGTTATGGTATCAGAGAGACGGAGTTTTAAAAGCGAGTTCTGTGATATGCCTGCCAAAAACACACCGCCGCACGAGGACTCTCCATCGACTGTAAGTGTTTAAGTTTATGTATGATTCTAAATTGTTCATTTTGCATGTGTTTCTTAATGTGTCTAGGAACAAGAAAATGCCGAAAGCACCTAGAAAACTCGAGGAGAAATCCATTAGTCAGCTTATGGACATAATGCACCAATGGTCAGAACAAGTAGAGATCTTACTCGACCGAGATGGAAATGGTAATAGACAAGATAGTACTTCATGGAACCTGGGTAGTGAACGAACTAGGCAGTTCGACCTCCGATGTTTGATGGATGTGCTATAGATCTGATACAGGCCGAGGAGTAGGTTCGAGCAATGGAAGGATTGTTTGACATTATTAAGGTGAAGGAGGTAGATAAGGTTTCTTATGCGATGTGTCATCTGGTGGGAGTGCAAGTTGCATTCCGTTCGATGTTTTCGGTGCGACAAGGTGGGGCACAAGGCCAGAGACTGTCTAGGACCGAATAAGATACCACCGTGTTGTCCTCCGAGGATATATACCTTGATCGAGGATGAAGGAACCGCTCAACCATCGGTTATTCCAGTTATATTCATATAGTGACGATTAATAAGATAAGGAGCGTCAGAGAAGAAGTGTAATGAGAGTAGGGGTTTAAAACGTAACTTTTGTATATTAGATAGAGGGAGGATTGTGAATAGAGAAAGTTACGCATTGAGATGAATAACCTGGGATAATTGTGCAAGTGTGCACATACTTAGAATTTATTACCGTTGGAGGGATACGACTTAAGAGATCTAACGGTTTGACGAATCCCCTAAGTATTTAAATGAAGGTAATAACCAAAAGTCTATCTTAGGTGAATTGTCGAATGGGAGCATTTGACTTAGTAAATATCAGTAAAGAGAACAAAGATATTGAGGCGGAGTTGGTAAGTTAATAAATTTAGAGACAATAAAGGATCAAGGTTATACGATAGATGATACTCAAGTTATATAATTTGGACGTTCTCTAGGAGATAGGTACCATCTTAGAGGACTAAGCAACGAAGGACAAATATTGATGCGTGAAAAGATTATGACCGCCACTAAATAGAAGAGAAGACTTAGTAAAGTTAAGAGTGACCAATAAATAGAAGATGCGTTAGGCAATTAGATGCTGCTTAACCTAGGGATATAAGGCAAAATATGAGAGTTAGAAATTATTGAAAACGCCTAAGAAGTGTAACAAAATTTTGAAGAAGGGTTTAGCACCCTAGATTGAAAGTCAAGTTTAGAGGTCCAGTACACCTCGTTCAAATTAGAGGAGCTGGTGAATTGACAAGGGTAAGTATCAATTATAGGAAATATAACAAGGATAAAAGATTTTAGATTCCTTGAGTTATGAACGCCGGAGTTAAGAAATGAGTCTATAGTTGATATAGTTTAAGTTAAGAACCCCAGACATGAGACTTACCTCCAAGATGGAAGTAGGAACTTTAGTGTTTAAAGGACTCGAGAGGTGGATCGTAATGAAGAGTTTAGGTGGTGACCAATCAAATTAGGTGAGTTAGAAAGCTTAGCCTATAAGGAATTAAGTGAAGGCCGATTCATGTGAGAATTTAAGGAAGTGAACTCGACCACCTTGGTGTTTGCCTAGAGACTTGAGAATAAATAGAGTTTGTAGTATGAGTCATGGCATGCTTAGCTCCATTAAAGGTTATGGATGCTTCTAAATTTTGGGGAAAATAGAAGAATAAGATTTAAGAACTTTAGAAGATCTAGATTAAGGTTGTCGGTCTACCTACAACAAGTTTGCTAACAAGAAAATTGTTAGATGAATTATTGTGAAGAAGCTGGATGAATTATTGTGAAGAAGCTAAGGAGAACATTATGAACCTGACTAGAAGAAATGACCAAGTAGTAGATTAGTTCGTAACTTTCGAGGAAGTCTTAGTGTGATATTAAGAATAAGTCTAGGACATTATCTAAATTAAATAAAGGGTTTAGATTTGAAATTTTAATCGAATGTTAGTGTTGTGCGGATTGATAGATTATTGGGTCACCGGACGAGGAGGACGAGAAATTGCACAAATAATGTTCAAGTGCATCGAGATAAGATTAAATTAGGAAATCTCAAAGGCTCGACCCTTATGTACCGAAGTCGGAGCCAATGATTTTGTAAATGGCTAAGGTTAAGAATGATAAGCTAAGCTTAAGTGTGTGAAGAAGATCGCGACTTGAGGAAATAGAGAATGTGTGATGTGAGATAAAATGACCGATTAGGTAGATCTTTGGATTTCGAATAGTGTAGTACGAGTAAGTAAGAAGTTTTACTAGATCGAACGGAAACTCGAAATAAGAGTTAAGTAGTTAAGGTAGAGAAATTTGGAGCATGTTGGATGAAATGAAGGGAGAATTGCATGAAGGCTATGCAAGTGAACTTAGAAGTGAGAGTAGATTTTGAGGTTTAGTAAAGTTGACTTGTAAGTTACGTCGAAGTGCTTATGCACATTTTCTTTTAGGTGTTGGGTGGATAGTTTAACGAATTGGTTTAGACTTAAGAATTTGTTAGTAATTGATGATGTTAGTGATTAATGACGACCTAGATAAAAGTTAGACAAAACGAGCGTAGTGGAAATAATTATAGAGACCTAGTGGATACTGTAAAAGCATAAAGAAATAGATTTAGTAATTACCGCCCTGTATACAGGAATGGCATTAGAGTAGCTAAGGAAATGTTATGATTGCCCAAGGTAAGTAGGTTTAAAAAGTAAAAGTGATGATTTGGGAAAGAGATAATAGTGTGGAGAAGAGTTCGAAATGGAGAATTAGGATGAGAAATTTAATTATCAAGTCCTTAGTGTCATATAATTGAGGAAGCTTTGAGGAGTTAGAAACTGAATGAACTTAGCTCGAGGTTAAGTTAGAGGAAATTTGAGGTTCTAAGTGACAAAGGATTAAGTCAAAGTCGATGAGTGAATGAGCGATTGAATTACGAAGTGCGAAGTTAGATGGATTGAAAGCTTCAGAGATATAGAAAACTGTGAAGACCCGAAGGGTGAGTAAGACCATAAGGGTGTCGAGGATAGTATTTCGAGCATTGTACTTAAATAATGTGAGGGTGAGTAATTAGAAGGTTAACCAAGTAATAATTTTGGGGACAAAATTCCAATTAAGGAGGGAAGGATGTAACACCCGAGTTTTCGGGTTTCCGCTACAAGGCTATTTTCGTAAATAAGTAAATTAGGTCCGTTTTGCGAGCGGGATGTTTCCTTAGAGCCCTAGAAATTTACGGGAATTTTTAGAGGAATAAGTGAAATTTTAGAAACCCAAATCGAGAAAAGTAATATTAGAGTTCCCGTTTTAACCTTTTAGTATATCAATTTGTAAAAATAGCAAAATAAGTCCGTTTTGGAAACGGTGAGTTTTGTTAGAACTCTAAGATTAAATTGGAATTTGTGGAGATATACGAGATTTAGTGAAATTCGAAATGGTCGAAAAAGAGAGAGTAAAACGGTAATTAGCTAGTTTAAATTAAAGAAATAGTTTTAGTTTTATAATTATAATTATTATAATTATTGTTTTTATAAAATAAAAACAAAACGACAGAATGGCCGAAGCCATTCTGTCGTTCGACGCCCGAGCTCCGCGAGCGAAGAACAGGGGCGACGATGGAGGAGGCGCGCGACGTTCACCGCCGGTTTCCGACCCTCGCCGACCAGACGCCGGCGACGTGGTGATTCCAGCCGACTCCGCGCGCAACCCGACCGGTAAGGCTCGTTTTTCTCCTCCTTTCGGTTCGGTTTAGGGCTGTGCGTGACTAGCTCGATTGAGCTCCGATCGCCGGCCGTTTTTGGTCGCCTCCGGCGAGGGTTTGCCGACCCTTGGTCCGGTTTTCATCGCCTGGCCATAATGGTTCTCATTTGGGCGAATTTCAGTGAATGCCCGATTAGGGCAATTCGGGTTTTCTGAATTGGAACTTCGATTTTAGGTTAGTTTATGTTAATTGGATGTTAGGAGGATAGATTGGTGAAGAAATTGATGGAATTTGATGAAAAATCAAAAATGGGGATTTTCCGGGTAAAGGGCAGTTTCGGGTTTTAGATAAATTGACCTAGCTCCGGTCATTTATTTTAAAATTTCTTTTGACAGATTAAAATAGGTTATTAGAGGAGTACGTGGCCGCTGGAATCGTTTGATTCCGATAACCGACGCAAAAGTTACGCGCGTTTGAGTTTCGGGTCGGTTTTTACCGGACCCAAATTTAGTGGCCCATTTAATTAGGTTTTAATTGGATTAGGCTAGAAATAGTAGTTTAAGATGTTTTCACAAAAATGAGAGTTTAGTTATGCCCGAATGAGAAAATGGAAGTTTTAGGAAAGAATTTCCTTAATTAGGAGATTAGTTTAAGTTTGAAATTAGTTTAATTAGGATCGATTTTAATGTCCTTTATTTATGAAATGCCTTAGGTGGAGACGACTTCAAGGACGGTGCTCGGCATAGCCAGGACGCCAGGTAAGTGGATGTTAGGCTTCCGGCCCTTAAGGCCCTACATCGTGTCAACGTTAGGTTTTTCTGCTTTGATGATGATTTTCTGATTGTGGGGATTTATGAGTCGGGTAGCTTAGAATGTTAGTTGTTTGAGAAGTCTGTTGAGAATAGTATATGTCTATGTATGTTGTGAATTGTTTGAGGATATGTTTTGATGATATGTCGTACATAGATTTCCCATGCATCATGTTTTAGAAAAAAGTACGAAAATGTTTTAGCATATGATTTCACGATTTAAATGTAGAAACGACAACGATGTAAAACGAAAATGTAAAGTGTCTAAGGGAAGTGGTTCACCCTTTAGATGTAAATTGTGGAACGTCCAGAAAATGTAAAGTGTCTGAGGGAAGTGGTTCACCCTTCAGATGTAGATTGTGGAACGTCCAGAAAATGTATGATATCTGAAGGAAGTGGTTCACCCTTCAGGTAAGATTATATGTGGAACGTCTAGAGATGGAGAAACTAATCCGCCCTCCATTGGTAGAGGATTACATGTATGTATGATGTAAACGAAATGATATGAACGATGAAAAAAAAAAAAAAAAAAAAAAAAAAAAAAAAAAAAAAAAAAAAAAAAAAAAAAAAAAAAAAAAAAAAAAAAAAAAAAAAAAAAAAAAAAAAAAAAAAAAAAAAAAAAAAAAAAAAAAAAAAAAAAAAAAAAAAAAAAAAAAAAAAAAAAAAAAAAAAAAAAAAAAAAAAAAAAAAAAAAAAAAAAAAAAAAAAAAAAAAAAAAAAAAAAAAAAAAAAAAAAAAAAAAAAAAAAAAAAAAAAAAAAAAAAAAAAAAAAAAAAAAAAAAAAAAAAAAAAAAAAAAAAAAAAAAAAAAAAAAAAAAAAAAAAAAAAAAAAAAAAAAAAAAAAAAAAAAAAAAAAAAAAAAAAAAAAAAAAAAAAAAAAAAAAAAAAAAAAAAAAAAAAAAAAAAAAAAAAAAAAAAAAAAAAAAAAAAAAAAAAAAAAAAAAAAAAAAAAAAAAAAAAAAAAAAAAAAAAAAAAAAAAAAAAAAAAAAAAAAAAAAAAAAAAAAAAAAAAAAAAAGAATATGAACGATGAAACGAAACGAAATGATTATGTACGATGAAACTGTAGAAACTGCATATGTAAAAGTAAAATGTTTTAAATTCATATAGTGCATTCCCTTACTAAGCATTAGGCTTAATGTATATGTTGCATGATGTAGGTGACAGGTGCGAAAGTGAGAGTTTCCCTTGATGACAAAGAACAGGTGGTCGACGGATGGTGCTCGTGGCGACGGGGTGTGTTTTGGCTTGATGATCCGATGACTTGAATGATGTATGTCGAATGATGTGAGTTAGTTTTGTTAGTTAGTAGGTCTACGTGTAGGTTTAATTTGTTAAAGTATCAAAGTGTTTAAGTATGTAGATTAGAGGTTTTGATAGAAAAATGTATGAAAAGTCGAGTTTTGATGTATAGTAGTGGTAGTAGATTGTTTAGAATGTAGAGTCTTAATTTTAGAAATATACTGGAACTGCTTGGGTTATTTTTAACAGGTAAGGATAAGCTCGATTTTTAGAGCGATCCATGCAGTTCGTTTTCTTGAATTTGTCTGAAATTGTAGGTTATATTGGTGTCATGTTTTGATGATCGAGGAATGAGTGATTTTAAGGGATTTCAACAATCCGAGACTTCGATTTAATGGTTTAGAAGTCGAAACGTTATGAGTGATATAAAAAGAAAAATTTACGTGGTTACGAGAGTTTAAAGTTAAGGTTACGTTAGGGTTAGTTTGTTTAAGGGTTTTGGGTTATGTTTAAAGTAAAAATGAAAAAGTTTATGCGAAAAATACGAGGGCTTAGGTAATGATTATGTCACGGGAAGTCCGTGGCGGCCCTGATCGGGTTGGGGTCGTCACACGTCAGAACCCCGAAATCATGAAAACATCATTGAAACATTTAATTCCTAACATCGATATGACGTTGGGCCGTAAGGGCCGGAAACCTAACACCACTTACCTGGCGTCCTTAGCAAGCCGAGCACCGTCCGAAAGTCGTCTCCACCTAGGGCATTTCATAAATAAAAGCATTAAAACCGATCCTAAATAAACAAATTCCAAACTTAAACTAAGCCCCTAGCTAAGACTATTTTCTTCAAAACTTCAATTTTCTCATCTCGAGCATTTCATCGAGCACGTGGTGCTCACAAACTACCAAACTCCATAAATGGAGATTTTACAACCTTCAACAACCAAAAATCAACTCTAACATTCACCCAAACACCATTAATCCACTCAATCATCCTAAATAACAACAAAAGTAACATCAATGGGCAATAATGTAGCAATCCTATCGATTTCTAACGAAATCCAGAAATTTCTCACAAAACCCTAAACCGAATAACCCAATCAAAACCGAACCCTAAATCAAAATAAACTCATAGAATGCTAGAGTCCTTACCTAGGGCTTGGATTTGTCGAAGAAAATCGAAAGAAACGATCGCCGGAAGAGATGGATGATCGGCCGAGAAGAAAACGCAGTGGAGATGAAAATGTCGCAAGGTAGAGGGAGAGGGAGGGCTTCAAGATTCTGGAGAAGAAAATAGAAGGGGAGGGTATTTTTAATGGCTATAAAATTTTCCAACCAAAATTACCTTTTTGCCCTTTTTCATGATTTTCTAACGCATATGTTATTTAACCTATCGATTTTGTTTCTCCAAAATTTTCTTAAACCTTAGAGTATTCCACTTTAATCTTAGGGTTCTAACGAAACTCTCCGTTCGCAAAACGGACTTAATTTACTATTTTTACGACTTAAAACACTATAGGGCTAAAAACGGAACACGGCGTCACACTATTGATGTGGATTTCTAAAAATTTACTTATTCCTCTAAAATTCCTCATATATTCATAGGGCTCTAATGAAACTTCCTGTTCACAAAACGAGTCTACATTTCTTATTTACTAAAATACCCTCGGAGCGGAAACCCGAAAAAAAACTCGGGTGTTACAGATTTTGTGAGATTTGACTTCTTTATTCCTTGCGGCATTAAATCTGAATTAAATCGAAGATATGAAAGTTACCAATCATGTTTAGGCCTTCGTTTCTATGAAAGCGACTGACGGATTTTTGATTATTCACGAGAGAAGTTTTTCTTCGTTTTGCAAGCCGTCGCTTTTCTTTCTCTCCCAATGCTTCTGCGTATGAGTTTGTAATTATTCATTCAGTTCTTGAATGATTATTTTACACACTCTTCTTATGATGTGGAATTCATCAATTGTTGGAGTGTGTTGATTTATTGCGTCCGAAGAAAACGCCCTGGAGTTACAGACGGTGTCACAGGAGGCAATCTTTTTATTCTTCATTGAAGCTCTGTCTCGGGAGGAGGCTGCATTCGAACTCAGGAGGAGTTCATTTTATCACCGAGGGGAGCTTGTCGTTTTGATTGTGGGCAAGGGGATCTTGCCATAACACGGATTCCGAGAGGAGTCGTCAACATTAAGGGGATCTTGTTGCTTTTTAGATCTCGGGAGAGATCGATCCAAAGTCGAGGGGAGCTCGCAAAAATAGTTTTATTGGGGAAGTTAGGAAGTGGCAACGACAAAGATAAGAGGGAGTCTTTATTTGTTTAAGTCTGTTTTGCTTGTAACTTTGGTAACTCGTAAAATGTTTTTATATCTAGGCGTGGCCCCGCAGACGTAGGTGATTTGCCGAATTACGTTACCAACCTCTTATCTCATTATTTTCCACACATTTATAATTGTCCATCATTGCATTAATAATCGGTGTCACACAAAACACTCTGTAATACCCGAGAAATATCCTCAACGTGAATTTTCCTTAGATTTAATGAAATTATTAGAGTCTAAAGTTGATTGTAGAATTATCCTAAGTAGTAGCATTAGAAAGTGGGGGTTTGAATAGAAAACAAAAAGGGGTATGTGATTGTTTAGAAAATTGTTGTTTTAATTAAAAACAAAAGAAATGAAAAGTGAGGGAAAAGTGAGTATTGTGGCGTTGTTTTAATTCAAAACAAAAGAAATGAAAGTGAGGGAAGTTGTTTTAATTCAAAACAAAAGAAATGAAAAGTGAGGGAAAAGTGAGTATTGTGGCGTTGTTTTAATTCAAAACAAAAGAAATGAAAAGTGAGGGAAAAGTGAGTATTGTGGCGTTGTTTTAATTCAAAACAAAAGAAATGAAAAGTGAGGGAAAAGTGAGTATTGTGGCGTTGTTTTAATTCAAAACAAAAGAAATGAAAAGTGAGGGAAAAGTGAGTATTGTGGCGTTGTTTTAATTCAAAACAAAAGAAATGAAAAGTGAGGGAAAAGTGAGTATTGTGGCGTTGTTTTAATTCAAAACAAAAGAAATGAAAAGTGAGGGAAAAGTGAGTATTGTGGCGTTGTTTTAATTCAAAACAAAAGAAATGAAAAGTGAGGGAAAAGTGAGTATTGTGGCGTTGTTTTAATTCAAAACAAAAGAAATGAAAAGTGAGGGAAAAGTGAGTATTGTGGCGTTGTTTTAATTCAAAACAAAAGAAATGAAAAGTGAGGGAAAAGTGAGTATTGTGGCATTGGTGGATGAAACAAAAGAGAGAAAGAAGAATGACTTTTCTACCTTGGAGAGAAAGAAAGAAATAGTGTACAGTAAAGTTAATAAATGAAAAGAAGATAATGATGAACAGGAAAAAAGTGAGGGTGGGGAAAAGTCAAAAGGAAAGAGATAGAGAAAAGGAGTGTAGAAAAGTCAAATTTAAGTAAGCATATTCACGTTGGAGCAAAAGTGGAGGGCACTTTTGGAATAAATAAACTTTTTAGGTAGGTAATACTTATCCTTTTTAAGGTGTAAGTGGTGAAAGATTGTCATTTTTCCTCCCCACGACAGAGAAGACATTCTGCCATTGTTGAAGATTCCCTTTCCTCCAAAGTTTCAATTTTTGTGAGAAAAACCAAGGTTAGTTTTAGTTGGATTTTTAATTATACATGTATTTAATAATTTTAGGTGTTGTTAGTAGGTTTTAGTGGGTTTTGGAAGAGATGTGGAAACCCTAGATGAGAATTCCAATTTCCCCTTTTCTTGCTGTGTTTTCTTGCCAATTTGGATGTTTAGACATTAGATAGAGGTGTATCGGTCAATTATATAGAAAGAATAGACGTTTGGTTGAAAATCGTTAAAAATTGGAAATTTGGCTAGATGTAGCCGATTCTGTTATGTGAGTTTTGACTAAGTTGGTTGTTTAGTTTTATAAATTTGATTGAGGCATTGGATAGTAGACATGTAGAGGTTTACGGAATGAGGTGAATAATTGAAATCTGATGAAAAATGAGTGAGTTATGGCCGATTGAAGTTGGACGATAGAAATTGTAGGATAATTCGGGTTTTGTGATGTTATGTTTTAAATATGGTTAATGCTGTTGATTTGGAGTTAGTTTAGAATTGCTAGAATGTTGCTAAATCATTTTCCTTAATGTGCTAGGTTGACGAGCGAGCTTTTAGCCTAGTCGAAGTGAACAAATACTTGCGGGGCAACAGGTAAGTAGTGGATGTGTGACTTTTGCCTTCGGCCCTACACCACAGAACGGTAGGGATGTTTGGTTGTTTGTTTGTTTGTTGTGACCGAGAGTTAGAAACCGCATGTGTTAGGGTTATATGTGAGGGTTGTGTGTACATTGTATGTGTTTGCATCCATTATTCCCTACTTACTAAGCATTATGCTTACGTTTTGTGTTCTGTGGTGTAGGTGACGACGTCATTACAAGTGAGAGCTATGAGGAAAGCTAGGATTGGGATGCAGTCGGTGATGTACGCGGTATACCAATGCGGGCAGTTGTCGGGGCGTCTCGACCATAGCCTTCGGGGAGATTTTTGGTATTCGGTATTTTGGTTTATATATAGTTTTCTAACAATTCTGGATGTTTGAGGTATTTGGGTCGTTGTGTTGGATTTGTTCGAGTGAAAATGTTAGTGTTTTATAAATCTTGGAAATACTGTTTTGGGAATGTTGGTTTGAATATGTTCTATAAAGTTTTTGATTTCAGGATTTGGTTTTAGAAAAGTTTAGCGGGTATGCTGCTTGATTTTTTGTAAAGTAAACGACGTCGATTTTCAACTGTCTTCTCGTTTTTGCCGTTAATTTGGAGTCGAATTTCTGGGATTTTTACGTGTCAAAGAGTCGGGAGTGTCGGGAACGTGTGGGGTAAATTTTGTGTGATTTGGATGTGGGTGGTTTGAAGAAAAATGGGAAAAAGAGGAAGAAGTGCGTTGGTGGCCGAGAAGGAGGCGCGCAGGGCGCTGGAGACAAGCGCGGGGCGCGGCGGTGGTGCGCATTGTGCACGCAATGCGCGCCCAGCGCCGATCGATCGGTGCACAACACCAATCCATCGGTTGTTGGCACTATTCCTCGATTGCACACCTGAGAGGGTGCCGATCGATCGGCACCAGCGCGCGCCCCGTGGCGCGCGCGGCGGCCATGGTGGCCAGCCCGATTTTTTTTTTAATTTTGGTTTTTCAAATATATCTTAACCCGATCTTTTTCAACACGTTTTGCACGTATTTTGGGCACATTTTCCAACAAATTTTGAGGGTTTGAAAAACTCAACAATCGAGTCGAAATTTTATCGAAAATTTTTTAAATTACGTTTTAAACGCTGGATTTGTTAGCAAAGTAATGCATGGGTTCGGGGGCGTTACACACTCTGTGTGACATCGCATAACTGATCTTAATCTTTCAATTGGTATCAGAGCAGGTCATTTTTGTTTCTTAAGCGGGATCCGCGGGACAAGATTATAGTTCGTGTGTGATGAACTATATGAAGGAATGAGGTTCTACAATGCGTCTACCATTATTGGATGGAAGCAACTATGCTTATTGGAAGGCAAGGATGAGAGCATTCATTAAAGCTATTGACGAGAAGGCTTGGAGATCTATTTTAACATGATAGAATCACCCTATGGATATTGATGCAGATGGTATCACATCTTCTAAACCTAAAGAAAATTGGACCGTAAATGAAGATGCTTTGGCACACAGCAATTCAAAGGCTCTTAATGCTATCTTCAATGGCGTTGACCCTATTCAGTTCAAACTTATCTCCACATGCGAATCAGCAAAAAGGGCATAAGATATTCTTCAAACCACCTACGAAGGAACATCAACCGTAAAGCTGTCAAAGATACAAATGCAAACTACTAGATTTGAGAATCTGAAAATGCATGAAGATGAGAGTATTGGTGAGTTCAACGCCAAACTATGTGACATACCAAATGAAGCGTTTGCTCTAGGTGAGATGTTTTCTGAAGAAAAACTTGTAAGAAAAACTCTATGATCTTTACCACAACGATTTGCCTATAAAGTCACTGCTATAGAAGAAGTCAAAGATGTCTCTAAAATGAAGTTGGAAGAGTTTATGGGATCTCTTAGAACCTTCGAGATGAATCTTGGAGGAGACACGGAAACAAAGAAGGAAAAATGAGTTGCTCTAAAAACTGAAATACAGAACTTCACCGAGCATACTGAAGATGACTTGGAGGAATCTCTAGCTCTGCTTTCAAAGAATTTCAGCAGAGTTATAAAGAGATTTGGAAGAAATACTCGTGGTGCCAAGCACGGTGTCACTAACTTCAAAAATGGTTCTTCAAGCAACAAGAAGCACAGGGAAGAAACTTGTGTCTGATCAACCATTCAAGAACAAAGGCATTCAGTGCATAGAGTGTGAAGGTTTTGGGCATATATAAGTAGAATGTGCTAATACCTTGAAGAAAAAGAAGAATTCTCTGAACGCAACTTGGAGTGAGGATGTTTAACGCCCCGAATTTTTTTGAAAACCCAGTTCGCTACTCACAACATTGAACAGAACTAAGACTTTCTGGGAAAATTTTTGAAACTTCATTCAACGGTCAAAACTCGACATTATTTAACAATATCAAGACTTGCAGCGGAAAAATCATTTGCATAAAACAAGGTTAAAACAAATCGCTAAAACAATACTTATATAACAATTAAATAATAGGAACAATCGGAAAAAAGAACCAAAGGCATAAAGGTGTTAAATATTTAAATGTCTTAAATTTGAACACATCTTCCGCCAAATAGTACCAGCGGTAGAAGCAAAAACAGAATACATCATCCGCTAAATAGTCTCAGCGGTAGAAGCAGAAACAGAATACCTCTTCTGCTAAACAGTCTCAGCGGTAGAAGCAGAAACAGAATACCTCTTCCGCTAAACAGTCTCAGCGGTAGAAGCAGAAACAGAATATCTCTTCCGATAAACAGTCTCAGCAGTAGAAGCAGAAACAGAATACCTCTTCCGCTAAACAGTCTCAGCGGTAGAAGCAGAAACAGAATACATCTTCTGCTACCAAACACCTACCAATTGACAACATCTGCCGAATCGACAACATCTGTCGAATGACAACGTCTGCCGAACGACAACATCTATTGATTGACAACATCTACCGATTGACAACAGAACAACACATTAACCATTTACACTCTAAACAAAAGGACAACGCTGACTACTAAAAGAATTTGTAAATTTCACTATAATCATTCAAAACAACTTGACTCCATGAAACGCTTGAAATCCAGTAAGAACCACGGTTAAAATCAACAATGTATCACTATCAGCGTAACTAGAGAAAACATAACAGAATTATTAAAACAACCACTGTCATAAAAATTCTCAGCACACTTCAACAAAACATCTATCCATTCAAACCTCTCATACTGACATTAGTTAAATTGCCTCATCAGTGCACCAAACTGCAGCATAGATGCGCTCCATCAACTTCACTTATCCTTCTGTAAACACAGAGAAATCACCTGTTGAAACCTCAGCACCTACATCACAAAACTCATCTATTAGCCTAATGCTAAATAAGTAGAGCAAATATGAAATGAAATGCTAAATTCATAAATCCTAATCATGCAGTTTCTATTTTCACATCTCAGTTGCATTTGTGTTCGTTCTCTGATCTGATCCCTCTGTTCGATGGGAAGTGGAATAGTTTTCCCAAAGTCATACATTCTCTTACTTGATTAAGGGGCGGATTAGTTCCCTTAATAGCTGATTTGATCCCTCTGTTCGATAGGAGGTGGATCAATTTTCCCAAAGTCATACATCCTCTTACTCGATTAAGGGGCAGATTAGTTCCCTTAATAGCTAATCTGATACAAATTCTGTTCTTGCCTTACCATGCCCTTACATGTAAATTTATTTTCGTATTCTTTCAAAACATGATGCATGACATACTGAAAACATTCAAACATGCATAAACCTACTGTTTTGTGATGTAGACCCGAAGGCACACACATATTCCACTTACCTGGCTTTCTAGAAAAGCTTGGTTGCAAACTACTTTGGGGTTTTGCTCAAACCTAAAACCGTAGACAAGGTATTAGTTAGATCTTTGCTAAACTTCATTATAAACTATCTAGAAATCTAAGGAAACTAGTTGGAAGCTCTGTTCCTCGAGCATTCCCGAATAATCACAAAACCCGAACTCAGCTCTCACTCACAGAATTCCTAAAACACTCATTCTACCGTAAACCAATCATCAAATGTATATCCTATATTCACCCTAAATCATCAGCAAGAAGAAATCAAGGAAGAACTCACCTAAGTTGAAGAAGATTCGGAGAGAAAAATTGTCAGACGAATCTGCTGAGCTGAGCTGAAAAAGGAAAGTGATGAAACAGTGGCGGCTATCCTTCATTAAACCCTCCATTTATATCGCATGCTTCACAAATTACGCTTATGCCCTTGACTAACAAACTTTAACCTATTTAAGTAACCAATCAAAATCACTTAATCCCTTAAAATAAAAATCATGTACCGGTTGCTACAATCTACCCTCCTTAAAAGAATTTTGTCATCAAAATTCAGTGCTTAAACAACTCAGGATATCGGCTCATCATGTCTTGCCGACTTTCCCAAGTTGCCTCCTCTACATTCTGATTACACCATAACACCTTCACTAGCTGAATTTTCTTGTTACATAGCACTTTTGTTGCATAGTCCGAAATTTCCACCGGTTTCTCTTCATTGGTAAGGGTATGATGAACTTCAATGTTCTGCTGCTGCACAACCTGAGTTGGATTCTGCCTACATTTCTTCAGCATAGAAACATGGAACACATTGTGAATTCCCTCCATAGAGGCTGGTAACTGTAATTGATAATGTCACGACCCTAAAACTGTACCCGTATTTTTCGTACTATTTTTTTTTATCCTAATAATTTTAACTAAACTCCAAGCGGAACCTAAACCGAAATCGAAACCAGAATCGAAATCGGAATTGAAATCTAACTTTAAAATCATTTAAAACAATTAAATAAAACTATATTAAAACGAATTTAAATTAAAATAAAAGGGGAGGGCATAATTGACATTCTGCCCGAGAAAGAGAGCAGCGCCCGATCGCTGGCGCGCGCGGCGCCCGATCGCTGGCAGCGATCGCGCGAGCAGCGCCCGATCGCTAGCAGCTATCGCGGCCTCCACGCCCGATCGCTGACCTTCGCTTCTCTGCTTCTTTCTCTCCCTGCTTTCTATACTTATGCTCTCTGGAATCTCAAATTCCAGAGAGCAGCACAATTCATCACAACTCTCTGGAATCGATTCCAGAGAGCAACCTCATCTGATTGATACCAAATTTTCATCAATAACCACAATGAACTTGACCCAAAATATATCCTACACTCAACCAACTTGCAGCGGACTTTGCGAAATCCAACTGCATGGATAGCTCTAAAAACCGAGCCAATCCGTAACCAATCAAAACATTTCTATAACGTTAAATAAAGCTTGAAACCAAAACGTTTTACCAATCAGTTTATAAAAACCTTAAAAACATCAGTAAGTAACCCTAACGTCTATCAAACCAAGCATCCTATAATTTCTATACAAATTAACCAATACATCCCAAAAACCATCAAAACTCTGTACATACATCCCCACGGGTCAGGTGAGCCTCGACTGCGCCAACACACCACCGCAGCCATCCTCCGTCAACTGGACTCAAGCCTCAGGAGGAGGAATCACATCCTCACCTGGTTCCTCGATATCTAGATCACCTACACCATACAATATACTATGAGATGAAATCCCAGTAAGCTCAACGTAAATGCGATGCATGCTGTGCTATGAGTTCATTAAACCATGCTTTATTTTATCTTACTATGCAATGCTCAATAGGTGTCACCGAGATCCTATCCCTCTAACCAAGAGAGCTCATCCAGCGGGCGGACTACTCTTTCCAGCTAGAGGCGGGGGGTGCACGCTTACAACACGTACAGCCGTGCCTGAGCCCTACCTCGCGTGACCAATACAATACGCCTTTCGGCCAATACGCCTTTCGGCCAATACTATGCTCAATACGCCTTTCGGCCAGTGCTATGCTTTACGTTATCTATAAAACTCTGTGCGGAAGTTCATTTTCATGCTTTTCTTTAAAACAAGTGATGCGTGAACAGTTCAATATCATACAGTAAACAAACAGTAAACAAGCAATAATATGTACCATCAAGACTGTAAAGCGTAAACTATAAACTCCTAAAACCTAGCTACCCAAACCAAATACAATTAAACAAACGCATCTCCAAAACTCCTCGAGATGACACGACGTACGGTGTAGGCCAATCGGCCAAAGAAGATCACGAGAATTTACCTCGTGTCCAAAGCAGCTCAAGCTCCGTCCACGAGCGCTGTTTCACCTAAGCAATTTACAAGGATTGACGTTAAAACGAGTTTAAGCTATCGATCGTCCAAATTTACAAAACCTTAACTAAGGAAATTTCCTACAGCTCTAATCCAATTCATTGAGCTATAACTCGAGCAACTTGCGCTCGACACTTCAATTCTCGAATTACGAACTTTTCTGAAAATCTTAAAATTCTCGGATTTTAAACTTTTTCACGAATTGATCCAACTTCGTCCAATAACGTTCAATACGTTTAATATACACTTAATCACGGCTAACCTATTAATTACGAACCCTAATTCGCGTTTTTAACGAAAATAAATCGAAACCCTAATTACCTAAAACGCTACGAAACTAAAGATTTAACGTTCTAAAATTGTTGAGACATACCTAGAACGTCGATTGGAGGAAGAAACGTGAAGAAAACGAAACGAACGGGAGAAAGATCGGAGTCGGAAATGTTGAATCGCCGCGGGCAGGGGAGGAGGCCGAGGGTTTGCTCTCTGGAGATCGATTTTTCCAGAGAAGAAGAAGAGAAATGAAATAGAAATAGATTTAGGTTAGTTTTTATAATATTGATTTGAAAATTACTAAAATGCCCTTAACACTTATTTCTATTTGTTTCGTCGTTCGGTTCGTAAATCGTCTAGCTATTCGGTTTCCTCAAATCTCTTTATTTCACCAATAAGTCCAACTTAATATTCGGGATTTAACAAAACTATCCGTTCGCAATTTGGACCTCGTTTGCTATTTTTACGAGAACGTCTTTTACATTACGAGAAATGCATTAACTCGGAATATAGCGTTTAATCTCCGAAAATTCCCATAATTTCCCTAAAATTCCTATTAATCGTTAGGATCGTAATGACGCTTTCTTTTTGTAAAACAGACCTGATTTGACATATTTACAAAAATGTCATCCAATAATATAATAATAATATAATATACAAGTCCGTACAACCGGGTATTACATTCTACCCTCCTTATTCAGAATTTTATCCACAAAATTAAATCATGCAAATAGATCAGGATATTTAGTCATCATATCCTGCTGTCGTTCCCACGTAGCCTCTTCCACCTCGTGGTTCCGCCACAAAACTTTGACCAGTGGGATCTCCTTGTTGCGCAATACTTTGATAGACGACTCCAAAATGCGTACCGGCCTCACCTCATAGCTCAAGGTAGGCTGTACCTCGATCTCTGTAGCCTCCACAATATGCGACGGATCGCGCAAGCACTTCCGAAGCATAGATACATGAAATACGTCGTGGATACCCTCCATAGAAGCCGGAAGTTGCAACCTGTACGCCAGCTTCCCGATCCTCTTCAGAATAGGAAAGGGCCCCACATAACGAGGGTTTAGCTTACCCATCCTTCCAAATCTCGCAATGCCCTTGAACGGAGAAACTTTCAGATAGACCTCATCGCCTTCCTCGAACTCCAGCTCTCTCCGTCTAGTGTCAGCATAGCTCTTCTGCCTGCTCTGTGCTACCTCTATACGCTGTCGAATGATGGCAATCTTCTCTGCCGTCTGCTGTAGAATCTCAGGACCAATGATGCTGGCCTCGCCAACCTCGTCCCAATACAACGGAGATTTACACTTTCGACCATACAGCGCCTCATATGGGGCCATGCCAATAGTAGCCTGGAAGCTGTTATTATAAGAGAACTCGATCAGTGGCAAATACCTGCTCCACGATCCCTGAAACTCCAGCACACACGCTCTGAGCATATCCTCAAGAATCTGATTCGTCCTCTCTGTCTGTCCATCAGTCTGAGGATGAAATGCGGTGCTAAAATTAAGCTGAGTCCCCATAGCTTTGTGCAGACTCTTCCAGAACTTCGAGGTAAATCTCGGATCTCTGTCTGAGACAATAGAAACTGGCACGCCATGCAGTCTGACAACCTCCTGCACATAAAGCTCGGCGAGCTGATCCATAGACGATGCCATCCTCACTGATAAGAAGTGGGCCGACTTTGTCAATCGGTCCACAATAACCCAAATGCCGTCATGGCCTCTCGTAGTCCTCGGGAGCCCCACAATGAAATCCAATTGGTACAAGTAATGTCCAAATCTTCAAGCAAAACTACCGCAGCTAGTTCCAAATCATGTGTAGGATAATTCTTCTCATGTGTTTTTAGCTGTCTAGAAACATAAGCTATTACCTTTCCATCTTGCATCAAGACACAGCCAAGTCCAACTTTGGAAGCATCACAATAAATGCTAAACTTACTATTCTAAATTGGGAGTGTTAGTATTGTGGCATTGGTCAGTCTCTGTTTCAAGGTTTGAAAACTAAACTCACATTCATCAGTCCACATGTACTTCATGTTTTTCCTTGTTAACCGAGTAAGGGGTGTGACAATCTTTGAGAATCCTTCAATAAACTTCCTGTAATATCCTGCTAATCCAAGGAAACTCTAAATATCTGAAGCACTCATCAGTTGGGGCCACTCCTTAACTGCTTGAACCTTGGCTGGATCGACAGATATCTCATCTCTCGAGATAACGTGACCGAAAAAGTGAACTTGGTCCAACCAAAACTCACACTTGGAAAACTTGGCATAAAGTTGGTGCTGCTTAAGTACTCCTAATACCAAGCTCAAGTGTTTTGCATGTTCATCCTTAGTACGTGAATAGATTGAAATATCATCAATAAACACTATGACAAATTTATCTAGATACTCGCGAAATACTCTATTCATGAGATCCATGAAAGCTGCTGGTGCGTTTGTTAATATAAAAGACATAACTAAAAACTCATAATGTCCATACCTTGTGCGAAAGGCTGTCTTAGGAATATCTTCATATTTGACTTTTAATTGGTAATAACCAGACCTAAGGTCAATCTTAGAGAAGACTCGCGCACCATTAAGTTGGTCGAATAGATCATCAATCCTTGGTAATTGATACTTGTTCTTGATAGTTAGTTTGTTCAATACTCGATAATCAACACACATACGCAATGATCCATCATTCTTCTTAACAAAAAGAACAGGTGCACCCCACGGTGAATAACTCGGGCGTATGAATCCTTTTTCCAACAGTTCTTCCAACTGTTTCTTTAACTCCCTAAGTTCTATTGGTGCTAATCTGTAAGGATTCTTAGATACAGGCTGGGAAGTCTTGGACAACTAAGACATTTTGAGGACTCGATTTTTCTACAACCTATGTGTCTATAGCACTGGCCAAAAAGCATAAATACTCCCCGCATGGAGAAGGTCTAGCATCGATAGGGGCAATAACAGACATTTCCTTACACTTCTTTGAAGCTTGGAAAGTATGTTTCAAACCACCAGGGGGTTGAAAACTAACAATTCTAGTCCTACAATCGATTGTGGCATAATACTTCAACAGTCCATTCCTAGGATTACATCAAATCCCATTATCCTCATGATAATGAGATGAGCAAGCAGATTCACGCTTCCCAATGACACCACACTATTAGGCATTACTTGGCTAGAGTGTATGCATTCACCAGAGGGTAACGTGACATTAAACATATGTTCAGTTGGCGTATGTTTCCATGTGTCAATGTTAAGAAAATGTATACGGGACCCTACACAAGTTGTTAAACCGGTGGATTTTGAGATTGAGCCGACGCTAACATATGAAGAGAAGCCAGTGCAGATATTGGAATCCACAGTTAAGACTCTTAGGAACAAAGAGATTCCGTTGGTCAAAGTCTTATGGAAGAATCATGGCATTGAAGAAGCCACTTGGGAGCGACGACAGGACATGTTAGACAAGTATCCAGAGTTATTTGTTTGATCAATTTTCGGGGACGAAAATTTTGTTTAAGGAGGGGTGGATGTAACACCCGAGATGATGGCCAGGTGATTTTCCTAACTGTATTAACGGTCATGGATATTTAATCTTTAAAGTTTAGGACTTATACCAAGAATAATTAATTTCATGTGGATTTAAACTAGGTTGGGTGGCAAAGTTGTAATAATGGAGGGTGATGACCAATATATAAAGAAAAAGGAAATGTTTTAAACCTCACTTGAACCACTGTAGCCGACACCTTCCTTTTTGGCGATTTCTTCTCTCCCAAGCTCTTGCTCTCTGCTTTCGACATACTCTCTTCGACGATCGGTTATCTGACTACTCTGTGCCCGAGGTATGTAATAGACAATGTAGCTATCTGTTAGCTTGTTAGCCCTGTTTTCTACTCGGCATTGGAGTTTTGGATTTTCCAATGGCCGACTAATAATAAGAACATTTGGAATCTGAGAGTGGGAATACTTTTATCAAATTGATTCTGGACATTTAGAACAACCACCCCTGAGTTATCGATAATCGAATCAGTCTGTTTTGGTTTTGGATTTCAAATTGCACAGGGTATTAGACTAAGGACTCGGGAATAACTTTAGCTATTAAATCTTAGGATAACTTGAGATTAGAACTATTAGGATTTTTGTTTTAACTACTGCAATGTAAATGTTTTAGGTGAAGAAGTTTGAAGAGAAAGGAGCTCAAGTGCTAAGGAGACCAAGTAAGTAAATGTATTAAGATTTCCGGCTAATAGAGCCCTACATCGTGGGAGTACCAGGTTGTTTTAGATGTCTGATGTTTACCTTATGATGATGAGCTTGTCTGCACTTGAAGGATTGATGAATGATGTGAGTTATGCTATTTGATGACCTGCTAGTGAATGTGAAGTTGTCTGCTCTGATAAGATCCTTGTCATAGTCTGATGGGTTAAAAGTTCTTATGTTCATGCATCATGAATGTTTCTCAAGCATAAGAAAATGTTTTAATGCATGTTTTCCATGAACAAGATATGTATGTATGTATGTATATATATATAAGATTTATGCAACGTGGATTAAGTGAGGGTTCGGGGCGGTTCGGCGTATGTCACAGTCCAAAGAAGGACATATGAATACGACCCGCAGTAGGGAACAAGATCAAACTCACTGTCGAACCCCCTTTACCGGCACAAATTCTCTCTTGATCCACACAACCTAAACAAAGAATATGATCAAAGACTAAGAATGATGAATATGATCAAAGACTACGAATGATGAATATGATCAAAGACTATGAATGATGAATATGATCAATAACTATGAATGATGAATATGATCAATGACTATGAATGATGAATATGATCAATGTCTATGAATGATGAATATGACCAATGACTATGAATGTTGAATATGATCTATGACTATGAATGATGATTTCAAGCAAAGATATGAACAAGAAAAAGACTTATGAGAATGTGATTTTCCCAAACTGTACATTCATGCATCCATGTTAGTGTTGCATTCCTTACTAAGCATTAGGCTTATAGTTTAAACCTTATTATGTAGGTGACGAGTTTTCAGGTGAGGAACTCAAGGTTAATGAGGATGTCTAAGCTTGGTTGCTGGAGGATGCTCAGTGTGACAGTGAAGGCTGGATAGGCGATTAAGTTCCCTGGTTATGCTCATAGTAAGTCAGAAAAGTTTACGATGAACAGATGACTAAATAGAACAGAATTTCTTATAACAACGAGATTTGGATTTGAAGAGGTTGTCTTTAGAGTCTGAATACGATTTTAAGGATTAATGAATGGTTTGTTTGTTTTGAGTCTTCCGTTATGCGTATTTTTAGATGAGTTTATGATTTCTACTCTTTGAGGTTTATGGTTACCAAGTTAGGAATCGGGTGAGTTGTGATATGTTCTATCGAATGAAGATGTTTGATGATTATAGTGTTTTACTGCCGTATGATAGAAGCTGGATGAGGCAATCATCCAGCTGACGTGATCGGCAGATGTAGAGTGTTTAAGCCATCGGATGATGAAAATGTTATTTTGTCGTCTAGCGATCGGCAGATGCAGAGTGTTTAAGCCGTCGGATGATGAAAGTGCTATTTTGTCGTCTAGCGATCGGCAGATGTAGAGTGTTTAAGCCATCGGATGATGAAAGTGTTATTTTGTTGTCTAGCGATCGGCAGATGTAGAGTGTTTAAGCCATCGGATGATGAGAGTGTTATTTTGTCGTCTAGTGATCGGCAGATGTAGTGTAATAAGTCACCGAATGATGAGAATGTTATTTGTCGTTTAGTGACCGGGTCATGTTTTAATTATTCACGTGAGATGCACATGACCACCGGATGATGTACCCTTATTTTATCGGATGATGTAGAGAGCTTCTCCACCGGATGGTATAAACACGGTTTTGTCGTCTAGTGACCGGTAGATGAGGTTCATTCTTCTATCGGTAGATGCAGTTTATAACTCAAAGTTTTCCCTTCACTAGCCGATACACATTGTACTGCCTGCCGGCAGATATGTAATGTTTTCCTTTGCCGATTGAGGCTTAGCGAATCGCATATGACATCTTGAGTTAAATTATGTTAAAAAAAAAAGAATACACTGCTAATAATGAATCATGTGTGAGCAATAAGGGTTAAATGATTAAGAAAGATGCGGATTATGTGAAGATCCTCCTGGATCGTTACAATTATGGTATCAAAGCAAAACTGGGTTCTAAAACCGATTCTGCAGACTGCCTTCCAGCACTGACTGTCACATGAGCACACTCCAGCAACTGTAAGTATTTATGATTTCAGTAAATGTCACTGAGTTAAGATGTATCTATAATTATTTGTCTAGGAATCCCAAAATGGTTAGAGGTCAGCAAAGAGAGACCAATGAGGATAGCAATGCCATTGCTCAGTTGACAGAGTTGGTCATGCGCCAATCTCGCCAGATCGAACAACTGATGACTGCTAGAGAGGAACAGGGCAACTCCAGTACTAATGCAACTCATGATCATGGGGGTGAGCGTTTCCACCGGCTTCAACCCCCGCTATTTAATGGACATGTTTCAATCCTATTTATGCTGAGGAGTGGGTTCGAAAGATAGAAGACATGTTTAAGTACGCAAAGGTTGATGAAGGAGATAAGGTCACGTATGTTGTCTTTCATTTGGAATTAAGTGCAAGGCATTGGTGGGATTCGATCCAGAACACTGCTAATGCCGGAGCTATGACCTGGGAAATGTTTAAGACTGCCTTCTTTGACAAGTACTTCAATAGGACTATTCGGGCCAACAAGAAGAAGGAGTTCATGAATCTACGACAAACTGGCTCTGTGACGGATTATATATGCAAATTTGATGCTTTGTCACGATTTGCTCCCCGAATGATAGAGGATGAAGAAGACAGGATTTACCAATTTGTTCAAGGACTGAAGCCGAGTTTGTACATGAAAGTAAAGACTGCTAGGATACACAATGTACCTTATGGTGAAGTGACGGCTAAGGCCTTGGAGCTGGAAGAGGCGGAAATAACAGCATATGCACAGCGTGAGCAGCCAAGAAAATTCACGAAGGAAGCTCAGCCGCCACCACGTCAGAATAAAGGATGGCAGCCGCAACAGAACAGGGGACCACAGCAACAACAACAAAGAATAAAGAGACCCCTCAACCAGAATGATGACCAAGGAAAAGGAAAGAGGCCTATGGCACCCTTATGCCCCACCTGTCAGAAGAACCACCCCGGCAAATGCAAGTTGCGTTCTGGCCGCTGTTTCAGATGTGATAAGGTTGGATATATAGTCAGAGACTGCCCCATGCCGCCAGATCCGAACCGTGCAAGGGTAGCACCTAGAATCTACGCAATGATGGAGGATGAGGAAGCCGTGCAGCATACAGTCATAACAGGTACCATTATGATCTGCGGTTTTGCTGCTTACACACTTATAGATACGGGAGCCACACACTCGTTTATATCAACTTTGTTTGTATGCCAACACAACTTAGAACTTTTACCAGCCGAAAGGCCATATGATGTTATGTTACCATCAGGGAAGTCCCTACATTCAGAACAGATTGTTAAAGGTGATGTTGTGTCCTTAGGAAGTAAGAAACTATATTTAGAACTGATTGTAATTGACATGAAAGGATACGATGTGATATTAGGAATGGATTGGTTATTTAGGCATTATGCCACAATAAGTTGTAGATCTGGGATGGTTGATTTTCGACCCCCAAATGGTGATCATTATTCCTTCCAAGCTATTCCTAAGATAAGCAAAATACTGATTATATCCTCACTAGAAATTTACCGGTTACTGAAAAATGGTTGTGAGAGTTACTTAGCTAGCATAATGGATGTTCGAGTGAAGAATAAGATGGAGTTACAAGATATCCCTATAGTCAGAGAGTTCCCTGAGGCGTTCTTAGATGATTTGCCAGGATTACCACCGGATAGAGAAATAGAGTTTGTAATAGATACGTACCCTGAGGCCTTACCCGTATCTAAGAATCCTTATCGGATGGCACCTGTTGAGCTGAAGGAGTTAAAAGTCCAACTACAGGAATTAGTAGACAAAGGATTTATACGCCCTAGCAGTTCCCCTTGGGGTGCACCTGTCTTATTTGTCAAGAAGAAAGATGGTTCCCTTAGAATGTGCATAGACTATAGGGAGCTAAATAAGTTGACAATCAAGAATAAGTACCCCTTACTTCGGATTGATGATTTGTTTGACCAATTGCAAGGAGCAAAGGTGTTTTCAAAAATAGATTTATGTTCGGGTTATTACCAACTGAAAGTTAAGGAAGGAGATATACCAAAGACAGCCTTCAGAACCCGTTATGGGCACTACGAATTCTTGGTCATGTCATTTGGACTGACCAATGCACCTGCAGCCTTTATTGACTTAATGAATCGTGTGTTTCGTGAGTATTTGGACAAATTTGTAATTGTGTTCATAGATGATATCCTGATATACTCACGGACTGAAGCTGACCATGCAGAACATTTAAGAGTAGTTTTGACGACATTAAAGGAGCACCAGTTCTATGCCAAATTGTCCAAGTGTGAATTTTGGTTGGACAAGGTTAATTTTCTTGGTCATGTAGTTTCTGCTAATGGCATATCAGTGGACCCGACCAAAATTCAGGCAGTAAAGGATTGGCCACAACCAAAGAATGCCAGTGAAGTCCGCAGTTTCCTTGGATTGGCAGGCTATTACAGAAAGTTCATCAGAGGATTTTCTATGATAGCTAAGCCCCTGACGAATTTGACAAAGAAGGACAATAAGTATTCTTGGACCGAAGCTTGTGAGGATAGCTTCCAGACATTGACGGTGAAGTTAACAACAGCCCCGGTATTGACCCTTCCAACCAAAGAAGGAAAGTTTAGCGTATTTTTTGATGCATCAAAAGTTGGTTTGGGCTGTGTTTTGATGGAAGAAGGCAAAGTTGTAGCGTATGCCTCTAGACAGTTAAAGAGTTACGAACAGAACTACCCCACCCATGATTTAGAATGAGCCGCTGTTGTTTTTGCTTTAAAGATATGGAGGCACTACTTATATGGACAGCAGTGTGAGGTGTTTTCTGACCATAAAAGTCTGAAGTACCTCTTTACACAAAAGGAATTGAACATGAGGCAAAGGCGTTGGTTGGAATTTGTTAAGGATTACGACTTTGAGATCAAGTATCACCCGGGCAAGGCTAACTCTGTAGCTAACGCATTGAGCAGGATGTCAACAACAATGCAACCCGTTGTATCAACTATGTCTATACCTTTGAGAATAGAGATTCAGAAATTGGAGTTGGAGATAGTTCCAGAGTTGTCAGCTTTGCTTGCAAATTTTACCATTCAACCGACGGTTCTGGAAAAGATCAAAGAAGCACAACAGAAGGACTCAGAGGAGAATAACAGTATGATGAACAAGGTGAAGGACACCACCTCCGAGTTTAGTCTTTCCAAGGATGGGATTCTGAGGTTTAGAAATAGATGGTATGTCCCTAATGATGAAGGATTACGTAAATTGATCTTGGCTGAGGCGCATTCGTCTCCCTTTTCTGTACATCCTGGCAGCACCAAGATGTATCGAGACCTGAAGTCACTCTATTGGTGGCCAAACTTAAAGAGAGATGTTGCTAAGTATGTAGAGTCATGTTTGGTTTGCCAACAAGTTAAAGCCGAGCACCAACGTCCAGGAGGTACCCTTCAACCTTTACCTATTCCTGAGTAGAAGTGGGAGCACATAGCTATGGATTTCGTTGTAGGATTACCTAAGACAACTAAGGGACATGATAGTATTTGGGTTGTGATTGATAGATTGACAAAATCAGCCCATTTCTTACCAGTAAGGACAACCTACTCAATGGACCAGCTTGCTGATCTTTATGTACGGGAAGTTATTAGGTTGCATGGAATCCCTGCATCTATTGTCTCTGATCGTGACCCCAGGTTCACCTCACGATTTTGGAAAGGTCTACAAAGCACACTTGGCACAAGGTTATCATACAGCACTGCCTTTCACCCGCAGACAGATGGTCAGTCGGAGAGGACTATCCAAATACTTGAGGATATGTTGAGAGCTTGTGTGCTAGAGTTCCAGACATCTTGGAGCAGATACCAACCCTTGGTTGAGTTCTCTTACAATAACAGTTACCAGTCCACCATAGGTATGGCACCTTATGAGGCGTTATATGGTAGGAAATGTAGATCACCTCTGTATTGGGATGAAGTTGGTGAAGCAAAACTCATAGGTCCTGAGATGTTGCAGCAGACGTCAGACAAGATTGCCACTATCAAGAGGAGGATGATTACTGCACAAAGTCGAAAGAAAAGTTATGCAGACCAAAGGAGGAGAGATCTTGAATTTGCTGTTGGTGATGAAGTTTTCCTGAAGGTTTCACCATTTAAAGGAGTACTAAGATTTAGCAGGAGGGGAAAGCTTAATCCACGATTTATTGGACCATTCCCTGTTTTGGCTAGAATCGGTAGTACAGCTTACAGACTGCAGTTGCCTCCATCATTGGATAAAGTTCATAATGTTTTCTATGTGTCAATGTTAAGAAAATGTATACGGGACCCTACACAAGTTGTTAAACTGGTGGATTTTGAGATTGAGCCGACGCTAACATATGAATAGAAGCCAATGCAGATATTGGAATCCGCAGTTAAGACTCTGAGGAACAAAGAGATTCCGTTGGTCAAAGTCTTATGGAAGAATCATGGCATTGAAGAAGCCACTTGGGAGCGACGACAGGACATGTTAGACAAGTATCCAGAGTTATTTGTTTGATCAATTTTCAAGGACGAAAATTTTGTTTAAGGAGGGGTGGATGTAACACCCGAGATGACGGCCAGGTGATTTTTCTAACTGTATTAACGGTCATGAATATTTAATCTTTACAGTTTAGGACTTATACCAAGAATAATTAATTTCATGTGGATTTAAATTAGGTTGGGCGGCAAAGTTGTAATAATGGAGGGTTATGACCAATATATAAAGAAAAAGGAAATGTTTTAAACCTCACTTGAACCACTGTAGCCGACACCTTCCTTTTCGGCGATTTCTTCTCTCCCAAGCTCTTGCTCTCTGCTTTCGGCACACTCTCTTCGACGATCGGTTCTCTGACTACTCTGTGCCCAAGGTATGCAATAGACAATGTAGCTATCTGTTAGCTTGTTAGCCCTATTTTCTACTCGGCATTGGAGTTTTGGATTTTCCAATGGCCAACTAATAATAAGAACATTTGGAATCTGAGAGTGGGAATGCTTTTATCAAATTAATTCTGGACATTTAGAACAACCACCCCTGAGTTATCGATAATCGAATCAGTCTGTTTTGGTTTTGGATTTCAAACTGCACAGGGTATTAGACTAAGGACTCGGGAATAACTTTAGCTATTAAATTTAGGATAACTTAAGATTAGAACTATTAGGATTTTTGTTTTAACTACTGCAATGTAAATGTTTTAGGTGAAGAAGTTTGAAGAGAAATGAGCTCAAGTGCTAAGGAGACCAGGTAAGTGAATGTATTAAGATTTCCGGCTAATAGAGCCCTATATCGTGGGAGTACCAGGTTGTTTTAGATGTCTGATGTTTACCTTATGATAATGAGCTTGTCTGCACTTGAAGGATTTATGAATGATGTGAGTTATGCTATTTGATGACCTGCTAGTGAATGTGAAGTTGTCTACTCTGATAAGATCCTTGTCATAGTCTAATGGGTTAAAAGTTCTCATGTTCATGCATCATGAATGTTTCTCAAGCATAAGAAAATATTTTAATGCATGTTTTCCATGAACAAGATATGTATGTATGTATGTATATATATATAAGATTTATGCAACGTGGATTAAGTGAGGGTTGGGGGCAGTTCGGCATATGTCACAGTCCAAAGAAGGACATATGAATACGACCCGCAGTAGGGAACAAGATCAAACTCACTGTCGAACCCCCTTCACCGGCACAAATTCTCTCTTGATCCACACAACCTAAACAAAGAATATGATCAAAGACTAAGAATGATGAATATGATCAAAGACTAAGAATGATGAATATGATCAAAGACTATGAATGATGAATATGATCAATGACTATGAATGATGAATATGATCAATGACTATGAATGATGAATATGACCAATGACTATGAATGTTGAATATGATCTATGACTATGAATGATGATTTCAAGCAAAGATATGAACAAGAAAAAGACTTATGAGCATGTGATTTTCCCAAACTGTACATTCATGCATCCATGTTAGTGTTGCATTCCTTACTAAGCATTAGGCTTATAGTTTAAACCTTATGATGTAGGTGACGAGTTTTCAGGTGAGGAACTCAAGGTTAATGAGAATGTCTAAGCTTGGTTGCTGGAGGATGCTCAGTGTGACAGTGAAAGCTGGATAGGCGATTAAGTTCCCTGGTTATGCTCATAGTAAGTCAGAAAAGTTTACGATGAACAGATGACTAAATAGAACAGAATTTCTTATAACAACGAGATTTGGATTTGAAGGGCTTGTCTTTAGAGTCTGAATACGATTTTAAGGATTAATGAATGGTTTGTTTTGTTTGAGTCTTCCGCTATGCGTATTTTTAGATGAGTTTATGATTGCTACTCTTTGAGGTTTATGGTTACCAAGTTAGGAATCGGGTGAGTTGTGATATGTTTTGTCGAATGAAGATGTTTGATGATTATAGTGTTTTACTGCCGTATGATAGAAGCTGGATGAGGCAATCATCCGGCTGACGTGATCGGCAGATGTAGAGTGTTTAAGCCATCGGATGATGAAAGTGTTATTTTGTCGTCTAGCGATCGGCAGTTGCAGAGTGTTTAAGCCGTCGGATGATGAAAGTGCTATTTTGTGGTCTAGCGATCGGCAGATGTAGAGTGTTTAAGCCGTCGGATGATGAAAGTGTTATTTTGTCATCCAGCGATCGGCAGATGTAGAGTGTTTAAGCCATCGGATGATGAGAGTGTTATTTTGTCGTCTAGTGATCGGCAGATGTAGTGTAATAAGTCACCGGATGATGAGAATGTTATTTGTCGTTTAGTGACCGGGTCATGTTTTAATTATTCACGTGAGATGCACATGACCACCGGATGATGTACCCTTATTTCATCGGATGATGTAGAGAGCTTCTCCACCGGATGGTATAAACACGGTTTTGTCTTCTAGTGACCGGTAGATGAGGTTCATTCTTCTATCGGTAGATGCAGTCTATAACTTAAAGTTTTCCCTTCACTAGCCGATACACATTGTACTGCCCGCCGTCAGATATGTAATGTTTTCCTTTGCCGATTGAGGCTTAGCGAATCGCATATGACATCTTGAGTTAAATTATGTTAAAAAAAAAAAAATACACTGCTAATAATGAATCATGTGTGAGCAATAAGGGTTAAATGATTAAAAAAGATACGGATTATGTGACGATCCTCCTGGGTCGTTACACTGTACATCTAACTTAACAGCAAATGCAGACGCTATAAAAGAATGTGTTGCACCAGAATCTATTAAAGTGAAAGCAAGCATAGAGTTGATCAATATAGTACCTGACACTACTGCGGGCTGATCATCATCACCCGACTCCATCATGGAGAATATCCTCGGCTTTATCTTAGCAGGGCAACTCTTAAAAGCTGGATAGTCCCTGTTAACATGACCAACCTTATTACAGTTGTAGCATCGGATGACCCTGGGCCTCGGGCAATCCCTGAATGCGTGTCCAACTTCTTCACAGTTGAAACACTTTCCCGACCCAAATCTGCACTCTCTCGGGTGATTCTTCAAACATATCGGGCACTGAGGAAACCTCTTGGTGTATTGCACCTTCTTCTCCTTTCCCGGACTGCCTTGGTGTAATGCCCCGAGTTTTCCAAACTCAGTTCGTTACACATAACACAGAACAGGACTAAGAAAATTAGACTAATTTCTAAAAAAAAAACTTCGCTCAAAAATCAAAATTTTGACATTTGCTAAAGCCTCAAAATTTTAAAACTAACAGCGGAAAGTTTTTTTTTTTTGAACGAAAATAGAGTTAAACAAACTGTAAAACAATTTTAAAAGAATCGGTTAAAATATTGAGAAATAATTCGGCCAGAAGAGATGAAAGCTTAAGTATGAAATGCTTGAAGATCATAAAAGTCAACCACATCATCCGCTGATCAGAGTCAACGAAAATGGGTAGAAAAAAAACGGAGGACTCCCACCGATGACGTCAGCCGGAAGAATCACTCTTCCAACTTCAGCCGATGACGTCAGCCGGAAGAATCACTCTTCCAACTTCAGCTGATGATGTCAGCCGGAAGAATCACTCTTCCCACTTCAGCCGATCGCAAAACGACAACTATACTTACTCAGATCTTCCGGTAGATAAAATACTCAACATAATCCGGTTACAAAACGACAAAAGACTTTTACCTTCATCATCCGATGGATAAAATACTCGACATCATCCGGTTACAAAATGACAAATTTTCTACTTATATCTTCCGAAGGCTTCCACTGAAGACATCATCTGATGGCTTTACTGAAGACATCATCCGATGGCTTTACTGAAGACATCATCCGATGGCTTTACAGAAGACATCATCCGATGGCTTTACTGAAGACATCAACCGATGGCTTTACTGAAGACATCATCCGATGGCTTTACTGAAGACATCATCCGATGGCTTTACTGAAGACATCATCCGATGGCTTTACTGAAGACATCATCTGATGGCTTTACTGAAGACATCATCCGATAGTCAACAGAACAACAACTTTATATAGTAGCTCATCGAGCATTTTCTCTCTACACTGGGAAAGCTCTGACTACCAAAAGAATTTGAGCATTTGCAAAAGAACATTCAAAACTACTTAAATCCGTATATTACTCCAGAATTTGGTAGAAACTACTTTTAAAGCCAACAGAGTATTAATATCAGAAAGGTCCCAAATGTATTTCAAAACATCAAAACTACAATTTACATAAGAACTCTCGACATACTCAATTGAATCGTGGTTCACTAAACTTTCTCATCCACTGACACCAGTTAATCCGCCTCATCAGTTTACCAGGCCGAAACATGAATGTACTCCTCCAACCTCATCTATTCATCTGTGCACTCAGGAAAATCACCTGTAGTATCCTCAACACCTACATCACAAAACTCATCTATTAGCCTAATGCTAAGTAAGTAAAGCAGTAATGAAATGAAATGCTGAAACATAAATTCCTAAACATGCAATTTCTACTTTCTCATCTCAGTTGTATTCACATTCATTCATAAACTGATCTGATCCTTCAGTTCCCTTGGGAGTGGGATCAATCCTCCCAATGTTATACATCCTCTACTCGATTAAGGGGCGGATGAATTCCCTTAATAGCTGATCTGATCCCTCAGTTCCCTTGGGAGTGGGATCAATCCTCCCAATGTTATAAATCCCTTCATAAGTTAAGGGATGGATTAGTTCCCTTAATAGTTTGTCTGTCGTATTCAGCTCACGCCTTACCATTCCTTACATGGAAATTCATTTTTGTAATTTTTCAAAAAAAAACATGATGCATGACATACAAATTCATTCACACGATACATAATCCTATTGTTTTATGATGTAGGCCCGAAGGCACATGCATACTTTACTTACCTGGCTCTCCTGGAAATTCTCGCTGTTGCAAACTACTTTGGGAGCTTACTCAACCTAAAACCATGGACAGATTATCGATTAGATTTTACTAAACCTCATTCTACACTATCTAGAAGCCTATGGAAACTAGTTTAGGAGCTTAGTTTGTTATACATCTCCGATTACCACAAAACCCGAACTAGTTCGCTCATAGTATTCTCGAAACTCACATTTATCTACTCCCTAAATCATCGATAGTTACCAATGCAGCAAGGAATTGAAATAGAACTCACCTAGTTTGGAGAAAATCAGATGGAAGAATCGCCTAGAGAGCTCTGCTGCTTGAGCTTAATGCCGAGAGAGGAGAGTAGGGAAAGAGTGGCGGCTACAGTGCATTTAATCACAAAGCCTCTTTCCTTAAATAGGTTATCCATTATAATTTCTCAATTTACCACTATGCCTTTACTTAATTACTCATTAACCTAATTAATACTTTCCTCAATTTACTCCACAACATGCTTACTATTAAATAACGGAATAGAAATTGGTTTAATAGAACCGGGTGCTACAATCTACCCTCCTTAAAAGAATTTTGTCCTCAAAATTCAGTACCTAAACAGTTCTTGATGTTGATCCATCATGTCTTGCTGGCACTCCCAAGTTGTCTCCTCAATGTTCTGGTTATGCCATAAGACTTTCACCAGTGGAACTTCTTTGTTGCGCAACACCTTTACTGCATAGTCCAGGATCTTTACTGGTTTCTCCTCATAGGTAAGGGTAGGACGAACTTCAATGTCCTGTTGCTCCACAACTTGATATGGATCCCTTATGCACTTCTTCAACATAGAAACATGGAACACACTGTGTATCCCCTCCATAGAAGCCGGTAGCTGCAACTGATAGGCTGCTCTTCCAACTCTCTTCAGAATAGTGAATGGTCCAATAAATCTGGGGTTCAACTTGTCTCTCTTCCCGAATCTCACAACTCCTTTAAATGATGATACCTTCAAGAAAACTTCATCACCTACTTCAAACTCTAGTTCCCTGCGTCTTCTGTCGGCATAACTTTTCTGTCGGCTTTGAGCTGTTAAGATCTTCTGGCGGATGAGAGCAACCTTCTCAACAGTTTGTTGCACAATGTCAGGACGAAGCAACTGTGCTTCGCCAACTTCGTCCCAGTACAGAGGAGATCTGCACTTTCGTCCATATAGTGCTTCATACGGTGTCATATCGATAGTTGCCTGAAAACTGTTATTATAAGAGAATTCTACTAAGGATAGGTACTTGCTCCAGGAACCTTGAAAATCCAATATCCATTCACGAAGCATATCCACTAATATTTGGATGGTTCTTTCGGACTGTCCATCTAGTTGAGGATGAAAGGTTGTACTAAAGTTGAGCTGTGTACCCATAGCCTGATGCAAACTCTTCCAAAACTTAGATGTAAATCTAGAGTCTCGGTCTGAAACTATGGTATTTTGAACTCCATGTAACCTAACAATTTCTTGCACATACAATTCAGCAAGTTGATCCATCGAGTAAGTCACCTTTATTGGTAGGAAACGAGCTGATTTGGTTAGACGGTCAATTATCACCCAAATTGCATCATGTCCTTTAGTCGTTCTAGGCAATCCTACCACAAAGTACATCGTTATTTGCTCCCATTTCCATTCGGGAACTGATAAAGGTTGTAACCTTCCAGCAGGTCTCTGATGCTCAGCTTTAACCTGCTAACAACACAAACATGATCCTACATATTCTGCCACACTTCGTTTCATACCTTGCCACCAATAATGCTGTTTAAGATCCTTGTACATCTTTGTACTCCCAGGGTGAACAGAGAACCTGGAAGAGTGTGCTTCAGAAAGAATCTCATCACGAAGTCCTTTAACGGCAGGGACAAACCATCTATTTCTAAACTTAAGGATTCCATCAGCAGAATAACTAAAATCTGATTCATCTGTAGAATCCATGCTTAGCTTGTACTTGTGACGCTGGTCATCATTCATCTGAGCTTCCTTTATTTTCTCCAAAATAGTAGGCTTTAAGGTTATGGCTGAGAGTATAGCTGATACACTGGATACCGCTTCTAGATTAAACCTTCAGAATTCTGATTCTAAGGTTAATGGCATATTGAAAATCATAGTTGGGGTTGGTGTTGATACTCTACTCAAAGCATCTGCCACAACATTTGCTTTGCCGGGATGGTATTTAATCTCAAAATCATAATCCTTTACAAATTCTAACCATCGACGCTGCCTCATATTCAATTCCTTCTGTGTGAAAATATACTTCAGGCTCTTGCGATCTGAAAATATCTCACAAGGTTGTCCATACAAGTAATGCCTCCAAATCTTAAGTGCGAACACCACTGCAGCTAATTCTAAGTCATGTGTGAGGTAATTCTTCTCATGTACTTTCAACTGTCTAGAGGCATAAGCTATTACCTTACCATCTTGCATCAACACACATACAAGACCAATTTTAGAAGCGTCACAATAAATGCTAAATTTACCATCTTCAACTGGAAGGGTTAATATTGGGGCATCGATCAATTTCTATTTCAAGGTCTGAAAACTATGCTCACATTCATCAGTCCATATATACTTCACATTTTTCCTTGTTAACTTAGTAAAGGGTGTAGCAATATTCGAAAATCCTTCAATGAACTTTCTATAGTATCCTGCAAGTCCAAGAAAACTCCTAATATCAGTAGCATTCTTCGGTTGGGGCCACTCCTTAACTGCTTGAACCTTGGCTGGATCGACAGATATCCCATCTCCGGATATGACATGACCTAAAAAGTGAACTCTGTCCAACCAAAACTCACACTTAGAAAACTTGGCATAAAGTTGGTGCTGTCTAAGTACTCCTAACACCAAACTCAAATGCCTTGCATGCTCATCCTTAGTACGTGAATAGATCAGAATATCATCAATAAACACTATGACAAATTTATCTAAGTATTCATGAAACACCCTATTCATAAGATCCATGAATGCTGCTGGTGCATTTGTCAAACCAAAAGACATAACCAAAAACTCATAATGTCCATATCTTGTGCAAAAGGCTGTCTTAGGGATATCCTCGGATTTGACTTTCAATTGGTAATAGCCGGACCTAAGGTCAATCTTAGAGAAAACACGTGCACCATTAAGCTGGTCAAATAAATCATCGATTCTAGGCAGTGGATATTTGTTCTTGACAGTTAACTTGTTCAATTCCCTATAATCAATGCACATACGCATTGATCCGTCTTTCCTTTTGACAAAAAGGACGGGTGCACCCCACGGTGAAAAGCTTGGGCGTATGAACCCTTTCTTCAATAAATCCTCCAACTGTTTCTTTAATTCCTTAAGTTCTGTTGGTGCTAACCTATATGGATTTTTAGACACAGGCTCGGCGCCGGGGTAAACATCTACAACAAATTCAATTTCCCTATCTGGTGGTAAATCTGGAAGGTCATCTAAAAATACTTCAGGAAAGTCTTGGACAATTAAGACATTTTGAGGATTTTCTTTTCTACGTGCTGTGTGTCTAAAACGCTAGCTACGAAGCACAAGTACTCTCCATATAGGGAAGGTCTAGTGTTAATAGAAGTCATCACAGACATTTCCTTACTTTTCTTTGAAGCTTGAAAAGTATGTTTCAAACTACCAGGGGGTGGGAAACTAACTATTCCAATCCTACAGTCGATCGTGGCATAATGCTTGAACAACAAATCCATTCCTAGGATTACATCAAATCCCGTTATATCCATAATAATGAGGTCAGCAGGCAGATTCATGCTTCCCACTAATATAACGCTATCCAGTATCACTTGGTTAGAGTACATGCGCTCACCAGAGGGTAATGCTACGTTAAACACATGCTCAGCGGGGGTAAACTGTACATCTAGTTTATCAGCAAATGTAGAGGCTATAAAAGAATGTGTTGCACATGAATCTATTAAAGTAAAGGCAGGGGTAGAGTTGATCAATATGGTACCTGACACCATGGCAGGCTGTTCATCATCGCCCGTCTCCAACATGGAGAATATCCTTGGCTTTACATTGGCAGGGCCACTCTTCAAGGCTGGGCAGTCCCTGTTGATATGGCCGACTTTGTTACAATGAAAACATCGAATGATCCTGGGCTTCGGGCAATCCTTGAACGAGTGTCCAACCTCTTCACAGTTGAAACACTTTCCCGATCCGAACCTACATTCACCCAGGTGACTTTTCAGACACTTCGGGCACTGAGGATACCTCTTGGTGTCGTGTACCTTCTTTCTCGTTCCTTGACTGTTCTGGCTTTCACTAGGCCTTTTTGTTCCACTTTGTTGATGTGGTTGGATAAACTTCAGTGGGGTTTCCCTTGCTCTAGTACACTTCATTTTCGCATCCTCCACTTCCAACGCAGTGGACACAGCCTCGCTGAAGGACAAGCCTTTAATGCCAGTAAACTTGACTCCTCGGAAAATCTCTGGCTTTAGTCCATTCATAAACTGAAACACTTTATCTTCATTCCTATGGATGAGATGTCTGGCAAATCTTGACAGGGACTCGAATTGTCTGCAGTACTCAGCCACTACACCCGTCTGTTTCAAGCTCAAAAATTCAACTTTCTTAGCGGCCTGAACAGTGCTGTTGAAATACTTCTCATAGAAAACTTCTCTGAATTGTGTCCAAGACATAGCCAGGGCATCAGCGGCGGTTTCCATCGACTCCCACCAGAGTTGAGCTTCGCCAGTCAGATGGAATGTTGCCAGAGTTACTTTGTCTCCTTCCTCAATATTGGCATACCTAAACATACTCTCAACCTTTCTGAGCCACTTTTCAGCAATAGTGGAATTAGTTGACTTCCCATCAAATGTAGGCGGCTGAAGTCTCCGAAATCTATCTCCAGAGTGCTCACCGCTGGAACTCGAGTTAGAACTTCCTTGTACATCTCGGTTCAACAACACACCCAACTGATCGGACTGTTGGCGCACTAAATCAGTTTGCTGACGCACTAAATCTGTCAGCTGCCTAATCACACTAGGCTCCTCTTCACCTTTCACATTCGGCATTTCTCTTCGTACTCTAGGTCTCCCTAGGCGTCTGGCCATAATAATAAATTCCTGCACAGGGTTAACTACTCTCATAAATATCTTATAGCTAAAGCTAACATAAACACTTACAGTTGTTGGAGTACTCCCATGCAACGATTGGCACTGATGAGTAATCTTTTGAACGGTTTAACTGAATGTCTCTGATACCATACTGTAACGCCCCGAGTTTTCCAAACTCAGTTCGTTACACATAACCCAGAACAGGACTAAGAAAATTAGACTAATTTCTAAAAAAAAACTTCGCTCAAAAATCAAAATTTTGACATTTGCTAAAGCCTTAAAATTTTAAAACTAACAGCAGAAAGTTTTTTTTTTTTGAATGAAAATAGAGTTAAACAAACTGTAAAACAATTTTAAAAGAATCGGTTAAAATATTGAGAAATAATTCAGGCCAGAAGAGATGAAAGCTTAAGTATGAAATGCTTGAAGATCATAAAAGTCAACCACATCATCCGCTGATCAGAGTCAACGAAAATGGGTAGAAAAAAAACGGAGGACTCCCACCGATGACGTCAGCCGGAAGAATCACTCTTCCAACTTCAGCCGATGACGTCAGCCGGAAGAATCACTCTTCTAACTTCAGCCGATCGCAAAACGAAAACTATACTTACTCACATCTTCCTGTAGATAAAATACTCGACATCATCCGGTTATAAAATGACAAAAGACTTTTACCTTCATCATCCGATGGATAAAATACTCGACATCATCCGGTTACAAAACGACAAATTTTCTACTTATATCTTCCGATGGCTTCCACTGAAGACATCATCCCATGGCTTTACTGAAGACATCATCCGATGGCTTTACTAAAGACATCATCCGATGGCTTTACTGAAAACATCATCCGATAGTCAACAGAACAACAACTTTACATAGCAGCTCATCGAGCATTTTCTCTCTACACTGGGAAACCTTTTACTACCAAAAGAATTTGAGCATTTGCAAAAGAACATTCAAAACTACTTAAATCCGTATATTATTCCAGAATTTGGTAGAAACTACTTTTAAAGCCAACAGAGTATTAATATCAGAAAGGTCCCAAATGTATTTCAAAACATCAAAACTACCATTTTCATAAGAACTCTTGACATACTCAATTGAATCATGGTTCACTAAACTTTCCAATCCACTGACACCAGTTAATCCGCCTCATCAATTTACCAGGCCGAAACATGAATGTACTCCTCCAACCTCATCTATTCATCTGTGCACTCAGAAAAATCACCTGCAGTATCCTCAACACCTATATCACAAAACTCATCTATTAGCCTAATGCTAAGTAAGTAAAGCAGTAATGAAATGAAATGCTGAAACATAAATTCCTAAACATGCAATTTCTACTTTCTCATCTCAGTTGCATTCACATTCATTCATAAACTGATCTGATCCTTCAGTTCCCTTGGGAGTGGGATCAATCCTCCCAATGTTATACATCCTCTACTCTATTAAGGGGCGGATGAATTCCCTTAATAGCTGATCTGATCCCTCAGTTCCCTTAGGAGTTGGATCAATCCTCCCAATGTTATAAATCCCTTCATAAGTTAAGGGATGGATTAGTTCCCTTAATAGTTTGTCTGTCATATTCAGCTCACGCCTTACCATTCCTTACATGGAAATTCATTTTCGTAATTTTTCAAAAGAAAACATGATGCATGACATACAAATTCATTCACACGATACATAATCCTATTGTTTTGTGATGTAGGCCCGAAGGCACATGCATACTTTACTTACCTGGCTCTCCTGGAAATGCTTGATGTTTCAAACTACTTTGGGAGCTTACTCAACCTAAAACCATGGACAGATTATCGATTAGATTTTACTAAACCTCATTCTACACTATCTAGAAGCCTATGGAAACTAGTTTAGGAGCTTAGTTTGTCATACATCTCCGATTACCACAAAACTCGAACTAGTTCGCTCACAGTATTCTCGAAACTCACATTTATCTACTCCCCAAATCATCGATAGTTACCAATGGAGCAAGGAATCGAAATAGAACTCACCTAGTTTGGAGAAAATCGGATGGAAGAATTGCCTAGAGAGTTCTGCTGCTTGAGCTGAATACCAAGAGAGGAGAGTAGGGAAAGAGTGGCGGCTACAGTGCATTTAATCACAAAGCCTCTTTCCTTAAATATGTTATCCATTATAAGTTCTCAATTTATTACTATGCCCTTACTTAGTTACTCATTAACCTAATTAATACTTTCCTCAATTTACTCCACAACATGCTTACTATTAAATAACAGAATAGAAATTGGTTTAATAGAACCAGGTGCTACAATCTACCCTCCTTAAAAAAATTTTGTCCTCAAAATTCAGTACCTGAACAGTTCTGGATGTTGGTCCATCATGTCTTGCTGGCGCTCCCAAGTTGTCTCCTCAATGTTCTGGTTATGCCATAAGACTTTCACCAGTGGAACTTCTTTGTTGCGCAACACCTTTACTACATAGTCCAGGATCCTTACTGGTTTCTCCTCATAGGTAAGGGTAGGATGAACTTCAATGTCCTGTTGCTCCATAACTTGATATGGATCCCTTATGCAATTCTTGAACATAGAAACATGGAACACACTTAGTATCCCCTCCATAGAAGCCGGTAGCTGCAACTGATAGCCTGCTCTCCCAACTCTCTTCAGAATAGTGAATGGTCCAATAAATCTGGGGTTCAACTTGCCTCTCTTCCTGAATCTCATAACTCCTTTAAATTGTAATACCTTGAGGAAAACTTCATCACCTACTTCAAACTCTAGTTCCCTACGTCTTCTATCGGCATAACTTTTCTGCCGACTTTGAGCTGTTAAGATCCTCTGGCGGATTAGGGCAACCTTCTCAACAGTTTGTTGCACAATGTCAGGACCAAGCAACTGTGCTTCGCCAACTTCGTCCCAGTACAAAGGAGATCTGCACTTTCGTCCATACAGTGCTTCATACGGTGCCATACCGATAGTTGCCTAAAAACTGTTATTATAAGAGAATTCACTGTAATCATTCAAAACAACTTGACTCCATGAAACGCTTGAAATTCAGTAAGAACCACGGTTAAAATCAACAATGTATCACTATCAGTGTAACTAGAGAAAACATAACCGAATTATTAAAACAACCACTGTCATAAAAATTCTTTGCACACTTTGACAAAACATCTATCCATTCAAACCTCTCATACTGACATTAGTTAAATCGCCTCATCAGTGCACCAAACCGCGGTATAGATGCGCTCTATCAACTTCACTTATCCTTCTGTAAATATAGAGAAATCACCTGTTGAAACCTCAGCACCTACATCACAAAACTCATCTATTAGCCTAATGCTAAATAAGTAGAAAAAACATGAAATGAAATGCTAAATTCATAAATCCTAATCATGCAGTTTCTACTTTAACATCTCAGTTGCATTTGTGTTTGTTCTCTGATCTGATCCCTCTGTTCGATGAGAGGTGGATCAATTTTCCCAAAGTCATACATCCTCTTACTCGATTAAGGGGCAGATTAGGTCCCTTAATAGCTAATGTGATACAAATTTTGTTCTTGCCTTACCATGCCCTTACATGTAAATTTTTTTTCGTATTCTTTCAAAACATGATGCATGACATACTGAAAACATTCAAACATGCATAAACCTACTATTTTGTGATGTAGACCAGAAGGCACACACATACTCCACTTACCTAGCTTCCTAGAAAAGCTTGGTTGCAAACTACTTCGGGGTTTTGCTCAAACCTAAAACCGCAGACAGGGTATTAGTTATATCTTTGCTAAACTTCATTCTAAACTATCCAGAAATCTAAGGAAACTAGTTGGAAGCTCTGTTCCTCGAGCATTCCCGAATAATCACAAAACCCGAACTCAGCTCTCACTCACAGAATTCATAAAACACTCATTCTACCTTAAACCAATCATCAAATGTATATCTTATATTCACCCTAAATCATCAGCAAGAAGAAATCAAGGAAGAACTCACCTAAGTTGAAGAAGATTCGGAGAGAAAAATCGCCAAAGGAATCTGCTCAGCTGAGCTGAAAAATTAAAGTGATGAAACAGTGGCGGCTATCCTTCATTAAACCCTCCATTTATATCGCATGCTTCACAAATTACGCTTATGCCCTTGACTAACAAACTTTAACCTATTTAAGCAACCAATCAAAATCACTTAATCCATTAAAATAAAAACCACGTACCAGTTGCTACAGGATGAGTCAGAGAAGGAAGACAAATTTCAGAGCAACCATGTGGCGCTTGTTGGAAAGACAGAACGTGAAGAAAATTGTTGTGTTATACACGGTATCACAGACAACTTTTCCAATAGTAGTGATGAAGACGAAGAAGCAATCGCAGAAGAAGACCTTATTGGAGAATACAAGTTTCTTCATGAGAAATGGACCAAGTTTGTTAAAGTAAATTAGCATCTACACATCCAGATTAGAAATTTGAAAGATGAGAAGAACAATCTTCAAAATGTTATTGTTGATTTGAAGATTAAGCTGAAAACGAGTCAGGATGATGTTAATGATCTGACCAATGAGATAAGTCTCATGAAGAAGAATGTCAAAATGTTAAATTCAGGTTCTTCTAAACTGGATGATATTCTAAACGTCAGCAAATCAAGTATAAATCGGTCTGGATTGGGGTTCAAAGGTGAAAGTTCAGTTTCACAGACTGTAGCAGTGAAGGAAAATTGCTCTGTGATGAAATTCGTAAGGGAAAGCTCAATGTCACAGCTAGTGTCAGTCAAGGGATTTGATTACAAAGGAAAGCAAGTTACAAAAAGAACTCCAAGAACTGACATAAAATCAAATTCCTATGACTCCTATCATGCTTCAAGCAATAAAGGTAACAAATATATTTCTGTGTGTCATTATTGCAATCGTCGTGGTCATATTTGCAATAAATGCTTCACCTATTTTGCTGATCTAAGACTAGGTACTATTAGAAATGCTTCTTCTTGCAGATTCCCTCATCAAAAATGGGTGAGAAAATCAAGTTTGAGGTGTAATGTTACACATTTTTCACTAAAGGCAATCACAATGGATGCATGGTATTTTGATAGCAGATGTTCTAGACACATGACAGGTGAAGAGAGATATTTGAAGGATATCATACCTGAAACTATGGGAAAAGTAACATTTGGCAACGGTGTCTCAACGGATGTCATTGGAAGGGGAACACTAAATGTTCTTGGCCTACCAAAGTTGAGTAATGTTCTTTTGGTAAATGGTCTGAAATCTAATCTAATCAGTATTAGTCAGCTATGTGATCAAGATCTGAATGTTCAATTCACACGTGAAAAATGTTTGGTGTCCGATCAAAACAACAAGTGTGTTATTAAATGAGTTAGATCATCAGACAATTGCTATCTTATTTCTTCCTCATCTACCTATTTTCGATCGAGTATGGAGGACACTATTCTATGGCATAGAAAGTTGGGACATGTAAATTTCAGAATGCTGAAAAAGATTGTTTCAAAAGGTGTTGTCTGGGGAATTCCTACATTAAAGTTTGATGAAGACAATTTATGTGGACCAGTCAAATTGGAAAGCAAACCAAGGTGTCACACCCGATGTCAAAGTCATCTACAACTACCCGTGTGCTTGAATTGCTTCACATGGATTTAATGAGGCCAATGTCTGTTGAAAGTATTGGAGGAAAACGGTATGTCTTCGTTACTATTGATGATTTCTCACGCTACATATGGGTGGAGTTTCTTAGAGAAAAGTCCGACACTTTCAAAGTTTTCAAATCAATGTGTACTCAACTCCAACGTGAAAAAGATTGTTTCATCTTGAAAATTATTCATGTAACACCCAGAATTTTCTACCATGTGTGTGATATTAGACTTAGACCTTAATGTTAAGCGGTGATGGTTTAAGTTTTGAACAAATGAAGAGTCAAAAGAAGGTTGACAAGTCAAAAAGTATGTTGAAAATTCAAAGGAAATAAGAACCAATAGAAAGCTAGGAATTTAAATGAATTAAAAGGTGAAAGGTGGAGTTGCAAGGATGCAAATCACGTTGGAATTTAAGAAAGAAAGAAGATGTGGCCATTTTATAAAAATAAAAACTTGGGAGGAGAAAAAAGGAAAAGTGAAGAAAGGTTAGGTTAAAAGGTGATTTTCTTTCTTTCTTCCTCATCTTCCATCGAAGCTTCTCTTCCTCCATTGCTGCATTTTCCTTCTTCTTCTCAACAAGGATTCAAGAGTTTGTGAGGTAAAATTAAGTGGGTTTTTGGTTTATTACAATTAGGTGTTGATTTTTAGTAGTTTTAAAGTCTATTTAGTGTTTTGGTTTCAAATGGTAGTTGTCTTTCCAAATTTCATGTTTTAGTTGTTGGATGGATTAGTTTAGGTGGTTTTTAGGGAGAAATTGAAGATTGGAAGTGAATTAGAGAAAAATCGGTTTTTAGCAAATTGGGTGCAGGTTCTGTTCTCTGGTTTTCTGTTCTGCCAAGTTATTTGTTTAGTTAATTTGAGTGCTTCAATGGATAGTAGACGAGTAGAGGTTTACGGATTGGGGTAGCACGTCGAAATCCGTTAAAAAACGAGTAAATTATGGCCGTTCGAAGTTGGACGGTAGAAAATGTGAGAAAAATTGGGTTTTAGAGTTTTGTTGTGTATTAGGTTGAATTGGTAGTAGTTTTATCTTAGTTAATTCTTAGAATTTCCTAGAATGGTGACTAAGTTATTTCTCCTTATTTGTTAGGCTGTCGAGCGAGTAACTTTTGTTAGACGAAGTAAGCAAGCAATTATCGAGAAGTCAGGTAAGTAGAGGAATTCTTTTTGTTGCCTTAGGCCTACACCATGGAACGGTAGGGTAAACGGTCTTGTTTCGGGTTTTTTTGTGTTACATATTTTTCTGGCATGCATCACGTTTTAGTTTTGTGCACTATGTTTTGCGAGCGTGACTTGTGCGAGTGTGAATTGTAATAAGATAATAAGAATTGTAAGAACTGATCTCGAGTAAATTGGCCTTATCGGGAATAAGTGCTGGAATGTAGCACCCCAAAGGGATTTTACGAGAGAGCGGTTTGGCTAAAAGATTAAGACATCATGAGTATGAACTCCTAGACAGTCATAGGGTTCTACAATCGATGTGGGTAAGTGAAATCGTGCTTGGCCGTCATAGACAGTTATGGAATGTGTGCTAACCAGTTTTATTTGGTTGGATCAAGGCGTGGCCGTTTTAGACAGTTATGAGATGTGTGCCTACTTGATCCACCCAACTTATGATAAGACTAATGCAACGAACATATAAAGAGCACAACTGAGAGTTAGAAACTGTATGTGATAGGATTGAGTGGCATTGCGTGTTTGTGCATTCGTTATTCCCTACTTACTAAGCATTAGGCTTACTTTTCGTGTTCTATGATGAAGGTGACGACTTTTATTCAAGCGAGCTAGATGAGGGAGCTCAGGAATAGGCAGCGGTCAAGGAACCATGGAGCATACCGGTGCGGGCATATGTCGGGGCGTCTCAGCCACGTTTCTCGCGTAGTCTGGTGGGAGACTTTGGTATTTTGTATTGTAGATATTTTTATTTTGGAGGATTATGGTTAGGGGATGGTTTGTATGTGAATATTAGTGTTTTGAGATTTAAATTTCAGGTCTTTGGGTTTTAGTAATTTTAGGCGTTATTGTAACGCCCCGAGTTATCTGAACCCGGTTCGTCACACAATGCCCGTACATGACTAAAATTTCAATCATATTTTTTTTTTTGAAAACTTGACATAAGCGGAATCTCCAAAACAATAATATTCGAAACTTGCAGCGGAAATCGTTTAAGTAAGAATCAAGTTAAACAAGCCTAATGTACAATGCTTAAACACTCAGTTAAAATTTTGGGGATAATCGACAAAAGGGATAAAGGTTTAAATCGTAAAATACTTCATGAGTTTCAAAAGTCAAACGCATCACCCGCTGAACAAAGTCAACAAAAGGGGCTAAGGCAGAAGATGGAAGACATCATCCGGTGGAAAAACGACAAAATGCACTCTACATCTTCCGATGATGTCAACCAGATGATTTCCTTCATCCCATCGACTTTGTTCTACATCCACCGGTGACTAAACGACAAAATACTCTCTACACCTTCCGATGACGTCAGCACGCATCTTCCGATGAGTTTACTGAGACATCATCCGATAGACTTAAACCTACATCTTCCGATGACGTCAGCCAGATGATTTCCTTCATCCGATCGACTTTGTTCTACATCCACCGGTGACTAAACGACAAAATACTCTCTACGCCTTCCGATGACGTCAGCACGCATCTGCCGATGAGTTTACTGAGACATCATCCGATAGACTTAAACCTATATCTTCCGATGACGTCAGCCAGATGATTTCCTTCATCCGATCGACTTTGTTCTACATCCACCGGTGACTAAACGACAAAATACTCTCTACACCTTCCGATGAGGTCAGCACGCATCTGCCGATGAGTTTACTGAGACATCATCCGATAGACTTAAACCTACATCTTGCGATGACGTCAGCACGCATCTGCCGATGAGTTTACTGAGACATCATCCGATAAGATTAACCTACATTCCAACTGCTTCTCACTATACATACACAACACCAACTCAGAAAGGGATTTACTTACTTCATCGAGACCATTCAGAAACAACTCACATTGTAATGTTCAAAACCAGTAAAACCAATATTTAAAACCCTCAGATCTCTAGTATCAGTAAAACTCAAAACATAGTCTGAATATTAAAATCTCTACTGTCATGAAAACTCATCATACTCAAATTAAAGCATTATCAACTAAACTCGCACCATAGCAGACAACAGTTAACCCGCCTCATCAGTTTACCAGGCCGAGGCATGAATGTACTCCTCCAACCACATCTAATCATCTGTGCAATTAGGAAATTCACCTGCGGTATCCTCAACACCTACATCACAAAACTCATCTATTAGCCTAATGCTAAGTAAGTAAAGCTGTAATGAAATGAAACACCGAAATATATAAATTCTTAATCATGCAATTTCTACTTTCTCAACTGAGTTGTTCATATTTCGTTTCTGTTCAGATCCCCCTGTGAAATTGGGAGCTGGATCAACTCTTCCAAAGTATATACATCCACTGGCTCATTAAGGGGCGGATAAATTCCCTTAACAGCAAATCTGATTCATATGTTCAGATCCTCCTGTGAAATTGGAAGTTGGATCAACTCTCCCAAAGTATAAATATCCACTGTCTCATTAAGGGGCGGATTACTTCCCTTAACAGTGAAACTGATTCATATAGCTGTTTCAATATGTTCAATCCTCACTATGCCAACATGCATTCAAATTCATTTTCGTATACTTTAAAAATATGATGCATGACATACCAACACATTCCAGCATACAAACCCTAATGTTTTGTGATGTAGGCCCGAGGGCACAAGCAAACTTTACTTACCTGGTCTCCTGGAAAAACTTGGTTGCAAGCTACTTCGGGTATTACTCAAACCTAAAACCATAGACAGAGAATACATTATATTCCCTCTAATCTTCATTCTAAACCACTAGAAATGTAACACCCGACTTTAATTAAAAATTTAAAATAACAGATAAATCTATTAAGTATAATCGATGAATGAAATTTTAGTATAATGTAGGTTAGGTTGAAGAATGAGTAAGTAAGGGCATAAGGGTAATTGGCAAATTTGGCAAAAAGTTTAGAGTAGCCGCCACCACTACTCATTTTCTTTCCCTTTCGGTCTTCAGCTCGAACGGCAGAAATCTCTAGGCGATTCTCCTGCCCGATTCTCCTTCAACCTAGGTAAGCCCTCCTTGTTTTCTTGCGATTTTAGTAGTTAGATAGCTGAGGGAGTACAATGTGAGGAGTTTCGAGGAATGTTGTGATTTAGAGTAGGTTCGGGCTGAGCGACTATTGAGAATACCCGAGTTGTGGGGTTTCAAATTTGGTTCCTCAAACTCCTGTATTGATTCTGTGAAGTTTAGTGAAAGTTTGATATATGTACTATTATGATTTTAGGTGAGCGAGCTTCTGAAGTAGCATTTAGCCGAGCGATTTCCAGGGAGCCAGGTAAGTAGAGTTTGTTTGTGCCTTCGGGCCTACATCACAAACAGTAGGATTTATGTATGTTTGTATGTTTATTACCAGTTGACATGCATTATGTTTTGAAAGATTACAAAAATGAATTTACATGAAACGCATGGTAAATGTGAGCAGGATGATTAGAACAACTGTTAAGGGGGATTAATCCGCCCCTTAATTGAGAACAGAGGATTGAGGTTTTGGGAAAAGTGATCCACTTCCCAATCCTACAGGGGGATCAGACCAGTTAACTGTTAAGGGAATTAATCCGCCCCTTAATTGAGATCAGAGGATGTATGCTTTGGGGAATGACTGATCCACTTTCCCATCGTACAGAGGGATCCACAGAGAACAAATTTGAATACAACTAAGATGAGAAAGTAGAGAATGCATGTTTAGGGAAATTTTTGTTTCATTAATTCATTTCATTCATTGCTCTACTTGCTTAGCATTAGGCTAATAGATGAGTTTGTGATGTAGGTGAAGAAGTTACTGAAGGTGTGTTTACCGACTGATAAGAGGACCAGGCTGGTTGGAGGAGCATTTTCAGGCATCGGTTTGGCCATCTGTTAAAGCGGTTTAATCCATGGCTGCAGGTGTTGAGTTGGGAGTAACTAGTTCAGTATAGATGTTTCTTTTTCTGAAAATTTTATGATAGTAGTGTTTTCAAAACTTTGAATACATTCTGAGAATCTTTGATATTAGTGTTCTGTTGGGTTTTGAAAATACTGTTTTCTACTGGATTTTAGTGATGCAATGATTTGATCTATCTCTGATTGGTCTTAGTAAAATACTTAAATCCTTTGATAGTCAGAGCTTTCTTGGAATACAGCAGAATTGCTGTTCTGAAGTCTGTCGGCAGATGTTGGATGAAGGAGTCATCCGACTAACGTCATCGGTAGATGAAAGTGGTAAGTTCTGTCGTCTAGCGATCGGCAGATGTTGGATGAAGGAGCCATCCGGCTGACGTCATCGGTAGATGAAAGTGGTAAGTCTTGTCGTCTAGCGATCGGCAGATGTTGGATGAAGGAGTCATCCGGCTGACGTCATTGGTAGATGAAAGTGGTAAGTTCTATCGTCTAGCGATCGGCAGATGTTGGATAAAGGAGTCATCCGGCTGACGTCATCGGTAGATTAAAGTGGTAAGTTTTGTCGTCTAGCGATCGGCAGATGTTGGATGAAGGAGTCATCCGGCTGACGTCATCGGTAGATATAAGTTGCGAGTTGTCGTCTAGTGATCGGCAGATGCTGGAGGAAGGAATCCCCCGGCTGACGTCATCGGTAGATGTAAGTAGCAAGTTTTGTCGCCTAGCTATCGGTAGATGCAGTCTACCGAGAGTTGTTCTGTTTGTAAATCTTCCGGCTGACGTCATCTGAAGATGTAGGTAGTGTTTGTCGTTTTGTGACCGGTTGATATAACCGAAGTTTTGTCGTTTGTCATCGGTAGAGGCCTCCTATTTTCTATTTCTGCTCCTTGTGTTGACTTTGTCGTCGGCAGATGTGTTTGACTTCTGCAATTTCATGGGTATTCCACATTTTTAAAGCTTTATATTTTTGGCCCATTATTCTTAACACTCCCAACAATTATTTTAAAATGTTTTCACAGATTATTTAACTTCATTGATGTTCGATTGATTTCCGCTGCAAGTTTTAAAATACATCGAGTTTTAGAAAATGTCAAATTTTGACTGTCGAGTGAAATATTTTTAAATTTAGTATCAAGTCGTCATGGTTCGGTTCAGTGTGTTGAGTAGCAAACCGGGGAAACTGTTTTGGGAACTCTAGTCATTGTGGATTCCCGATTTCAACTTAAACCGAAACCACCACTCGCTTACCGCCTTCTCAAAACCTCATTTATCATCCCTCCTACCAACAATAGATACAATGTAACAAGAAATAGAAGCAAAACTCACCAAGTTCGGAGGAAATCGCTGGAGGAAGTCGAAGGGGGTCTCCTATCGCGCTCTGCTAAGCTGAGGAGCTGAAAATGGAGAGTGAATGAAGTAAATAGTGGCGGCTACTTCATTAATAGTTTCCTTAAATACGTTATCCACCTTTGAATTTCTAATTACCCTTATGCCCTTGCCTAGTCATCCACTAACCCTACATTTAATATTGCCATATATATTGTGCCATTAGTTTAAAAGGAATAGAGAAACGGTTTGATAGAACTGGGTATTACAGTTATGCCGCTCGTTTTTGTTTTAAAGTAAATAACGTCGAGATTTACTTTTCTCTATTTTTCATTAATCGTTTCGAGTCGATTTTTTAAGATTTTTACAAGCACGGAGTCGGGAGTGTCGGGAATGTGTGGGTAAATTTTTAGGTGATTTGGAGGTGTTTGGCTCAACAAAAAATGAAGAAAAGCGAGAAAAAGTCGAAATGAGGCGCGTAGGGCGCGTTGGCACCCGAGAGGGTGCCAAATGTTCAACGCCAGGTGCCAAACGTTTGGTGCCTGCACGCGCGCAGGGTGGCGCATGGTGCGCCCAGCAAGCCCTTGCGATGCGTTCGCGGTTCGTGGTGCGCGTAGCAGGCGCGCGCGATGCGTGCGCGGTGCGCTCGCGACGCCCGCACGTGGCGCCCAGCACACCAATTTTTGTTTTTTTTTTTTTTAATTTTGCCTATTTCTAAAATGTTTTGACCCGACCTTTTCCGACGTATTTTAAACGTATTTTACGCACGTTTACCAACATTTTTTGAGGGTTCAAAAAACCCAAAAATCGAGTCAAAATTTTATCAAAAATTATTTTAAACGTCATTTTAAACATGGGTTGGGTTAGCAAAGTAGCGCACCGAGCTGGGGCGGGTTCGAGGGCATTACAATTCACATCCGCAGTGACCATGGGAGAGAGTTTGAAAATTCTGAATTCTCGGATTTCTGTAAATATCTAGGAATTGCTCACGAATTCTCGACACCTAAGACTCCTTAACAAAATGGAGTCGTTGAAAGAAAGAACCGTACATCGGCAGAGATGACTCGAGTTATGTTACATGAAAGGAATGTCCCTCAAAAATTCTGGCTGAAGCTATGAATACGCTTGTTATACCATAAATCGGGTATATCTCCGAGGCAAAACTTCTATGACACCCTATGAGATATGGAAAGGTAAAACTCCGAATCTTAATTATTTTTATCCATTTGGTAGCATCTGCTTTGTGTTGAATGACAGGGAACACAGGGAGAAACTTGATCCCAATAGTGATGAGGCTATCTTTCTCGGTTATGCTACAAATAGCCGTGCTTATCGGGTTTATAACAAAAGAACTCGAACTGTCATCGAATCTGCAAATGTTCAAGTAGACGACTCTCTGGACACAACATATAATCCAAAAGAAGATGCAAACCAGATTTCAAATAATGAAGGCACTAGTGTTCCAACTGGTGTCACAGATGGTGTCTCAAGCGGTGTCACAAATCAGACTGAGACAATTGATGCAGCGGAGGTGACTACTTCACACAACAGGCAACCATCCACACGTGTTCAAAAGATTTATCCTACATATGAGGTTATTGGTGAACTGAATGATGGTATACAAACCAGAGATAAGCCGAGGGTGAATTATTGAGAAATGATTCAAATAACGTGCTTCACATCAACCATCGAGCCCAAGAATGTGAAAGAAGCACTACTAGATGAATACTGGATAAGAGCTATGCAAGAAGAACTCAGTCAATTTTCTTGAAATCAAGTTTGGGACTTAGTACCGTGTCCTCCCGATGTAAATGTTATTGGTACTAAGTGGATCTACAAGAACAAGAGCGATGAGCATGACAACATCACTCGTAACAAAGCTCGGCTTGTTGCTCAAGGGTATTCACAAATTGAATGAATTGATTTTGATGAAACATTCGCTCCTGTTGCTCATCTTGAATCTATTCGGCTTTTATTGTCTATTGCTTGTGTTATGCGATTCAAGCTATATCAAATGGATGTGAAGAGTACTTTTCTCAATGATTTTCTTAATGAAGAAGTTTATGTTGCTCAACCAAAGAGTTTTGAAGACCCTCATAATCCCGAGTATGTTTATAAATTGAAGAAGGCATTATATGGGCTTAAACAAGCCCCTCGTGCGTGGTATGAATGACTCACGCAATATCTATTAACCATGGGATATGAGCGAGGGGGAGTAGATAAAACTATTTTCGTTCGTCGTGACAAATGTCAGTGTTTACTCACTCAAATTTATGTTGATGACATAGTGTCTGACTTGGTGTCACATGTGATGGTGGATGAATTTGTAGCTTAAATGACCGGAGAAATCGAGATGAGTATGGTTGGAGAACTCAATTATTTTCTTGGTCTCCAAATTCAGCAAGAAAAGAATGGTATTTTTATTTCTCAAGCCAAATATGCCAAGAACCTATTGAAAAATTTTAAGCTCGAAAATGCAAGACCGAGTAGAACACCCATTGGGACACATGAGAAACTCTCTAAAGATGAAAAGGAAATTGCTGTTGATCCACAATTATATAGAAGTATGATTGGAAGTCTTCTATATTTAACCAACAGCCGACCAGATATCTGTTATAGCGTGGGTTTATGTGCTCGATTTCAAGCAAATCCAAGGGAGTCTCTTCTAGTGTCAGTCAAGCGGATTCTCAAATATGTTAGGGGGACAACCGACTATGGTATATGGTATTCATTCTACTCCAATGCAAATCTGGTGGATTATTGTGATGCTGACTGGTCAGGAAGTTTCGATGATTAAAAAAGTACTTCTATAGGATGTTTTTATGTGGGATACAATTTGGTGTCATGGTTCAGCAAGAAGAATAACTATATTTCTCTGTCTACTGCCGATGTAACGCCCCGAGTTATCTAAACCCGATTTGCTACTCAACACACTGAACCGAACCATGACGACTTGATACTAAATTTAAAAATATTTCACTCGACAGTCAAAATTTGACATTTTCTAAAACTCGATGTATTTTAAAACTTGCAGCGGAAATCAATCGAACATCAATGAAGTTAAATAATCTGTGAAAACATTTTAAAATAATTGTTGGGAGTGTTAAGAATAATGGGCCAAAAATATAAAGCTTTAAAAATGTGGAATACCCATGAAATTGCAGAAGTCAAACACATCTGCCGACGACAAAGTCAACACAAGGAGCAGAAATAGAAAATAGGAGGCCTCTACCGATGACAAACGACAAAACTTCGGTTATATCAACCGGTCACAAAACGACAAACACTACCTACATCTTCCGATGACGTCAGCCGAGACATATACAAACAGGACAACTCTCGGTAGACTGCATCTACCGATAGCTAGGCGACAAAACTTGCTACTTACATCTACCGATGACGTCAGCCGGGAGATTCCTTCCTCCAGCATCTGCCGATCGCTAGACGAGCCGGATGACTCCTTCATCCAACATCTGCCGATCGCTAGACGACAATTTGCAACTTATATCTACCGATGACGTCAGCCGGATGACTCCTTCATCCAACATCTGCCGATCGCTAGACGACAAGACTTACCACTTTCATCTACCGATGACGTCAGACGGATGACTCCTTCATCCAACATCTGCCGATCGCTAGACGACAATTTGCAACTTATATCTACCGATGACGTCAGCCGGATGACTCCTTCATCCAACATCTGCCGATCGCTAGACGACAAGACTTACCACTTTCATCTACCGATGACGTCAGCCGGATGACTCCTTCATCCAACATCTGCCGATCGCTAGACGACAGAACTTACCACTTTCATCTACCGATGACGTCAGCCGGATGACTTCTTCATCCAACATCTGCCGATCGCTAGACGACAGAACTTACCACTTTCATCTACCGACGACGTCAGCCGGATGACTCCTTCATCCACATCTGCCGATCGCTAGACGACAAGACTTACCACTTTCATCTACCGATGACGTCAGCCGGATGACTCCTTCATCCAACATCTGCCGATCGCTAGACGACAGAACTTACCACTTTCATCTACCGATGACGTCAGCCGGATGACTCCTTCATCCAACATCTGCCGATCGCTAGACGACAAGACTTACCACTTTCATCTACCGATGACGTCAGCCGGATGACTCCTTCATCCAACATCTGCCGATCGCTAGACGACAAGACTTACCACTTTCATCTACCGATGACGTCAGCCGGATGACTCCTTCATCCAACATCTGCCGATCGCTAGACGACAGAACTTACCACTTTCATCTACCGATGACGTCAGCCGGATGACTCCTTCATCCAACATCTGCCGATCGCTAGACGACAAGACTTACCACTTTCATCTACCGATGACGTCAGCCGGATGACTCCTTCATCCAACATCTGCCGATCGCTAGACGACAGAACTTACCACTTTCATCTACCGATGACGTCAGCCGGATGACTCCTTCATCCAACATCTGCCGATCGCTAGACGACAAGACTTACCACTTTCATCTACCGATGACGTCAGCCGGATGACTCCTTCATCCAACATCTGCCGATCGCTAGACGACAAGACTTACCACTTTCATCTACCGATGACGTCAGCCGGATGACTCCTTCATCCAACATCTGCCGATCGCTAGACGACAAGACTTACCACTTTCATCTACCGATGACGTCAGCCGGATGACTCCTTCATCCAACATCTGCCGATCGCTAGACGACAAGACTTACCACTTTCATCTACCGATGACGTCAGCCGGATGACTCCTTCATCCAACATCTGCCGATCGCTAGACGACAAACTTACCACTTTCATCTACCGATGACGTCAGCCGGATGACTCCTTCATCCAACATCTGCCGATCGCTAGACGACAAACTTACCACTTTCATCTACCGATGACGTCAGCCGGATGACTCCTTCATCCAACATCTGCCGATCGCTAGACGACAAGACTTACCACTTTCATCTACCGATGACGTCAGCCGGATGACTCCTTCATCCAACATCTGCCGATCGCTAGACGACAAGACTTACCACTTTCATCTACCGATGACGTCAGCCGGATGACTCCTTCATCCAACATCTGCCGATCGCTAGACGACAAGACTTACCACTTTCATCTACCGATGACGTCAGCCGGATGACTCCTTCATCCAACATCTGCCGATCGCTAGACGACAAGACTTACCACTTTCATCTACCGATGACGTCAGCCGGATGACTCCTTCATCCAACATCTGCCGATCGCTAGACGACAAGACTTACCACTTTCATCTACCGATGACGTCAGCCGGATGACTCCTTCATCCAACATCTGCCGATCGCTAGACGACAAGACTTACCACTTTCATCTACCGATGACGTCAGCCGGATGACTCCTTCATCCAACATCTGCCGATCGCTAGACGACAAGACTTACCACTTTCATCTACCGATGACGTCAGCCGTAATTGCCGATAGACTTCAGAACAGCAATTCTGTTGTATTCCAAGAAAGCTCTGACTATCAAAGGATTTAAGCATTTTACTAAGACCAATCAGAGACAGATCAAATCATTGCATCACTCAAATCCAGTAGAAAACAGTATTTTCAAAACCTAACAGAACACTAATATCAAAGATTCTCAGAATGTATTCAAAGTTTTGAAAACACTACTATCATAAAATTTTCAGAAAAAAGAAAACACTACTATCAAGTTTTGAAAATATAATTTCAGAAAAAAGAAGAACATCTATACTGAACTAGTTACTCCCCAACTCAACACCTGCAGCCATGGATTAAACTGCCTCAATAGATGGCCAAACCGATGCCTGAAAATGCTCCTCCAACAGCCTGGTCCTCTTATCGGTCGGTAAACACACCTTCAGTAACTTCTTCACCTTACATCACAACTCATCTATTAGCCTAATGCTAAGCAAGTAGAGCAATGAATGAAATGAATTAATGAAACAAAAATTTCCCTAAACATGCATTCTCTACTTTCTCATCTCAGTTGTATTCAAATTTGTTCTTTGTGGATCCCTTTGTACGATGGGAAGGTGGATCAGTCATTCCCCAAAGCATACATCCTCTGATCTCAATTAAGGGGCGGATTAATTCCCTTAACAGTTAACTGGTCTGATCCCCCTGTAGGATTGGGAAGTGGATCACTTTTCCCAAAACCTCAATCCTCTGTTCTCAATTAAGGGGCGGATTAATCCCCCTTAACAGTTGTTCTGATCATCCTGCTCACATTTACCATGCGTTTCATGTAAATTCATTTTCGTAATCTTTCAAAACATGATGCATGACAGCTGGTAATAAACATACAAACATACATAAATCCTATTGTTTGTGATGTAGGCCCGAAGGCACAAACAAACTCTACTTACCTGGCTCCCTGGAAATCGCTCGGCTAAATGCTACTTCAGAAGCTCGCTCACCTAAAATCATAATAGTACATATATCAAACTTTCACTAAACTTCACAGAATCAATGCAGGAGTTTGAGGAACCAAATTTGAAACCCCACAACTCGGGTATTCTCAATAGTCGCTCAGCCCGAACCTACTCTAAATCACAACATTCCTCGAAACTCCTCACATTGTACTCCCTCAGCTATCTAACTACTAAAATCGCAAGAAAACAAGGAGGGATTACCTAGGTTGAAGGAGAATCGGGCAGGAGAATCGCCTAGAGATTTCTGCCGTTCGAGCTGAAGACCGAAAGGGAAAGAAAATGAGTAGTGGTGGCGGCTACTCTAAACTTTTTGCCTTAAATACCTTATCCACTTTCAAATTTGCCAATTACCCTTATGCCCTTACTTACTCATTCTTCAACCTAACCTACATTATACTAAAATTTCATTCATCGATTATACTTAATAGATTTATCTGTTATTTTAAATTTTTAATTAAAGTCGGGTGTTACAGCCGAGGCAGAATATATTGCAGCAGGTAGCAGCTGTACTTAGCTTCTTTGGATGAAACAAATAATGAAAGACTATGGTGTTACATAGAGTGTCATGACACTCTATTGTGATAATTTGAGTGCTATCAATATTTCTAAAAATTCTGTTCAACATTCTCGGGCCAAGCATAATGATATACGACATCATTTTATTCGATCTCTAGTGGAGGACAAAATTATTAATCTGAAGCATATGGCAACCGAAAAATAAGTTGCTGATATTTTCACCAAAGCATTGGATGGTGTAAGATTTGAAGAGCCGAGGGCTGCCCTAGGCCTTTGTATTATATAAGTTGATTAATGATTGTTTTATTTTAAAAAAAAATCGTCACTTACATTAGGCGTTTGTTTTTATTTTTATTTTTTTGACAATCTTCTGTGTATTACTCACCCCCTGCAGAAAGTGATCATTCTTGATATTATCTATGGAAGAACACCATATGTGACATGAGAAATACGAAAGTTTATATTCAATGAAAATTGGAACAACATTATTCTATTGGGTTTATTTCCCAACTTGCTAAGATCAGAATTATTCTTCAAAGATTCATGAGAGATTGAATATGTGATTTATGGTAATTTTCAGATTTATTTTTCAAAAATAACCTACAAATCTGGGATTTTCTTTATTATTATGAGATTTGATGGGTGATTGATATATTTCAAATTTAAGGGATTTCTAGAATACTTTCCTTCATTTTTCGTCTTCGACTTTCTGCAATCATAAATCTAGGGCTTTCTATTGTTCTCTTCGCAGTGGTGATTATCAAAGATGTTACCGATGACCAGTTCACAGGCGGTGTTCCAGTGCCTCTCCCAGAGATGTTGCCGAGCTCAGAATCGGCTATGGTGGTTTATTCAGCTTTTTCACCGTCGGTAAATCCCCCTGTGTACAACCAGGAAAATCCAAAAATCACTGTAGAAGCTATTCCAATCCGACAAGTAGACTTGTCAGGGATTCAACAGAATTTCAAAAATCAAAGGGAGACAGATTTACAATTAGTTCAGTGCCTCCCAAGGCCCCCAAAGAATCCAAACTTACTTCGACTCCGAAAGGAAAAAGGCCGAGAGTGTAGCACCCGGTTCCATTTAACCCAATTTATTTTGTCAAATTAAGATGTGCAAATATGGGTTAGGTTAATGAATGGATATGCAAGGGCATTATGGTAAATTAAAAACTTATTAGTGGATAACCTATTTAAAAAGAATTTATTGAGCCTAGCCGCCACCATTCATTCTTGCTCTCGGTTTTCAGCTCAAACCAGCAGACTTCCCAGGCGATTTCCTTCCCCGAGTCCGTTCGACGAGCTAGGTAAGTTTCTACCTCGATTTTTCTGACTTAGTAACTAAGGAAGATTGTATGGGGAAGTGTTAGATATGTATTTTGAGAACTCATCAGGAAAGTGAGTAGATATGGGTTTAGCATAGAATCAGTAATGCTTGGCGATCAGAACTCCCAACTATTCCCTTAGGTTTTCTGAATGCCTTAGAATGAGGTTTAGTACAGGTTGACTTAATGTTCTGTTTATGCTCTAGGTGAGGAAGATCCCGAAGAAACTCCTAACCGAGCACTCGCCAAGAATCCAGGTAAGTAGAGTTTGTTTGTGCCTTTGGGCCTACATCACAAAACAGTAGGGTTTATGTATGTTTTGTATGTTTATTTTCCAGTTGTCATGCATCATGTTTTTTTTTTGAAAGATTACGAAAATGAATTTACATGAAACGCATGGTAAGTGTGAGCAGGATGATCAGAACAACTGTTAAGGGGGATTAATCCGCCCCTTAACTGAGAACAGAGGATTGAGGTTTTGGGAAAAGTGATCCACCTCCCAATCCTACAGGGGGATCAGACCAGTTAACTGTTAAGGGAATTAATCCGCCCCTTAATTGAGATCAGAGGATGTATGCTTTGGGGAATGACTGATCCCCTTTCCCATCGTACAGAGGGATCAACAGAGAACGAATTTGAATACAACTGAGATGAGAAAGTAGAGACCGCATGTTTAGGGAAATTATTGCTTCATTGATCCATTTCATTCATCGCTTTACTTGCTTAGCATTAGGCTAATAGATGAGTTTTGTGATGTAGGTGAAGAAGTTACTGAAGGTATGTTTACCGACCAACATGAGGAATAGGCTGGTTGGAGGAGCATTTTCAGGCATCGGTTTGGTCATCTGTTGAGGCGGTTTAATCCATGGCTGCAGGTGTTGAGTTGGGAGTAACTAGTTCAGTATAGATGTTTCCTTTTCTGAAATTTTATGATAGTAGTGTCTTTCAAAACTTTGAATACATTCTGAGAATCTTTGATATTAGTGTTCTGTTGGGTTTTGAAAATACTGTTTTCTACTGGATTTGAGTGATGCAATGATTTGATCTGTCTCTGATTGGTCCTAGTAAAATGCTTAAATCCTTGACAGCCAGAGCTTTCTTGGAATACAGCAGAATTGCTGTTCTGAAGTCTATCGGCAGATGTTGGATGAAGGAAACATCCGGCTGACGTCATCGGCAGGTGCAAGTTGCAAAACCTGTAGTTTTGCTAACGGCAGATGTAGCGTATATTTTAATCTTATCGGAAGGAGTCGTAATGTCGTTGTCAGTGAATGTCGCATGCTTGTCTATCGGCAGATAGGAAATCTATCGGTAGATGAAGTTATGTTGACTCCATCGGCAGATGAAGTTATGTTGACTCCATCGGCAGATGAAGTTATGTTGACTCCACCGGCAGATGAAGTTATGTTGACTTCATCGGCAGATGTAGTTGCGTTGGCTTGTCGGTAGATGGTGGTGCGTTGTTTGTACACGTCATCGGTAGGAACCTCCTATTCCTAATTCTGCTTCTTCCGTTGACTTTGTCGTCGACAGATGTGTTTGACTTCGGCAACTTCGCGGGCATTCCGCGTTTTTTTTTTTTAGCTTTACGTCTTTTAGCCAATTACTCTTAACACTTCCAACAGTCATTTTAAAATGTTTTCACAGGTCACTTAGCTTCATTGATGTCCAATTAATTTTCCGCTGCAAGTTTTAAATATATTTAGTTTTAGAAAAAGTCAAATTTTGGCTGTCGAGTGAAATTTTAAATTTTGCATCAAGACGTCATGGTTCGGTTCAGCGTTATGAGTAGCAAACCGGGTTCAAATAACTCGGGGCGTTACAGAGAGTGGAAAAAGAAACTCCGTATGATAGTTCCTGGCTTCAAGAAGACGTTATTGAAGTCAATACAGACAATGAGGAAGAAACCAATACATCTTTAAAGAAATTGACTCAGAACACTCGGTCTATTTCCAGAAGAAATCCTTCAGGATAGCTGCTCCCAAGCATTCTAAGTCTTCTGCACATAAATTCTTGAAGCCTATTGTTTCAAAGTTCTCGAAACCCACTGCTCTGAAATCCACAAAATCCATTGCTCCAAAATCGTCCAAGTATTTTGTTTCAAAGACTCGAAAGGCTGATACTGCTGAGTCACCCAAGTCTGTCCCCCTCGAAACTCCAAAGTCCAAAAGAAAGAAGACTAGAGAGAGCTCGACTCCTAAAGACACTACTCGCTCCAAATCTACACATCGGGGTGAGTCCAGTACCAATCAAAGTAAGTCTTCTGGTAAGGTTTCTATTGAAAATTTTAAATCTAGACTTCATGCTAGCTGTTGTTCTAGTTTTTCTAAAAGACAGATTTGGCTTGAGAGAAATATTCACGAAGGAGATTTCACTCGGTGTGAGGCCTTAATTTATCATCTCATGAGTATAGGATTGGGAAAACCTTTATAGTTGTTAACCCATTTGTCTGTAAAGTAATTCTAGAATTTTATTGCAATTTGGATCCAGATGTGAAAAATCTTTCTCACTCTAGTTATGGCCGCGTTTATGTCAGAGGACACACTTTCAGTTTTTCTCCGTCTGTAATTAATTAATATTTGTGCTATAATATGTCCAAATTATATATACTATCATAAGTCATGTGGTCATATCCCCCCAAGTAATAAGCATTATGGACACATAATTAAGACTTAGTAATGCGTTTGATGAAGTATAAGAACCTTCACTTCAATCGCTTTATTCTAAAAGAACTGAACGTATCAAGCAAACGAGGTTGACAGTTACATAACTTGTGGTTTGAACCTAAGTTATCCATTTTACCTTCAATGTTTTAACTTGAAATGATGAGAACGACGTGTATCGAGGACCAAGAAGCTTCGATACAAATCGATTAGGGTATATATAATTTGGACGTATATTATCAAATATACGTCCAAATATTTGGATGTATTAACCCAATTATTCCATAGTGTTTAACATATTTGTGATCAAACTCTTATTGTTCTTGTTAATATTAGATGCAATTTTAAATGTCATTTACCTAAGCATGATTATGAAATTATAAAAAGAACTAGGAAGAGAAATGTTGTTGATACCAATTTTGATGACATAATGAATCCTAGCTCGCTTGCTTGTTGGAAAATTTGCATCTTTTCTTTTGAGTTTAGAATAAAATCTGAATCATGTGCTAAGCTTGGCGTAATTTTCATTGCTTTAGATAAATTTAAATTGGAGGGAACCAAGTGTTGGCTTTTTGAAAATGACAATCTTCGGTTTGAACTTATTGTTGATTTGTTTGATTTTACCATGTTCCACGAGTGTCATATGCCAAACTATGATTTTTATTTTAAGAGTAGAAACTCTTACATTACTTCTTACTTTGAAAGAATTAAATGAAACTATATTGTGGTTACCGTTGTTTGAAGATGAAACAAATATATAATCCATGATTGTTTTATATTTAAACCGTGAAGTAATGAGATCTAAAAGTATTAAATCCTTAATCACCAAAATCATTCAATGTTGAAAGGTTAACCCTAAATGTTTTTCTAATACTCCAAAGTATAAAATTTTCATTTCAAGAAAATTTTATTATGCAACGACTTTTCCTCATATAATTTTGTCAATGTATTTTAGATCTGCTTGATAGTTGTCATTTCTGAGACACTTGACCAAATTCCATATGCTAGAGGAAGATGCAAATTGGCGATAACATGCCCATATGCTTTGATCCATTTCTCATCTTCAATGGTCACTGGTCTGTCGGCGATGGCCATAGCACAAATATCTTTCCCCAATAGCACTTTCATTTTTAATTTTCACAATGAGAAATTATATTCATTAAATTTTTTAATTTCAAATCTTCCCCATAATAACGATGCTCTGATACCACTTGTTGGGAAAAAGTTAAAACATAGATAGTGCTGATCAAAATAAGTTCCATGAGAGACTGTACTGGATAATCTCCTTAGACAAATCTAGTCTATTTACATGGTACAATTACACCACTAAATAGACAATATGAAAAATGATAGCAGATGTAATCCTGAAAAATACGAAGAATATTTTTTCATATCGTTAAAATATAACGACCAAGATATAAGAGAAATAATAACAAAAATTAACACAAAATTTTTTTATGTGGAAACCCAAATCAGGAAAAAACTATAGAGTCCGAGTCTAGAAAGATCTCATTATGAAAAATAAGATTTACAATATTTTTCTAGAAATAAGATATTATAGAAAATATTCAATAAGAGAAATCACTGCACTTAGAACTCACACAATATGCTCAAAAGCATTTCACATATTTTTCCTTTGCCATTTTTCTTTTATCTCCCACAAAATCTCTCTATAGTATAATACTACTTGTTAGGAGCTTTGACAAAATAATCTCATGATAAATATGTTCAAGATCTCCGTAACTACATGTGAAATTCTCTTAACATTAAGTTTTCTACAGACAATGACAAACCTTTAAGCCCAAAATTATCAAAGGTATACCTAATAAATATACCTTTATTAGGTATATTTATTAGGTATTTCGAATAAATACCTAGATTATCTAGGTAATAATTAGCTTTAAGCATGGCCATGAGTAGAATAGAATGTATATTGGCGATGAAAATGTAACTTTTGTTGAAAAGTTACATTTTCATCAAAGCTTAAACTCATGAAAAATTTAGATAATTGGGTTAGCAATTCATATACATAAAGTAGTCTAGATAATATATGCTCATATTAGTAACTTAAGAGACACTGTGATAATACTATTTTGGTCTTATATATTAATTCATATACTATGGTTTAATATATGGTCGTGAGGAACACTATGGTCTTATAAACCATAGTGTTAAAAATGTAATGTATGTACATGTTACAGAGGTTTAGTACTTCCTCACCATTGATTTACTATATGATGGTAATGAATTATCGTTTAACAAGAGCAACACTCTCAGATAATAACATTACATACATCACCAATTGTTGTAATGTATGCAAATTGTGTAACAAGGAAGTACTAAACCTCTCTAATTCAAACATATTTTGGTCATAACTTATCGGAATGAATATTAAAAGAATTTTTTGAATTTGAACCTATAGGAAGAGTCACTGTTTTAATAATAGTGACTCTAAATTAGCTAATTTAATGAATATATTAGACAAAATATATCAAACTCCCTCGAGTACCATAAGTGATAGAATCAAACTGTGAAGTTTATCGACCTAATCAAACTTCACAGTTTGATTCTATCACTTATGGTATTTAGGGTTTCAAATTAGAGTTTATGCATCACAGTTATGCTTACAAGTGTGATGCATAAGTATGTTCAGATGGATATTCCAACAAAAGTTAATTTTTAAAAGGGATTAAACATTAGATGACTAAGTCTGTTTAGACTAATGTTTAAACAGACAGAATACTCTTGTCTGATTAGTCACACTTTACTATATGCAGATCTGCATAAATATCCAATATATTACTTGATCCAAACTATTCCAAGAGCAACACTCTCAGATAATTAAAAGTTTTTCGGAATGAATATTTGGAATAATTTATTAATTTATATTTTGAATTCGTAATACAAAATAGAATTATACGCCAATAAGCTTAGTCATCTAGTTTCAACCAAATATACAAATTGTCTCTTGGAATGTCACGTTAGAAAACTTACTGGGCAATATAAAGTTTAGAAATGGACAAGATAATAAATCAGAGCCTTTGAATCATTTTTAATGTATAATGTATAATGTTTAATTTTTAATGGTGTTCGAACCATTAGAAATATGAGCATATACTTTCTTCTCTTACATAAAGTTTTGAACTAGATTTCCGATTTCGCGATTTATAGACATCACCTTTGTGACAGCCCGAAACCGGATCCCGATCGGAACCCGAGAACCAAGCCGTCACTCTGGGTCATTTGCAGAAAACGGTAACTATTTTTTTTTTAACATAAACAGAACAGACAGCGTTACTGGAACAACTTATGAAAGCCAACTGAACTTTTAAAACTTTAACAGAAAACAGAACCGAATGACAGAAAACATGCACTGTCAATGCAAACCCTAAAAGAGCATAACTTTACACAGGAGAAGAAACTACAGTGAGTAACAGAGTATAAATAGCAGCAGAAAATAGGGAATGAAGTCGGAAGGCATAGGCAGAAATTTGGCGGAAGACTTAGTTTTTCAAAGAGGTAGAATACTATTGGGCTGTAGATGAAATTAAACCAAAATGATGCTCTGAAATCGGAAGAAGTAAACAGTGGGTGACGTCAGCCGGAAGAGGAGATGACGTCAGCCGGAAGATGGATGACGTCAACCGGAAGATACAAGCATTAAACGTAATCGTCAGAAGAAAAAGAACTGAAGACGAGGTAAAACTGAGCGGAAGATATAGGCAGAAATCATCGTATGACGTCAGTCGGAAGATGTTCTGACGTCATCGGAAGATGAGGCAGGCAGGTGAAATCGGGATGTGTGATGACGTCATCGGAAGATGTGATGACGTCATCGGCAGATACAGGTAATGAACGTAATCGGCAGAAGGTGATGACGTCAGCCGAAGATGTTCTGACTGGAAGATGTGATGACGTCATCGGAAGATGTGATGACGTCATCGGAAGATGTGATGACGTCATCGGAAGATGTGATGACGTCATCGGAAGATGTGATGACGTCATCGGAAGATGTGATGACGTCATCGGAAGATGTGATGACGTCATCGGAAGATGTGATGACGTCATCGGAAGATGTGATGACGTCATCGGAAGATGTGATGACGTCATCGGAAGATGTGATGACGTCATCGGAAGATGTGATGACGTCATCGGAAGATGTGATGACGTCATCGGAAGATGTGATGACGTCATCGGAAGATGTGATGACGTCATCGGAAGATGTGATGACGTCATCGGAAGATGTGATGACGTCATCGGAAGATGTGATGACGTCATCGGAAGATGTGATGACGTCATCGGAAGATGTGATGACGTCATCGGAAGATGTGATGACGTCATCGGAAGATGTGATGACGTCATCGGAAGATGTGATGACGTCATCGGAAGATGTGATGACGTAGATGAAGATAGCAATTAAATCGGAAGATGAAAACCTAAGGCAGAAACACTGTTTGGCGGTAGATGCAGGCAAAATTCCTACCGGTAGATGTAATCAGAAGACATAGTTTTAAAGACAGAATTTACAACTTTTGACAGGAAAGCATACAGACAGAGGGCATAAAAACAGAAGACTTAAACGTCTCAGATTCTCAAACCACATCAAAACATGGTTCTCGAGCACAACAGAAGGCATACAGGTTTCAGACCTTCATTACAAATGACAGATTTCAAGAAAACAAACTGTATGGATAGCTCTAAAATTCGAGACCATCCATGCATGACCAACAGAAAAATATTCCAGGCAATTCCAGAATACTTCAGAACATAAATTCAACTGTCAAATACAGAGGTTTTAAATACATCAGCAACAGAACCTATACATTACAAAAAAATCCTAGCAGAGTTTATAAACAAAACACAGGACTATAACAGAGTTTTAAAACAAAACACCAGAATTCCAGAAGAGTTTACAGATATGATCTTTACTTTAAAGACTTAAACCTCAAGACAGAAAGCTATGTCTGACTGCAGCAAACCACCCTCGAGAGCTCAAACCACCGGCTACATCAGATCGTCATTTTGAGGAACAAGGTCCTCAGTTTCGGGTTCAGTACCTACATCAGAGAGTTCACCTATGAGTCTAAACTCAGTAAGAACATAATACAGATGCAGTGATGCAAAATGCTATGCATGCAGTTTTCAGAACACAGTGACAGAACAGAACTTTACATTTCAGTGGCAGAGGGGTATAAGTGGGGCTTATAGGGGAACTGGCAAACAGAGGGTGCACTATCAGGCACAGCAGATTTTTCAGTCTCCCAGGGAGGGATAAAACCAGAGGGTCCTTGCTAGGGACAATTTATTTTCAGATTCCCAGGGAGGGATAAAACCAGAGGGCCAGTCCCCGTCCCGCACTTAACCAGTACATTACAGGACGGTCAGATTTTATCTTGTTTAATTTCAAACAGTGTACAGAAAACAGTTTTGCATGAGCTTTCAGAGAAAATCGTGTATGCATGAACGGTGCCTGAACTTAAACTGGCAGACAACAGAAATAACAGAACATACCATGAAGAAGAATACAGACAACTCAGAAACATAAACTATAACCTTTCTACCCAAAACAACCTGACAGAACTGAAATACCTAGTACCTCCATGATGTAGGGCCTTAAGGGCCAACCTACGGTTATGAACTTACCTGTTTGCGGCAATGCAGTGTACTCGAACGTCCCTGGAGAGTTCGGATCTGTAACATGAATGTACAGAATTTAAACGCTACAAATGCTAACTAATATCACGTAAGAAACGCAGCAAACACACTTAAAACACTTTAGAAAACACACCAACGTGTTTTCATCCAAAACAGTGAGTTTTCACCCAAAACTGAAACCCTAAACTTCGGTAAAAACTCACTTTAAACTTGTCCAAACTTGTTAGCGTTAAAAGACGCTCACCTTTGCTGAAAAAAAAACGGAGAAATGCTGGAGAAACAAAGTGTGGAAGTTTTGTTTCAATCGCCTGGAAGAGAGAAAACAGAAATGGGAGGTAGAAGTGAGCTTCACGTAGGAGGAAGAGGAGACATATCTTCTTCAACAAGTTGCCACTTGGCACTCATCCATTGGTTTGCTTCCACCTACCACAATCACTTCCACATTTACCCTTCCATTAGCTTTTGACCTAATTGGCTTATTTTGATTACACTTAGTTTGGTTTTCCCTCAAACATTCCATCATTTTAACCAAAATATTCATTGTATTAATATAATATTAATCCCGTTTAAACGATCCGGGAAAAACTATTACATGGCAAAAATGCCGGGTGTTACAACCTTTGTTTTAACCCAATTCTGTTCATGGATCAGAAGTTGTCTCGTCCTCATTTCACGTGGTGTTGTGTCTTCCTATAAGGGAGGTTACGATGTTATTAGTCCTACGACGCTCTGTCTAGGCATCACGCGTTAGGGCCCTTTTGAGCTTGTTTTTAGGGATTAACTAAAAATTGTTACAATAAGTTTAAGAGTATGTAGCTCTTAAACTTACTGTAGCAGTTTTAACCTCATATATTATAAGTAAAGTCCCGTGGCGGCCCTACTCTTTGATTGAATGTGACGATTATGAAATTAACAAATTCTATCACTTAACATGATGTAATCCAAGGAACAACAAATTGGAATGGTTTTTCCTAAACTCTACGGCCGATAACCCAATATTGATTTTAATCGTGTGTCTACCCACAACGTATAAATAACATTAATGATGTATGTAATGTTATTATCCTACAGATTAGGGTTTAACACTATGGTTATTGCTCTTATACGTTGCAATTAGAGATCATGGACATGAAAATGATACTGCGATATCAACCTATTAAAAAGATTTAATAGGTTAATCATAGTCATATAAAAATAAACCTGAGGATTAAATATTTTGGTGTGAAGCATCCAATTTTCATAGTTAAATCTTCATTAAAACATCGTTTTCTCTTGAAAAATGGAAAACGATGATTAGCTGACTATTACAGCAAACTTATCAATAAAACGAATATTAGAATACTGTTATGAAGAGTCACCATTAAAGGTATCATTAATGTTGATCGATTAACCCACTTAAAATCGTCATCGTAATGTTGATATTTTAAGAGTTATTTTAATTATACTTTAATTAAAATATAATTAAAATAACTAATATAGTGATGATTCCATCATCACTATATTATTGTTACAATATATTAAGTTGATTCTATCACTTAATATATTGTGACAATATTGCATGTGACCAATAAATCGATTAAACCTATTTTAAACTTTGAATTGGTTAACTGGAGCACCCTATCAACTTTGAATAAGATATGCAGACCTAATTTAAGAATTAGATCTGCATGAATTTTATTCCAAATATGTTCAAATTATATTGTGACATTTAGTCTGAACATATTTATGTGTGTGAATGAAAATCTAAACCTTTTCATCCACACATATAAACATTTCCATATATTCTCCCATCACTTTTCTATACACATACTTAAACTTTCTTAATCACTCCCAAACAAAATAGACACCTACACATACTAACCACGGTCGGAATCACCCTAAAAATGTTGTCGGGTTGCTGCCATGGTCGTACTCCTCCAACCGCATCTGTGATCCTAACAAGCTCGTGTAATCTCACCATGCTGCTCTTCTTCACCTACATCATACGATTTAAACATTAAGCCTAACGCTTAGTAAGGAGTGCACTAACATGTACATATGCATGAATCCATGACTTTTCGTAAAACACATTCCATTTTCACTTACTTACGTTACATAACATGGAAATGTAAGTTTAGGCATGAATAGTCATAGGTACCACCTTGTCTACCCCGTAGAAACAAACTTACCCTGAGTTTTAAAAGCTCTCTCCGTGTAGTCTTCCAGTCCTCAATTCCAGTGAGAGTTCTCTCCGTGTAAAGTTTTAAAAGTTCAAAAAAATATATATATGTCACGTTTTAAATGTCTGGAGTGATGGCTCCTCGGCCCCGATCGGGTCTGGGGTCGTCACAATTTCTCTTATTGAATATTTTCTATAATATCTTATTTCTAGAAAAATATTGTAAATCTTATTTTTTAATAATGAGATCTTTCTAGACTCGGTCCCTGTAGTTTTTTCCTGATTTGGGTTTCCACGTAAAAAAATTTTGTGTCAATTTTTGCTATTATTTCTCTTATATCTTGGTCGTTATATTTTAATGATATGAGAAATATTCTTCGTATTTTTCAGGATTACATCTGTTATCATTTTCCATATCGTCTATTTAGTGATGTAATTGTACCATGTAAATAGACTAGATTTGTCTAAGGAGACTATCCAGTACAGTCTCTCATGGAACTTATTTTGATCAGTACTATCTATGTTTTAACTTTTTCCCAACAAGTGGTATCAGAGCATCATTATTATGGGGAAGATTTGAAATTAAAAAATTCAATGGATATAATTTTTCATTGTGAAATTATGCCCTCCATAACTCACTTATTCGAAAATTTATTATAATGTTTGAACACATGACTTATTCGTATAAACCCTAAATACCCTTACTGCCTGTATATATTAGTCTAACATATAGTACAGAGCTTATGTATTAAGGATATATGTACAAAATAGTAGTCTAATGCCCTCTCGTTCACAAGAGGGCATTAGAAATATTTGAAACCTCTCTATTACCATAATATTAGAGAGGTTTAGTGTAACGCCCCGAACCCGCCCCGGGCCCGGTGCGTCACTTTGCAAACAAATCCCGGAAAACACACCGCTTCCATCGCGAACAACTATACTCCCTATCCATCTTCAAATCAACTCATAAACCCGGTAACATACATACGAAAATATTTACGAAAACAATTTACCACAACTAAATAAAATTTCCTAACTCCCACAAAACAACATTTCCACACACTAACTATCCATACCAAAATACTTACAAATTATACTATCCATATCAAACATTCACCTCCCACTACCCGAGACATCTAGTGGTCAAAACGCCCCGACAATAGCCTGCACCGGCGGACTCCGTACTCCTCCGACTGCAGCCTAATCCTCGGTAGTCTCGTCTACCTCACCTGTATACAAATCGTCACCTACACCACAGAACACACAAAAAGGTAAGCCTAACGCTTAGCAAGTAGGGAAATAATGCACAACACACACTAAATGTATGACTCAACCCTAACATGCAGTCTCTGCACACTCTGTTGTTTTCTTTTCGTTTCAATTGCATTTTATCTTTCACTTCCAGGTGAATCAAGTAGGCACACGCCCCCACACAGTCCAGGACGGCCACGCCTTGACCCACGGAGCTAGACCGGAGGCACACGTCCCAACACAGTCCAAGACGGCCAACCGAATCTCCTCCAATCGATCGTAGAATCCTCATCGTGCACTTCAAGCACGAGTGCACTTCAAGCACGAACCTCATTGTGCACTTCAAGCACGGGTGCACTTCAAGCACCAACCCCATTGTGCGCTTCAAGCACAAACAGGTTGAGGTCGAGAAATTCATACTCACGACTCATTACGTACATTAGAATCCCCCAATCGATCGTAGAATCCTCATCGTGCACTTCAAGCACGAGTGCACTTCAAGCACGAGTGCACTTCAAGCACGAACCTCATTGTGCACTTCAAGCACGAGTGCACTTCAAGCACGAGTGCACTTCAAGCACGAGTGCACTTCAAGCACGAGTGCACTTCAAGCACGAACCTCATTGTGCACTTCAAGCACGAGTGCACTTCAAGCACGAGTGCACTTCAAGCACGAGTGCACTTCAAGCACGAACCTCATTGTGCACTTCAAGCACGAACCTCATTGTGCACTTCAAGCACGAGTGCACTTCAAGCACGAGTGCACTTCAAGCACGAACCTCATTGTGCACTTCAAGCACGAGTGCACTTCAAGCACGAGTGCACTTCAAGCACGAGTGCACTTCAAGCACGAGTGCACTTCAAGCACGAGTGCACTTCAAGCACGAGTGCACTTCAAGCACGAGTGCACTTCAAGCACGAGTGCACTTCAAGCACGAGTGCACTTCAAGCACGAGTGCACTTCAAGCACGAGTGCACTTCAAGCACGAGTGCACTTCAAGCACGAGTGCACTTCAAGCACGAGTGCACTTCAAGCACGAGTGCACTTCAAGCACGAGTGCACTTCAAGCACGAGTGCACTTCAAGCACGAACCTCATTGTGCACTTCAAGCACGAGTGCACTTCAAGCACGAGTGCACTTCAAGCACGAACCTCATTGTGCACTTCAAGCACGAGTGCACTTCAAGCACGAGTGCACTTCAAGCACGAGTGCACTTCAAGCACGAACCTCATTGTGCACTTCAAGCACGAGTGCACTTCAAGCACGAGTGCACTTCAAGCACGAGTGCACTTCAAGCACGAGTGCACTTCAAGCACGAGTGCACTTCAAGCACGAGTGCACTTCAAGCACGAGTGCACTTCAAGCACGAGTGCACTTCAAGCACGAGTGCACTTCAAGCACGAGTGCACTTCAAGCACGAGTGCACTTCAAGCACGAGTGCACTTCAAGCACGAGTGCACTTCAAGCACGAGTGCACTTCAAGCACGAGTGCACTTCAAGCACGAACCTCATTGTGCACTTCAAGCACGAGTGCACTTCAAGCACGAGTGCACTTCAAGCACGAGTGCACTTCAAGCACGAGTGCACTTCAAGCACGAGTGCACTTCAAGCACGAGTGCACTTCAAGCACGAGTGCACTTCAAGCACGAGTGCACTTCAAGCACGAGTGCACTTCAAGCACGAGTGCACTTCAAGCACGAGTGCACTTCAAGCACGAGTGCACTTCAAGCACGAGTGCACTTCAAGCACGAGTGCACTTCAAGCACGAGTGCACTTCAAGCACGAGTGCACTTCAAGCACGAGTGCACTTCAAGCACGAGTGCACTTCAAGCACGAGTGCACTTCAAGCACGAGTGCACTTCAAGCACGAGTGCACTTCAAGCACGAGTGCACTTCAAGCACGAGTGCACTTCAAGCACGAGTGCACTTCAAGCACGAGTGCACTTCAAGCACGAGTGCACTTCAAGCACGAGTGCACTTCAAGCACGAGTGCACTTCAAGCACGAGTGCACTTCAAGCACGAGTGCACTTCAAGCACGAGTGCACTTCAAGCACGAGTGCACTTCAAGCACGAGTGCACTTCAAGCACGAGTGCACTTCAAGCACGAGTGCACTTCAAGCACGAGTGCACTTCAAGCACGAGTGCACTTCAAGCACGAGTGCACTTCAAGCACGAGTGCACTTCAAGCACGAGTGCACTTCAAGCACGAACCTCATTGTGCACTTCAAGCACGAGTGCACTTCAAGCACGAGTGCACTTCAAGCACGAGTGCACTTCAAGCACGAGTGCACTTCAAGCACGAGTGCACTTCAAGCACGAGTGCACTTCAAGCACGAGTGCACTTCAAGCACGAGTGCACTTCAAGCACGAGTGCACTTCAAGCACGAGTGCACTTCAAGCACGAGTGCACTTCAAGCACGAGTGCACTTCAAGCACGAGTGCACTTCAAGCACGAGTGCACTTCAAGCACGAGTGCACTTCAAGCACGAGTGCACTTCAAGCACGAGTGCACTTCAAGCACGAGTGCACTTCAAGCACGAGTGCACTTCAAGCACGAGTGCACTTCAAGCACGAGTGCACTTCAAGCACGAGTGCACTTCAAGCACGAGTGCACTTCAAGCACGAGTGCACTTCAAGCACGAGTGCACTTCAAGCACGAGTGCACTTCAAGCACGAGTGCACTTCAAGCACGAGTGCACTTCAAGCACGAGTGCACTTCAAGCACGAGTGCACTTCAAGCACGAGTGCACTTCAAGCACGAGTGCACTTCAAGCACGAGTGCACTTCAAGCACGAGTGCACTTCAAGCACGAGTGCACTTCAAGCACGAACCTCATTGTGCACTTCAAGCACGAGTGCACTTCAAGCACGAGTGCACTTCAAGCACGAGTGCACTTCAAGCACGAGTGCACTTCAAGCACGAGTGCACTTCAAGCACGAGTGCACTTCAAGCACGAGTGCACTTCAAGCACGAGTGCACTTCAAGCACGAGTGCACTTCAAGCACGAGTGCACTTCAAGCACGAGTGCACTTCAAGCACGAGTGCACTTCAAGCACGAGTGCACTTCAAGCACGAGTGCACTTCAAGCACGAGTGCACTTCAAGCACGAGTGCACTTCAAGCACGAGTGCACTTCAAGCACGAGTGCACTTCAAGCACGAGTGCACTTCAAGCACGAGTGCACTTCAAGCACGAGTGCACTTCAAGCACGAGTGCACTTCAAGCACGAACCTCATTGTGCACTTCAAGCACGAGTGCACTTCAAGCACGAGTGCACTTCAAGCACGAGTGCACTTCAAGCACGAGTGCACTTCAAGCACGAGTGCACTTCAAGCACGAGTGCACTTCAAGCACGAGTGCACTTCAAGCACGAGTGCACTTCAAGCACGAGTGCACTTCAAGCACGAGTGCACTTCAAGCACGAGTGCACTTCAAGCACGAGTGCACTTCAAGCACGAGTGCACTTCAAGCACGAGTGCACTTCAAGCACGAGTGCACTTCAAGCACGAGTGCACTTCAAGCACGAGTGCACTTCAAGCACGAGTGCACTTCAAGCACGAGTGCACTTCAAGCACGAGTGCACTTCAAGCACGAACCTCATTGTGCACTTCAAGCACGAGTGCACTTCAAGCACGAGTGCACTTCAAGCACGAGTGCACTTCAAGCACGAGTGCACTTCAAGCACGAGTGCACTTCAAGCACGAGTGCACTTCAAGCACGAGTGCACTTCAAGCACGAGTGCACTTCAAGCACGAGTGCACTTCAAGCACGAGTGCACTTCAAGCACGAGTGCACTTCAAGCACGAGTGCACTTCAAGCACGAGTGCACTTCAAGCACGAGTGCACTTCAAGCACGAGTGCACTTCAAGCACGAGTGCACTTCAAGCACGAGTGCACTTCAAGCACGAGTGCACTTCAAGCACGAGTGCACTTCAAGCACGAATAGAAAGAAGTAAGCAGGAGGAAGAGAGGCGGCTATGGAGGAGAGCAAGAGAAGTCGATGAAGATGAAGAAAAAGGAATGAAAACCTAACTTTAAACCATAACTTTCATTTACTTTTTAATTTTCCTCCATTTAACCTTTTTAAAATTACAAATCTACCACACCTTTTCTTCCTTCAAAAGCCAACGTGAAAGCCACTTCAAAATTCATCACTTTCCATTCAATTTAATGCATATAAATTCCTTTGCATTTCATTGGTTCATAGGTTTGACTTTTCAAACCCTTTGGTTTGAATTTCAACTCTTTTTCTTCTCTCTTTTCTCCTCAATGCATAACATCAAACTCTCTCCTAACACGTCAAATTGTAGGCGACGCACGTAATAGGAAATTCTCGGGTGTTACATTTAGTGTTTGAGAATGAGACCGATAATATAGTGTTAGTTTAATACTATTATTCTCCGATGCCTAAATTGGAGTTTTCTCGCCATCAAAGAATAATAGTATTGGTGAGAGTTAACGAAGAAAAACGTCATTTTTTGAATCATGATCATCAAACTTGTGTAGTCATTTCATAACATGTAATTTTATTTACTAATTATTAACGGAAAAGATATTATTCAAAAATTTTGACGATTATGGTCCGTCACTCGTTTTACGGTATTACGTTTTATGCATATTACAACTTATTATTTATCGATTTATGCAATAACGTTTCGGTATATCAGAAAATAATTCACAAACAAACCATTAAATTCATAGTCGATTGCTTAATGGCGCGGTGATAGTCAACTTTAAACTCAAAATTCGAGCTCGAGATTGCAAAAAAGCAAGACTTTTTGCAATGTTTTGTGTCATCTTGCAGCTTCATTCTGCAAAATCTGTATGTATTGAATACACAGGCATCTGTTGTGATAGAGTCGAGATTAGAACCATGAGATTACATCCTAGCAATTAATCACGAAATCTAATTGAAAATATTTGAGAGTCGGGAGTCTCAAATATTTTCTGCAATATCATTGACACCATTCTTTAATATGAATGGTGTCAATGATTCCGCTCGATTACGATGACTAAATTAGTCATCGTAATTTAGTCATAATCAAATAGATAATCTAAAATGAATTAGATTAGGATGAATCAATATATAAACTATATATTGATTCATCCAATTATTATTGTCAAAATATATGATTAAATATTTGTTTTTTTGCATAAAACGTAACTATTGAATGACTAATGTTATAGCTTAATAGTTTAATTACAAATTTAATCATATATTACCAGGCAAATTAACATATTTAAAATTTGCCACTCCAAGTTACAATGAATTTCAAATATTAAATGTATTTAGGTGACTCGTTTAAACTATGTATTAAATATGTTAATTTGAATTAGTGCAAAAAATATTATGTTTATATAATCGAATCTATGTATTAAAATATTATGTTAGATTAATACGTCCAAATATTTCAAAATATTTGTAATGGTTAGAATTAGACATTCATAATGACGTAGGCTAAACTTATTATAATCGATTAAAATATTAAAACCTATGATTACATCATGTTAGTCTAATATATTCACGAAAATAGTCTCTTCTTTATCCACGAAAATAGTCTATTCCGACCGATTGTTTTACATAACTTAGACATAGGAAGTTTATATGATGGTAATGATATCCATTCAATCTGCTCCGATAAACCCTTAATTTATCAATAGGTTTAATAAACATTAGTCTGTTTAGACTAATGTTTATTAAACCTATTATCAAATATTTGGACGTATATTTGATAATATACGTCCAAATTATCAAATATTTGTTGAAGGTATCATTAATGTTGGAGTATATTATTATCACTATATTATAGTGATGTTTGAGTATTTTAAGAGCCATATAGGTATACATATAGTTAATTTTGGTTTGCATATGATTATATGGCCCACACCAATAACGAATAATAAATCCTAACAAATATCCTTTAATGGTGATAGTTTAATTATAAAATAAATATATTCACTATTCATGAAACATTAAAATAAACCTATTTATATTCTAAATTTAAATTAAGTCATCCAAGGACCATATGTTTAACTATTTTTCATATTTTGTTTTATCTACTCTCTAACCTCAAATTGAAACCAAAAGCATTCACTAGTATTTGTTTAACTAGATTTCTCAAACAAAAAGAACAAATTTTGATCCAGACCGATCATCAGACAACATACTCAGCTTGAAATTATTACATTATGAATCCTACTGTTGAGATTCTTTGATCTTTTCTAAAATAGTAGGCTTCGGAGTTAGAGCTAATAACTACTGCTGTCAAATCTGAAACCAACTCCAAATCAAACCTCAGGAGTACATATCGATAAGTGCATTGACAAGTTTAAGTTCAAGAATTAACTATATGATAAATTAACTATAGGGTAGAATATAAAGGCATATACTCAAATGGAGGTTAACTTGTGAGTTCATATCTTTGATAACTTATCGATATTATAGATAAGGAGTTTTTACCACTGACAGTACCAAAAATGACTGTAATATGATTCATTTATTTACAAATGATAAGTGGAGGTGAACTTATCACTCTAATTTAATATATACGACATACAGTGTTAAAATTAATTTGTAAAACCATATAGGGGTATTACAATAACCCCTATATGGTTTTACAACTCACTGTATGTCTTATATATTTAGTAAGTACATAATTCATTTTAAACTTCAAGATGATTCAATGGTTATTTTAAGGTAATATTATAATAGGCTAAATATTTACTATTTAGCCTATTATAATTTATCTTCAGTTTAACTTTAATTGATAACATTAAAGAAGTTGTTGAGTATTTAAGCTAGATTAAGGTATCTTCATCCTAGCATTAGTTCAATAGTGTTTTTTTTTTTTTTTTTTTTTTTTTTTTTTTTTTTTTTTTATGGGTTATTAGCGATGACAAGTTAAATATTTAATTTTAACTATTCTAAATGTACCATTTTTAAAAAATTGACAAGTTCAATTTTTTTTGTTCACACTAAGGTAATCATATGATAAATATTATAAAATGGCTATGCTTAATTTTAACACTTGTACGACATTTTGGTAAGAATTGTAAACCCAACATTTAAATAGCTATATTTTACATATAATTATAAGCATAGCTAACATCAACGTTAGTATTTGGAAAATTTTATGGAAGAAATTGGGGACTAAACTATGTTTTAGTAAATCAAGATTTATTCATATTTAGATTTGGGATATAACTATGATCAAATCTAAATATGAATAAATCTTGATGTACTAAAACATCAAGATTAAGCGAGGTTTTAAAAAGTGCTCTGTTAACGTCATCAGGTGTAGATTTTTTTTTTTATGGGTTATTAGCGATGACAAGTTAAATATTTAATTTTAACTATTCTAAATGTACCATTTTTAAAAAATTGAAATGGATTATTACCTTAGCTAAAATTATGATTAATGGTTTGTACATCTTAAAAAATCCAATTTTAATTATAATTCTCTTTATAATTAACTTGAAAATGAATATGGATTTAAACTGATTATATGGTCATTATAAAATATTTGTTTTTTTTTTTTTGTTCACACTAAGGTAATCATATGATAAATATTATAAAATGGCTATGCTTAATTTTAACACTTGTACGACATTTTGGTAAGAATTGTAAACCCAACATTTAAATAGCTATATTTTACATATAATTATAAGCATAGCTAACATCAACGTTAGTATTTGGAAAATTTTATGGAAGAAATTGGGGACTAAACTATGTTTTAGTAAATCAAGATTTATTCATATTTAGATTTGGGATATAACTATGATCAAATCTAAATATGAATAAATCTTGATGTACTAAAACATCAAGATTAAGCGAGGTTTTAAAAAGTGCTCTGTTAACGTCATCAGGTGTAGATTTTTTTTTTATGGGGTTATTAGCGATGACAAGTTAATTGTCCACTATGTTTATCTACAATAGGTCAATGCAATCGTCCCTAAAACAAATTTTAGGGACGATTACATGACTAACATATATTTGATTAAGTTTAAAAAATTGAAATGGATTATTACCTTAGCTAAAATTATGATTAATGGTTTGTACATCTTAAAAAATCCAATTTTAATTATAATTCTCTTTATAATTAACTTTATAAGAGGTTGACTGTTCTCCCAAGCAATGACGTGCTTATTTGTGTAACTTAATTTTTGTTGAGGACTTTGTTGAGTTGCCCAGAGCTAAAATCATGCATACATATGTCGTACGTCGACATATGTATGCATGACTAATGCACTTGATTCATCTTCTTAAAAAAGTATTGTGTAAGTGTCATAATTAACCTAATTGTGTAAAATGATTTATTCGTTTTTCAAATTGGAATGGTTAATTTATATGGATACCTCCATATAATTTAATGTTCCTCACCCATAACTTATGTATGACAAAATTAATACATAAGTTATATTGGATATTTATATAAAATTAACAATATCCTTAAGGCTATGACTTATAGGATTATTACCTATAAGTTCTATCTTAATTTAACATGTCCTCCATAGTCTGAACATAATTCATAAGTTAAATATTTGATGAAGTTATAAGTCAAATATTTAACTTAATACTTTACATTATACCTGTAAAGTACGAATTAGAGATGCTAAGAGTTCCTTATGGCTCAACTGTAACTATACTTATGCATTTTAACTTCTTTACAGTTTTCCATTATGTGAGATCATAACGGAAAAAAAAAAAAAAAAAAAAAAAAAAAAAAAAAAAAAAAAAAAAAAAAAAAAAAAAAAAAAAAAAAAAAAAAAAAAAAAAAAAAAAAAAAAAAAAAAAAAAAAAAAAAAAAAAAAAAAAAAAAAAAAAAAAAAAAAAAAAAAAAAAAAAAAAAAAAAAAAAAAAAAAAAAAAAAAAAAAAAAAAAAAAAAAAAAAAAAAAAAAAAAAAAAAAAAAAAAAAAAAAAAAAAAAAAAAAAAAAAAAAAAAAAAAAAAAAAAAAAAAAAAAAAAAAAAAAAAAAAAAAAAAAAAAAAAAAAAAAAAAAAAAAAAAAAAAAAAAAAAAAAAAAAAAAAAAAAAAAAAAAAAAAAAAAAAAAAAAAAAAAAAAAAAAAAAAAAAAAAAAAAAAAAAAAAAAAAAAAAAAAAAAAAAAAAAAAAAAAAAAAAAAAAAAAAAAAAAAAAAAAAAAAAAAAAAAAAAAAAAAAAAAAAAAAAAAAAAAAAAAAAAAAAAAAAAAAAAAAAAAAAAAAAAAAAAAAAAAAAAAAAAAAAAAAAAAAAAAAAAAAAAAAAAAAAAAAAAAAAAAAAAAAAAAAAAAAAAAAAAAAAAAAAAAAAAAAAAAAAAAAAAAAAAAAAAAAAAAAAAAAAAAAAAAAAAAAAAAAAAAAAAAAAAAAAAAAAAAAAAAAAAAAAAAAAAAAAAAAAAAAAAAAAAAAAAAAAAAAAAAAAAAAAAAAAAAAAAAAAAAAAAAAAAAAAAAAAAAAAAAAAAAAAAAAAAAAAAAAAAAAAAAAAAAAAAAAAAAAAAAAAAAAAAAAAAAAAAAAAAAAAAAAAAAAAAAAAAAAAAAAAAAAAAAAAAAAAAAAAAAAAAAAAAAAAAAAAAAAAAAAAAAAAAAAAAAAAAAAAAAAAAAAAAAAAAAAAAAAAAAAAAAAAAAAAAAAAAAAAAAAAAAAAAAAAAAAAAAAAAAAAAAAAAAAAAAAAAAAAAAAAAAAAAAAAAAAAAAAAAAAAAAAAAAAAAAAAAAAAAAAAAAAAAAAAAAAAAAAAAAAAAAAAAAAAAAAAAAAAAAAAAAAAAAAAAAAAAAAAAAAAAAAAAAAAAAAAAAAAAAAAAAAAAAAAAAAAAAAAAAAAAAAAAAAAAAAAAAAAAAAAAAAAAAAAAAAAAAAAAAAAAAAAAAAAAAAAAAAAAAAAAAAAAAAAAAAAAAAAAAAAAAAAAAAAAAAAAAAAAAAAAAAAAAAAAAAAAAAAAAAAAAAAAAAAAAAAAAAAAAAAAAAAAAAAAAAAAAAAAAATATTTTATTTTATATTAGGTTTCTGTTGAACTTATGATATAAGTTATTTTACCAAAGTTGAGTATTCTGTTAACGATTAGCCTCCACCATTTACAAAATTTTTAGATGGTGGATGGTTAACCAACAACTTATGTTTTGTCGTTTAGTGACCGGATGACAAAACTTATATTTTGTCGTTTAGTGACCGGATGACAAAACTTATATTTTGTCGTTTAGTGACCGGATGACAAAACTTATATTTTGTCGTTTAGTGACCGGATGACAAAACTTATATTTTGTCGTTTAGTGACCGGATGACAAAACTTATATTTTGTCGTTTAGTGACCGGATGACAAAACTTATATTTTGTCGTTTAGTGACCGGATGACAAAACTTATATTTTGTCGTTTAGTGACCGGATGACAAAACTTATATTTTGTCGTTTAGTGACCGGATGACAAAACTTATATTTTGTCGTTTAGTGACCGGATGACAAAACTTATATTTTGTCGTTTAGTGACCGGATGACAAAACTTATATTTTGTCGTTTAGTGACCGGATGACAAAACTTATATTTTGTCGTTTAGTGACCGGATGACAAAACTTATATTTTGTCGTTTAGTGACCGGATGACAAAACTTATATTTTGTCGTTTAGTGACCGGATGACAAAACTTATATTTTGTCGTTTAGTGACCGGATGACAAAACTTATATTTTGTCGTTTAGTGACCGGATGACAAAACTTATATTTTGTCGTTTAGTGACCGGATGACAAAACTTATATTTTGTCGTTTAGTGACCGGATGACAAAACTTATATTTTGTCGTTTAGTGACCGGATGACAAAACTTATATTTTGTCGTTTAGTGACCGGATGACAAAACTTATATTTTGTCGTTTAGTGACCGGATGACAAAACTTATATTTTGTCGTTTAGTGACCGGATGACAAAACTTATATTTTGTCGTTTAGTGACCGGATGACAAAACTTATATTTTGTCGTTTAGTGACCGGATGACAAAACTTATATTTTGTCGTTTAGTGACCGGATGACAAAACTTATATTTTGTCGTTTAGTGACCGGATGACAAAACTTATATTTTGTCGTTTAGTGACCGGATGACAAAACTTATATTTTGTCGTTTAGTGACCGGATGACAAAACTTATATTTTGTCGTTTAGTGACCGGATGACAAAACTTATATTTTGTCGTTTAGTGACCGGATGACAAAACTTATATTTTGTCGTTTAGTGACCGGATGACAAAACTTATATTTTGTCGTTTAGTGACCGGATGACAAAACTTATATTTTGTCGTTTAGTGACCGGATGACAAAACTTATATTTTGTCGTTTAGTGACCGGATGACAAAACTTATATTTTGTCGTTTAGTGACCGGATGACAAAACTTATATTTTGTCGTTTAGTGACCGGATGACAAAACTTATATTTTGTCGTTTAGTGACCGGATGACAAAACTTATATTTTGTCGTTTAGTGACCGGATGACAAAACTTATATTTTGTCGTTTAGTGACCGGATGACAAAACTTATATTTTGTCGTTTAGTGACCGGATGACAAAACTTATATTTTGTCGTTTAGTGACCGGATGACAAAACTTATATTTTGTCGTTTAGTGACCGGATGACAAAACTTATATTTTGTCGTTTAGTGACCGGATGACAAAACTTATATTTTGTCGTTTAGTGACCGGATGACAAAACTTATATTTTGTCGTTTAGTGACCGGATGACAAAACTTATATTTTGTCGTTTAGTGACCGGATGACAAAACTTATATTTTGTCGTTTAGTGACCGGATGACAAAACTTATATTTTGTCGTTTAGTGACCGGATGACAAAACTTATATTTTGTCGTTTAGTGACCGGATGACAAAACTTATATTTTGTCGTTTAGTGACCGGATGACAAAACTTATATTTTGTCGTTTAGTGACCGGATGACAAAACTTATATTTTGTCGTTTAGTGACCGGATGACAAAACTTATATTTTGTCGTTTAGTGACCGGATGACAAAACTTATATTTTGTCGTTTAGTGACCGGATGACAAAACTTATATTTTGTCGTTTAGTGACCGGATGACAAAACTTATATTTTGTCGTTTAGTGACCGGATGACAAAACTTATATTTTGTCGTTTAGTGACCGGATGACAAAACTTATATTTTGTCGTTTAGTGACCGGATGACAAAACTTATATTTTGTCGTTTAGTGACCGGATGACAAAACTTATATTTTGTCGTTTAGTGACCGGATGACAAAACTTATATTTTGTCGTTTAGTGACCGGATGACAAAACTTATATTTTGTCGTTTAGTGACCGGATGACAAAACTTATATTTTGTCGTTTAGTGACCGGATGACAAAACTTATATTTTGTCGTTTAGTGACCGGATGACAAAACTTATATTTTGTCGTTTAGTGACCGGATGACAAAACTTATATTTTGTCGTTTAGTGACCGGATGACAAAACTTATATTTTGTCGTTTAGTGACCGGATGACAAAACTTATATTTTGTCGTTTAGTGACCGGATGACAAAACTTATATTTTGTCGTTTAGTGACCGGATGACAAAACTTATATTTTGTCGTTTAGTGACCGGATGACAAAACTTATATTTTGTCGTTTAGTGACCGGATGACAAAACTTATATTTTGTCGTTTAGTGACCGGATGACAAAACTTATATTTTGTCGTTTAGTGACCGGATGACAAAACTTATATTTTGTCGTTTAGTGACCGGATGACAAAACTTATATTTTGTCGTTTAGTGACCGGATGACAAAACTTATATTTTGTCGTTTAGTGACCGGATGACAAAACTTATATTTTGTCGTTTAGTGACCGGATGACAAAACTTATATTTTGTCGTTTAGTGACCGGATGACAAAACTTATATTTTGTCGTTTAGTGACCGGATGACAAAACTTATATTTTGTCGTTTAGTGACCGGATGACAAAACTTATATTTTGTCGTTTAGTGACCGGATGACAAAACTTATATTTTGTCGTTTAGTGACCGGATGACAAAACTTATATTTTGTCGTTTAGTGACCGGATGACAAAACTTATATTTTGTCGTTTAGTGACCGGATGACAAAACTTATATTTTGTCGTTTAGTGACCGGATGACAAAACTTATATTTTGTCGTTTAGTGACCGGATGACAAAACTTATATTTTGTCGTTTAGTGACCGGATGACAAAACTTATATTTTGTCGTTTAGTGACCGGATGACAAAACTTATATTTTGTCGTTTAGTGACCGGATGACAAAACTTATATTTTGTCGTTTAGTGACCGGTTGACAAAACTTATATTTTGTCGTTTAGTGACCGGATGACAAAACTTATATTTTGTCGTTTAGTGACCGGATGACAAAACTTATATTTTGTCGTTTAGTGACCGGATGACAAAACTTATGTTTTGTCGTTTAGTGACCGGATGACAAAACTTATATTTTGTCGTTTAGTGACCGGATGACAAAACTTATATTTTGTCGTTTAGTGACCGGATGACAAAACTTATATTTTGTCGTTTAGTGACCGGATGACAAAACTTATATTTTGTCGTTTAGTGACCGGATGACAAAACTTATATTTTGTCGTTTAGTGACCGGATGACAAAACTTATATTTTGTCGTTTAGTGACCGGTTGACAAAACTTATATTTTGTCGTTTAGTGACCGGATGACAAAACTTATATTTTGTCGTTTAGTGACCGGATGACAAAACTTATGTTTTGTCGTTTAGTGACCGGATGACAAAACTTATGTTTTGTCGTTTAGTGACCGGATGACAAAACTTATATTTTGTCGTTTAGTGACCGGATGACAAAACTTATATTTTGTCGTTTAGTGACCGGATGACAAAACTTATGTTTTGTCGTTTAGTGACCGGATGACAAAACTTATATTTTGTCGTTTAGTGACCGGATGACAAAACTTATATTTTGTCGTTTAGTGACCGGATGACAAAACTTATATTTTGTCGTTTAGTGACCGGATGACAAAACTTATATTTTGTCGTTTAGTGACCGGTTGACAAAACTTATGTTTTGTCGTTTAGTGACCGGATGACAAAACTTATGTTTTGTCGTTTAGTGACCGGATGACAAAACTTATGTTTTGTCGTTTAGTGACCGGATGACAAAACTTATATTTTGTCGTTTAGTGACCGGATGACAAAACTTATGTTTTGTCGTTTAGTGACCGGATGACAAAACTTATATTTTGTCGTTTAGTGACCGGATGACAAAACTTATATTTTGTCGTTTAGTGACCGGATGACAAAACTTATATTTTGTCGTTTAGTGACCGGATGACAAAACTTATGTTTTGTCGTTTAGTGACCGGATGACAAAACTTATATTTTGTCGTTTAGTGACCGGATGACAAAACTTATATTTTGTCGTTTAGTGACCGGATGACAAAACTTATATTTTGTCGTTTAGTGACCGGATGACAAAACTTATATTTTGTCGTTTAGTGACCGGATGACAAAACTTATATTTTGTCGTTTAGTGACCGGATGACAAAACTTATATTTTGTCGTTTAGTGACCGGATGACAAAACTTATATTTTGTCGTTTAGTGACCGGATGACAAAACTTATATTTTGTCGTTTAGTGACCGGATGACAAAACTTATATTTTGTCGTTTAGTGACCGGATGACAAAACTTATATTTTGTCGTTTAGTGACCGGATGACAAAACTTATATTTTGTCGTTTAGTGACCGGATGACAAAACTTATGTTTTGTCGTTTAGTGACCGGATGACAAAACTTATATTTTGTCGTTTAGTGACCGGATGACAAAACTTATATTTTGTCGTTTAGTGACCGGATGACAAAACTTATGTTTTGTCGTTTAGTGACCGGATGACAAAACTTATATTTTGTCGTTTAGTGACCGGATGACAAAACTTATATTTTGTCGTTTAGTGACCGGATGACAAAACTTATATTTTGTCGTTTAGTGACCGGATGACAAAACTTATATTTTGTCGTTTAGTGACCGGATGACAAAACTTATATTTTGTCGTTTAGTGACCGGATGACAAAACTTATATTTTGTCGTTTAGTGACCGGATGACAAAACTTATATTTTGTCGTTTAGTGACCGGATGACAAAACTTATATTTTGTCGTTTAGTGACCGGATGACAAAACTTATATTTTGTCGTTTAGTGACCGGATGACAAAACTTATATTTTGTCGTTTAGTGACCGGATGACAAAACTTATATTTTGTCGTTTAGTGACCGGATGACAAAACTTATATTTTGTCGTTTAGTGACCGGATGACAAAACTTATATTTTGTCGTTTAGTGACCGGATGACAAAACTTATATTTTGTCGTTTAGTGACCGGATGACAAAACTTATATTTTGTCGTTTAGTGACCGGATGACAAAACTTATATTTTGTCGTTTAGTGACCGGATGACAAAACTTATATTTTGTCGTTTAGTGACCGGATGACAAAACTTATATTTTGTCGTTTAGTGACCGGATGACAAAACTTATATTTTGTCGTTTAGTGACCGGATGACAAAACTTATATTTTGTCGTTTAGTGACCGGATGACAAAACTTATATTTTGTCGTTTAGTGACCGGATGACAAAACTTATATTTTGTCGTTTAGTGACCGGATGACAAAACTTATATTTTGTCGTTTAGTGACCGGATGACAAAACTTATATTTTGTCGTTTAGTGACCGGATGACAAAACTTATATTTTGTCGTTTAGTGACCGGATGACAAAACTTATATTTTGTCGTTTAGTGACCGGATGACAAAACTTATATTTTGTCGTTTAGTGACCGGATGACAAAACTTATATTTTGTCGTTTAGTGACCGGATGACAAAACTTATATTTTGTCGTTTAGTGACCGGATGACAAAACTTATATTTTGTCGTTTAGTGACCGGATGACAAAACTTATATTTTGTCGTTTAGTGACCGGATGACAAAACTTATATTTTGTCGTTTAGTGACCGGATGACAAAACTTATATTTTGTCGTTTAGTGACCGGATGACAAAACTTATATTTTGTCGTTTAGTGACCGGATGACAAAACTTATATTTTGTCGTTTAGTGACCGGATGACAAAACTTATATTTTGTCGTTTAGTGACCGGATGACAAAACTTATATTTTGTCGTTTAGTGACCGGATGACAAAACTTATATTTTGTCGTTTAGTGACCGGATGACAAAACTTATATTTTGTCGTTTAGTGACCGGATGACAAAACTTATATTTTGTCGTTTAGTGACCGGATGACAAAACTTATATTTTGTCGTTTAGTGACCGGATGACAAAACTTATATTTTGTCGTTTAGTGACCGGATGACAAAACTTATATTTTGTCGTTTAGTGACCGGATGACAAAACTTATATTTTGTCGTTTAGTGACCGGATGACAAAACTTATATTTTGTCGTTTAGTGACCGGATGACAAAACTTATATTTTGTCGTTTAGTGACCGGATGACAAAACTTATATTTTGTCGTTTAGTGACCGGATGACAAAACTTATATTTTGTCGTTTAGTGACCGGATGACAAAACTTATATTTTGTCGTTTAGTGACCGGATGACAAAACTTATATTTTGTCGTTTAGTGACCGGATGACAAAACTTATATTTTGTCGTTTAGTGACCGGATGACAAAACTTATATTTTGTCGTTTAGTGACCGGATGACAAAACTTATATTTTGTCGTTTAGTGACCGGATGACAAAACTTATATTTTGTCGTTTAGTGACCGGATGACAAAACTTATATTTTGTCGTTTAGTGACCGGATGACAAAACTTATATTTTGTCGTTTAGTGACCGGATGACAAAACTTATATTTTGTCGTTTAGTGACCGGATGACAAAACTTATATTTTGTCGTTTAGTGACCGGATGACAAAACTTATATTTTGTCGTTTAGTGACCGGATGACAAAACTTATATTTTGTCGTTTAGTGACCGGATGACAAAACTTATATTTTGTCGTTTAGTGACCGGATGACAAAACTTATATTTTGTCGTTTAGTGACCGGATGACAAAACTTATATTTTGTCGTTTAGTGACCGGATGACAAAACTTATATTTTGTCGTTTAGTGACCGGATGACAAAACTTATATTTTGTCGTTTAGTGACCGGATGACAAAACTTATATTTTGTCGTTTAGTGACCGGATGACAAAACTTATATTTTGTCGTTTAGTGACCGGATGACAAAACTTATATTTTGTCGTTTAGTGACCGGATGACAAAACTTATATTTTGTCGTTTAGTGACCGGATGACAAAACTTATATTTTGTCGTTTAGTGACCGGATGACAAAACTTATATTTTGTCGTTTAGTGACCGGATGACAAAACTTATATTTTGTCGTTTAGTGACCGGATGCGAAGAAGGTGGAGTTCATGAACTTGAAGCAGACAGGGTCTGTGGCAGAGTATGTTAGACAATTTGAGTCTCTTTCAAGATTCGCGGGACTATTTATCACAGAAACGAAGATAAGGTGTTTCAATTTATGAATGGACTGAAGCCAAAGGTGTACCAAGTATTCAGGTTTTAAAGGTTTGCCTTTCAGTGAAGTTGTGTCCACAGCCTTGGAGGTGGAGGAGGCCAGAGATGAATGTTCTAAGCCGAAGGAACGCCCCACGAAAGTTTGTTCCACCCAACAACTGAGAGAGTGAAGAGGCTAAGTGAGGGCCAGTATAGTCAAGGAATGGGAAAGAAAGTACCAGATACTAAGATGTTTCCTCTGTGCCCGAAGTGTCGAAGAACCACCCGGGCGAGTGCAAATTTGGACACAATAAGTGTTTTAACTGTGAAGAGTTGGACCCTCGTTCAGGGACTGCCCAAAGCATAGAATCACCCGTTGCTTCAACTGCAATAAAGTCGGCCATATCAACAGAGACTGCCCAGCTTTGAAGGGCGGACCTGCCAGGATTAAGCCAAGAGTATTCTCCATGATGGAATCAGGTGATGAGGACCAGCCTGCTGTAGTATCAGGTACTATATTGGTTAACTCTATACCTGCTTTTACTTTGATAGATTCGGGTGCAACACACTCTTTTGTAGCCTCTGCTTTTGCTGATAAGTTAGATGTACGGTTTACTTCCTCTGAGTATGTGTTTAACGTAGCATTACCCTCTGGTGAACGTATGCACTCTAACCAAGTGATACCTGATAGCGTTGTATTAGTAGGAAGTATGAATTTGCCAGCCGATCTCATCATTATGGATATAACAGGATTTGATGTAATCTTAGGAATGGATTGGTTGTTTAAGCATTATGCCACAGTAGATTGTAGGACTGGAATTGTTAGTTTTCAACCCCCTGGAGGTTTAAACCATACTTTCCAAGCTCTGAAGAAGAGTAAGGAAATGACTGTAATGACCTCTGTCAATTGTAAACCCCCCTCCCCATGCAAAGAGTATTTGTGCTTTTTGGCCAGCGTTTTAGACACACAACTAGTAGAGAAATTAAGCCCCAAAAATGTCTTAGTTGTCCAAGACTTCCCTAAAGTATTCCTAGATGACCTTCCTGGCTTGCCACCAGATAGGGAAATTGAATTTGTGGTAGATGTTTACCCTGGAGCCGAGCCTGTGTCCAAAAATCCATATAGACTGGCACCAACAGAACTTAAAGAATTGAAGAAACAGTTAGAGGATTTGTTGGAGAAGGGGTTCATACGCCATAGCTTTTCACCATGGGGTGCACCTGTCCTTTTTGTCAAAAAGAAAGATGGATCAATGCTGTATGTGCATAGACTATAGAGAATTGAATAAACTGACTGTCAAGAACAAATATCCACTGCCGCGGATTGATGATCTATTTGATCAGCTTAAGGGTGCAAGAGTTTTCTCTAAGATTGACCTTAGGTCCGGTTATTACCAGTTGAAGGTTAAATCTGAAGATATCCCAAAGACTGCCTTTCGCACAAGATATGGACACTATGAGTTTTTGGTTATGTCTTTTGGTTTGACAAATGCACCAGCAGCCTTTATGGATCTCATGAACAGAGTGTTTCGTGAATTTTTGGATAAGTTTGTTATTGTATTCATAGATGACATTCTAATCTATTCTAGGACTAAGGATGAGCATGCAAGGCATTTGAGTTTGGTGTTGGATGTACTTAGGCAGCACCAACTTTATGCTAAGTTTTCCAAGTGTGAGTTTTGGTTGGACAGAGTTCACTTTCTTGGCCATGTGATCTCTGGAGATGGAATATCTGTTGATCCAGCCAAGGTTCAAGCAGTGAAGGAATGGCCTCAACCTAAGAATGCTGCAGATATTAGGAGTTTTCTTGGACTAGCGGGATATTATAGAAAGTTCATAGAAGGATTTTCAAAAATTGCTACGCCCCTTACTATGTTAACAAGGAAAAATGTGAAGTATAATTGGACTAACAAATGTGAATCCAGTTTCCAGACCTTGAAACAGAAGCTGACCGATGCTCCAATTTTGACCCTTCCTATCGATAATGGTAAGTTCAGCATATATTGTGATGCATCCAAGGTTGGACTTGGTTGTGTTTTGATGCAAGATGGAAAGGTTATAGCTTATGCCTCTAGACAGTTGAAAACTCATGAGAGGAATTACCCTACACATGACTTAGAATTAGCTGCTGTAGTCTTTGCATTGAAGATTTGAAGGCACTACCTGTATGGACAAACTTGTGAGATATTTTCGGATCATAAAAGTCTGAAATACATTTTCACACAGAAGGAACTGAATATGAGGCAACGTAGGTGGTTAGAGTTTGTCAAAGATTATGATTTCGAGATTAAGTACCACCCTGGCAAGGCGAATGTAGTGGCTGATGCTTTGAGTAGAGTGACTCCTTCAGTCTCTGCATTGATTTTGGATATACCAATAGCTTTAGAGACAGAATTCCAAAGATTTAACATGGAAGCTGTGTCTAGTGTGTCAGCCATGCTTTCGGCCATATCTTTGAGGCCTACCATTTTGGAGAGAATAAAGGAAGTTCAAATGAATGACCCTGAATGCAGTAAGTATAAGTTGAACATGGATTCTGCTGACAAGTCGGACTTCAACTGCTCAGTTGATGGAATTCTCAAGTTTCGAATAGATGGTTTGTTCCGGCTAATACTGAACTTAGGAAGGAAATCCTATCTGAGGCACACTCTTCTGGACTCTCTGTTCATCCCGGAAGTACGAAGATGTACAGAGATCTCAAGCAGCATTATTGGTGGCCAGGTATGAAAAGAAGTGTGGCGGAGTATGTGGAGACATGTCTGATCTGCCAGCAAGTCAAGGCTGAACATCAGAGACCTGCTGGAATATTGCAACCTTTGCCAGTTCCCGAATGGAAATGGGAACAAATAACTATGGATTTTATTATAGGATTACCTAAAACAACAAAAGGTCACGATGCAATTTGGGTAGTAGTTGATCGTTTAACCAAATCAGCTCACTTTCTGCCGATGAAGATAACATACTCGATGGATTAACTGGCTGAGTTGTATGTGCATGAGATTGTTAGACTGCACGGAGTTCCAAGCACCATAGTTTCAGACCGAGACTCCAGATTTACATCCAAGTTCTGGAAAAGTTTGCACAAGGCTATGGGAACACAGCTTAGTTTTAGCACAGCCTTTCATCCTCAAACCGATGGACAATCCGAGAGAACTGTCCAAACCTTGGAAGATATGCTTCGTGCATGTGTGCTGGAATTTCAAGGTTCTTGGAGTAAATACATACCATTGGTTGAATTCTCTTACAATAACAGCTTCCAAGCAACAATAGGCATGGCACCATACGAGGCATTATACGGGCGAATGTGCAGATCTCCATTATATTGGGATGAAGTTGGAGAAGCACGGTTGATTGGTCCTGATATTGTGCAGCAGACTGTGGAGAAGATTGCTCTTATCCGACAAAGAATCTTAACAGCTCAAAGTCGGCAGAAAAGCTATGCTGACAAAAGACGAAGAGAATTAGAATTTGATGTTGGTAATGAGGTTTTCCTTAAAGTGTCGCCTTTCAAGGGAGTTGTGAGATTTGGGAAAAGAGGCAAGTTGAACCCCAGATATATTGGACCTTTCCAAATCGTGAAGAGAATTGGGAAGTCAGCGTATCAACTTCTGTTACCAGCCTCTCTGGAGGGAATTCATAATGTGTTTCATGTTTCCATGCTAAAGAAATGTGTTAGAGATCCTTCACAGATTGTAGAGCAGCAGAGCATTGAAGTCCTTCCTACTCTTGCATATGAGGAGAAACCAGTAAGGATCTTGAACTATGCAGTGAAGGTATTGCGCAACAAAGAAGTTCCACTAGTGAAAGTCTTATGGCACAATCAGAATGTAGAGGAGACAACCTGGGAGCGCCTAGCAGGATATGGTGGACCAGCATCCAGAATTATTCAGGTACCGAATTTTGAGGACAAAATTCTTTTAAGGAGGGTAGATTGTAGCACCCGGTTTCAATATAAATCAAAATAAGTTATCAAACGGTGGTATATAATTTTATGGTTAAAATTGAGGGAAATGTTGGTTAGGATATTAACTGATTAGGCAGGGGCAAGATGGTAATTGCGAATTTATATTGTGGATAACGTATTTAAGGAAAGGTTTAGTGAGGTTTAGCCGCCACTATTTTATTACCCTTACCTCTCAGCTCGGCGGACATCCTCTAGGCGATTCCCCTCCGATTTTCCCCAATCAAGGTGAGTTTTGATTAAATTACTTGCCGTTCTAGTGCTTAGGTAGCTGAAGGATTGCAATGTATGTATTTTCGAAAGGCTGCGAGTGAGAGAGTTGGGTTTGGGGTTTAGTGATGTATCGGGAATGTTCAATCAGTAGAGTCCCAAACCGGCTTCCTTAGACTTCAGGGTAGTTAGACAAAGTCTAGTGGAGATCTAATCTATAATTTGTCGATGGTTCTAGGTGAGCAGGTTTCTGGAGTAGCTTATAGCCGAGCGGTTTCCAGGAGACCAGGTAAGTGAAGTATTGTATGTGCCTTCGGGCCTACATCACAAAACAATAGGTGTATGCATGTTTGAGTATCTTCTTGTGTGTTATGCATCATGTTTTGAAAGAATACGAAAATGAACTTTCATGTAATATTATGGGAAAGCGAGTACAGATTGAACTGCATTGCGGTTAAGGGAACTAATCCATCCCTTAACTGATTATGAGGATTTATGACATTGGGAGAACTGATCCACTCCCAAGGGAATGAGGGATCCGAACAGCTATTAAGGGACCTCATCCACCCCTTAACTAATGAAGAGGATGTAGACATGGGAGAGTTGATCCCACTCCCAAGGGAATCATGGGATCTGATCAGTAAACAAACGATGTGCAACTGAGATGAGAAAGTAGAAACTGCATATTTAGGTTTCATGTTTCAGCTTGTCATTGCATTATTGCTTTATTTACTTAGCATTAGGCTAATAGATGAGTTTTGTGATGTAGGTGTTGAGGATACTGCAGGTGAATTTCCTGAGTGTACAGATGATTAGAAGTGGTTGGAGGAGTACATCCACGTCTCGGCTTGGTAAACTGATGAGGCGGGTTAACTGGTGTCAGCAGTGGTTGAGGTTTAGTTGATAATGATTTAATTTGAGTTTGTCGAGGTTTTATGACAGTAGAGATATTTTACTATAGTATTTCGAATACGTTTGAGGTTTACTGATACTGGTAATTTGTTAAGTTTTAATTGTTGTTTTCACTGGATTTCGAGCGATGCGAAGATTGGATTGTTTTTTCTGTATGGCCTTAATGAAATAGCCAAGTCTTACTACAGTTATGTGGTTCTGGTATAGGTTATAAGAGTTGAAATGTTTGCTCTGTTTTCTACGGAAGAGGGTACTCATCCGGCTGACGTCACGGGGATGTCTTTGTTAGACTGACCGGATGACAAAACTTATATTTTGTCGTTTAGTGACCGGATGACAAAACTTATATTTTGTCGTTTAGTGACCGGATGACAAAACTTATATTTTGTCGTTTAGTGACCGGTTGACAAAACTTATATTTTGTCGTTTAGTGACCGGTTGACAAAACTTATATTTTGTCGTTTAGTGACCGGTTGACAAAACTTATATTTTGTCGTTTAGTGACCGGATGACAAAACTTATATTTTGTCGTTTAGTGACCGGATGACAAAACTTATATTTTGTCGTTTAGTGACCGGATGACAAAACTTATATTTTGTCGTTTAGTGACCGGATGACAAAACTTATATTTTGTCGTTTAGTGACCGGATGACAAAACTTATATTTTGTCGTTTAGTGACCGGATGACAAAACTTATATTTTGTCGTTTAGTGACCGGATGACAAAACTTATATTTTGTCGTTTAGTGACCGGATGACAAAACTTATATTTTGTCGTTTAGTGACCGGATGACAAAACTTATATTTTGTCGTTTAGTGACCGGATGACAAAACTTATATTTTGTCGTTTAGTGACCGGATGACAAAACTTATATTTTGTCGTTTAGTGACCGGATGACAAAACTTATATTTTGTCGTTTAGTGACCGGATGACAAAACTTATATTTTGTCGTTTAGTGACCGGATGACAAAACTTATATTTTGTCGTTTAGTGACCGGATGACAAAACTTATATTTTGTCGTTTAGTGACCGGATGACAAAACTTATATTTTGTCGTTTAGTGACCGGATGACAAAACTTATATTTTGTCGTTTAGTGACCGGATGACAAAACTTATATTTTGTCGTTTAGTGACCGGATGACAAAACTTATATTTTGTCGTTTAGTGACCGGATGACAAAACTTATATTTTGTCGTTTAGTGACCGGTTGACAAAACTTATATTTTGTCGTTTAGTGACCGGATGACAAAACTTATATTTTGTCGTTTAGTGACCGGATGACAAAACTTATATTTTGTCGTTTAGTGACCGGATGACAAAACTTATATTTTGTCGTTTAGTGACCGGATGACAAAACTTATATTTTGTCGTTTAGTGACCGGATGACAAAACTTATATTTTGTCGTTTAGTGACCGGATGACAAAACTTATATTTTGTCGTTTAGTGACCGGATGACAAAACTTATATTTTGTCGTTTAGTGACCGGATGACAAAACTTATATTTTGTCGTTTAGTGACCGGTTGACAAAACTTATATTTTGTCGTTTAGTGACCGGTTGACAAAACTTATATTTTGTCGTTTAGTGACCGGTTGACAAAACTTATATTTTGTCGTTTAGTGACCGGATGACAAAACTTATATTTTGTCGTTTAGTGACCGGATGACAAAACTTATATTTTGTCGTTTAGTGACCGGATGACAAAACTTATATTTTGTCGTTTAGTGACCGGATGACAAAACTTATATTTTGTCGTTTAGTGACCGGATGACAAAACTTATATTTTGTCGTTTAGTGACCGGATGACAAAACTTATATTTTGTCGTTTAGTGACCGGATGACAAAACTTATATTTTGTCGTTTAGTGACCGGATGACAAAACTTATATTTTGTCGTTTAGTGACCGGATGACAAAACTTATATTTTGTCGTTTAGTGACCGGATGACAAAACTTATATTTTGTCGTTTAGTGACCGGATGACAAAACTTATATTTTGTCGTTTAGTGACCGGTTGACAAAACTTATATTTTGTCGTTTAGTGACCGGTTGACAAAACTTATATTTTGTCGTTTAGTGACCGGATGACAAAACTTATATTTTGTCGTTTAGTGACCGGTTGACAAAACTTATATTTTGTCGTTTAGTGACCGGATGACAAAACTTATATTTTGTCGTTTAGTGACCGGATGACAAAACTTATATTTTGTCGTTTAGTGACCGGATGACAAAACTTATATTTTGTCGTTTAGTGACCGGATGACAAAACTTATATTTTGTCGTTTAGTGACCGGTTGACAAAACTTATATTTTGTCGTTTAGTGACCGGTTGACAAAACTTATATTTTGTCGTTTAGTGACCGGATGACAAAACTTATATTTTGTCGTTTAGTGACCGGATGACAAAACTTATATTTTGTCGTTTAGTGACCGGATGACAAAACTTATATTTTGTCGTTTAGTGACCGGATGACAAAACTTATATTTTGTCGTTTAGTGACCGGATGACAAAACTTATATTTTGTCGTTTAGTGACCGGATGACAAAACTTATATTTTGTCGTTTAGTGACCGGATGACAAAACTTATATTTTGTCGTTTAGTGACCGGATGACAAAACTTATATTTTGTCGTTTAGTGACCGGTTGACAAAACTTATATTTTGTCGTTTAGTGACCGGATGACAAAACTTATATTTTGTCGTTTAGTGACCGGATGACAAAACTTATATTTTGTCGTTTAGTGACCGGATGACAAAACTTATATTTTGTCGTTTAGTGACCGGATGACAAAACTTATATTTTGTCGTTTAGTGACCGGATGACAAAACTTATATTTTGTCGTTTAGTGACCGGTTGACAAAACTTATATTTTGTCGTTTAGTGACCGGATGACAAAACTTATATTTTGTCGTTTAGTGACCGGATGACAAAACTTATATTTTGTCGTTTAGTGACCGGATGACAAAACTTATATTTTGTCGTTTAGTGACCGGATGACAAAACTTATATTTTGTCGTTTAGTGACCGGATGACAAAACTTATATTTTGTCGTTTAGTGACCGGATGACAAAACTTATATTTTGTCGTTTAGTGACCGGATGACAAAACTTATATTTTGTCGTTTAGTGACCGGATGACAAAACTTATATTTTGTCGTTTAGTGACCGGATGACAAAACTTATATTTTGTCGTTTAGTGACCGGATGACAAAACTTTTTTTAAAAAAAAAAAAAAAAAAAAAAAAAAAAAAAAAAAAAAAAAAAAAAAAAAAAAAAAAAAAAAAAAAAAAAAAAAAAAAAAAAAAAAAAAAAAAAAAAAAAAAAAAAAAAAAAAAAAAAAAAAAAAAAAAAAAAAAAAAAAAAAAAAAAAAAAAAAAAAAAAAAAAAAAAAAAAAAAAAAAAAAAAAAAAAAAAAAAAAAAAAAAAAAAAAAAAAAAAAAAAAAAAAAAAAAAAAAAAAAAAAAAAAAAAAAAAAAAAAAAAAAAAAAAAAAAAAAAAAAAAAAAAAAAAAAAAAAAAAAAAAAAAAAAAAAAAAAAAAAAAAAAAAAAAAAAAAAAAAAAAAAAAAAAAAAAAAAAAAAAAAAAAAAAAAAAAAAAAAAAAAAAAAAAAAAAAAAAAAAAAAAAAAAAAAAAAAAAAAAAAAAAAAAAAAAAAAAAAAAAAAAAAAAAAAAAAAAAAAAAAAAAAAAAAAAAAAAAAAAAAAAAAAAAAAAAAAAAAAAAAAAAAAAAAAAAAAAAAAAAAAAAAAAAAAAAAAAAAAAAAAAAAAAAAAAAAAAAAAAAAAAAAAAAAAAAAAAAAAAAAAAAAAAAAAAAAAAAAAAAAAAAAAAAAAAAAAAAAAAAAAAAAAAAAAAAAAAAAAAAAAAAAAAAAAAAAAAAAAAAAAAAAAAAAAAAAAAAAAAAAAAAAAAAAAAAAAAAAAAAAAAAAAAAAAAAAAAAAAAAAAAAAAAAAAAAAAAAAAAAAAAAAAAAAAAAAAAAAAAAAAAAAAAAAAAAAAAAAAAAAAAAAAAAAAAAAAAAAAAAAAAAAAAAAAAAAAAAAAAAAAAAAAAAAAAAAAAAAAAAAAAAAAAAAAAAAAAAAAAAAAAAAAAAAAAAAAAAAAAAAAAAAAAAAAAAAAAAAAAAAAAAAAAAAAAAAAAAAAAAAAAAAAAAAAAAAAAAAAAAAAAAAAAAAAAAAAAAAAAAAAAAAAAAAAAAAAAAAAAAAAAAAAAAAAAAAAAAAAAAAAAAAAAAAAAAAAAAAAAAAAAAAAAAAAAAAAAAAAAAAAAAAAAAAAAAAAAAAAAAAAAAAAAAAAAAAAAAAAAAAAAAAAAAAAAAAAAAAAAAAAAAAAAAAAAAAAAAAAAAAAAAAAAAAAAAAAAAAAAAAAAAAAAAAAAAAAAAAAAAAAAAAAAAAAAAAAAAAAAAAAAAAAAAAAAAAAAAAAAAAAAAAAAAAAAAAAAAAAAAAAAAAAAAAAAAAAAAAAAAAAAAAAAAAAAAAAAAAAAAAAAAAAAAAAAAAAAAAAAAAAAAAAAAAAAAAAAAAAAAAAAAAAAAAAAAAAAAAAAAAAAAAAAAAAAAAAAAAAAAAAAAAAAAAAAAAAAAAAAAAAAAAAAAAAAAAAAAAAAAAAAAAAAAAAAAAAAAAAAAAAAAAAAAAAAAAAAAAAAAAAAAAAAAAAAAAAAAAAAAAAAAAAAAAAAAAAAAAAAAAAAAAAAAAAAAAAAAAAAAAAAAAAAAAAAAAAAAAAAAAAAAAAAAAAAAAAAAAAAAAAAAAAAAAAAAAAAAAAAAAAAAAAAAAAAAAAAAAAAAAAAAAAAAAAAAAAAAAAAAAAAAAAAAAAAAAAAAAAAAAAAAAAAAAAAAAAAAAAAAAAAAAAAAAAAAAAAAAAAAAAAAAAAAAAAAAAAAAAAAAAAAAAAAAAAAAAAAAAAAAAAAAAAAAAAAAAAAAAAAAAAAAAAAAAAAAAAAAAAAAAAAAAAAAAAAAAAAAAAAAAAAAAAAAAAAAAAAAAAAAAAAAAAAAAAAAAAAAAAAAAAAAAAAAAAAAAAAAAAAAAAAAAAAAAAAAAAAAAAAAAAAAAAAAAAAAAAAAAAAAAAAAAAAAAAAAAAAAAAAAAAAAAAAAAAAAAAAAAAAAAAAAAAAAAAAAAAAAAAAAAAAAAAAAAAAAAAAAAAAAAAAAAAAAAAAAAAAAAAAAAAAAAAAAAAAAAAAAAAAAAACATTAGATCCCGAATCTTAAATCTCAGACCAGAACCAGTTTTCTACCACCACAACCATGGCTGAAGACAAGGAATCGACCTCAACTTCACTTGGTCAACCTGATGAGAGACCTCACGATCCCGAAGACCTAGGCAAAACTCCTCCTTCCTCTCCCACTCATCCACTCGTACGGTCTGGATCTCCTTTATCCGCCCATTCTTTATTTTCATCTTTTCTTTTCTTTCTGATCTTCGTTGATCATCCTACTTTAGTCCTTCTGAACTTAGTTGGATTTCCCTGCCCTCGCTATTGCATATCAGTATGTAAATTACAGTTTTTTTTTTTTTTTTTTTTTTTTTTTTTTTTTTTTTTTTTTTTTTTTTTTTTTTTTTTTTTTTTTTTTTTTTTTTTTTTTTTTTTTTTTTTTTTTTTTTTTTTTTTTTTTTTTTTTTTTTTTTTTTTTTTTTTTTTTTTTTTTTTTTTTTTTTTTTTTTTTTTTTTTTTTTTTTTTTTTTTTTTTTTTTTTTTTTTTTTTTTTTTTTTTTTTTTTTTTTTTTTTTTTTTTTTTTTTTTTTTTTTTTTTTTTTTTTTTTTTTTTTTTTTTTTTTTTTTTTTTTTTTTTTTTTTTTTTTTTTTTTTTTTTTTTTTTTTTTTTTTTTTTTTTTTTTTTTTTTTTTTTTTTTTTTTTTTTTTTTTTTTTTTTTTTTTTTTTTTTTTTTTTTTTTTTTTTTTTTTTTTTTTTTTTTTTTTTTTTTTTTTTTTTTTTTTTTTTTTTTTTTTTTTTTTTTTTTTTTTTTTTTTTTTTTTTTTTTTTTTTTTTTTTTTTTTTTTTTTTTTTTTTTTTTTTTTTTTTTTTTTTTTTTTTTTTTTTTTTTTTTTTTTTTTTTTTTTTTTTTTTTTTTTTTTTTTTTTTTTTTTTTTTTTTTTTTTTTTTTTTTTTTTTTTTTTTTTTTTTTTTTTTTTTTTTTTTTTTTTTTTTTTTTTTTTTTTTTTTTTTTTTTTTTTTTTTTTTTTTTTTTTTTTTTTTTTTTTTTTTTTTTTTTTTTTTTTTTTTTTTTTTTTTTTTTTTTTTTTTTTTTTTTTTTTTTTTTTTTTTTTTTTTTTTTTTTTTTTTTTTTTTTTTTTTTTTTTTTTTTTTTTTTTTTTTTTTTTTTTTTTTTTTTTTTTTTTTTTTTTTTTTTTTTTTTTTTTTTTTTTTTTTTTTTTTTTTTTTTTTTTTTTTTTTTTTTTTTTTTTTTTTTTTTTTTTTTTTTTTTTTTTTTTTTTTTTTTTTTTTTTTTTTTTTTTTTTTTTTTTTTTTTTTTTTTTTTTTTTTTTTTTTTTTTTTTTTTTTTTTTTTTTTTTTTTTTTTTTTTTTTTTTTTTTTTTTTTTTTTTTTTTTTTTTTTTTTTTTTTTTTTTTTTTTTTTTTTTTTTTTTTTTTTTTTTTTTTTTTTTTTTTTTTTTTTTTTTTTTTTTTTTTTTTTTTTTTTTTTTTTTTTTTTTTTTTTTTTTTTTTTTTTTTTTTTTTTTTTTTTTTTTTTTTTTTTTTTTTTTTTTTTTTTTTTTTTTTTTTTTTTTTTTTTTTTTTTTTTTTTTTTTTTTTTTTTTTTTTTTTTTTTTTTTTTTTTTTTTTTTTTTTTTTTTTTTTTTTTTTTTTTTTTTTTTTTTTTTTTTTTTTTTTTTTTTTTTTTTTTTTTTTTTTTTTTTTTTTTTTTTTTTTTTTTTTTTTTTTTTTTTTTTTTTTTTTTTTTTTTTTTTTTTTTTTTTTTTTTTTTTTTTTTTTTTTTTTTTTTTTTTTTTTTTTTTTTTTTTTTTTTTTTTTTTTTTTTTTTTTTTTTTTTTTTTTTTTTTTTTTTTTTTTTTTTTTTTTTTTTTTTTTTTTTTTTTTTTTTTTTTTTTTTTTTTTTTTTTTTTTTTTTTTTTTTTTTTTTTTTTTTTTTTTTTTTTTTTTTTTTTTTTTTTTTTTTTTTTTTTTTTTTTTTTTTTTTTTTTTTTTTTTTTTTTTTTTTTTTTTTTTTTTTTTCCGGTCATCACGTGCATTACGCGTGTCTCGCTTAACACCGCCTAAAAGGAGACATCTTCCGGTGGGCACGTGGGCCTCGCGTGCTCAATTAAAAGCATCATCCGGTGACATCCACCGGTCACTAGATAACAAAATAACATTTACAACTTCTACCGGTGACGTCATCCGGAAGACTAAACCATCCAACTACAATCCTTCGGCATCTGCCGATGACGTCAGCCGGAAGACTAAACCATCCAACTACTATCCTTCGGCATCTGCCGATGACGTCAGCCGGAAGACTAAACCATCCAACTACAATCCTTCGGCATCTGCCGATGACGTCAACCGGAAGACTAAACCATCATCATTCGGCATCTGCCGATGACGTCAGCCGGAAGACTAAACCATCCAACTACAATCCTTCGGCATCTGCCGATGACGTCAGCCGGAAGACTAAACCATCCAACTACAATCCTTCGGCATCTGCCGATGACGTCAGCCGGAAGACTAAACCATCATCATTCGGCATCTGCCGATGACGTCAGCCGGAAGACTAAACCATCATCATTCGGCATCTGCCGATGACGTCAGCCGGAAGACTAAACCATCATCATTCGGCATCTGCCGATGACGTCAGCCGGAAGACTAAACCATCCAACTACAATCCTTCGGCATCTGCCGATGACGTCAGCCGGAAGACTAAACCATCCAACTACAATCCTTCGGCATCTGCCGATGACGTCAGCCGGAAGACTAAACCATCATCATTCGGCATCTGCCGATGACGTCAGCCGGAAGACTAAACCATCATCATTCGGCATCTGCCGATGACGTCAGCCGGAAGACTAAACCATCCAACTACAATCCTTCGGCATCTGCCGATGACGTCAGCCGGAAGACTAAACCATCATCATTCGGCATCTGCCGATGACGTCAGCCGGAAGACTAAACCATCATCATTCGGCATCTGCCGATGACGTCAGCCGGAAGACTAAACCATCATCATTCGGCATCTGCCGATGACGTCAGCCGGAAGACTAAACCATCATCATTCGGCATCTGCCGATGACGTCAGCCGGAAGACTAAACCATCATCATTCGGCATCTGCCGATGACGTCAGCCGGAAGACTAAACCATCATCATTCGGCATCTGCCGATGACGTCAGCCGGAAGACTAAACCATCCAACTACAATCCTTCGGCATCTGCCGATGACGTCAGCCGGAAGACTAAACCATCATCATTCGGCATCTGCCGATGACGTCAGCCGGAAGACTAAACCATCATCATTCGGCATCTGCCGATGACGTCAGCCGGAAGACTAAACCATCATCATTCGGCATCTGCCGATGACGTCAGCCGGAAGACTAAACCATCATCATTCGGCATCTGCCGATGACGTCAGCCGGAAGACTAAACCATCATCATTCGGCATCTGCCGATGACGTCAGCCGGAAGACTAAACCATCATCATTCGGCATCTGCCGATGACGTCAGCCGGAAGACTAAACCATCATCATTCGGCATCTGCCGATGACGTCAGCCGGAAGACTAAACCATCCAACTACAATCCTTCGGCATCTGCCGATGACGTCAGCCGGAAGACTAAACCATCCAACTACAATCCTTCGGCATCTGCCGATGACGTCAGCCGGAAGACTAAACCATCATCATTCGGCATCTGCCGATGACGTCAGCCGGAAGACTAAACCATCATCATTCGGCATCTGCCGATGACGTCAGCCGGAAGACTAAACCATCCAACTACAATCCTTCGGCATCTGCCGATGACGTCAGCCGGAAGACTAAACCATCATCATTCGGCATCTGCCGATGACGTCAGCCGGAAGACTAAACCATCCAACTACAATCCTTCGGCATCTGCCGATGACGTCAGCCGGAAGACTAAACCATCCAACTACAATCCTTCGGCATCTGCCGATGACGTCAGCCGGAAGACTAAACCATCCAACTACAATCCTTCGGCATCTGCCGATGACGTCAGCCGGAAGACTAAACCATCATCATTCGGCATCTGCCGATGACGTCAGCCGGAAGACTAAACCATCCAACTACAATCCTTCGGCATCTGCCGATGACGTCAGCCGGAAGACTAAACCATCATCATTCGGCATCTGCCGATGACGTCAGCCGGAAGACTAAACCATCATCATTCGGCATCTGCCGATGACGTCAGCCGGAGGAATTCCGCGAGCTATACTTGTCATGGTCTCTTTTCCCGTCCCGCACTTAATCATGATTACATTTACTTTTCATGTTCTTAACTCAATCATAAACGTGGACTCATACATAAACATGAAGTTCACAGAGAGAAATCATACCATAAGGCCAAGCAAAACATCCTGTAACTTAATATCTTCTTACACAATTTCTTCATATCATGGCAATAACTAGTCATAGTCAACAGACCGACATCTCAATGATTTCCTAATACCCTTGCGGTGTAGGGCCCTAGCGGCCGGAAATCTTAATACATTCACTTACCTGGATTCCTTAGCAATCCGAGCTTCTTCCCTTTAAACTTCTTCACCTAAAACATGTACATTACAGTAGTTAAAACAAAGGTCCTAATAGCTCTAATCATAAATCGTCCTAGGACTCTAATAGCTAAAGTCATTCCTAAATACTCTGTTTGATACCCGTGTTGCCAGAAATCCAAAAATAGGTGGACAGGTTCTACCATCGATTGAAGTTGAGTTGATTACTCTAAATGATCAGAATCGATTCGGAAATGACGTTACCACACTCAGTTAACACAAAGTTCTAATATCACACGACCATTGATAAAGACCGAAACTCAAATGCCGAGCTGAGAACAGGGTAACAAACTAATAGATAGCCACAATGTCAATGTATACCTCGGATATGGATTCGTAGAGGAAAGGCAAGCTGAAACCAGCCGTCGGTAAAGGAAAGTTCTGGTAGCCGAGAGCAAGAACTTGGGAGGGAAGAAATCGCCGAGAGGGAATGTCGGCTACAGTGGTAATAAATGAGGTTTAAGGTTTCCATTTCCTATTTATACTCAATCCATCAATTTTAATTACAAAACTGCCACCCAACCTAGTTTTACTCAACTTGTAATAAATTTGTCTTAACATTAAATTTAAATCATAAAGGTTAAATAAGAAGGGGGTGACAATGAAAATGGTCAGAAAATCACCTGGCCGAAATGTCGGGTGTTACAAAAATCAATGTAAAATAAGTTTTGCCGATCAAACATATATTTATACATAAACATAAAACCCTAGTCATATTGAGATTCACAACGTGGGCCTAACCGGCCTGACCCAGTCAGAAATCGGGTCACACTGAAACTAACAATCTCCACCTTGACACGAATTCTATTGCATAAAATATACTCAAAAACTCCAGCGAAGCTCCTCCATCATAAAAGCCCCTCAGGGCGAAATCAGCAGTTAATACCAATCAAGCTTAAACAATGTTTGAACTTAGATGTGGGTAAAATCTTGATCATCATATCAGCAGGGTTATCATGAGTACTAATTTTACTCACTGCGAAATCACCACGAGCAATCACATCACGAACAAAATGACAACGAATATCAATGTGCTTCGTCTTCTCATGAAACATCTAATCTTTGGTGAGAAAAATAGCACTCTGACTGTCGCAAAATATTGTTAAAATCTGCAATTCTTTATTGAGCTCACTGGAAAAACCTTTCAACCATATGACTTCCTTGCATGCTTTTATAATAGCCATATATTCTGCCTCTATAGTAGACAATGCGATGGTATCTTGTAAAGTAGCTCTCCAACTGATGGCACAACCTCCAACTGTAAAAACATATCTTGTGAGAGATCTCCTCTTGCATAGATTAGCCATACATCACTAGTCCCCTGCAGATACCTAAGAATCCACTGAATAGCTTTCTAGTGTTCCTTTCCTAGATTAGCCATGTACCTACTTACTGCATAAGATAACTCTGGACGCGTGCAAACCATAGCATACATAAGCGATCCCACTGCACTAGAATATGGAACTCGTGACATATAATTAACTTCTTCCTCTGACTGAGGACATAAAGTAGATGAAAGTTTGAAATGAGTTGCTAATAGAATACTAACAGACTTAAATTTAGTCATGTTAAACCTGCAGAGAGCCTTCTGAATATACCCCTTTTGACTTAAGTACAATTTACCAGCTTTCCTATATTTTTGTATTTCCATACCAAGAATTCTTTTGGCGGCCCCTAAATCTTTCATCTCAAATTCATTACTCAATTGTTCTTTAACCATTTTGATATCTTTTATATCTTTAGCTGCTATCAACATATTATCTACGTATAAGAGTAGATAAATCACTGACTCATTCTTGCAATTCTTCATGTAAACACAACTATCATAATTGCTCCTTCTAAAACCTTGATCAGACATGAATGAATCAAATCTCATATACCACTGTCTTGGCGATTATTTTAAACCTTAGAGAGACTTTTTCAACGAACAAACATAAGTCTCCTTTCCAAGAGCTTTGTCCTCCTCAAGTTCTCCATGTATAAATGCAGTTATCACATCCAACTGCTCAAGCTCAAGGTCATGCATAGCCACAACGCCTAACAAAGCTCAAATCGAGCTATGCTTAATAACTGGAGAAAACACATCAGTGAAGTCTACACCTGGGATCTGACTGTAACCCTTAGCAACCAGACGTGCTTTGTACCTGTCTTCTTCAACACCCGGTGTACCTTCCTTTCTCTTGAACACTCATTTGCAACTAACAGATTTCTTGTCCTTAGGCAACTCGACTAAGTTCCACGTGTCATTCTTCTAAAGAGAGTCCATCTCCTCCTACATAGCAATCATCCATTTTTGATAATCCTTTGAACTTACTGCCTCTGAATAGGTAGATGGTTCATCACATGCATCAATACTTTCGGCTACACTCAAAGCATAAGCAACTAAATCTGCTTTCCCATATTTCTGTGGAGGTCTAATCTCCCTCTTCGGTCTATCTTTCGCAATGAAATATTGTAGGGAAACCAATACTGGTGACTGTAGAGAAACAATGTCATCATGTATTTTTGAACTGTCTTGAACTAAAGATCCTGATGTCGACCTTGATCCAAGTTCAACTTCAAAATTCCCACTAGATATCTGATTAGTCTTTTCTGGCAAAACCTTTGGAGATGGTTTATTCAACATAGCAGTCTCGTCAAATACCACATCTCTACTGTATTTGACTTTATTATATCCTGGGCACCATAATTTGTATCTATTTACCTCAGACTTATATTCAAGGAATACACACTTTAGTGATCCTGATTCTAACTTACCTTGATCAACATGAGCATATGCAAGGCAACCGAATACTCTCAAAACTGAATAATCGGCAGGAGTACCAGACCAAACTTCTACAGTAGTTTTCTTATTAAGATCAGTAATTGGGAACGATTTACGATGTAACAAGCAGTTTCTGCAACTTCAGCCCAAAATGACTTAGGTAAACCTGAACTTGAGAGCATACACCGAACTTTCTCCATCAAAATTCTATCCATTCTTACGATGTAACAAGCAGTTTCTACAGCTTCAGTCTAAAATGACTTAGGTAAACCTGAACTTGAGAGAATACACCGAACTTTCTCCATCAAAATTCTATTCATTCTCTCTGCGACACCATTCTGTTGTGGAGTCCCTGGGATTCTCAAATGCCTCAAAATTCCTTCTGTTTTTCAAAAAGAATTGAACTCCTCTGAACAAAACTTCAACCCATTATCGGTGTAAAGATGTTTTACCTGCCACTCTGTCTGCTTTTCAATCATCGTTTTCCAGTCCTTGAAATTAGAAAATCCATCACTCTTTTTCTTCAAGAAGAATACCTATACTTTTATGGAGAAATCATGTAACGACCCCTGCCAGGAGCCGTCACGTTTTCATAATCTTTCATTAATCGTTTGCTTGACTTTTACTATTATTACATCTTTTCTATTCCTCGACAGACATTCACATTTTGCATATTATATTATATCTTTTTTTTCTTTCCTAAACTGGAAACAGAGACGTAGAACCATCAAGGAAGACGAACCCTCTCGTGCTCGACTTCCTACGCCTCGTCGGCTCAAACTTTCACAGAGTCGAGCGACTAGACTCGGTCATCGGTTTCTGACAAATTCGGGCAAAGGAGAAATGCCCTCAACTCTTTGAACATGATCCACTCGGGTTTGCTGGGTTGCCATGTGTTGGCAACCCTCAGAATTTCAATCGCTCGAGGCATCACGTGCAATTACGCGTGACTCGCTGAACACCGCCTACAAAGGGGACATCTTCCGGTGGGCACGTGGGCCTCGCGGCTCACTTAAAAACATCAATCCGGTGACAATCCACCGGTCACCTAGACGACAAAAAATAACATTTAAAACTTCCGATCGCTAGAGCCATAAACCATTCTACGTTATACGTCTAGACGACAAAACACATTCTACGTCTACCGGTCGCGAGACGACACAAACACCTACATCTAACGGTCGCTAAACGACCAAACATTCTACGCTACGGTCGCTAAACGCAAAACACATCGGTCGCTAAACGACAAAACACATTCTACGTCTACCGGTCGCTAAACGACAAAACACATTCTACGTCTACCGGTCGCTAAACGACAAAACACATTCTACGTCTACCGGTCGCTAAACGACAAAACACATTCTACGTCTACCGGTCGCTAAACGACAAAACACATTCTACGTCTACCGGTCGCTAAACGACAAAACACATTCTACGTCTACCGGTCGCTAAACGACAAAACACATTCTACGTCTACCGGTCGCTAAACGACAAAACACATTCTACGTCTACCGGTCGCTAAACGACAAAACACATTCTACGTCTACCGGTCGCTAAACGACAAAACACATTCTACGTCTACCGGTCGCTAAACGACAAAACACATTCTACGTCTACCGGTCGCTAAACGACAAAACACATTCTACGTCTACCGGTCGCTAAACGACAAAACACATTCTACGTCTACCGGTCGCTAAACGACAAAACACATTCTACGTCTACCGGTCGCTAAACGACAAAACACATTCTACGTCTACCGGTCGCTAAACGACAAAACACATTCTACGTCTACCGGTCGCTAAACGACAAAACACATTCTACGTCTACCGGTCGCTAAACGACAAAACACATTCTACGTCTACCGGTCGCTAAACGACAAAACACATTCTACGTCTACCGGTCGCTAAACGACAAAACACATTCTACGTCTACCGGTCGCTAAACGACAAAACACATTCTACGTCTACCGGTCGCTAAACGACAAAACACATTCTACGTCTACCGGTCGCTAAACGACAAAACACATTCTACGTCTACCGGTCGCTAAACGACAAAACACATTCTACGTCTACCGGTCGCTAAACGACAAAACACATTCTACGTCTACCGGTCGCTAAACGACAAAACACATTCTACGTCTACCGGTCGCTAAACGACAAAACACATTCTACGTCTACCGGTCGCTAAACGACAAAACACATTCTACGTCTACCGGTCGCTAAACGACAAAACACATTCTACGTCTACCGGTCGCTAAACGACAAAACACATTCTACGTCTACCGGTCGCTAAACGACAAAACACATTCTACGTCTACCGGTCGCTAAACGACAAAACACATTCTACGTCTACCGGTCGCTAAACGACAAAACACATTCTACGTCTACCGGTCGCTAAACGACAAAACACATTCTACGTCTACCGGTCGCTAAACGACAAAACACATTCTACGTCTACCGGTCGCTAAACGACAAAACACATTCTACGTCTACCGGTCGCTAAACGACAAAACACATTCTACGTCTACCGGTCGCTAAACGACAAAACACATTCTACGTCTACCGGTCGCTAAACGACAAAACACATTCTACGTCTACCGGTCGCTAAACGACAAAACACATTCTACGTCTACCGGTCGCTAAACGACAAAACACATTCTACGTCTACCGGTCGCTAAACGACAAAACACATTCTACGTCTACCGGTCGCTAAACGACAAAACACATTCTACGTCTACCGGTCGCTAAACGACAAAACACATTCTACGTCTACCGGTCGCTAAACGACAAAACACATTCTACGTCTACCGGTCGCTAAACGACAAAACACATTCTACGTCTACCGGTCGCTAAACGACAAAACACATTCTACGTCTACCGGTCGCTAAACGACAAAACACATTCTACGTCTACCGGTCGCTAAACGACAAAACACATTCTACGTCTACCGGTCGCTAAACGACAAAACACATTCTACGTCTACCGGTCGCTAAACGACAAAACACATTCTACGTCTACCGGTCGCTAAACGACAAAACACATTCTACGTCTACCGGTCGCTAAACGACAAAACACATTCTACGTCTACCGGTCGCTAAACGACAAAACACATTCTACGTCTACCGGTCGCTAAACGACAAAACACATTCTACGTCTACCGGTCGCTAAACGACAAAACACATTCTACGTCTACCGGTCGCTAAACGACAAAACACATTCTACGTCTACCGGTCCTAAATGCTTCTCCAGTTCCTGCATGTCATTCTGAGCATTCCTCAGCAACCAGCTTTAAACCATTCTCTTTGAACAGTAGCATCCTCACCTGACACCTTCTTCGCCTTACACCATAAGCGTTTAACTATAAGGCCTTAATGCTTAGTAAGGAACGCCTGCTGACCTAGAGTTATACATGAGTGCCCAATTAAAGAAATCACAAGTTCAAACCGTTTCTTCATTCATGTTTCATTTTCATATTTACATGGCATGTATTAAGGCAAGGAAATGAGGGAGAAGAGCAGGGGTACATAGTCATTTGCCTATCGCGGCAATCATAGTAACGACTTGCTCGGCCTCCACCAGTGGGAGAATTCGCGAGCCATACATGTCATCAACTCGGCCTCCACCAGTGGGAGAATCCGCGAGCCTAATAATCATTAACTCGGCCTCCACCGGGTAGGAGGATTCGCGAGCCTTTCATATCATAGTCTTTTCCCCCGCTCTGCACTTAATCATGGTTACATTTGCTCTTCATGTTCTTAACTAATCATAAACGTGGACATAATGCATAGACATGAAGTTCACAGAGAAAAGTCATACCATAAAGACAAACAAACATCCCGTAGCTTAACATCTTCGTACACAATTTCTTCATATCATGGAAATAACTAATCATAATCAACAGACTAACATCTCAATGATTTCCTAATACCCTTGCGGTGTAGGGCCCTAGTGGCCGGAAATCTTAATACATTCACTTACCTGGTTTCCTTAGCAATCCGAGCTTCTTCCCTTTAAAACTTCTTCACCTAAACATGTACATTACAGTAGTTAAAACAAAGGTCCTAATAGTTCTATTCATAAATCGTCCTAGGACTCTAATAGCTAAAGTTACTCGAATCCTCTGTTTGACACACTGCAGTCTGAAATCTGAAACTAGGTGGACAGGTTTTACCATTGATTAAATCCGAGTTGGTTACTTTGAAATGTTCAGAATCGATTTGGGATGACATTTCTACTCTCAGAAAGGGTCTTAAACTACTCGGCCACTGCTAAGAAAATTCCGAACTCAAATGCCGAGCTGAAAGCAGAACTTTAATCACTAATAAATGACTACATTGTCCATTCCATACCTCGGGTGCGGATTTGCAGAGAAAAGCAGGCTGAAACCAGCCGTCAGCAAGGGAAGATTCTGGTAGCCGAGAGCAAAAGCTTGGGAGAGAAGGAATCGCCGAGAGGGAATGTCGGCTACAGTGGTAATAAATGAGGTTTAAGGTTTCCACTTTCTATTTATACTCAACCCATCAATCTTAATTACAAAACTGCCACCCAACCTAGTTTTACTCTACTTGTAATAAATTTGTCTTAACATTAAATTTAAATCATAAAGGTTAAATAAGAGGGTGACAATGAAAATGGTCAGAAAATCACCTGGCCGAAATGTCGGGTGTTACATCCACCCCTCCTTAAACAAAATTTTCGTCCTCGAAAATTGCTCAAGCAAATAACTCTGGATAATTGTCCAACATCTCCTGCTGTCTTTCCCATGTGGCTTCTTCAATGCCGTGATTCGTCCATAAAACTTTTACCAATGGAATCTCTTTGTTTCTCAGAGTCTTGATTGTATATTCCAAAATCTGTATTGGTTTCTCCTCATACTCCAGTGTCGGCTCTAAACCAATATCTGATGGCTGGATGACTTGCATTGGATCACGCATGCACTTCCTTAACATTGACACATGGAAGACATTATGAACTTTATCCAATGATGGAGGCAGTTGCAGTCTGTAAGCTGTACTCCCGACTTTTGCCAAGACAGGGAAGGGTCCAATAAATCTCGGATTAAGTTTTCCTTTCTTGCCAAATCTTAAGACTCCCTTAAATGGTGACACCTTTAAGAATACTTCATCTCCTACTGCAAACTCGAGTTCCCTCCTCCTTTGATCTGCATAACACTTCTGTCGGCTTTGTGCAGTCATCATTCTTTTTCGAATAGTGGCAATCTTATCTGACATTTGCTGCAGAATATCGGGTCCAAGAAGTTTTGTTTCGCCAACCTCGTCCCAGTAAAGAGGTGACCTACATTTCCTACCGTACAGTGCTTCATAGGGTGCCATACCAATGGTGGACTGATAACTGTTATTGTAGGAGAACTCAACTAGCGGTAAATGTCTACTCCAAGTTGTCTGAAAGTCAAGTACACATGCTCTCAACATATCTTCGAGTATTTGAATAGTCCTTTCTGATTGGCCATCGGTCTGTGGGTGAAAAGCCGTGCTGAAAGATAACTTTGTACCTAATGTGCCTTGCAAACCCTTCCAGAATCGAGAGGTAAACCTGGGGTCACGGTCAGAAACAATGGATACCGGGATTCCATGCAATCTAATAATTTCCTGAACATAGAGATCAGCAAATTGGTCCATCGTATAGGTGGTCCTCACAGGTAAGAAATGGGCTGATTTTGTCATCCTATCAACCACAACCCAAATACAATCATGCCCTTTTGTCGTCTTAGGTAGTCCTACTACGAAATCCATAGCTATGTGTTCCCACTTCCATTCAGGGAATAGGCAACGGCTGAAGAGTACCTCCTGGACGTTGGTGCTCGGCTTTGACTTGTTGGCATACTAAACAGGACTCTACATACTTAGCAACATCCCTTTTTAGGTTAGGCCACCAGTACAGTAACTTCAGGTCTCGGTACATCTTGGTGCAGCCAGGATGTACAGAAAAGGAAGAGGAGTGCGCCTCAGCCAAGATCAACTTACGCAATTCCACATCATTAGGAATGCACCACCGATTCCTAAACCTCAGGATTCCATCCTTGGAGAGACTGAACTCGGAGGTGGTGTCTTTCAACTTATTCATCATGCTGATATTTTCCTCTGAATCCCTCTGTTGCGCATCCTTGATCTTTTCCAAAATTGTTGGTTGAATGGTTAACTCAGCGAGCAGGATTGATAACTCTGGAACTATCTCCAAGTCAAACATCTGAACTTCTGTTCTCAAAGGTATAGACATGGTTGAAACCACGGGCTGCATTGTTGTTGACATCCTACTCAATGCATCAGCTACAGAGTTAGCCTTCCCCGGGTGATACTTGATCTCAAAATCGTAGTCCTTGACAAATTCCAACCAACGTCTCTGTCTCATGTTCAACTCCTTCTGTGTGAAGAGGTACTTTAGGCTTTTATGGTCAGAAAACACCTCACATTGCTGTCCATATAAATAGTGTCTCCAAATCTTCAAAGCAAAAACAACAGCAGCTAATTCTAGATCATGAGTGGGGTAATTTTGCTCGTAATTCTTTAGCTGCCTAGAAGCATACGCTATAACCTTACCCTCTTGCATCAGAACACAACCTAACCCAACTTTAGACGCATCGCAGTAAACACTAAATTTTCCTCCTTCGGTTGGGAGGGTCAATACAGGGGCTGTTGTTAACTTCAGTTTCAATACCTGAAAGCTATCTTCACAGGCTCCGGTCCAAGAATACTTAATGTCCTTCTTCGTCAAACTCGTCAGGGGTTTAGCTATCATAGAAAATCCCTTGATGAACTTTCTGTAATAGCCTGCCAATCCAAGGAAGCTGCGGACTTCACTGGCATTCTTTGGTTGAGGCCAATCCTTTACTGCCTGAATTTTGGTCGGGTCCACAGATATGCCATTAGCAGAAACTACATGGCCAAGGAAATTAACCTTATCTAACCAAAACTCACACTTAGACAGCTTGGCATAAAGTTGATGCTCCTTCAATGTCGTCAAAACTACTTTCAAATGTTCTTCATGGTCAGCCACAGTTCGGGAGTATATCAGGATATCATCTATGAATACAATCACAAACTTATCCAAATACTCACGAAACACACGGTTCATTAAATCCATGAAGGCTGCAGGGGCGTTTGTCAATCCAAACGACATGACTAAGAATTCATAATGTCCATAGCGGGTTCTGAAGGCTGTCTTTGGTATATCTCCTTCTTTAACCTTCAGTTGGTAATAACCCGAACGTAAATCTATCTTTGAAAATACCTTAGCTCCTTGCAATTGGTCAAACAAATCATCAATCCTCGGTAAGGGGTACCTATTCTTGATGGTCAACTTATTTAGTTCCCTGTAGTCTATGCACATTCTAAAAGAACCATCTTTCTTCCTTACAAATAAGACTGGTGCACCCCAAGGAGAACTGCTGGGGCGAATAAATCCCTTGTCAACCAATTCCTGCAGTTGGACCTTCAATTCTTTCAACTCAACAGGTGCCATACGGTAAGGATTCTTAGATACAGGTGATGCCTCGGGGTATGTATCAATTACAAACTCTATTTCCCTATCAGGTGGTATACCCGGTAAGTCATCCAAGAATGCCTCGGGAAACTCTCGGACTATAGGAATATCTGTAGCTCAATTTTATTCTTCACCGATCATCTATTACACTAGCCAGGTAGCTCTCACAACCACTTCTCAGCATTCGGTGAATTTCTAGTGAGGATATAATTGGTATCTTACTTATTTTAGGAATAGCTTGGAAGGAATAATGATTACCATTTGGGGGTCTAAAATCAACTATTCCGGATCTACAACTTATTGTGGCATGATGCCTAAATAACCAATCCATCCCTAATATCACTTCATACCCTTTTATGTCAATAACAATTAGTTCCGCATAGAGGTTCCTATCCCCTAGGGACACAACGTCACCAATAACAATCTGTTCTGAATGTAGGGACTTCCCTGATGGTAACATAACACTATATGACCTTTCAGCTGGTAAAGATCCTATGTTATGATTGCATATAAACAAGGTTGATATAAACGAGTGTGTGGCCCCTGTATCTATGAGTGTATAAGCAGCGAAACCACAGATCATGATAGTACCTGATATGACTGTATGCTGAACAGCTCCCTCATCTTCCATCAACGCATACACTCTGGGTACAACTCTTGCACGATTCGGGTCTGGCGGCATGGGGCAGTCTCTAACTAAGTGTCCGGTCTTATCACACCTGAAACAACGGCCAGAAAGCAACTTGCACTCACCAGGGTGGTTCTTCTGACATGTAGGGCATAGAGGTGCCAGAGGTCTCTTTCCCTTTCCCTGGTCACCATTCAGGTTGAGGGGCCTTTTATTCCCTGCTGTTGTTGCTGTGGTCCCCGTTCTGTCGCGGCTGCCATCCTTTGTTCTGACGTGGTGGCGGCTGAATGTCCTTCATGAGTTTCTTTAGCTGTTCGCGCTGTGCATATGCCGTCATTTCTGCCTCTTGCAGCTCCAAGGCCTTAGCCGTCACTTCACCATAAGGTACATTATGTATCCCAGCAGTCTTCACTTTCATGTACAGACTTGGCTTCAGTCCTTGAACAAACTGATAAATCTTGTCTTCCTCATCCTCAATCATACGGGGAGCAAACCGTGATAAGGCATCAAATTCGCATATGTAATCCGTCACAGAGCCAGTTTGTCGAAGATTCATGAACTCCTTCTTCTTGTTGGCCGTACAGTCCTATTAAAGTACTTGTCAAAGAAGGCAGTCTTGAACATCCCCCAGGTCATAGCTTCGGCATTAGCGGTGTTCTGGATCGAGTCCCACCAATGCCTTGCACTTAACTCCAAATGAAAGACAGCATAGGTGACCTTATCCCCTTCATCAACCTTTGCATACTTAAACATGTCTTCTATCTTTCGAATCCACTCCTCAGCATGAATAGGATCTGAAACATACCCATTAAACACCGGGGGTCGAAGCCGGTGAAAGCGTTCACCCCCATGATCATGAGTTGCGTTAGTACTGGAGTTGCCTTGTTCTTCTCTAGCTGTCATCAGTCGTTCTATCTGGTGAGATTGGCGCATGACTAACTCAGTCAACTGAGCAATAGCATTGCTATCCTCATTGCTCTCTCTCTGTTGAACTCTAACCATTTTGGGATTCCTAGACAAATCATTACAGGTATAACTTAACTTAATCACATACATGAAATCATAAATACTTACAGTTGCTGAGGTGTGCTCAAGTGACAGTCAGTGCTGGAAGGCAGTCTGCAGAATCGGTTTTAGAACCTGGTTTTGCTCTGATACCATAATTGTAACGACCCCGGCCAGGAGCCGTCACGTTTTCATAATCTTTCATTAATCGTTTGCTTGACTTTTACTATTATTACATCTTTTCTATTCCTCGACAGACATTCACATTTTTGCATATTATATTATATCTTTTTTTTCTTTCCTAAACTGGAAACAGAGACGTAGAACCATCAAGGAAGACGAACCCTCTCGTGCTCGACTTCCTACGCCTCGTCGGCTCAAACTTTCACAGAGTCGAGCGACTAGACTCGGTCATCGGTTTCTTGACAAATTCGGGCAAAGGAGAAATGCCCTCAACTCTCTTAACATGATTCCACTCGGGTTTGCATGGGTTGCATGTGTTGGCAACCCTCAGAAATTTCATCGTCCGGTCATCACGTGCATTACGCGTGACTCGCTTAACACCGCCTAAAAGGGGACATCTTCCGGTGGGCACGTGGGCCTCGCGTGCTCAATTAAAACATCATCCGGTGACATCCACCGGTCACTAGACGACAAAATAACATTTACAATTTCCGATCGCTAATCGACAAAACACATGTCTACGTCTACCGGTCGCTAGACGACAAAATCTACTATTTTCTACGTCTAACGGGCGCTAGACCGACAAAACACATCCTACATCTACCGGTCGCCTAAACGACAAAACCACATTCTACCGTCTACCGGTCGCTAAACGACAAAACACATTCTACGTCTACCGGTCGCTAAACGACAAAACACATTCTACGTCTACCGGTCGCTAAACGACAAAACACATTCTACGTCTACCGGTCGCTAAACGACAAAACACATTCTACGTCTACCGGTCGCTAAACGACAAAACACATTCTACGTCTACCGGTCGCTAAACGACAAAACACATTCTACGTCTACCGGTCGCTAAACGACAAAACACATTCTACGTCTACCGGTCGCTAAACGACAAAACACATTCTACGTCTACCGGTCGCTAAACGACAAAACACATTCTACGTCTACCGGTCGCTAAACGACAAAACACATTCTACGTCTACCGGTCGCTAAACGACAAAACACATTCTACGTCTACCGGTCGCTAAACGACAAAACACATTCTACGTCTACCGGTCGCTAAACGACAAAACACATTCTACGTCTACCGGTCGCTAAACGACAAAACACATTCTACGTCTACCGGTCGCTAAACGACAAAACACATTCTACGTCTACCGGTCGCTAAACGACAAAACACATTCTACGTCTACCGGTCGCTAAACGACAAAACACATTCTACGTCTACCGGTCGCTAAACGACAAAACACATTCTACGTCTACCGGTCGCTAAACGACAAAACACATTCTACGTCTACCGGTCGCTAAACGACAAAACACATTCTACGTCTACCGGTCGCTAAACGACAAAACACATTCTACGTCTACCGGTCGCTAAACGACAAAACACATTCTACGTCTACCGGTCGCTAAACGACAAAACACATTCTACGTCTACCGGTCGCTAAACGACAAAACACATTCTACGTCTACCGGTCGCTAAACGACAAAACACATTCTACGTCTACCGGTCGCTAAACGACAAAACACATTCTACGTCTACCGGTCGCTAAACGACAAAACACATTCTACGTCTACCGGTCGCTAAACGACAAAACACATTCTACGTCTACCGGTCGCTAAACGACAAAACACATTCTACGTCTACCGGTCGCTAAACGACAAAACACATTCTACGTCTACCGGTCGCTAAACGACAAAACACATTCTACGTCTACCGGTCGCTAAACGACAAAACACATTCTACGTCTACCGGTCGCTAAACGACAAAACACATTCTACGTCTACCGGTCGCTAAACGACAAAACACATTCTACGTCTACCGGTCGCTAAACGACAAAACACATTCTACGTCTACCGGTCGCTAAACGACAAAACACATTCTACGTCTACCGGTCGCTAAACGACAAAACACATTCTACGTCTACCGGTCGCTAAACGACAAAACACATTCTACGTCTACCGGTCGCTAAACGACAAAACACATTCTACGTCTACCGGTCGCTAAACGACAAAACACATTCTACGTCTACCGGTCGCTAAACGACAAAACACATTCTACGTCTACCGGTCGCTAAACGACAAAACACATTCTACGTCTACCGGTCGCTAAACGACAAAACACATTCTACGTCTACCGGTCGCTAAACGACAAAACACATTCTACGTCTACCGGTCGCTAAACGACAAAACACATTCTACGTCTACCGGTCGCTAAACGACAAAACACATTCTACGTCTACCGGTCGCTAAACGACAAAACACATTCTACGTCTACCGGTCGCTAAACGACAAAACACATTCTACGTCTACCGGTCGCTAAACGACAAAACACATTCTACGTCTACCGGTCGCTAAACGACAAAACACATTCTACGTCTACCGGTCGCTAAACGACAAAACACATTCTACGTCTACCGGTCGCTAAACGACAAAACACATTCTACGTCTACCGGTCGCTAAACGACAAAACACATTCTACGTCTACCGGTCGCTAAACGACAAAACACATTCTACGTCTACCGGTCGCTAAACGACAAAACACATTCTACGTCTACCGGTCGCTAAACGACAAAACACATTCTACGTCTACCGGTCGCTAAACGACAAAACACATTCTACGTCTACCGGTCGCTAAACGACAAAACACATTCTACGTCTACCGGTCGCTAAACGACAAAACACATTCTACGTCTACCGGTCGCTAAACGACAAAACACATTCTACGTCTACCGGTCGCTAAACGACAAAACACATTCTACGTCTACCGGTCGCTAAACGACAAAACACATTCTACGTCTACCGGTCGCTAAACGACAAAACACATTCTACGTCTACCGGTCGCTAAACGACAAAACACATTCTACGTCTACCGGTCGCTAAACGACAAAACACATTCTACGTCTACCGGTCGCTAAACGACAAAACACATTCTACGTCTACCGGTCGCTAAACGACAAAACACATTCTACGTCTACCGGTCGCTAAACGACAAAACACATTCTACGTCTACCGGTCGCTAAACGACAAAACACATTCTACGTCTACCGGTCGCTAAACGACAAAACACATTCTACGTCTACCGGTCGCTAAACGACAAAACACATTCTACGTCTACCGGTCGCTAAACGACAAACCTTTCTTCATTCATGTTCATTTCATTATTTACATGGCATGTATTAAGGCAGGAAACGAGGGAGAAGGGCAGGGGTACATAGTCATTTGCCTATCGCGGCAATCATAGTAACGACTTGCTCGGCCTCCACCAGTGGGAGAATTCGCGAGCCATACATGTCATCAACTCGGCGTCCACCAGTGGGAGAATCCGCGAGCCATATAATCATTAACTCGGCCTCCACCGGTAGGAGGATTCGCGAGCCTTTCATATCATAGTCTTTTCCCCCGCTCTGCACTTAATCATGGTTACATTTGCTCTTCATGTTCTTAACTTAATCTAAACGTGGATAGGAAATGCAGACATGAAGTTCACAGAGAAAAGTCATACCATAAAGACAAACAAAACATCCCGTAGCTTAACATCTTCGTACACAATTTCTTCATATCATGGAAATAACTAATCATAATCAACAGACTAACATCTCAATGATTTCCTAATACCCTTGCGGTGTAGGGCCCTAGTGGCCGGAAATCTTAATACATTCACTTACCTGGTTTCCTTAGCAATCCGAGCTTCTTCCCTTTAAACTTCTTCACCTAAAACATGTACATTACAGTAGTTAAAACAAGGTCCTAATAGTTCTATTCATAAATCGTCCTAGGACTCTAATAGCTAAAGTTACTCCGATCCTCTGTTGGACACACTGCAGTCTGAAATCTGAAACTAGGTGGACAGGTTTTACCATTGATTAAATCCGAGTTGGTTACTTTGAAATGTTCAGAATCGATTTGGGATGACATTTCTACCTCTCAGACTTAAAAGGGTCTTTAAACTACTCGGCCACTGCTAAGAAATTCCGAACTCAAATGCCGAGCTGAAAGCAGAACTTTAATCACTAATAAATGACTACATTGTCCATTCCATACCTCGGGTGCGGATTTGCAGAGAAAAGCAGGCTGAAACCAGCCGTCAGCAAGGGAAGATTCTGGTAGCCGAGAGCAAAAGCTTGGGAGAGAAGGAATCGCCGAGAGGGAATGTCGGCTACAGTGATAATAAATGAGGTTTAAGGTTTCCATTTTCTATTTATACTCAACCCATCAATCTTAATTACAAAACTGCCACCCAACCTAGTTTTACTCTACTTGTAATAAATTTGTCTTAACATTAAATTTAAATCATAAAGGTTAAATAAGAGGGTGACAATGAAAATGGTCAGAAAATCACCTGGCCGAAATGTCGGGTGTTACAAATCATCTATGAATGTTAACATATAATGTGCCCCTCCCTTGGAAGGCACCTGTGCTGGTCCCCATAGATCTGAGTGAATATAATCTAGAATATCCTTTGAATTGTGAGTGCCCATAGCAAATTTGACTCTTTTTTGTTTTCCAACTAGACAATGCTCGCAAAACTGTAATTTATTGGTGCTCTGACCATTCAAAAGTCCCATTTTACTTAGTTCAGTCAAACCATTCTCACTCATGTGTCCCAGACGCATATGTCATAAACTGGTGAGATCTTCATCTGACAATAAAGTCTTAACAGCCACATCCCCAACAACTGTAGAACCTGGCAAAACATACAGATTTCTAGACTTTATTTGTCCTTTCATCATAACAAGAAAACCTCGACTGATCTTCAAAACTCCACCTTTATCGGTGTACTCGTACCCATTAATATCCAGAGTACTCAACGAGATCAGATTCCTCTGCATTTCGAGAACGTGTCGCACATCACCAAGTGTCTTGTCTACTCCGTCATACATTTTGATTCTCACTGTACCAATTCCTGCAATATTACATGATGCATTATTTCCCATTAATACAGCTCCTTTTGTCACAATTTTATAAGTTGAAAACCATTCTCGATTGAGACACATATGAAATGTGCAGGCCGAATCCAGAATCAATTCCTCAGATGACCTTGAGTTTTCCTTAGACATAATCAATAGATTACCTTCATCACTTTCATCTTAAGCAACAACTGCTTCACCAGAGTTCCCTGACTGTTTTCCATTTTGTTCACTTTGTTCTTTTCTCTTGTTTTGCAGCTGATAACACTCTGATTTTATATGCCCCTTTTTCTAACAGTACAAACAAATTTTGTTTCTATTCCTGGACTTTGACTCTGCCCCTTGAATTTTTTCTGCCATGACTATTTTTCTCCGACTTCTCTGTAGCTCTACCTCGAGTAACCAGTCCCTCGCCTTGATTTCCAGATCCAACTACAAGGTGCTTTATCATTTCCTTTGAAAGCAAAGCATCACAGACTTCCTTCAGGGTTAGCGTGTCATGACTATATAACATCGTGTCCCAAAAATTATTGTACAAAATAGGCAACGAGCATAACAAAATCAAAGCTAAATCCTCGTCATCATATTTGCATTCCAAAGTTTCCAAATCCGAAACTATCTCTTTGAATGCACACAAGTGTTCTTCGAGAGAAGATCCTCCTCTCATATGATGAAAATATAATTGTTGCTTCAAATGCAGCTTGCTCGTGAGAGTTTTATGTTGGCACAATTCTTCCAATTTGGACCATACTTCAGCAGCAAATTTTGCCTTCAACACATCCTCCAAAATTGAATTTGACAAGTGTAAACGAATCAGAGATAATGTTTTTCTGTCTCTTGTGAGTTTATCCGCCTCTGACCAAGACTCAGGCATATTATCAAAACCAAGTAACGTGTCATCTAATTCCATTTGAGCAAGTAGGTCTCGCATCTTTACCTGCCATATTAAACATTTTGCATTCCTATCCAACAAAGGAATATCATATTTTAATGATGTCATCTCTCAGAAATTCAGAATATTTTTCCAATAATATCTCAACCTTCCAAAAGAAACTTCAGAACCCCAAGATTTCACAAAAAATATATTGGACCACTTGCAATAGATTAAATCACAAATTTTGAAACCCAAAAAATATCACAAATTTCACTGTTGTTAGAGCAGGACAGATCCAGTGAGAGACTACACAATCAGAGCAAGCTGGCCGGTCGACTTACTGGGTGAAAGGTGGACTGCTGCTCGGAGATTGCTACTATTCTGAGTGACTGGAGTAGCGTCGGCGGCGGGGGTTCGTCTGAGATGTGCTCGGGGTGTTCTGAATGGAGATGGCAACAGTGGATAGTGCGCATGACGACGGTGACTCTGCTCAGTTGCTGACAGACGACGGCGCGGCATGCAAGCAGTCAGAGTTCTCGGCGACTCTCCTCGTCGTTCTGTCAGACGGTGGACGGCGACGCTTCTCGGCGAATGATGGCGGCTAACTTCTCTTCCTCTATTCTTTGCGGCGGACCATTCTTCTCTGTCGAAGAAGAACAACATAAAGAAAAACAAACATTTTTCCTTTTGTTTTGATTCTTCACAACTAAATCATCCGAAAAGAAAAAATAAATTCTTTTCTATTTTCCTTGTCCAACAAAATTACAATTTCAATTTCCAAAATTGTAAACTCCGAATCATTTAATACATTTGATAAATCAAACCTGATTATCGAAAACCTTCAACCTGAAGTTCTGATACCAATTGTTGAAAAGTCGAACTGAAACCGAAAAAGAAAAATGAGAAAATAGTGGACACCAAGATTTACGTAGAAACCCTAGAAGGAAAAAAACCACAGACAAAGGAGAAATCTGTAACACCCGACATTTCGGCCAGGTGATTTTCTGGCCATTTTATTTATCACCCTTTTATTTAACCTTTATGATTTAAATTTGATGTTAAGACAAATTTATTACAAGTTGAGTAAAACTAGGTTGGGTGGCAGAATTGTAATTAAGATTGATGGATTAAGTATAAATAGAAACAGGAACCTAAATCTCATTTTAAACCCTCACTGTAGCCGACACCCCTTCTCTCGGCGATTTCTTCTCTCCCGAGCTCCTGCTCTCTGTTACCGGCGTTCTCCCTCACTGACGACTATTTTCAGCCTGCATTTTCTCTGCAAGTTCGTACCCGAGGTCTGCAATAGACAATGTAGCTATCTGTTAGTTTATCAGCTCTGTTTTCAGCTCAGCATCTGAAACTTGGAAGTTTATCAATGGCCATGCCGTTTTAGAACATTTTAGAATCCGAGAGTAGTAATGTCAACCCGAATAGATTCTGGTCATTTTAAGTAACCTAACTCAGATTTAATCAATAGTAGACCCTCTTTGTTCTATTTTTGGATTTCAGATTCTGCACAGAGCTTTAGGCTAAGGATTCGGAGATGACTCTAGCTATTAGATTCTAGGATGACCTATGATTAGAACTTTTAGGATTTTATTTAACTACTGTAATGTGGAAATGTGTTAGGTGAAGAAGTTGAAGAGAAAGTGATCCAAGTTGCTAAGGATCCAGGTAAGTGAATGTATTAAGTTTCCGGCCAATAGGGCCCTACATCAAAGGATAAGTTAGATTTAGTGAACATTGTCTGCTATATGTTTGATGTAATGTCGATGGATATGGTTCTGTTATTCTCATGGTACTCCCCTGTCTTAGTTCGCATGATTAAGTGCATTTATGTTAGCATCATGTTTTACTTCTCAAGCATATGAAAATGGTTGTCTTCCGGCTGACGTCATCGGAAGAGGAGAATTGTTGTCTTCCGGCTGACGTCATCGGAAGGGGAAAAATGGTTGTCTTCCGGCTGACGTCATCGGAAGAGGAGAATTGTTGTCTTCCGGCTGACGTCATCGGAAGAGGAGAATTGTTGTCTTCCGGCTGACGTCATCGGAAGAGGAGAATTGTTGTCTTCCGGCTGACGTCATCGGAAGGGGAAAAATGGTTGTCTTCCGGCTGACGTCATCGGAAGAGGAGAATTGTTGTCTTCCGGCTGACGTCATCGGAAGAGGAGAATTGTTGTCTTCCGGCTGACGTCATCGGAAGAGGAGAATTGTTGTCTTCCGGCTGACGTCATCGGAAGAGGAGAATTGTTGTCTTCCGGCTGACGTCATCGGAAGAGGAGAATTGTTGTCTTCCGGCTGACGTCATCGGAAGGGGAAAAATGGTTGTCTTCCGGCTGACGTCATCGGAAGGGGAAAAATGGTTGTCTTCCGGCTGACGTCATCGGAAGGGGAAAAATGGTTGTCTTCCGGCTGACGTCATCGGAAGAGGAGAATTGTTGTCTTCCGGCTGACGTCATCGGAAGAGGAGAATTGTTGTCTTCCGGCTGACGTCATCGGAAGGGGAAAAATGGTTGTCTTCCGGCTGACGTCATCGGAAGAGGAGAATTGTTGTCTTCCGGCTGACGTCATCGGAAGAGGAGAATTGTTGTCTTCCGGCTGACGTCATCGGAAGGGGAAAAATGGTTGTCTTCCGGCTGACGTCATCGGAAGAGGAGAATTGTTGTCTTCCGGCTGACGTCATCGGAAGGGGAAAAATGGTTGTCTTCCGGCTGACGTCATCGGAAGGGGAAAAATGGTTGTCTTCCGGCTGACGTCATCGGAAGGGGAAAAATGGTTGTCTTCCGGCTGACGTCATCGGAAGGGGAAAAATGGTTGTCTTCCGGCTGACGTCATCGGAAGAGGAGAATTGTTGTCTTCCGGCTGACGTCATCGGAAGAGGAGAATTGTTGTCTTCCGGCTGACGTCATCGGAAGAGGAGAATTGTTGTCTTCCGGCTGACGTCATCGGAAGAGGAGAATTGTTGTCTTCCGGCTGACGTCATCGGAAGGGGAAAAATGGTTGTCTTCCGGCTGACGTCATCGGAAGGGGAAAAATGGTTGTCTTCCGGCTGACGTCATCGGAAGAGGAGAATTGTTGTCTTCCGGCTGACGTCATCGGAAGAGGAGAATTGTTGTCTTCCGGCTGACGTCATCGGAAGGGGAAAAATGGTTGTCTTCCGGCTGACGTCATCGGAAGGGGAAAAATGGTTGTCTTCCGGCTGACGTCATCGGAAGAGGAGAATTGTTGTCTTCCGGCTGACGTCATCGGAAGAGGAGAATTGTTGTCTTCCGGCTGACGTCATCGGAAGGGGAAAAATGGTTGTCTTCCGGCTGACGTCATCGGAAGGGGAAAAATGGTTGTCTTCCGGCTGACGTCATCGGAAGGGGAAAAATGGTTGTCTTCCGGCTGACGTCATCGGAAGGGGAAAAATGGTTGTCTTCCGGCTGACGTCATCGGAAGAGGAGAATTGTTGTCTTCCGGCTGACGTCATCGGAAGAGGAGAATTGTTGTCTTCCGGCTGACGTCATCGGAAGAGGAGAATTGTTGTCTTCCGGCTGACGTCATCGGAAGGGGAAAAATGGTTGTCTTCCGGCTGACGTCATCGGAAGAGGAGAATTGTTGTCTTCCGGCTGACGTCATCGGAAGGGGAAAAATGGTTGTCTTCCGGCTGACGTCATCGGAAGGGGAAAAATGGTTGTCTTCCGGCTGACGTCATCGGAAGGGGAAAAATGGTTGTCTTCCGGCTGACGTCATCGGAAGAGGAGAATTGTTGTCTTCCGGCTGACGTCATCGGAAGAGGAGAATTGTTGTCTTCCGGCTGACGTCATCGGAAGGGGAAAAATGGTTGTCTTCCGGCTGACGTCATCGGAAGAGGAGAATTGTTGTCTTCCGGCTGACGTCATCGGAAGAGGAGAATTGTTGTCTTCCGGCTGACGTCATCGGAAGAGGAGAATTGTTGTCTTCCGGCTGACGTCATCGGAAGAGGAGAATTGTTGTCTTCCGGCTGACGTCATCGGAAGAGGAGAATTGTTGTCTTCCGGCTGACGTCATCGGAAGAGGAGAATTGTTGTCTTCCGGCTGACGTCATCGGAAGGGGAAAAATGGTTGTCTTCCGGCTGACGTCATCGGAAGAGGAGAATTGTTGTCTTCCGGCTGACGTCATCGGAAGAGGAGAATTGTTGTCTTCCGGCTGACGTCATCGGAAGAGGAGAATTGTTGTCTTCCGGCTGACGTCATCGGAAGAGGAGAATTGTTGTCTTCCGGCTGACGTCATCGGAAGGGGAAAAATGGTTGTCTTCCGGCTGACGTCATCGGAAGGGGAAAAATGGTTGTCTTCCGGCTGACGTCATCGGAAGGGGAAAAATGGTTGTCTTCCGGCTGACGTCATCGGAAGGGGAAAAATGGTTGTCTTCCGGCTGACGTCATCGGAAGAGGAGAATTGTTGTCTTCCGGCTGACGTCATCGGAAGGGGAAAAATGGTTGTCTTCCGGCTGACGTCATCGGAAGGGGAAAAATGGTTGTCTTCCGGCTGACGTCATCGGAAGGGGAAAAATGGTTGTCTTCCGGCTGACGTCATCGGAAGGGGAAAAATGGTTGTCTTCCGGCTGACGTCATCGGAAGGGGAAAAATGGTTGTCTTCCGGCTGACGTCATCGGAAGGGGAAAAATGGTTGTCTTCCGGCTGACGTCATCGGAAGAGGAGAATTGTTGTCTTCCGGCTGACGTCATCGGAAGAGGAGAATTGTTGTCTTCCGGCTGACGTCATCGGAAGAGGAGAATTGTTGTCTTCCGGCTGACGTCATCGGAAGAGGAGAATTGTTGTCTTCCGGCTGACGTCATCGGAAGAGGAGAATTGTTGTCTTCCGGCTGACGTCATCGGAAGAGGAGAATTGTTGTCTTCCGGCTGACGTCATCGGAAGAGGAGAATTGTTGTCTTCCGGCTGACGTCATCGGAAGAGGAGAATTGTTGTCTTCCGGCTGACGTCATCGGAAGAGGAGAATTGTTGTCTTCCGGCTGACGTCATCGGAAGGGGAAAAATGGTTGTCTTCCGGCTGACGTCATCGGAAGAGGAGAATTGTTGTCTTCCGGCTGACGTCATCGGAAGAGGAGAATTGTTGTCTTCCGGCTGACGTCATCGGAAGAGGAGAATTGTTGTCTTCCGGCTGACGTCATCGGAAGAGGAGAATTGTTGTCTTCCGGCTGACGTCATCGGAAGGGGAAAAATGGTTGTCTTCCGGCTGACGTCATCGGAAGGGGAAAAATGGTTGTCTTCCGGCTGACGTCATCGGAAGAGGAGAATTGTTGTCTTCCGGCTGACGTCATCGGAAGAGGAGAATTGTTGTCTTCCGGCTGACGTCATCGGAAGAGGAGAATTGTTGTCTTCCGGCTGACGTCATCGGAAGAGGAGAATTGTTGTCTTCCGGCTGACGTCATCGGAAGAGGAGAATTGTTGTCTTCCGGCTGACGTCATCGGAAGGGGAAAAATGGTTGTCTTCCGGCTGACGTCATCGGAAGAGGAGAATTGTTGTCTTCCGGCTGACGTCATCGGAAGAGGAGAATTGTTGTCTTCCGGCTGACGTCATCGGAAGAGGAGAATTGTTGTCATTCGGTAGATGGTCCACCACCGAGCGAGTTTAATGGGTCACGTGTTAAGCTCATGCTCACCGGAAGATGTGAACTCTAAGCTTGTCGTTTAGCGATTGGCTGAAGTGCTTGCATGGCTCGCCGGCAGATGCTATGCACTTCATTAAAGTTACGTTTTCAAAAAAAAAAGAGTACAAAAATGAATTTAAGTTTAAGTAAGGTCAAGAATTTCGTGACGGTCCTCCTCGGGTCGTTACAAAATCCCTATGTAAAATCAAGGTACAATGAGTTTTGCTGGTCAAACATAAATTTATACATAAACATAAAACCCTAATCATATTGAGATTTACAACGTGGGCCGAACCGGCTTTGCCCAGTCAAAAATCGGGTCACACCGAAACTAACAGCTTCATACAAGAGACAATTGGTGAATGTCTTAGGTGTCTGGAGAGGCAAATAGTTTTGATTTAATGGTTGCTACCCCGAGAGAGATATTTGGATTTAAAGGATTTTGAAGTAGAATGGATGTGTTTTTATTTCTTAACTCATTTAGAGTTTATGTAGGATATATTGAACAAGGATTTTTAGTTTGATGTGATATTTGGGCATACTTTCAACTTAATTCAAGCATATTTACTTAGCATATCCCACCTAAGGATGTTGAATTTTTTTCCTTTCTTGTACAGTCAGGCATGCTGTTTTGTTCTACAAAGTTAGGTCTCCAAGAAGTTTATGACTGGATGGTACTGGCTCTACCCTTGCTAAACTTTTTCATTGTCAATAACTTTCTATCATTATCATATTTAAGGCATTGTTTGTGATGTCTGCAGTGTGGTTCTTTTCCTTGTCGCAGTTACCTTTTTCATTATTTAGTGGTTTATTGAAATTGTTAATGGTTTCTTCAGTCTAATCTATGACAGGCTTGGTGTAGACATATTTTGTAAGGTTTTACTGCATTTAATTGTTCAAGTGATGCAAAATGTTTTGTGTTAATACTTTTTGTATTAAGTTGCTTTGAGTCATCATACTTTGTTCGATTGCTGATGTATCAAATATTTGATAAGTGATAAATATCTATTGAATACACAAGTGAGAGATTTAACGAAAAAGGTACACAACAACAAAGATGCAACCTAAAGAGAAATAGCGTAGAAGTTCGTTCGGCAGCTATTGACATCCAACTTTAGGATTTCCTGAAGGAGAAGAGTTGTTGGGGTAAGTGTCTAACTCAGTAAGGGATATAAATGGTAAACATTAAAATTAAACTTGTTTACCAATTTAATTATGTTTTGAATCGATGATGTAGTATACCATAAAACACGTTGTATACATCGACAGCTATATAAAGAAAATAAGCTCACATCGTTACTTATCATAAAATGGTGAACAGTGAGAAAGAACTGTCACTCATGAATCATTCTCATTCAAACCACAGAAAGGTGCAGCCTGCAAACTAAAACACCTCATGAGCTCGAAGAAAGAATCATAACGGCCATCCGAAGATCGAACCACGTCACATCAATAAACACCTTGGCCATGTTTAGGGTATCGGTGCTCAAGGAATGCATCATCACCGCCCTACCATCATCATTGTACAAACAAACATCCTTACGCGACAAAAGAGGTCTAGGAATAACCCCAAGATGCTTTAACTTACCAAGTAAAGTATCAGGTGGTTAATCCCAACAATAAAAGTAAACAATCCAGAAATATCGTGCAAGATTATGTTGAAAAAAATACAACTAATATAGAAAACTGACGTGTTGTCGAATAATCCCCGTCGAGGTTCAATTGTAGGTGGCAACCCACCAAAATAGAGTTTGAAAATGAATACAATGTTAAGTATAGAAAAAGAAATCTCTTACCTCAATGTCGACTACCGTTCTTATCAACAAGAGCTTCAATTTCCCTAGTGATTGTTTCAAAGTCTGAAAAGTCATCCATAAAAATAAAATATCCTCGTTAAATAATTAGGTAAAGTGGAAGAAGAAGAAAGAAGTAAAAACGAGAAAAAGAAGATCAGACTCAGGTCTAGTCTAGTTTGGTTCTTCGGGTTTGTAACACCCCTAATACTGTACCCCTTTTTACCCGTATAAATTTTTCATTTTACTTTACACTTTATAGACTTTAAATCTAATGCTAAACAGAATTGAAATCGAAACCGAAACCGGAATCGAAATCGAAGTTTGTTTGGTAAATCATTTAAATCATAAACTAAAATAATTTAAATAAAATTTGAAACATTTAAATATTTAATGAAAAGTAAAGCAGGGCAGAATCGGAACTCGGCTGACAAAAGGAGTCAGCGATCGATCTCTGTAAACTACAGAGACCGATCGCTGCATGCATAATAGCAGCAAGCGATCGATCTCTGTAGTTTACAGAGATCGATCGCTGCATGCTTGCATGCAGCAAGCAATCGATCGCTGCATGCTTGCATGCAGCAAGCAATCGATCGCTGCTGCATACATCAAGGGCAGCGATCGATCTCTGCTGAAAAGCAGAGATCGATCGCTGCACTCTATGCAGCGATCCTCCTTTTCCTTCGAGACTTTAACACTTCAAACATTTCAGCTTCAAACACTTCAAACATTTCTGCTTCAAACACATTTATTTGTTCTCTGGAATCCGATCTCCAGAGAGCAAATCACCTTCTTCCCCTTTCACCAGTAATCACCATACTCACAATACGCACTCAACCGATTAAAACATAACCTAAACTCAATCGACTCGCTTCGGAACTTTGCGAAGTCCAAACGCGTGGATAGCTCTAAAACCGAGCTATCCTTAACAACCTGCAAACAACATTTAAGCTTAATTTAAACAACCAAACAGTTCCAGAATTTCTATAACGTTTAAATAACGGTTCTAAACCAAAACATTTTATAACGTTCATCAAACAGTTTAAACCAAAACGTTTTACATACAATTACCAAAACGTTATCTTATCCCTATCCAGATCCAAACAACCTAAATATTCTATACAGTTATCAGATCACACATCCCAAAATAACCCCAGAGTCCATACATACATCCCCACAGGTCGTATCGCGCCTCGACTGCCCAGCGCACTCCCACGAGCATCATCCATCAACTGCCTCCGACATCAGGAGGAGGAACGTCGTCCTCACCTGGATCTACGTCACCTAGCAGATCACCTACACCATACAGACACATATGAGATATTGAAATCTCAGTAAGCTACGTAAATGCAGATGCATGCGTGCGTATGCCATTCAGAAATCATGCTCAGATTCAGATTACAGATACAGAATTACAGATTACAGATTCATTACGTCACAGACAGACAGAATTGTCACCGAAACCTCTACCCACTAAGCGGAGAGGGCCCATCCAGCGGTCGGACTACCCTTTCCACCTAGAGAGGGGGGGTACACGCTTGCAACACGCACAGCCGTGCCTGAGCCCCATCCCGCGTGACCAGAAACAGACAGATTACGTTTATTCATTCAGATTTCGTTACAGATTTCATTTCAGATATACGTTCCTTTTCTTAAAAACACGTGCAGAAATTCCTTTTCATGACTTTCGAAAACCGTGATGCATGAACAGTTCATATCAGCGGAAAGTAAACAAACAGTTCATATCAGCAGACAATATAACATAACCTATGAACAATTAACCTAACTACCCAACCTAAACAACGTAAAACAAGGAACCCTCAAGGATCCTTGATACGACGACGAAGTATGGTGTAGACCTTTCGGTCAAGCAAGTCACGAGAACTTACCTTGAGTGCGCTGGATCTCAAGCTTCGTCCACTGGAGTCGTGTGTCTGAGGCAAAACACGATATTTGTCGTTAAACCCAATTTAAACGATTAAGTGTCCAAACTAATAAAATCCTTAATTTAACAAATCGAAGCTTTTAAACAACGACACAACGCTCGATAAATCTGGAAATCCATATTACGAGTTATTTCCGAAAACCCGAAAATTCTATAATTTATACTTTTTTACAAATTTGTTTATCTTCGTCCAATAACGTCCAATACGTTCGATATATACTTAATCAAGGCTAACCTATTAATTACGAACCCTAATTCGCGTTTTTCGTCGAAACCCTAATTGAAACCCTAACCCTAAATCGAACCGAAAACTCGAAATAAACGCTCAGAGATTGGGGCTACATATCGAGGGTTGCGAGAGGAGAAGAAACCGTGAAGGACGGAAGAGAAACGGAGTTCGAACGAAGTCGGAACGACGTGAGAACGCCGGCGGCCGAGAGAAGAAACCTTCTCTGTTCGTGCGTTCCAGAGAGAAAAGAGAGAAGAGAGAGCAAAGTGAGGGAAAAAGAGTGATTTTGTGTTATTTATTAAAATGGATTTGCAAATTACCATTTTGCCCTTCTTACTTAAATCTATTTGTTTCATCCTTCGTTTCGTTAATCGTCCAACTATTCAGATTCTCGAAAGTTCCATATTTTGCCAATAACTTCTATTCATTGCCAGGGATTTATTAAAACTGTCCGTTCGCAATTTGGACCTCGTTCGCTATTTTTACGAGAACGTCTTTTACATTACGAAAAGTGTATTTACTCGGAATGTAGTGTTTGATCTCCGAAAATTCCCGTAATTTCCTTAAAATTCTTATTATTTGTTAGAATCGTAATGACGCTTTCTTTTTGTGAATCGGACCTGATTTGACATATTTACCAAAAATGCCATTAAATAAGGAAATGATAATATAACATAATATATAATCAAAGGTCCGTACAAACCGGATATTACAGGGTTGGCCCAACCTTGCCCGACCTATCGAGCTTGGGTCTGGCCCGGCCTGCAGCCACATTGCAACGTTGATTGGCGCCACGATTCGGTTGGCGCAATTCTGCAGTTCGGGCAATTTTCTCCGCTATTTCTTCTCTACATCACATTTCCAACAAGTTTCCTAAAACAAATATACTAAAGACCATAATCGTCGAATTTGGAGTCCAATTGGTCAACAATCACTCCCCCTCCCTCACGTTTTCTCTCTCTTCAACGCCGCTCCAGCAGAACAAAAGAGGTTTATCCCTTTATTTGTTTATTTAAAATAAAATTATAATTTAATAAAATATTATATATTTATAAAATATCAATATCTTTATATATATTTACTTAAATCGTGTCGATTTCCCAATTTGACGCATTTACGAACGTTACTAAAAAATCGACACGTACCAACTCTAACGTGTCAATTGATAACCCTCCACATTTAAATTTTTACTTCATGATACCCAAATTCACAAATTTTGACCAATTGACTAAAAATATCAACGTGGAATAAAACAACAATTTTTGTCAAACTCTATTGATTTGACTTCCAGTCAAAGTGAAAAATTTTCACACATAAAATTTTACATTATTAAAATTTTAGATTTCACAGTTTGCCATCCCTTTAAGAAATTTCGTCCTCGAAATTTCAAAATAGACCAAAACGACTTTTTAAACAAGTTAGGGTACTTGTGTTTCATTTCTGACTCAAGTTCTCATGTATCTTCCCGTTTAGTATGATTTCTCTATAGTACTCGAACTAAAGGAATTTCTTTTTGTCTAAGCACTCAAAGCTCTCGATCTAAAAACTTCTCAGGTTCCTCCTTATACGATATGTCTGTCTGGATGGGAAGATCAACCCATAAGATAACAGAGTTTGAATCAGGTGTGTATTTTCCCAATTGGGATATATGAAACACATCATGAATCTACACAAGCTAAGGTGGTAGATTGAGCTTAGCAACATGTCCAATCCTTTCGAGAATTTTAAATGGCCAATATACTTTGGAGCTAGTTTTCCTTCCACTCCAAATCGGCTAACTCCACGTCTAGGATGCACCTTAAGAAATACAAAATCTCGTCCATCAAAATCGACCCCACACCTCTTAAATCTGCATAACTTTTCTGTCAGCTTTGCACAGCCCTCAACCTTTCTTGAATTTGCTGGATCTTTTTTCTTAGTTTCTTTAATTATTTCAGGACCAAGAGATACTCGATCCTCTGCTTCAGCCCAACACAAAGCTGAAAAACACGGTCTCCCATATAACGCCTCCAATGGAGAGACAACAATACTAGTCTGAAAACTATTATTATAAACAAATTCAACTAATGGTAGATACTTAATCCAGCTACCCCCGAAATCTAATATGCAAGATCTTAACACATCTTCCAATATCTTGATAGTTCTCTCTGGCTATCCATTTGTCTTAGGATGATGTGTTGTACTAAATTGACTTTTAGAACCACGCTCTTTTTGGAAGGTTTCCCAAAATACAGATGTAAACCTAGGATCACAGTCTGATACAATACTTAAAGGTATTTCGTGAAGACAAACAATATTTTCCATATACAATTTACTAAGCTTGGTCAAAGAAAAGTCTATCTGAGCTGAAATAAAGTGAGATGACTTAGTCAAACGATCCACAATGACACACACAACGTCTAATTTCTGAGGAGTTCTAGGAAAACCCGTAACAAAATCCATTGTTATTCTATCCCACTTGTTAGGATTAGACGCCCTAATCCACCTGTAACGAACGATCGAGAAAATAAAAAAATAAAAAAATACAGATTTATAGTGGTTCACTCTTGTTGTGAGAGCTACGTCCATTGGCCGCTGACAGATTTCACTAAGAGCGAAAAATGAGTTACAACAATTTTTGCCTCACACTCTCAGACTTTTTACGATAACCTAAATACGCCTTTATATAATAGATGAATTAGGGTTACAGAATAACAGGGTCAATATGACCAAAATACCCACAAACCTAGAATAGGCTCCATAACTCAACAATCTCTCACTTGGAGACTAATCTCATCATCTCTCCATCTGTAGTGGCTTCATTTCAATATCTCATCCAAGAAGTCCAACTGAAGTTGCACACAACTTCAGCTTCTCACTCGTCATAGCTTTCATCAACATATCAGCTGGATTCTAACTCCCTGGGATCTTCTCAAGTGCTAGTACTCCATCTTCTAAGGCGAATTTGATGAAGTGATAACGCGCCTGTATATTCTTTGTCTTGCCATGATAAACTGCGTTCTTTGCCAAATGGATGACACTTTGGCTGTCACAATACAATACACTGCCATCGTAGTTTTGGCCTAACTCGCGTAAGAAAGGCTGTAACCATATCATCTCCTTCGCGGCTTCTGTCACTATAATATACTCGGCGTCACAACTAGAAAGAGCGACTACATCTTGAAGTCTCGAAGCCCAACTAATTGTGGTGCCACCGAAAGTGTAGACGGAACCAATCTTGCTCTTACTACTGTCAATATCACCACCGTTATCAGCATCAACGTATCCATCCAAGCCCAAATCTGACTTTCAAAAACATAGAGCGAATCCCGAACTACCCTTCAAGTATCACAAGATCCACTTTACGGCTTTCTAATGTTTCCTTCTTGGATTACTCATAAACCTGTTGACAACTCCCACTGCATGTGCAATGTCTGGTCATGTGCAAACCATTGCGTATATAAGACTACCAACAGCAGAGGCATATGGAACATTAGCCATGTGGTCCTTCTCTTCATCTGTTGAGGGTGACTGATCTTTGGATAGTCTGAAAGGACTAGCCAACGGTGTAGTGACTGGCTTAGCATCGTGCATCTTGGACCTGCTAAGAACTTTCTTCACGTACTCTTCTTGTGAGAGTTTGAGAACCTCCTTATCCCTGAAAATCCTTATCCCAAGAATTTGTTTTGTAGCACCCAAATCCTTCATTGCAAACTCCTTAGATAACTTCCTCTTCAGCCTGTCAATCTCATGCAAGCTTGCTCCAGCAATCAACATATCATCAACGTAAATGAGCAGAATAATATAGGAATTATCAAACACTTTGATGTAGCAGCAATGATCAGCTTCACATCTCACAAAATTATTACATTTCATGAAACTATCAAACCTTCTGTAACATTGCCTTAGAGCTTGTTTCAAGCCGTACAAGCTCTTCTGAAGCTTACACACATGCTCATCTTTATCTTTCACCTCAAAACTTTGTGGTTGCTGCATGTAGATCTATTCATCTAAATCACCGTGAAGAAAAATAGTTTTCACGTCCATCTGATGAAGATGAAGATCTTCTTTCAAAACCAAACCCAAGACAGTTCTGATCGTCGTCAACTTCACCACTGGTGAGAAAATCTCGGTGTAATCAATACCTTTCTTTTGTTGGAAACCTTTGACAACCAATCTAGTCTTGTACCTCTTGCTCCCACCATGTTCTTCTTTGATCCGGTGAACCTACTTGTTGTGCAGTGCTTTCTTACCCTTCGGTAACTCAGTCAATTGCAAAGTTTGATTTGATTTCAAGGAGTTCATCTCATCTTTCATGGCTGCCTCCCACTTAATCGAATCATCAAACTATGCTGCTTCCTCATAACATTCTAGTTCGTCTGCGTCGGTCAGCAGGATGTAATTAAGAGATGGATACCATCTATGGACTGGTTTGTTGATTCTAGATGATCTTCTCAGTTTTGCAATCGGCATTTGCGGATTTACCTCTGAAGCCACATTCTCGTCAACTTCTTCTTCAACAACACCCTATTTTCTTCAACAGTCGGAGTATTATCAGCTGAAAAATCTCTCAAGTTGACCACAGTAAACTCTTTCAATACAGAACTCCCACTGTCAGAAGTCTGACTAACAACATCTTTGTAAAAGACCTGTTCGTTGAAGATGACGTTCCTGCTGCGAATGATCTTTTGATTTTGATTATCCGAGAACCGATAACCAAACTCGGTGTCACCATAACCAATAAGAAAACACTTATTAGATTTTGGATCAAGCTTGCTTCTATCAAAATCATCAATATGAACATATGATAAGCAACCAAACACTTTCATAAAAGAAAAATTTACCTTTTTACTGCTCCAAGCTTCTTTTTAAATTTTGAAATATAGAGGCATATAGGGTCTTCTGTTGACCAGATAGGCTGCAGTGTTGACTGCATTTGTCCAAAAGGTTTTAGGCAGCCCGGAGTGCAATCTCATGCACCTTGCACGTTTATTCAGCGTTCTGTTCATCCTTTCGGCTACTCCATTCTCTTGAGGTGTTCGAGGAATATTCTTTTCTATATTGATCTCATTCACAACACAATACTCTTTGAAATCGGTGTTGTACTCGCCTCTGTTGTCTGACCTCAAACATTTCACCTTCAGATTCGTTTCATTCTCAACAAAAGTCTTCCACTTCTTGAAAACACTGAATACATCAAATTTGTTCTTCATAAAGTATACCCATACCTTTCTTGTTAAATCATCTATGAATGTCACGTAATAGGATGATCCCCCAAGAGAAGAAACGGGTGCGGGTCCTCACACATTAGTGTGTACCAATTCTAGTCTTTTCTTTTTCAGCTCATTCCCAACCTTTAGGAAACTGACACGTTTTTGTTTCCCAAAAATGCAGCTTTCACATAGCTGATGCTCAACAGACTTCAGCTCCGGAATCTGACCATTCTTGACAAGAAGCTTCATTCCTTTCTCGCTCATGTGGCCCAACCTACAATGCCACAAATCTGTGTTCTTCGAGTTATCAACAACAGTAATTGTATCTCTGCATGTAGAAGTCATGTATAAGATTCTTATTCTGTGACCTCGAGTGATGACCATCGCTCCTTTAATTACCTTCCAATCACTGTTTTCGAAACTGACATTGTGACTTTCACCACCAAGCTGTCCAACTAAAATCAGATTTCGCATCAACCCTGGCACGTATCTCACTTTACCGATCTTCCAAACAAAATTGTTTGTCATCTTCAGTTTGATGTCACTGATGCCCACACTGTCAAGTGGCTCACCATCTATAAGGTAGACTTTTTCATAGTTTCCAGTCACATAATTCTTCATTAATTCTTTGTGTTCGGTGGTGTGAAACGATGCTCCCGAGTCCAAAACCCATGAGTCTATCGGGTTGTCGACTGAAAGAAGCAAAACATCAATGATATCTACCGTTACTGCATTTGCTCCATCACCTTTGTCATTTATGTTCTTCTTCGGTGATCTGCAATCCTTCTTCATGTGACCCTGCTTGCCATAATTCCAGCACTCAAGTGTTCGTTGGGACTTGGACTAACCTCTTCCATTCTTTGACTTGGATCTGTTTCTACCCCGGTTGGAGTTTCTCTCATTATTTCTACTTCTCTTTTCAACATTCAAAGCTAAACCTTTCGAAGTTTCACCAGAATCAATCTTACGAACCTCCTCAGCAACAATGTGATGCCTCACATTGGTGAATACCAATTTAGCACTTCCAACTGAGTTACTAACTGCTGCCCTCATAGACTCCCAGCTATTTGGTAGAGACGCCAACAAAATTAAGGCACGAACTTCATCCCCAAAATCAATTTCCACATATAGCAATTGATTCACAATCGTATTGAATTCATTTAAATGCGCTGCGATAGAAGTACAATCAATCATATTTAAATTAAAAAGCTTATTCATAAGAAATATCTTATTATTCGCGGAGGGTTGCTTTTACATATCAGACAGAGCCTTAACCAGACTCGCGGTGGTCTTCTCCTTCGCCATGTTTTGAGCAATGCTTTTGGCTAGCGTCAATCGGACGACTCCTAAAACATGTCTGCCAAGAAGATTCTATTAATCGTCTTCTATCTTCTCTGGTTTCGCACTCAAAGGAAGATGAATTTTTTTTTTCGTACAAGTAATCCTCCATTTGTATTCTCTAGAATGCAAAACCTGTCCCATCAAATTTCCCAATACCGTGTTATGTGCTATCGTTTCCTGCCATCATTATCAATAATCAATGCCCAAAAAAACAAATATTTCTAGATCAATTATTCAACCCTAATAATCAATCTCAGTAGATCCGCCAAATAAATTATCCAAGCCCAAAATATCTAAAACAATAAAATATTGCACCCAAAAATCAGATACTTCCCACGAAAAACTTACTAGTCGATCTCCCAAATCAAACCCTTTTTTCAAATTGTAATAAAATAAATAAATTTTGATTTTATTGGGTCAAAGTCAATCACAATGAAATTCCAAGGAGGAAACTGTTCCTGCTTCGCAACGAATTTCTGAACACCAAGAAATTCCAACCAGTTCTTCTCTGTGAAACTTTGCAGAATGGGATTGTCGGCAGTGTGATCAGTAGTGCTTCTCTTTTCTTAAAAATCAAGCTCGGTTTTACTGATCAGAAACACCGCTGAACAATGGGATTGCAGGCACAGGCAGTTTCTAATCGGAGCAATGGCCAGAGCAAATACGCACGGTGGTTCTGCGAACGGGTCGACGACAGATAGTTCTTCTTAGCGCGTGACGGTTTGAGCTCAGAGAGGCGGCTGAAAAGCTTTTTCACAGACTGCAGTCGGTTGGTTGCACAGGCGTCAAACTTCTTCTTCGTCGGACGGGGTGCGACTTCTGCTTCTGGTCTTCGATTCGCGTGGGCTTCGGCTAGGGAAAAACAAAACAGAAGCTTCTCTGTTCTTCCTCTGTTATTCGCGACGAGAAGAACACAACAAAAGAAAAATTCTCTTTTGTTTTATTTCTTTTTTTTTGTCAGTTTCCTTTTCCTCCAAAATTGCAATTTCACTTACCGAAATTGCAAACCTAAAATTGATCGATACCTTCAAAAAATCAAATCTTGATTTTCAAAAAATAGTTTCAACCTAAAGCTCTGATACCAGTTGTTAGGATTAGACGCACTAATCCACCTGTAACGAATGATCGAAAAAATACGAAAAGAAAAAACACACAGTGGTTCACTCTCGTTGTGAGAGCTACGTCCACTGGCCGCTGACAGATTTCACTAATAATAAAAAATGAGTTACAACGATTTTTACCTGATACTCTTAGACTTTTTACGATAACCTAAATACGCCTTTATATAATAAACGAATTAGGGTTACAGAATAACAGGGTAAATATGACCAAAATACCCCAAACCTAGAATAGGCTCCATAACTCAACACCACTTCCATTCTAGAATAGGTAAAGCTTGTAACAACCTTGCAGGTTTCAAATATTCGGCTTTGACCTGCTGACAGGTTAAACATTTAGCCACGTACTCTACCACATCTCTTTTCATACCTACCCACCAATATTGTTGCTTTAGATCATGATACATTTTCATACTTTCAAGGTGAATAGCAAATTTGGATTTGTGGGTTTCTACAAGAATAGCTTGCCTTAATTCCAAATTATTGGGAACTACCACAATACCCTGATATAAAACAACTCCTTCAGCATTACCATCCAATCATCTAGTTGTTCCCCATTTAGCAATCGGCCAAGTATAATTGCTAGCTCATCCTCTTGTTGTTGTAGTTTCATAGTTGTCAGAAGTAATGATGATGTAACAATCACATTAAACGTAAAAGCTACATCTCCACACTCATAATACTGAAGATTAAAATCATCAATAGTCATCGAACATTTCCACTCATCAAATACCAAGCAATCAAGTGATCATTGGTGTTTGGCTTAGGGCATCAGCCACCATATTTACCTTCCAAAGATGATACTCCAAACTGAAATCATAATATTCTAAATAATCCATCAGTCTGTGTTGTCTCAAATTTAAATCTCATTGAGTGAAGAAATATTTTAAACTCTTATGATCTAGAAAAATCTAAAATATTGCTCCATATAGACAACTCCTCCAAATTTTTAAAGCAAAAATAATTTCAGTCAACTCTAAATCATTTATTGGATAATGCCGCTCGTGAGCTTTCAATTGTCGTGAGGCATATGCAACTACCTTTCCTTGTTGCATCAAAACACCACCAAGTCTAATTCCCGATGCATCTGTATAAACTTCATAGGACTGTTCATTATTAGGAACTGTCAGAATTTGTGCACTTGTCAACCTGGTCTTTAATTCTTCTAACATATTTTGACAACTATCATTCTACTCATATTTTACTCCTTTATGGGTCAATTTGGTCAAGGGTGCAGCTATCAAAGAAAATTTTGCCACAAAACGACGATAGTAGCCAACTAAACCAAGAAAACTACAAACTTCTGTCACATTCTTTAGTGGTTGCCATTTGCAAAATTGCCAGAATTTTTGCAGGATCAACAAAAATCTCATCACTCGGAACTACGTGTCCAAAAAATTTAACTTCTGACATCCAAAACTCGCATTTACTCTTTTTTGCATGTAATTGGTGATTTCTTAGTGTTTGTAATACGATCCAAAGATGTTGCTTATGCTTCTTTTGTAACGCCCCGAACCCGCCCCGGGCCCGGTGCGTCACTTTGCAAACAAATCCCGTGTTTAAACGACGTTTAAAAGTAATTTAAATAAAATATTCGGCTCGGTTTTGTAAAATTTTCAGCTCGATGTTCGGGTTTTTCGAACCCTCAAATTTTCTTGGAACACGTGTCTAAAATACGTTAAGATACGTTGGAAAAATTTCGGTTCAAAACGTAGTGGAAATCAGGCGAAAAACGAAAAAAATGAAAAGTTTGCAAGGAGGGGCGCTGGGCGCCAGGCGCGCCCAGGCTGCGCGCTGCGTGCGCGCTACTTTCCTTCACATAAATACCCTTTTTCCGACTCTCTCGACTTTCCTTCACATTTCTACACTTTTCTCCACTCCCGACACCTCCAAAAATTCTGAAAATTTAAACATACCTTCCCGACACCTAATCTTCGAGTCCCATAAAAATCTCAGAAAACTAACTTAAAACGAATAAATACAAAAATCACAAACATAACCCGACGTTAGTTACTTTAAAATCAAAACGGGCAATATAATGCCTAAAACTTTAAAAACCCAAAACCTGAAATAAATCTCGGAAAACACCCAGCTTCCATCACGAACAACTATACTCACTATCCATCTCCAAATCAACTCGTAAACCCGGTAACATATATACGAAAAGATTTACGAACACAATTTACCACAACTTAATAAAGTTTTCTAACTCCCACAAAACAACATTTCCACACACCAACAATCCATACCAAAATACTTACAAATTAAACTATCCATGTCAAACATTCACCTCCCACTACCCGAGACATCCAGTGGTCAAAACGCCCCGACAATAGCCTGCACCGGCGGACTCCGTACTCCTCCGACTGCAGCCTAATCCTCGGTAGTCTCATCTACCTCACCTGTATACAAATCGTCACCTACACCACAGAACACACAAAAAGGTAAACCTAACGCATAGCAAGTAGGGAGATAATGCACAACACACACTAACTGTTTGACTCAACCCTAACATGCAGTCTCTGCACACTCTGTTGTTTTCTTTTCGTTTCAATTGCATTTTATCTTTCACTTCCAGGTGAATCAAGTAGGCACACGCCCCCACACAGTCCAGGACGGCCACGCCTTGACCCACGGAGCTAGACCGGAGGCACACGTCCTAACACAGTCCAAGACGGCCAACCGAATCTCCTCCAATCGATCGTAGAATCCTCATCGTGCGCTTCAAGCACGAGTGCACTTCAAGCACGAACTTCATTGTGCACTTCAAGCACGGGTGCACTTCAAGCACCACCCATTAAGCACCTTCAAGCACCAACCCCATTGTGCGCTTCAAGCACGAACAGGTTGAGGTCGAGAAATTCATACTCACGACTCATTACGTACATTAGAATCCCCCAATCGATCGTAGAATCCTCATCGTGCACTTCAAGCACGAGTGCACTTCAAGCACAAACCCTATTGTGCACTTCAAGCACGAATAGGTCGAGAAATTCATACTCACGACCACGTTGCAAATCTTTTCTTATCTTTCATTTCATTCTTACCGCTCAAGGATGCAAAACACGTAATTTCGTAGTTTAGAAAACCATGATGCGTGACACACGATGCATGACACAAAGCAAAACATAGCAACAATCAAACAATCCCTACCGTTCTATGGTGTAGGCCCGAAGGCAACAAACATGCACTCCACTACTTACCTGGCTGCTTCAAAAACGTGCTGTCACTTCGTCCAACCAAAGTACACGTCAATTACCTAACCATTAAGGAAAAGTTACTTAGTAACAAACTAAGAAATTCTAAAACTAACCCTAACTTTTTAACCTAAAACTAACCAACACACAAATAATCTCACACTTAAATACATAAACCTGATTTTCACCCAAATTGACCGTCAAACTTTAAACGGTCATAACTCACTCGTTTTTCAACGGATTTCGACGTGCCACCCCAACTCGGAAACCTCTACACGTCTACTATCCATTGACTCACTCAAAGTAACCAAACAAAGTAATTGACCAACTCGAAAATCCATCAAACAGAATCGGGCATATAGGTGTTCTTCAACCATTTTTGTGGAACACTTCACCAATCTTCAATCTAACCCTCAAATCTACCTAAACTAAATCATCCAACAACCAAAACATCAAAATAGGGAAGAAATCTAACATTAAACTCAAATTTTCGGAGGGCACACTTAGGGTTTTCCAAACCCTAATCAAATTCACCCAAAACCCACTAAAAACCTTTAAAAACTAACCCTAACCAACATTAAACTAAAACCCACTAAATTTTACCTTGAAAACACCTTGAAATCCCTTGATGAAAAGAAGAAATGAGGCTTCAATGGCTGCCAAGAAAAATCGTGGAGGCAAGGGGAAAAAGATGAATGAACTTAACCTTTTTACCTTTTTAACTAATAACTTTTCTACTTTTTAGTTTCCATCACCAATTTCTTCAAAATTGCAACTTAACCCCCTCTTTCCTTTCTCTTTTCTTCCATCGTGGTTGCTTCCTCCTTCCTTTCCTTTCATCCAATTTTTCCTTCATTCCTATTGGTTACAATTTATTTGACTTTTCAACCACAAATACATTTGCCTTTTAAATTTCCAACAACCAATTTCTATTGGTTTATTTGTTGTTTTGACTTTTCAACCCTTTTGTTTTAACACTTCAACCTCTTTCACTCTTCCATGCATATCCTTAGCCTTCAATGACTAAATCTCTCATACTTGACCTAGTTAGGACTACACACGAAATAGAAATTTTCCGGGTGTTACATCTTTCGATTCTTGGAGTATATCAAAATATCATCAATAAATACTACCACGAATTGATCCAAATACGGTATGAATACCCGATTCATAAGATCCATGAATGCTGCATGGGCATCAGTTAGACCGAAAGATAAGACCAGAAACTCAAAATGCCCATACCTCGTACGAAAAGTTATTTTCAGTATTTCTTCTTCACAAATTTTCATTTGATGATATCTTGATCTTAAATCAATTTTTGAGAAATATTGAGAACCCTTACTCGGATTTCCGATGCGGGAATGTTAAAGTAATTATCACTGTAGAGGAATAATAAAAATATAGGTGATTGGACCGCCATAAAACAATAAAACTAACCCACAGTTTAATACAAGTCTTATTATGCACAAGACTTTATTCATAATTTATTTTACAGACATGGGCCAACTAAAAAAAAATACAGGACAAAAAAAACACAAACTCTAATGTACCTATGTTGTACTGAACTAGTTAAAGCATCTTGTCTTTACTTTTATCTCATTAGTTGCTACCACCTACTCCTGAAACGTTGGAGGAAACAACAGAATGAGCTTCATAAGTCTCAATAAGAATCCTAATATAAGGATACACCAAATTTAGTCTTTATGCACAAATTAATTCCATGAATAATTTATACCCTACACTTTAATCTCAATTTAATTCTTAAATGTACATTTCTTTATGTACAAATCTTTTCATTATTTATATTTGATCAGTACTATATAGACATTCTATTTAATGTCTTATTTCATTGTTCATACTCGACCCATAATTACATTTTATAAAACTATATTGACATATTTTATTAATGTCTAAACTCATTTCATGGTTTGTTGTAAGATTCACTAGATATTTCTATGCAATGTCTAACTTTATACTCTTTTTATAGAATTTTTTAAGCATTATGATTAATGTTTAAACTTCATTATTTATTACTAAAGTCTAATTTAATTTACATTAATTAATGCATATGTAAATATGCCTAGATACATGATATATAGATTATTGCCTAGATAGTGTGACTCGCCCATTTCTTATTTTTATACTCAATTATATGTAATGAGTATGAAATGCAACTCACACGCTATTTGTGTCATGATAAGTGAATCAATAAGAATGCTAATATAAGAATACACCAAATTTAGTCTTTATGCACAAATTAATTCCATGAATAACTTATACCCTACACTTTAATCTCAATTTAATTCTTAAATGTACATTTCCTTATGTACAAATTTTTTCATTATTTATATTTCATCAGTACTATATAGACATTCTATTTAACGTCTTATTTCATTGTTCATACTCGACCCATAATTACATTTTATAAAACTATATTGACATATTTTATTAATGTCTAAACTCATTTCAAGGTTCTTTGTAAGATTCACTAGATATTTCTATGCAATGTCTAACTTTATACTCTTTCTATAGAATTCTTTAAGCATTATGATTAATGTTTAAACTTCATTATTTATTACTAAAGTCTAATTTAATTTATATTAATTAATGCATATGTAAATATGCCTAGATACATGATATATATATTATTGCCTAGATAGTGTGACCCGCCCATTTCTTATTTTTATACTCAATTATATGTAATGAGTATGAAATGAAACTCACACACTATTTGTGTCATGATAAGTGAATCAATGCAAGTGTGTGCACCATATTATTTACTTGATCTCATATTTATTAAGTATCATAGTAACATGTTACGTGAATGTCAACATGCATAAACCATATCAACATATGATGTGAATGCTAAGATGCATTATCCATAATCCCAATATGTAAAGCCTCATATATATGTACATGTAACAGTTTAGGGTTCAATTCAAAAATTTAATTTTAAAATTCAAAATTTCCCCAAATCAACAAAATCCCTCTCGGCTGAGCTTCACTTTGCGACAATGGGAAATTTCTTCCGATCGAGCGAACTCCCGTTATCGGCGTAAGATTTCTCTCTCTCTCTCTCCATCCTTAACTCTTTCGCCCTCTCTCTCTCTCTCTCTCAACAGAACAAAAGAAGGAAGAAGAGGTTCGGTTCTGTTTAAAACAACAAAACAGATTCACTTTGATCGACCCAACCGAACCGAACTTATAACGATCCCTTTTCTCAGTAAGATATTGTCTGCTCTGGGGATTGGGCCGTAAGCCAATATCCTCCCCCTCACGGATTTGTTTGGCGAGGAATTCCTAGTCGGTCACCCAACCTGGTACTACTATGGCTGAAGCACTTTTGACTTCAGAGTTCTTATGGGATTCGTTGCCAATTGTGCTCCAAAATGCATCTTATTATCTTGGGAGGGTTTCCTTACATATGTTTCAATTCCATATACTTCCCCAAGCGATGTGGGATTGTGACGACCCCCTCTTTTACGACCCGGGATTCGCCTATACTCAAGTCCGGGATCCACCCCGTAACCCGAGATTTCTCCCGCAGTCGTACTCATACGTACACATCCGGGTCATCACAATCACCCCCCCTCCGGGGCCCAACGTACTCGTTGGCCACATTTCCAGTTGGGTACAGACTCTGATACCATTTATAACGACACATTTTCCTAGTAAGCTATTGTCCGCTCTGGGCATTGGGTCGTAACCCAATATCCTTCCCTCACGGCTTTGTTTGGCGAAGACTTCCTAGTCGGTCACCCAACCTGGTACTACTCTCGCCGAAACACTTTTAACTTCGGAGTTCTTATGGGATCCGTTGCCAATTGTGCTCCAAAACGCGTCTTACTATATTGAGAGGGTTTCCTTACTATGTTTCATTTCTATATACTTCCCCAAGCGATGTGGGATTGTGACGACCCCCTTTTTTACGACCCAAAATTCACCTATACTCGAGTCCGAGATCCACCCCGCAACCCGAGATTTGCCCCGCAGTCGTACACATCCGGGTCATTACAGAACTGGCCCAGCCGAACCAGATCCAGTCCAATTGAACCGAACCCGACCCAAATTTCATCACAAATCATACCAAACAAATCTAAGATTTTACCGGTAAGAAATTTCTGCCTAAATCCTTTTGGAATGAATTTATTAAAGTGATAAATTAATATCCAATATTTTATTTGGGCAGAAAAATTTTGAAAGTCTCCGTGTAGGATCGAGATTGTCTAAGAGGATGGTGAATTAGACCTTTTAAAACTTTTAATCTAACAGCAAACAAACAAATAATAAAAGTAAAAGAGAGAGAGAGAAAATCCAACACACGATTTTTTACGTGGTTCGGCCAAAACCTGCCTACATCCACGCTTCAAGGTTTCACTCCTTAAAGATCCTTAAACTTCTCCTCACGAGAAAACAAAATCGAACTTCCGAGCATCGATCTACTGCCTTACACAGATTCTGGATTGCTCTTTACGGGCGACAATCCACTGCCTTTACAGAAATGTGAGTTTGTAAAATCAGAATAAACTACTCTCCCTCAAAGATTAAATCTCAAGTTCAGGATTCGAGAAGAGTAGATGAAAAATATAGAGTATGAAAATTTTGCTCGTTAGGGCTCAGAGAATTATTTTTGCAAAAGTTCTTTCTTTTGAGCTATCTTTTTTTCTTAAATACTCTGTTTGTAAATCGGCTCCAAAATTGAATGCTTCTTTCTAGATATAGAAATATTTTAACGTTGGAGAAGCATCTGTACTTAGACAGCTAGCCGTTGCATTCTGGACATGTATTCGTGCTTCGCCATTAGAGGACAGGAGTTAAAGCTCGAGCGGCTTTCGCTATCGCTTCGCGGTAAATTTAAATTCTGGCGGAAGACTTAGTTCATTAGAGGATATCACATTTGAAATGTCATCGGTGGATATCGCTTTGAAATGTCATCGGTGGATATCCCTTTGAAATGTCATCGGTGGATATGCCTTAGAAATGTCATCGGTGGATATCCCTTTGAAATGTCATCGGTGGATATCCCTTAGAAATGTACTCCGCCTTTGTCGCCTAGCAAGCGGTGGATGCAATCCTATGAACAACTCCGCTTTTGTCGTTTAGCGAGCGGTGGATGCAATCCTTTGAACGACTCTACTTTTGTCGTTTAGCGAGAGGTGGATGCAACTCTTTAAACGACCTCTCTTTTGTCGTTTAGCGAGCGGTGGATGTCTTCATTCAAATCTTCCGCCTTTGTCGTTTAGCTGGCGGTGGATGTAAACTCTATTTATTAGTTTTTCAGCCATGTTATACTATTTAGCCCTGTACACTCAACCACAATTGTTCGAATACTAAAATACCCTTTCCAAGGGCATTTCCAACCGATTAATTTCATATGCATAACTCATTTTTCTCATTTAATAAACGTAATCAAATTACATTACTAAACACATTATCAAAAACATATTTAAACTTAAACACTATTTAAGTCAACAATCTCCCCCTTTTTGATGATGACAAAATATGAGTATAAATTTGATTAATCATTACTCTCCCCTATAATCCTAGCTCCCCCACAGCATATGCATACATTCCAATTTCAAACACAGATCATATCCAGTTTTCAGTTTTTCTTCAAACATGCATACTTGGTTCATATCAAATCTAATTTCTCAAAAACATCATCAATCAAATACTTTCTCCCCCATTGACATTTTCAAAAATGAGCAGAGAAACAGAAGAGGTATTGTATTCAACACAATTGAAAGAAATATTAGTGTAACAGAAAGAAAGGGATACCAAAAAAAATTGTGTTTTTGTTGAACAAAAAAAAATATTGCCTATTTAATCTGAATCTAAAAAGCGCTTCCAAAACTCCTGAATTATGGAAGAAGACACTTCATATTCTGGATATAGATAAGGACCCAGTAGCGCTTGAATGGTGGCAATATCTGGAGGAAGTGGGGGTTGATAGACGACCATATCCAAGCAGGGAGCAGAAGGTGCAGAGAGTTCTGGAAACAACACCATGTCCAAACATGGAGCAGAAGGCACGACTGGATCTGCATACACGATCATGTCCACACATGGTGGAGGCACAATAGGAGGAATAGCCAGAGAGGCATCCATGGAACAGGCCAGCTCGGATGAAGGGTCTAGAACAGGAGCAGCAAAAGGAGTAGTGAGTTGAAGTTCAACCATCTGAAGATCCAAGGGCATTAAGCGAGCACTATCAACAACTTCAGGGCGCATGATCGGAGGGAGGAGGTCTTCAGAACATGCCTCTGGGTAAGAAGGAGGGCTTGGAGGTTCAGGGCGAAGAGCTTCAAATTGAGACCAGAGAGACCAAAAATTCAGTGACAAAATCTCCCTATGCCGATCCAGTTTCTTAGCAAGCTGATCTTGAACAACATCAAGATCCTTGCTCAAGTCCAATTTAGTCTTTGTGAGCCGCGCATCTACAGACACATCAATCTGGTTCTTAACAGAACTGAGTGCTGTGCCTAGGCTCTCTATGCAGGACTTCAAATCAGAGTACTGGTCCTGAACAGAAGAGAGAGCAGTGTTGAAGCTGTCGAGGCGTGACATGAACTCATGAACTGTGCCTCACTCATGAATGATCTCCTCTGATAAGTTTGAGGAGTTGCAGGAGAATTGGACGGGAGTGGTGAGGAGACTTGGACCTGAGGAGCTATTGGGACTAAGGGAGCAATTTGGACTAGAGGAGCAGGCTGTACTAAAGGAGCAGTGTGGACTGGAGAAACAGGTTGGACTGGAGGAGAGACAGGAGCTGGAGCTGGCTGAGAGGGCAACAGAAGTGGAGGTGGAGGAGAAGGAGGAACCTCTGGAGATGGAAAGGGCACAGAGGAGAAAGGTGAGAGTGCCTCAAAGATATGTTATGGAGAGGATAGAGCAGGATATCTTGGCACTGGAGGAGGAAGTCGGGAGCGAGAAACTAGAGAATGAGAAGGAGAGTTATCAAAGGCCGAGATTTCAGACTCATCCCCTCCTTCTGGAAAAGACTCCTCAGATAGGATAAGCTTTCTCTTCCCCTTTTTAACTGCTGCTGCCTTAGTAGCCTTTCTCTTAGACTCATCCATAACAAAGTCCCCTTTCCGTGTTTTCTTAATCCCCATTCTTGACAAAGTAGACCTAGAGTAATAGCTAGTCGGTTTAAGACAGGTAGGATCCTCGTCCTCGGGAAATTCTACATCAAACTTCTGAAAGATCTTCATGAGAAGTAGATTATAGGGAAATGAAGTGGTTCTGGAGGTGACACTCTGTGTCATCCGTCTTAAAACAATGAAACATATATCGAAGGGGGTCTTGTGATAGAGGGCAAAAAGAACAAACAATTCCATGCAACTAACGTCATCATAGTGACCACCCTTAGGGATAACATTATATCTGATCATTTGATGAAATAGTCGAGCTCTAACGGATAAGTGTTTGCTCTTCAAAGAATTGGGGATATTGTTCGGGTCTAGGACAATTTCTTTCAAAAATAGATGGCCCTCAGGAGTTTCAAGAAATGGGGGCTCTTGTCCTGTCATATAGAATTTAGTATGATTATCTAAATGAGGACTCTCCAGAAGCTCATTTAAGGATTGGAAGGTTATAACTATGTGTTTTCCATACACATAGCTTGAAATAGTATGTAATATCCGGCTTGTACGGGTTTTTGGATATATTATATTATATTTGTATTTTATTATATAGTGGCATTTTTGGTAAATATGTCAAACCAGGTCCGTTTCACAAAAAGAAAATGTCATTACGATTCTATCGAATAATAAGAATTTTAATGAATTTACGGGAATTTTCAGAGATCAAACACGATATTCCGAGTAAATACACTTTTCGTAATGTAAAAGACGTTCTCGTAAAAATAGTAAACGAAGGTCCAAATTGCGAACGGACAGTTTTATTAAATCACAGATAATAAGTTGGACGTATTAGTGAAGTATGGAGATTGGGTGAAACCGAATGGCTAGACGATTAACGAACCTGAAGGACGGAATCAATATAAAAATCAAAGAAGGGCAAAACGGTAATTTGTAAAATCAATTTTATAAAATAACACAAATCCTCTTTTCTCTTCACTTTTTCTTCTTCTCTTCCTGGCGTTCACGAACAGAGAGCAAACCCTCTCTCGGCCGCCGACGATTCCAACAGTTCCGACCTCCATTTCTCTTCCGTTTCTCCTCCGTTCTTCGTCATTTCTTCTCCTCTCGCTACCATCGGTAAGTAGCTTCGGTCTTTGAGCGTTAAATTCCAAGTTTTAGGTCGATTTAACGTTAGGGTTTCGATTAGGGTTTCGATAAAAATGTCGAATTAGGGCTCGTAATTAATAGGTTAGCCGTGATTAAGTATGTATTGAACGTATTTGACGTTATTGGACGAAGAAAAAATCAATTTGTGAAAAAGTTAAAAATTGGTAAATTTCCGGGTTTTTGAGAAAAACTCGTTAAGTGAGATTTCGGATTATCGAGCCTTAATTGACGTTCTAAATGCTTTAATTAGCTAAGTTGGAATTTAGGAAATTCATTAGTTGAGGATTTTATAATTTGAACGTTTATAATTCAAATTGGTTTTAACGGTGGATATCGTGTTTTCCTCAGACACACGACTCCAGTGGACGAAGCTTGAGATCCAGCGCGCTCAAGGTAAGTTCTCGTGACTTGCTTGACCGAAAGGTCTACACCATACCCGTCGTTGTATCAAGGATCCTTGAGGATTCCTTGGTTTACGTTGTTTAGGTTGGGTAGTAGGTTAGTTGTTTATAGGTTATGTTGTATTGTCTTGTTGATATGTATGCTGTTTGTTTACTTTCCGCTGATTAACTGTTCATGCATCACGTATTTCAAATGTCATAGAAAATGGATTTCCGCACGTGTTTTAAGGAAAGAAATGAACCTCTGTAATTAATGTACGTAATCTGGATCTGTATCTGTATCTGGTTACGCGAGGTGGGGCTCAGGCATGGCTGTAGGGTTTGTGAGCATGTACCCCCCTCCTCTAAATCGAAAGTGGTAGTCCGACCGCGGGATGTATCCTTTCCATTTAGAGGGCTGATATCTCGGTAACAATCTGTCTGTGACGTAATGAAAAGAATGAAAATGTATCTGAATATGAATCTGTAATCTGCGCGTTTTATGAATGGCATACGCACGCATGCATCTGCATTTACGTAGCTTACTGAGATTTCAATATCTCATATGTGTCTGTATGGTGTGGGTGACGTTATAGGTTACGTTGACCCAGGTGAGGATGATATTCCTCCTCCTGACGTAGGAGCAGCTGATGGATGATGGCCGTGGGAGTGCGCTGAGCAGTCGAGGCGCGATATGACCCGTGGGGATGTATGTATGGACTCTGGGGTTATTTTGGGATGTTTTGATCTGATAATTGTATAGAATATTTAGGTTGTTTGGATCTGGATAGGAGTTAGATAACGTTTTGGTAAATGTATGTAAAATGTCTTTGTTTAAACTGTTTTGATAAACGTTATGAAATGTTTTGGTTTAAATGTCTAAGTTAAATGAAAATGTTTTGAAATGTTGTTTGTAAGTTGTTACGGATAGCTCGGTTTTTAGAGCTATCCACGCAGTCGGATTTCGCAAAGTCTAATTCGAGTCGATTGAATTTAGAATACGTTTTAGTTTAATTGATTTGATTTAGGTGGTAAGTTATGGTAATTGTTGGCGGGAAGAAGTGTAAGTTTTGCTCTCTGGAAATCGGATTCCAGAGAGCAAATCGTTGAAGTGTAAGCACGAAAGAATGGTTAAGTGTAGAAGTGCTGGAGTATTTGAAGGAGGGTCGCTGCATAGCATGCAGCGATCGATTTCTGCTGAAAAGCAGAAATCGATCGCTTGCTGCATGCAAGCATGCAGCGATCGATCTCTGTATTTTACAGAAATCGATCGCTGCCTCCTTTTGGCAGCCCAATTCCGATTCTGCCCCTCCTTTAGTTTTTATTAAATATTTAAATGTTTTGAAGTTTTATTAAATAGTTTTAGTTTATGTTTTAAATGATTTACCAAACGAATTTCGATTTCGATTCCGGTTTCGGTTTCGATTTCAATTTCTGTTAAACATTAGGTTTAAAGTTTATAAAATGTAAAGTAAAATGAAAAATTTATACGGGATAAATGGGTACAGTATTAGGGGTGTTACATTTATGGTATCAGAGCCCCCGGGTTTTAAAATCGATTCTGTAGACTGCTCGACTGCACAGCCACTACGCGGACATCCTTCATCAACTGTAAGTCTGTTTACACCTTTATTCGATTTTTTTTCTTAGAGATTACTTGTTTTAAATTCTATAGGAGTTTTATAAATATGGTTCGAGGAAGGGATCCTAGAGATGACGCGATGGATCGACTTACGGAGTTGTTAGACCGCCAGTCTCAGCATATGGACCGGCAAGCGCAGCAAATTACAGATTTAGTGAACCGAGAGAACCAGCGGGAGACCCAGAGAGCTCAGGAGCTGGTAGTCCCCAATAATCTGGGTATGCAGAGGTTTCAAAGCCTACGGCCTCCAGTATTCGAGGGCCAGTCATCGGATCCGACACGAGCCGAGGAATGGATCTGAGTTATGGAGGACATGTTAGCTTACGCCGAGGTAGGGAACGGGAGCAAGGTGGCGTATGCTACCTTTCATTTAGCGATGGATGCCCGTTTCTGGTGGGACTCGATCAAGGTGACGACGGATGTATCTGTGATGACTTGGGATCGATTCAAGTTTCTATTCTTCGATAAGTATTTCAGCCGCACGGTGAGAGTGGCCAAGAGGAACGAGTTTATGCAGCTGAAGCAGACTGGTTCAGTTGCAGATTATATTCGGAGATTTGAGGCTTTATCACGATTCGCACCTCGCCTTGTCAGCGATAATGAGGAGAAGGTGCACCACTTTATGGAGGGACTTAATCCGGAGATTCGGATGCACGTGGTAGTCTCAGCTATTATCGATGCGGCATATTCTGATATTACAGCCAGAGCTCTGGATATTGAGGCTGCCAGAGCCACTTGTATTAGGCCGAGGGAGCCAGCTAAGGGCTTCTTCCGCGAGATACGACCTCAGTCGCAGACCCGAGGTTGGCAGCCCAGAGCACCGCCCCAGCCACAGCAGCGGGGTGTGAAGAGACCTCTCGAGGGAGGTAATGATCGGGGTAAGGGGAAGCAGATACAGGGGGCTTCTCAGATGCCATGGTGCCCCTTGTGCCAGAAAGAACATAGTGGCGAGTGCCGTGTTGGCTCTAATAAATGCTACAGATGTGGTGGAGTCGGCCATTTTGTTAGAGATTGCCCGCATCCGGGTCGAGATCTACCAGGCGATGATCAGAGGAGGGTTATGCCCAGGGTTTTTGCGTTGATCAGGCCTGACGATGTTGATGACGAGGCTCAGCCTGCCGTGATTGCAGGTACTATTTTGCTTATGGGCGCTACTGTGTTTACTTTGATGGATACTAGAGCTACGCACTCCTTCGTATCGACTGCATGTATGGCTAGATTGGGGTTAGAGTCTGGGCCGTCAGAGTATGAGTACAGTGTGATGCTGCCTTCGGGAGAGCATATGCGTTCAGATCGTATTCTCCAGGGCAATATCGTCTCGGTTGGGAGTATTACCCTTTATGCTCGTTTGATAGTTATGAGCATAGAGCGGTACGATCTTATTTTGGGGATGGACTGGCTAGCACAGCACTTCGCCACCATCGATTGTCGCTCCGGGATTGTGACCTTCCGACCCCCGGATAGAGCCGAGTTTTCCTATCAGGCGAGAAACCGATTGACTGGATCGCCTATCTCTTATTCTATGGAGGTCAACGAGCAGTTCAAAGGTGCGTGCTCTATTTATTTGGTCTCTGTCTTAGATTGTCGGTTGCTCAGCGGATTGAAGCCGAGCGATATTCCTATAGTCAGAGAGTTTTCTGGCATCTTTCTCGATGATCTTCCCGGACTACCACCGGACCGGGAGATTGAGTTCACTATTGACGTATATCCTAACTCTGCACCGAGGTTTAAGAACCCATACCGGTTGGCACCAGCCGAGTTGAGAGAGTTGAGGACTCAGCTTGATGAATTATTGGAGAAAGGTTTCATTCGACCCAGTGTTTCACCCTGGGGTGCGCCTGTTCTATTCGTCAAGAAGAAAGACGGGACCCTCAGGATGTGCATTGATTACAGGGAGCTGAATAAGCTCACAGTGAAAAATAAGTATCCATTGCCCCGGATTGACGACTTATTTGATCAGCTACAGGGTGCCCGAGTATTTTCCAGGATTGATCTCCGCTCGGGTTACAATCAGCTGAAGGTCCGTAGGGATGATATACCGAAGACAGCCTTCCGAACGAGGTATGGGCATTATGAGTTCCTTGTCATGTCTTTTGGACTTACTAATGCCTCTGCAGCGTTTATGGACCTGATGAACCGTGTCTTCAAGGAGTATCTGGACAAGTTCGTGGTGGTTTTCATCGACGACATATTGATCTACTCTAAAACGAAGGAAGAACACGAGGAGCATTTGAGGATTGTTCTAAGGACCCTATGTCAGCACTATATGTATCCAAAGTTTTCGAAGTGCGAGTTCTGGCTTGACAGGGTGAGCTTCCTTGGCCATATTATATCACAGGACGGAGTTTCTGTGGATCCGAGCAAGATTCAGGTGGTCAGAGATTGGCCACAGCCGAAGAACGTACGTGAGGTGCGTGGATTTCTCGGGTTGGCCGGTTATTATCGGAAGTTTATAGAGGGATTCTCGAGGATCGCACTTCCTCTTACACGATTGACTCGGAAGAACGAGAGATTTACATGGTCGGCTGCTTGTGATGATAGTTTTATGGAGTTAAAGCAGAGATTGACCACCGCTCTAGTACTGGCATTACCTGATGAAGGTATCAGATACAGTGTTTATTGTGATGCATCGGGAGTGGGACTCGGTTGTGTATTGATGCAGGAGGGGAGAGTTATTTCTTATGCTTCTCGGCAGTTGAAGCCGTACGAGCAGAATTACCCCACGCACGACCTCGAGTTAGCAGCTGTGGTCTTCGCACTGAAGATATGGAGGCATTATTTATATGGGCAGCAGTGCGAGATATTTTCCGACCACAAGAGCTTGAAGTACTTATTTACGCAGAAAGAGCTGAATATGCGACAGAGGCGATGGCTTGAGTTCGTCAACGATTACGATTTTGATATCAAGTACCACCCAGGAAAGGCGAACAAGGTAGCTGATGCATTGAGTAGAGTGCCTTCTACGAGTCAGCCATCATTAGCGGCGATGTCAGTTACGCTGCGGTCCGAGATTGAGAGATTCGACGTGGAGATAGTGGCAGAGTTGTCCTATATGCTTGCCAACATTTCTCTCAGGCCAACTATTCTTGATCGTATACGCGAGGCTCAGCAGAGTGATACGGAGTGTATGGAGCTTCGATCGAGCATGACATTGGGAGACTCGTCAGATTTCCATTTATCAGAGGATGGTATTCTGAAGTTCAGGCATAGGTGGTACGTGCCTAGTGACGAGGATCTAAAGAAGGAGATATTGGCCGAGGCACATTCTTCGGCATATTCTGTGGACCCGGGGAGTACCAAGATGTACCGAGATTTGAGACAGCACTTCTGGTGGCCGAACATGAAGAGGGAGGTTGCCAAGTACGTTGAGACCTGCCTAGTATGTCAGCAGGTAAAGGCTGAGCACCAAAGACCCGCCGGGACACTACTACCACTGCCGATTCCGGAGTGGAAGTGGGAGCAGATCTCCATGGATTTCGTTGTGGGGCTCCCGAGGACTACGAGAGGCCATGACGGCATTTGGGTTATTGTGGACCGATTGACAAAGTCGGCTCACTTTTTGCCTGTGAAGATGACATCGTCTATGGATCAGCTCGCCGAGCTCTATGTACAGAAGATTGTCAGATTACACGGCGTGCCAGTTTCTATTGTCTCCGACAGAGATCCGAGATTCACGTCCAAGTTCTGGAAGAGTTTACACAGAGCTATGGGGACTCAGCTTAATTTCAGCACAGCGTTCCATCCTCAGACTGATGGTCAGACAGAGAGGACGAACCAGATTCTTGAGGATATGCTCAGAGCGTGTGTGCTGGAGTTTCAGGGATCGTGGAGCAGGTATTTGCCACTGATCGAGTTCTCTTATAATAACAGCTTCCAGGCTACTATTGGCATGGCACCGTACGAGGCGCTATATGGTCGGAAATGTAGATCTCCGTTATATTGGGACGAGGTTGGCGAGGCCAGCATCGTTGGTCCAGAGATTCTACAGCAGACGGCAGAGCAGATTGCCATTATCCGACAGCGTATCGAGGTAGCTCAGAGCCGACAGAAGAGCTATGCTGACACGAGACGGAGAGAGCTAGAGTTCGAGGAAGGTGACGAGGTCTACCTTAAAGTTTCTCCGTTCAAAGGCGTTGCGAGATTTGGAAGGAGGGGTAAGCTAAACCCTCGTTATGTGGGGCCCTTTCCTATTCTGAAGAGGATCGGGAAGTTGGCATACAGACTGCAGCTTCCAGCTTCTATGGAGGGTATCCACGATGTGTTCCACGTATCTATGCTTCGGAGATGTCTACGTGACCCATCGCATATTGTGGAGGCTACAGAGATCGAGGTACAGCCTACCTTGAGCTATGAGGTGAGGCCGGTACGTATTTTGGAGCATTCCATCAAGGTTCTACGCAACAAAGAGATTCCGCTGGTCAAAGTCCTATGGCGGAACCACGAGGTGGAAGAGGCTACGTGGGAACGACAGCAGGATATGATGACTAAGTATCCTGATTTGTTTGCATGATTTAATTTTGTGGACAAAATTCTGAATAAGGAGGGTAGAATGTAATATCCGGCTTGTACGGGTTTTTGGATATATTATATTATATTCGTATTTTATTATATAGTGGCATTTTTGGTAAATATGTCAAACCAGGTCCGTTTCACAAAAAGAAAACGTCATTACGATTCTATCGAATAATAAGAATTTTAATGAATTTACGGGAATTTTCAGAGATCAAACACGATATTCCGAGTAAATACACTTTTCGTAATATAAAAGACGTTCTCGTAAAAATAGTAAACGAGGTCCAAATTGCGAATGGACAGTTTTATTAAATCCCAGATAATAAGTTGGACGTATTAGTGAAGTATGGAGATTGGGTGAAACCGAATGGCTAGACGATTAACGAACCGAAGGACGGAATCAATATAAAAATCAAAGAAGGGCAAAACGGTAATTTGTAAAATCAATTTTATAAAATAACACAAATCCTCTTTTCTCTTCACTTTTTCTTCTTCTCTTCCTGGCGTTCACGAACAGAGAGCAAACCCTCTCTCGGCCGCCGACGATTCCAACAGTTCCGACCTCCATTTCTCTTCTGTTTCTCCTCCGTTCTTCGTCATTTCTTCTCCTCTCGCTACCCTCGGTAAGTAGCTTCGGTCTTTGAGCGTTAAATTCCAAGTTTTAGGTCGATTTAACGTTAGGGTTTCGATTAGGGTTTCGATAAAAATGTCGAATTAGGGCTCGTAATTAATAGGTTAGCCGTGATTAAGTATGTATTGAACGTATTTGACGTTATTGGACGAAGAAAAAATTAATTTGTGAAAAAGTTAAAAATTGGTAAATTTCCGGGTTTTTGAGAAAAACTCGTTAAGTGAGATTTCGGATTATCGAGCCTTAATTGACGTTCTAAATGCTTTAATTAGCTAAGTTGGAATTTAGGAAATTCATTAGTTGAGGATTTTATAATTTGAACGTTTATAATTCAAATTGGTTTTAACGGTGGATATCGTGTTTTCCTCAGACACACGACTCCAGTGGACGAAGCTTGAGATCCAGCGCGCTCAAGGTAAGTTCTCGTGACTTGCTTGACCGAAAGGTCTACACCATACCCGTCGTTGTATCAAGGATCCTTGAGGATTCCTTGGTTTACGTTGTTTAGGTTGGGTAGTAGGTTAGTTGTTTATAGGTATGTTGTATTGTCTTGTTGATATGTATGCTGTTTGTTTACTTTCCGCTGATTAACTGTTCATGCATCACGTATTTCAAATGTCATAGAAAATGGATTTCCGCACGTGTTTTAAGGAAAGAAATGAACCTCTGTAATTAATGTACGTAATCTGGATCTGTATCTGTATCTGGTTACGCGAGGTGGGGCTCAGGCATGGCTGTAGGGTTTGTGAGCATGTACCCCCCTCCTCTAAATCGAAAGTGGTAGTCCGACCGCGGGATGTATCCTTTCCATTTAGAGGGCTGATATCTCGGTAACAATCTGTCTGTGACGTAATGAAAAGAATGAAAATGTATCTGAATATGAATCTGTAATCTGCACGTTTTATGAATGGCATACGCACGCATGCATCTGCATTTACGTAGCTTACTGAGATTTCAATATCTCATATGTGTCTGTATGGTGTAGGTGACGTTATAGGTTACGTTGACCCAGGTGAGGATGATATTCCTCCTCCTGACGTAGGAGCAGCTGATGGATGATGGCCGTGGGAGTGCGCTGAGCAGTCGAGGCGCGATATGACCCGTGGGGATGTATGTATGGACTCTGGGGTTATTTTGGGATGTTTTGATCTGATAATTGTATAGAATATTTAGGTTGTTTCGATCTGGATAGGAGTTAGATAACGTTTTGGTAAATGTATGTAAAATGTCTTTGTTTAAACTGTTTTGATAAACGTTATGAAATGTTTTGGTTTAAATGTCTAAGTTAAATGAAAATGTTTTGAAATGTTGTTTGTAGGTTGTTACGGATAGCTCGGTTTTTAGAGCTATCCACGCAGTCGGATTTCGCAAAGTCTGATTCGAGTCGATTGAATTTAGAATACATTTTAGTTTAATTGATTTGATTTAGGTGGTAAGTTATGGTAATTGTTGGCGGGAAGAAGTGTAAGTTTTGCTCTCTGGAAATCGGATTCCAGAGAGCAAATCGTTGAAGTGTAAGCACGAAAGAATGGTTAAGTGTAGAAGTGCTGGAGTATTTGAAGGAGGATCGCTGCATAGCATGCAGCGATCGATTTCTGCTGAAAAGCAGAAATCGATCGCTTGCTGCATGCAAGCATGCAGCGATCGATCTCTGTATTTTACAGAAATCGATCGCTGCCTCCTTTTGGCAGCCCAATTCCGATTCTGCCCCTCCTTTAGTTTTTATTAAATATTTAAATGTTTTGAAGTTTTATTAAATAGTTTTAGTTTATGTTTTAAATGATTTACCAAACGAATTTCGATTTCGATTCCGGTTTCGGTTTCGATTTCAATTTCTGTTAAACATTAGGTTTAAAGTTTATAAAATGTAAAGTAAAATGAAAAATTTATACGGGATAAATGGGTACAGTATTAGGGGTGTTACATAGTAGATTGATCAAAAGGATAGCTAAGATTGGCATAAAACATGTGAATAGCAGAGGGGTAAAAGAAAGATTCAACATCGAACAACCCCATTAAGCCAATATCCGTCAAGGGTACAACTAAATTTAAACCAACTAAATCGTCAGGAATAATACCCCTACTAGGAATAAGAGATTTATGCTTGAAGTCGTCGTGATACCTTGCCTCAGCAGCTTGACTGAGGAAGTAGTAAGAGGGCCAGTTAATTGCACGAGGAATTTCTCGTGGCTGACGAGCTGAGACTTTGGCCTTCTTCTTGGCCGGTTCGGAGACTGCACGAGACGATGAGGCCATTTGAATGAATCGAGGAAGAGAACCTAGAGAGAAAAGATTGGAAGCAGAGGTTTCTGAAAGAGCGCGAAAAATGAAGCGTTTTTTAAAAAGAAACAGAGTTTAAATGAATTAGGGCATCGCCCGACTGGAAGAAGACAAAACGTGGGGATCGGATATCACCCGATGGAGTATACGTGTCAGCAGATTAAAAATATATCTTTCGGTACATAGACATCTTCCGGTAAGCGGATTATGCATATCTTCCGGTGAATAGTCAAGGAGCGGGCGATGTAAATACCAGAGGCAGAGAAAGGAAAGAACCTTAACTTTTCTCACACCTAATGAGGCCTAATCTTATTCTTATACTACAGAAGGTTTTCTCATCCAAAGGTTTTGTGAAGATATCGGCCAATTGATCAACTGAATTGACAAATTCTAAAGAAATATCACCTTTTTGAACATGATCTCTTATGAAGTGATACCTAACTTCGATATGTTTGGTTCTAGAATGCTGAATTGGATTCTTGGAAATATTAATAGCACTGGTGTTGTCACACCGAATAGGAATCCTATTAAAAAACATATTGTAATCTTCTAGAGTTTGTTTCATCCAAAGCATTTGTGCACAACAACTGCCAGCAGCGATATATTCACTTTCAGCAGTTGACAATGCAACAAAATTCTATTTCTTCGAGTACCAAGACACTAGAGATTCTCCTAAGAATTGACAAATGCCACTAGTGCTCTTCCTATCAACTAGACTACCAGCATAATTAGAATCTGAGTATCCAATTAGATCAAAAGAAGTGCCCTTCGGATACCATAGACCTAAGTCATAAGTCCCACTCAAATATTTGAAAATTCTTTTGACAGCAGTTAAATGAGACTCCTTAGAAGCAGCTTGAAATCTAGCACAGAGACAAACACTAAAGAGAATATCTGACCTACTAGCAGTCAGATATAACAATGATCCAATCATACCACGATATTTCTTAATGTCCACACTTATTCCATTTTCATCTTTGTCCAATTTGGTTGTGGTACTCATAGGAGTTCTAGAGGATTTAACAGATTCTAAACCAAATTTCTTTAGGAGCTCCTTAATGTATTTTTCTTGGTAGAAGAAAATGCCATCAGGAGATTGACTGATCTGGAATCCTAAGAAAAATTTTAACTCCCCCATCATACTCATCTCAAATTCACTTTGCATGAGGGAGGAAAAATCATTACATATAGTGACATTAGTTGATCCAAAAATAATGTCATCAACATAAACTTGCACTAAGAGAATATCCTTATCCTTTGGCATGGTAAATAGAGTTGAATCGGTGTTACCCTTTTTGAAATTCCTTTTCTCAAGGAAATTCTTCAATCTATTATACCAAGCTCTAGGAGCGTAGTTAAGACCATAAAGAGCTTTTCTTAGTTTGTATACATGGTCGGGTTTATCAAAGGCTTCAAAACCTAAGGGTTGCTCAACATAAACTTCTTCTGTGATGTAACCATTTAAGAATGCACTCTTTACATCCATTTGAAAGAGTGTGAATTTTTTGTAGCAAGCAAAAGCTAAGAGCATTCTGATTGACTCTAGTTTAACTACAGTGGCAAAGGATTCCTCAAAATCAATACCTTCTTCTTGAGAGTATCCCTCCCTTAGCAACTAGTCTAGCTTTATTTCTTACAACAATCCCATTTTCATCCAATTTATTCTTGTAAACCCATTTAGTTCCAATAATGGGATGATCCTTAGGCCGTGGAACAAGTTCCCATACCTTGCTCCTTTCAAATTGATTTAATTCTTCCTGCATAGCCATAATCCAATTTTCATCATTCTCGGTCTCTTCAAATTTCTTAGGCTCTACTTGAGAAATGAATGTCACATTGGCACAGAAGTTCCTAACGGAGGATCTAGTCTTTACACCTAAGGAAGGATCACCTAAGACTTCATCTAAGGGATGATCTTTGACATATTTCCAATCCCTAGGAAGAGCAGGAAATTTCATCCTTGATAGGCACAATATCTAGAGAGCTTGAGGGAGGTTCTAGGGAATTTCCTGTCTGAAGGATATCTGAAGGCTTATCTAAGGAAAGGGAATCTAGATACTTTTCTAAAGAGTCATCCTCATCCACATTGATTGTGAGTTGAGGGGACTCATCAAAATTGACATGAACAGATTCCTCCACAACCAGAGTTCTCCTATTGAATACCCTATAAGCTTTACTGGAAAGAGAATAACCTAGAAAAATTCCAAGATCAGATTTGGAATCGAATTTTCCTAAGTTATCTTTAGTGTTCAGAATGAAGCACTTACAACTAAAGGCTCTAAAATATTTGACAGAAGGAGTTTTGCCATTCCAAAGCTCATAAGGTATTTTCACAAGAATAGGTCTTATAGAGACCCTATTAAGCACATAACAAGCTGTTGAAACAGCTTCAGCCCAGAAATACTTATGAAGGGAATTCTCATTTAGCATAGTCCTAGCAAGCTCTTGGAGAGATCTATTTTTCTTCTCAACAACACCATTTTGTTGAGGGGTCCTAGGAGAAGAGAAATTGTGCTCAATTCCATATTTGAGACACAAGAGTTCAAATTTCTCATTTTTAAACTCTCCACCATGATCACTACGAATAGCAACTATGGTGAGCTCCTTTTCATTTTGAACTTTTTTCCTAAAGCTGGAAAAGGTGTCAAAGGTCTCATCATTTGACTTCAGAAAGAACACTCAAGTAAATCTAGAGAAGTCGTCTACAATGACATAAGCATAGAATTTACCTCCTAAGCTGACTATATTAGAAAGACCGAAAAGGTCCATGTGAAGGAGTTGGAGAGGCTTAGAAGTAGAGATTGCATTCTTTGATGCAAAGGAACTTTTGATCTGCTTACCCATTTGGCAGGCTTCACAGACCTTATCTTTCTCAAAGGAAATCTTAGGGATTCCTCTGACTAAATTATCCTTAGTAATCTTAGCTAAAGTATCCATCCCTACGTGTCATAATCTCCTATGCCAAGTCCAGCAGTCATTGAAGAATTAGCAGTAAAACATTTCTCTTCATTACAAACAATATTATCTAAATCAATGATATAAATATTCTCTTTCCTATAACCAGTAAAGAGAATCTTGCTATTTGAAACATCCTTAATTATGCAGGAATTTGACTTAAAAGTCACCTTATATCTTTTATCACATAATTGACTAATACTAAGAAAATTATGCTTTAATCCTTCAACTAATAACACATACTCAATAATAGGATTAAGGCTGTTACCTATATTGCCGATGCCAACAATTTTGCCCTTTTGGTTTCCACCAAAAGTAACGCTTCATTTCTTCTTGTTGACAATAGCAAACTTGGTTGTGTCTCCTGTCATATGCCTCGAGCATCCACTGTCGAGGTACCATTGATTTTTCCCAGGAGAGCATTCAATCTACAAAACAGAAGATCAAGTTGTCTTCTTTGGTACCCAAACTTTTTGGGTCCTAGTGTTAGGTCTGGTTCCCTTAGGAACCCATTATAATTTACTACCAGCTTTTATATTGTTTGATTTTAAAGGACATATAAAGGATTTATGCCCTATTTCATTACACGCATGGCAAGTAGAAGGTTTAACAAAGAAGTTCATAAAAACTTTCCTTTTATTGAACTTATCATAACCTATACCTGCTCTATCATGAGTAGCTCTATGATTTCCTATCAGCAATGTTAAGTTCTTGCTACCATTTGAGAACCACATAACAAGATTATTCAGTTTTTCATTTCTATCCTTAAGGTCCATTATTTCCTTTTCATGCAGATTATTTTCTTTAGCATGCTTTTCAGCTAAACTAGCATTTTCTCTTTTCAACAGATTATATGCAGTCTTAAGCATACCAAATTGTTTAACTAAATCATTAAAAGCATCAACCATATCACCATCATCATCAGGTTCACTATCACTAGAAGAATGACTTACCTCATTCACCTTGGCCATGAAGCACAGATTTGCCACTTCCTCATCTTCTGAAGAAGAGGTGTCACCTTCACTGTCATCCCAAGTAGCCTTCATAACCTTCTTCTTAAACTTCTTGGGATTCTTCTTTACTTGTGGACAGTCTGCCTTCATGTGACCAGACTTTCCACACTCAAAGCATGTGATTTCCTTTTCTCTTTGGAATTTCTCACCCTTTGGAAATCTTTTTCCTTGCATCCTCTTCCGTTGAAGGAATTTGCTGAATCTTCTAGTGATGATAGCAATATCCTCATCATCAACTTCTACCTCAGAATCTTCCTGCTTGCTTGAGGAAGCTTTGAGAGCAATGTTCTTTTTCTTGCTGATCTCTTTCTCCTTGAGATCTTCCTTCCCATTGGCTCTCATGGTTATCCCATGTGTCATGAGAGAACCAATAAGCTCTTCAAGTTTGAGAACCTTGAGATCTCGAGCTTCTTGAATGGCTGTCACTTTCGATTGCCAGGCTCTAGGTAGGCATCGAAGGATCTTTCTTACTAGTTCTTCTCCTGAATAAGTCTTATCAAGCCCTTTTAAGCCATTAGTAATATTATTAAAGCGAGTAAACATAGAGGAGATAGATTCATCCTTTTCCATTGAAAATAATTCATACTCGTGTACAAGCATGCTCAGTTTATTTTCTTTAACTTGATTGGTTCCCTCGTGAGTAATTTCCAGTAAGTGTCATATCTCTTGAGCACTATCACACCCTTGAACTCTATTGAATTCATCACGGTTTAGTGCGCAGTATAGGGTGTTTATTGCTTTAGCATTTAAACTCACATTCCTCTTATCGGACTCAGTTAATTCAAAAGAGTCCTTAGGAACACTTTTTCCATCTACAATTTTCATGGCCTTGAAAGGGCCATTCTCTATTGTATTCCAAATCTCATAGTCCATAGCTTGAATGAATATTCTCATTCTTGCCTTCCAATAAACATAATCACTGCCATCAAACAGTGGTGGACGAGAAATGGACTGACCCTCAATGTGTGAGGAGTTTGTGTTGAATGCCATGGTAAATGTATATCACAGAAAACTCAAACACAACTTAGACAATGATTAACCTCTCTCTGATACCAATTGTAGGATCGAGATTGTCTAAGAGGGGGGCGAATTAGACCTTTTTAAAAATTTTAATCTAACAGCAAACAAACAAACAATAAAAGTAAATGAGAGAGAGAGAAAATCCAACACACGAGTTTTTACGTGGTTCGGCCAAAACCTGCTTACATCCACGCTTCAAGGTTTCCCCTTGAAAATCCTTAAACTTCTCCTCACGAGAAAACATAATCGAACTTCCGAGCGTCGATCTACTGCCTTACACAGATTCTGGATTACTCTTCACGGGCGACAATCCACTATCTTTACATAAATGTGAGTTTGTAAAATCAGAACAAACTACTCTCCCTCAAAGATTAAATCTCAAGTTCAGGATTCGAGAAGAGTAGATGAAAAATATAGAGTATGAAAATTTTGCTCGTTAGGGCTCAGTGAATGATTTTTGCAAAAGTTCTTTCTTTTGAGCTATTATTTTTTCTTAAATACTCTGTCTGTAAATCGGCTCCAAAATTGAATGATTCTTTCTGGATATAGAAATATTTTACCGTTGGAGAAGCATCCGTACTTAGACAGCTAGCCGTCGCATTATGGACATGTATTCGTGCTTCGCCATTAGAGGACAGGAGTTAAAGCTTAGACAGCTTTCGCTATCGCTTCGCGGTAAATTTGAATTCTGGCGGAAGACTTAGTTCATTGGAGGATATCGCATTTGAAATGTCATCGATGGATATCGCTTTGAAATGTCATCGGTGGATATCCCTTTAAAATGTCATTGGTGGATATCTCTTAGAAATGTCATCGGTGGATATCCCTTTGAAATGTCATCGGTGGATATCCCTTAGAAATGTACTCCGCCTTTGTCGCCTAGCGAGCGGTGGATGCAATCCTATGAACAACTCCGCTTTTGTCGTTTAGCGAGCGGTGGATGCAATCCTTTGAACGACTCCGCTTTTGTCGTTTAGCGAGAGGTGGATGCAACTCTTTAAACGACTCCTCTTTTGTCGTTTACCGAGCGGTGGATGTCTTCATTCAAATCTTCTGCCTTTGTCGTTTAGCTGGCGGTGGATGTAAACTCTATTTATTAGTTTTTTAGCCATATTATACTATTTAGCCCTGTACACTCAATCACAATTGTTAGAATACTAAAATACCCTTTCCAAGGGCATTTCCAACCGATTAATTTCATATGCATAACTATTTTTCTCATTTCATAAACATAATCAAATTACATTACTAAACACATCATCAAAAACATATTTAAACTTAAACACTATTTAAGTCAACAATCCGAACTAACCCAAATTTCGACCTAATCCGACCTAAGACCACACGTAAGGAAATTATGCCCAAATTCTTCTAAAATTTAATTTACTTAAGTGGAAATTTTACACCAAGATTTTGTTTAAGCAGGATATTATTGGAATATTGGAAAATCCCAATAAACCTTAACTGTCGGAATCTAAGTAACTGAAAATACCATGTTTTCAATGTTTTGGCTACGACCCTACATCACAAAATTTATGTTATTTTCTTATTATTATTTTATTATTTTATTACATGTTTCCGATATTTGAGTATGCATGTTTAGGCATTGACATAGAATTGTATAAAGATAAAATTGGTTGGACATTTTGTATGTGTATGAATATGATGAAAGTGACAAAAAATACATGATAGCAAAAGCTTGAACGAAAATGAGATGGTGAGGCTGAACGGAAAATATGTGATAGCAAAAGCTTGAACGACAATGAGATGGTGAGCTTGAATATGAGATAATTACGCCTGAACGACAATGAGATGGCTATACCTGAACGAAAGTAAGATGAAAAAGCCTGAATGACAATGAGATGGCTAAATCTGAACGAAGATTAGGAAATGAGTACCAACCACTATGTGACTGTTAAATCAAGATTCAGTCAAAGTTAATGTTAATTTTGCACCTGCACGTATTTTCGTTTGCTGAGTTATTCTCACAATATATAATTTTGTGATGTAGGTGAGTTTTTATTTAAGGAAAAACTAGCTATGATTGGGAACCTTCTAGAGGCAAGCGAGCATGCAGAAGAAGAAAATATTTTTGGTTCAAATGAATGAATTTAATTTAGTATGTTTTAGTTTTCAATAACAGTTAATATTTGTATTTCAGTTAAAATTCTTATGTTGGCTTTATCGTTAATAAAGTTTTATGAATTGCTTAAATTCTTTATTTAGTTCAATTTTGATTAAGTTATTTTATATTTGAATTTTGTTTAAAGACTTCTGCCTGTTTAATATTTCAATTATTATTTAAAGAGAATTTTATTCTAAAATTAAGATTTTAACGCTTAAATTTTATAAATCAATTTAGAAATTTTTTTAAGATCTTCAAATTAGAGTTTCAAATTAGAGATTTTAAAATTGGGGCATTACAGTACATTTTACTGATTATTTCACAATAACGTCTGCACGTCACAATATACCTCCAGAGGGATAGAGATTTCTAACACAAGGGGAACTCACAATCACTTTTCTTCTATTTCTCCACTTTACATGCGTTGGTGGGATATATATTGAATTCGAATGTGACCAATCTTACCTCCCGTCATACTATTTATATATGTATATAATGCATAATTTAAGTATTCTCACTGTGTATACTTTGAATACATAATACATAATAATAACATGAAGTATGAGCATACAAATCTTTGTTAAATAACAAGCAATATAATGCATGAAGGCGGCCGAGTAAATCCACGACAACCTCCAGGAGTAGGTCGAGCTGTACTCCCTTGTGGTGTGGAAAAAGACAGTTACGGTTGTAACTGTTGCTATTTCTGCAGACAATTTTTTCTCAAATGGCCTGGTTGTCCACATGTGTAACGACCCGGGGAGGATCGCCACGACATTCTTGACTTTACATAAAACTTTAACTCATATTTGAACTCTTTTCCCCTTTTTTTTTCTTTAATAACAGTATACCTAACAGGCTTAAAGACTTCAACTTAATGGATGGAAAGTTAGTCCCTCGTACATGCTTCCAATCGACGTAGAAGTTGCATGGGTCTGCATGCATCAACCGATAGACATTGCGTCTTCCGGATGGCACGTGCACCCCACATGACTCATTTAAACACCTATCGGCAGATGCGAATACTCGCACCGACTGACGATCACGTGCATCTCGTGTGACCAATTTAAAACATCTACCGATAGACATGTGAAATTCACGTGTTCATCTAAGACATCTCCCGGTAGCTTACAAGCTCTATATCATCCGATCACTAAACGACAAATTATCACTTACATCATCCGGTCACTAGACGACAAAACCATGTTTATATCATCCGGTAAAAAGACTCCTTAGATCATCCGGTGACTTTATTACACTACATCTGCCGATCGCTAAACGACAAGATAGTACTTACATCATCCGGTCACTAGACGACAAAACCATGTTTACATCATCCGGTAAAAAGACTCCTTAGATCATCCGGTGACTTTATTACACTACATCTGCCGATCGCTAAACGACAAGATAACATTCCCAGCATCCGGTGAAGAAATACACTTCATCCACCGAACGCTAGACGACAAGTTAACATTTACATCATCGGGCGAGGAAAACAAACTACATCTTCTGGTGACGTCATGCTATATCTTCCGTTGACGTCACCCGGAAGACTCAATCGTTTAACTCTCATCTATTGACATCTGCCGATGACGTCAGCCGGATGATTGCCTCATCCAGCTTCTATCATACGGCAGTGAAACACAATAATCATCAAACATCTTCATTAGATAGAACATATCACAACTCACCCGACCCGTAACTTAGTAACCACAAACCCCAAAGAGTAAAAATCGTAAACTCATCTAAAATACGCATAGCGGAAGACTCAAACGAAACAAACCATTCATTAATCCTTAAAACCGTATTCAGACTCTAAAGACAAGCTCTTCAAATCCATATCTCATTGTTATACGAAATTATGTTCTATTTAGTCATCTGTTCGTGGTAAACTTTTCTAACTTACTATGAGCATAACTAGGGAGTTTAGTCGCCTATCCAGCCTTCACTGTCACACTGAGCATCCTCCAGCAACCAAGCTTAGACATCTTCATTGACCTTGAGTTCCTCACCTGAGAACTCGTCACCTACATCATAAGGTTTAAACGATAAGCCTAATGCTTAGTAAGGAGTGCAACACATATATATAAATGCTCATGAATGCATGTTTCACATAATCATGTTCGTGTTCGTGGTCATATTCTTATTCATTACTTACTTGGCATAAATTAAGGGAGGACACGGCGAGAAAGGGCAAGGGAATCACAATCGTGGTCCAAACGGACAATAACAGTAACGACTAGTCCAGCCTCCACCAGCGGGAGGATCCGCGAACCGTACTAAAATCTTGAGAACATAATCGTAGTCCTTACGGACAATATCCGTAACGACTAGTCCGGCCCCCACCAGCGGGAGGATCCGCAAACTAATCGTGCAGTGTCAGCCCGGCCCCCACCAGGGAGAGGATCCGCGAGCCTTCCTGCCAGTCTGGCCCCCACCAGCAGGAGGATCCGCGGACCGTACTTGTCATCTTAAAAAAAACATAGTCATGGCTAATACACCCCGTTCCACGCTTAACCAATCTTTCACATTTTTCATATTCTCATCTTTGATCGTTTAAAACATGCACATAAATCATTTTCGTATGTTTTTTTTGAAAAATATCATGATGTATGGACATGAATATACTTAGAAACGTCATGCTATAGGAAACGAGTCATTCATCATGTAACATATCGTAAAACTACTCTATTCATTATATCATAACATTCGACAAATCATAATCATTAAGCAATCTACCATACCATTCTTCCTAGTATCCTTGTGATGTAGGCCCATAATGGCCGGAACCCTAACACACTCACTTACCTGGTCTCCTTAGCAATCTGAACCTCTTCTCTTCAACTTCTTCACCTAGAACATGTGCATTACAGTAGTTAAATCAAAATCCTAAAACTCTACTCATAAATCATCCTAGGATCTATTAGCTAAAGTCATCCCTGAATCCTTGGTTTGATATACTGCACAGAATCTGAAATCCAAAATCAAACAGGTTCTACTATCGATTAAATCTGAGTTGGTTACTTAAAATGTCCAGAATCGATTCGGGTTGACATTACTACCCTCGGATTCTAAAATGTTCTAATACTACTAGGCCATTAATAAAATCCGAGTTCAAATGCCGAGCTGAAAACAGAGCTCCAAACACAAACAGATAACTACATTGTCCATTACATACCTCGGGTGCGGATTCGCAGAGGAATGCGGCTAGAAACCGGTCGTCGGCGAGGAAAACACTGATAGCAGTGAGCGGGGCTTGGGAGAGAAGAAATCGCCGGAAAGGGTGGTGTCGGCTATAGTGGTTTAAATGAGGTTTAAATCCTTTCCTTTCTCTTTAAATACAGGTCTCAATCCTCCATTATTACAACTTTGCCACTCAACCTAGTTTAGATCCACATGTAATTAATTAAGCTTGGCATAAATCCTAAACTACGAAGATTAAATATTTATGACCGTTAATACAGTTAAGGAAATCACCTGGCCGTTGACTCGGGTGTTACAACATGTGTAGCATGTGTACAGACTATAACGACCATTGCTCGACAATCCGCTACAGGCACTTTAAGTCTAATTTACATCGTATCCTTGACTTATAAACTTCCTTTGAATCTTTTTTTCATTGCTCTTTTTTCTTCCTTTTTCTTTTTTCATTCTTGAAAACTTCCATAATTAGTATCTAATTCATTTTCCGTTCTTTGGGCAGCCTAAAAAACTGTAACGACCCTCATACTATTCCTAATTTCCCGTACGAAATTTTTCTTTTTAAGCCTCTAAATCAATTAAAAACATCCTCGAAAACCTTTAAAGAAAATTCATTTATCATACAAAAACAGTTTACATAAAACTACTCAACCTTCTATCATTCCTCAATTTATCAACTTATCACTTCTTCACAATATCATTTCTATCTCCATTTCAATTATACATTTTACATAAACTTTCCAAGCATTCATACGTTCTCGTAACTCTGTCCAAAACCGACTCTAAACACGATTAAAATGAAGTACATTTTCATGAAAACGAACTGCATGGTTCCGTTTAAAAGTGTGACATATCCTCCTGTATACAAAGAAAATACCAAGCAGTTCCATACCATTCAAATAACTGAATTAACAAAAACGCTTTATAAACAGTTTGCCTAATCCTCTGCACATCAATCTATCAAAATACCAACCTATCAACTATCATCAAACAATCCCATAAAACTTTACAAAAACAGTTTATAAAACAGGTTCCAATGAAAACATTTAAAACATCGAATACGAATCTAACACCTAACCAGATCCAAGCATCCTATAATTTCTATACAAACGTGTCCCACACTCTCAAAATCTATACATACTGTCCCCACGGGTCAGGTAAGCGTCGACTGCGCCAGCACACCACCGCAGCCATCCTCCGTCAACTGAATCATGCCTCAGGTGGAGGGACATCGTCCTCACCTGGTACCTCGAAGTCTATGTCACCTACACCGTACATAACACACTATGAGAAAAAAATCTCAGTAAGACTCATAAATGCAGATGCGTATGTCATTCAGAAAACATGCAGATAACAGATTCAGATAACAGATTCAGATTCATTCAGATTCAGATTCATTACGTCGCAGACAGAACGTCACCGAGGTCTAAACCACCTCGCGTGACCAGATAACAGATTACGTAGATTTTTGTTGGTTCGTTTTACTTTTTAATTAGGTCGCAGACAGAATGTCACCGAGGCCTACCTCGCCGTGACCAGATAACAGATTACGTAGCTTCATTTCGTTCGTTGATTCATTTTACTTTAAATAACGTGATGCATGAGCAGACAAATACATAACATGATGCATGAGTAGACAAATACATAAAGTAAACAATCAACATGTGTACCATCAAGACGATAAAGCAATTAAACATAACCCATACAGAACTAGTCCTAACTACCCGACAACACAATTTAAACATATACGTCACCAAAATCCTCGAGACGACTTCGACGTACGGTGTAGACCAATCGGCCAGAAAAATCACGAGAACTTACCTCGTGTCCGTTGCAGCTTAAACTCCGTCCACGAGCACTGTTCACCTAAGCAATTTACAACGTTTATCGTTAAAACGAGTTTAAACTTCTAAACGTCCAAATTTAACAAAAACCTTAACTAAGGAGTTTTCCTAAAATATTAACCTAACTAATCGAAGTATTTAAACAACGATTAACGCTCGATAGTTTAAAATCACAATTAACGAGTTTTCCTAAAAACCCGAAAATTCTCAAATTTAACATTTCTCGCAATTCACTCTAACTCCGTCCAATAACGTTCAATACGTCCTTTATATCGTTAATTACTATAAACCTATCAATTTCGGACCCTAATTTGGGTTCGGTAAAAACCGACCCGAAACTTCGAACGCGCGTAACTTTCGCGTCGGTTATCGGAATCGAACGATTTCAGCGGCCACGCGCTCCTCTAATAACCTATTTTAATCTGCCAAAAGAAATTTTAAAACAATCGACCGTAGCTAGGTCAATTGCAGCAAAACCCGAATCTGCCCTAAACTGGGAATTTCACCATTTTCGGTTTTTCATCAATTCTCATCAATTTCCTCACCAATCAACCCTAATTACCCTCAATTAGCCTAAACAAACCGAAATCACGAGGCAACACACCGAAAACCGAAATCCCCCAATTCGGGACTCTCAGATTTTCGCTCAAATTGAGCACAACACGGCCAGGCGACCTTCGCCGGCCTAAGCCCGGTCATTTGACGCCGAGGCTAGCCAAAAATGGCCGGTGATCGGAGCTCAATCGAGCTCGACACCCTCGGCCTCCCAAAGAACCAAAAACATGGCGAAGAATCAATTACCGGTTCGGTTCGTGCGGGAGACAGGCCGGAGATCGCACGTCGCCGTCGTCTGCCTGAGAACGGCGAGAAATCGCCGGCGTTGGCTGTCGAAGGGGCGTCGCTCGTCTCTGTCGTCGGGCTGTCGTCGGGAGCTCGGGTCGCGGTGAAGCAGAATGGCTTCGAGCCATTCTGTTTGCTTTTTAATTAAAATTTAGATTTTAATTTTAATTTTATTTATTTCATTATTTGTTTTAATTAGTTTATTTATTTATTGAACGTCACTACCTCTCATGTTTTCAACCGTTTCGAATTTCTTATTTCACCAATAAATCCAACTTATTATCTGGGTTCTATTAAAACTGTCCGTTCACAAATCGGACCTCGTTTACTATTTTTACTAAAACGTCCTTTATATTACGAAAAGCGTATTTACTCGGAATATATCGATATTATTCCGAAAATTCCTTAAATTTCTTTAAAATTCCTATTAATTGTTAGGATCGTCTTGACGCTTTCTTTTCGTAAAACGGACATGATTTGACATATTTACAAAAATGCCATCCTATATTAAAATAATAATATCTTCAAAAATCCGTACGAGTCGGATATTACAAAAACATCCATAAGAGTGCTGAATTTGAAGGCAACTAATGATTGCCGCAATTTTGATCTCAATCCTTGACGAAATTTAACTATCTGTGCTCGAACAGACATATCATCGGGTATACAGAATCAACGACATAAATTGGCTATAATACTCTACCACAGTAGAATTTCAATGATTTAGCTTGTTAAAATTTCTCAACATGGCATCCCGATAATCTGCACTTGTATATTGTGATCTAAATAGTGCGACAAATTCATCCAACCTCTTTCACTAACATGATCGAACCTCAAATGGCACAACTTTTTCTTCTTCCAAACTATTGGCAACATTAACAGACCCGCCGAGAGTAGTTTTACTAACCAAGAAATATAGATCATTACTGTGATACCCAGAGTTTTCTAAACTCAGTTCGTTACATATAACACAGAACAGGACTAAGAAAAATTTGTCAAACCTCGCTCAAAATCAAGATAAAGCCTCAATATTTTAAAACTAGCAGCGGAGATCTTTTTTTTAAAAATGAAAATAGAGTTAAACAAACTGTAAAACAATTTTAAAAGAATCGGTTAAAATATTGGGAAGTAATTTGGCCAGAAGGGATGAAAGCTAAGTATGAAATGCTTGAAGATCATAAAAGTCAACCACATCATCTGCTGATCAGAGTCAACGAAAATGGGCAGAAACAAAAAGGAGGATTTCCACCGATAACGTCAGCCGGAAGAAATACTCTTCCTACTTCAGCCGATGACGTCAGCCGGAAGGATCACTCTTCCAACTTCAGCCGATGACGTCAGCCGGAAGAATCACTCTTCCAACTCCAGCCGATGACGTCAGCCGGAAGAATCACTCTTCCAACTCTCTTCCAACTTCAGCCGATGACGTCAGCCGGAAGAATCACTCTTCCAACTTCAGCCGATGACGTCAGCCGGAAGAATCACTCTTCCAACTTCAGCCGATGACGTCAGCCGGAAGAATCACTCTTCCAACTTCAGCCGATGACGTCAGCCGGAAGAATCACTCTTCCAACTTCAGCCGATGACGTCAGCCGGAAGAATCACTCTTCCAACTTCAGCCGATGACGTCAGCCGGAAGAATCACTCTTCCAACTTCAGCCGATGACGTCAGCCGGAAGAATCACTCTTCCAACTTCAGCCGATGACGTCAGCCGGAAGAATCACTCTTCCAACTTCAGCCGATGACGTCAGCCGGAAGAATCACTCTTCCAACTTCAGCCGATGACGTCAGCCGGAAGAATCACTCTTCCAACTTCAGCCGATGACGTCAGCCGGAAGAATCACTCTTCCAACTTCAGCCGATGACGTCAGCCGGAAGAATCACTCTTCCAACTTCAGCCGATGACGTCAGCCGGAAGAATCACTCTTCCAACTTCAGCCGATGACGTCAGCCGGAAGAATCACTCTTCCAACTTCAGCCGATGACGTCAGCCGGAAGAATCACTCTTCCAACTTCAGCCGATGACGTCAGCCGGAAGAATCACTCTTCCAACTTCAGCCGATGACGTCAGCCGGAAGAATCACTCTTCCAACTTCAGCCGATGACGTCAGCCGGAAGAATCACTCTTCCAACTTCAGCCGATGACGTCAGCCGGAAGAATCACTCTTCCAACTTCAGCGATGACGTCAGCCGGAAGAATCACTCTTCCAACTTCAGCCGATGACGTCAGCCGGAAGAATCACTCTTCCAACTTCAGCCGATGACGTCAGCCGGAAGAATCACTCTTCCAACTTCAGCCGATGACGTCAGCCGGAAGAATCACTCTTCCAACTTCAGCCGATGACGTCAGCCGGAAGAATCACTCTTCCAACTTCAGCCGATGACGTCAGCCGGAAGAATCACTCTTCCAACTTCAGCCGATGACGTCAGCCGGAAGAATCACTCTTCCAACTTCAGCCGATGACGTCAGCCGGAAGAATCACTCTTCCAACTTCAGCCGATGACGTCAGCCGGAAGAATCACTCTTCCAACTTCAGCCGATGACGTCAGCCGGAAGAATCACTCTTCCAACTTCAGCCGATGACGTCAGCCGGAAGAATCACTCTTCCAACTTCAGCCGATGACGTCAGCCGGAAGAATCACTCTTCCAACTTCAGCCGATGACGTCAGCCGGAAGAATCACTCTTCCAACTTCAGCCGATGACGTCAGCCGGAAGAATCACTCTTCCAACTTCAGCCGATGACGTCAGCCGGAAGAATCACTCTTCCAACTTCAGCCGATGACGTCAGCCGGAAGAATCACTCTTCCAACTTCAGCCGATGACGTCAGCCGGAAGAATCACTCTTCCAACTTCAGCCGATGACGTCAGCCGGAAGAATCACTCTTCCAACTTCAGCCGATGTTCACTAGACTTCCATCCACTGACACCAGTTAATCCGCCTCATCAGTTTACCAGGCCGAAACATGAATGTACTCCCCCAACCTTCTCTATTCATCTGTGCACTCAGAAAAATCACCTGCAGTATCCTCAATACCTACATCACAAAACTCATCTATTAGCCTAATGCTAAGTAAGTAAAGCAATAATGAAATGAAATGCTGAAACATAAATTCCTAAACATGCAATTTCTACTTTCTCATCTCAGTTGCATTCACATTCATTCATAAACTGGTCTGATCCCTCGGTTCCCTTGGGAGTGGGATCAATCCTCCCAATGTTATACATCCACTACTCGATTAAGGGGCAGATGAATTCCCTTAATAGCTGATCTGATCCCTCAGTTCCCTTGGGAGTGGGATCAATCCTCCCAATGTTATAAATCCCTTCATAAGTTAAGGGGTGGATTAGTTCCCTTAATAGTTTGTCTGTCACATTCAGCTCATGCCTTACCATTTCTTACATGGAAATTCATTTTCGTAATTTTTCAAGAAAAACATGATGCATGACATACAAACTCATTCACACAATACATAATCCTACTGTTTTATAATGTAGGTCCGAAGGCACATGCATACTTCACTTACCTGGCTCTCTTGGAAATGCTCGGTGTTGCAAACTACTTTGGGAGCTTACTCAACCTAAAACCATGGACAGATATTCGATTAGATTTTACTAAACCTCATTCTACACCATCCAGAAGCCTAAGGAAACTAGTTTAGGAGCTTAGTTCGTTATACATCTCCGATTACCACCAAAACCCGAACTAGTTCGCTCACAGCATTCTCGAAACTCACATTTATTCACTCCCCAAATTATCGATAGTTACTAATGCAGAAAGGAATCGAAATAGAACTCACATAGTTTGGAGAAAATCGGATGGAAGAATCGCCTAGAGAGCTCTGCTGCTTGAGCTGAATACCGAGAGAGAAGAGTAAGGAAAGAGTGGCGGCTACAGTGCATTTAATCACAAAGCCTCTTACCTTAAATAGGTTATCTATTTTAAGTTCTCAATTTACCACTATGCCCTTACTTAGTCACTCATTAACCTAATTAATACTTTCCTCAATTTTCTCCACAACATGCTTACTATTAAATAACAGAATAGAAATTGATTTAATAGAACCGAGTGCTACAATTACCAAGAGTCTACAATCATTGATCCCTGATGATTTTTATGCACCCATTTTCAACTTTTACCATGCAACCGAAATCATCAAGCATACCAATGGATAACATGTTCTTTTTCAGATGAGGAACATATGTCAAGGAACATACCTGACATTCTGGATTTTTCAAATACCACCATCAAACATCCTTACCAGCACCGATCCTATATGTTGCATGGTGCAAGACTTGTTATCCCCAAACAGTACCACTCCACTATTACATAGATGTAAATCTTGAAACCACTCTCTTCTCCAACTCATATGAAAGGAGCAGCCCAAGTCCATGACTCATTGTTCACTAGAATCTTTGTTGAAACAACAAGAACATCAGAAGAGTCGTAGCCATTTGAGACAATCGAATCATCACCTGATTCGACCTTTTTCTCAGCCATATTTCTTTTCTGCTCATAACAATTTTTCTTGAATTTCTCTTATTTATTTCAAAAGAAGTACTTCTTTCCTTGTCTTGGTTTCGATCTCGATTCATGTTGAATACGAGATCTTTACCTTACCGATAACCCCTCTCCATGAGACTTTTCATTATGTCCGGCTCTTCGTTGAAACTCCATCGAATTCAATGCAACTTTCACCTTTACCATTATTAGAGTTTGTTTTCCATATAGCATGGTAGTGACAAAAATGATCATACATCTTTGGCAGCGAACTCAAGAGAATGATCGACTGATCCTCTTCTTCAATCTTAACATCAATGCTATTCAGGTCCAGAATTACGAAATCGTCAATATGCTTCCTCTCTCCTTAGATTCTTCTATTGTCATCGTATACAACTTCTTTTTTAGATAAAGACGATTCGTCAGTGATCTTTTCATGTACAATGGTTCAAGTTTGGACCATACCAAAATCGCGAAATTCTTTTTAATGACCTCCCTCAGTACTACATCACCCAAACTTAGTAAGATCGCACTGTGCACTTTGAAATCTAACTTCAGAAGCTTTGTCTCTATTGAACAATTGAAGCTTTCCAATCGCCTCGAGATAAATAACAATAAACAACCTTGATGAACCAAAACAACCTTTATCTTAACACGCCAAAGACTGAATTTATTATTGCCTGTAAACTTGTCAACTTCAAATTTTTTCACGAGTGTCGAAAACCCGATCTGTAGGTCGTGTTTTCGATCAATGCTTACCGCACCAATTGTGGTGAATTTACGCAAGAATTAACAATTGAAAAAATAGAGAAGAAATTAACAACACAAGATTTGCGTGGTTCGAAAAAAATCTTCATACGTCTAAAACACAAAATTTTAATAGTAAATTTTATTCAAGAGTTAAGAAAATAAATGTTTTTGTAGTGCTACAGTATTTGTTCTAGCATTACCCGAAAATTTAAGAAAATCCCTCACCCAAGCTAAATCCGCTCTCAATTTTTTCTCTCTCTCTCTCTTCTTTTGACTCTCCTCCCCGTCTCTCCTAACTTTTGGCTCACCCACCCTCTATTTATGAAAAAACAATAACAATTCTAAAAGTAGAGAAAAAACTAGCAAAAATAAACTGAACCCACAATCGCTTAAACAACATTTAGAATTGGAGTAATTCTGTTATGATTCGGTTTAGTTCAGTTTTGCCACCAATCTGTTTGGTTTCAAAATTTTAGAAAGTACAATCAAACCAAGTGGGTTTTGAAATAGAACCATTTTTTTTTGCTCGGCTCGGTTTAGATTTTGAGTTTTACGGTTTGGGCCAATTTTAATTGATTTGTTCAATGTTTACTAAGTTAATACCAGATTGGGTTTGATTCTGTCTAGATTTGGGAAAAATGGAGTCAATAATTCTACTTTTACTTGGTTCCATAGTAAAATCAATTTTTCAAAAGTTAGAATTTTTTAATTTCTTTAAAATTATAGTAATTTTGACAAGTAACTTTTGAGATTTGATTATCTAATACGTGGAACCATTGCAAAATATAAATTTTTTGCCATTTTAATCTTTTAAAATTTTTGACTAGTGACATTTAATCACTCACTTTTTTTTTTATTTCTCTCTAAATTCTTATGTACTTTGATTAATTATTAAAATCAATTTTTAAAAAATTAATTTACTAAATAATATTCTATTCAACTGATTATTTTAAAAGTTGAGTTCATAGTAATTATTGAACATTTTACAACCATGCTAAATTGATCCTCGGTTTATTTTGGTTCCCACCTCAGAGAAGTCACGGGCTTCCAATTCGAATAAAATGCATTTTTCATAAGTATTGATATCATTATATTACCAAAAACGCCCTCAAACTTATTGAAAACTACATCGCGCCCTAGGTATAGGATTTAATAGAAGCCGCAGTGTGACAGAGTCCACCCAATCGTCATTTTTCATCTGCTTCCTTTCAGAAACACCAAAAAAACCCTAGGAATTTCCCCCCACCTCCCCTTTCCCATTACACACAGCTAGTTCGTGCACTTCAAAAAGCGCGTTTGGATCTGAGTTTCTTAAATTCTTATGGATTTTGACGAGTACGATTACTTAGAGAAGGCGGTGGAGGAGCACGATGATCGGGATTCGAAAAAGAAGAAGAAGGAGGGAAGTGAGAAGGAAGAGAGGAGCTATAGGAGGAAAGACGTAGACGAAGAAGCTGCTGGTGGTGGTTTAGAGGATGAGGAGAGGAGGAGCAAAAGGTCAAGAGGGGAACACGAGAATGGTCGGGAACGCTCTAGCCGAGAAAAAGATAGGCATAGAAGAGATAGAGACTCGGAGCGAGATAAGGAGAGGGACCGAGAGCGTGATAGGAGTAGCAAAGAAAGGGAGAGGGACAGAGATGGAGAGAGGGAAAAGGAGATAGAAAGGGATAGAAATAGAAGGGAGAAAGAGAGGGGGAGAGAGCATGAGAAAGACAAGGAGAGAGATAGAAAGGAAAGGGACAGAGAAAAAGATAGAAGGGAGAAGGATAAAGATAAGGAAAAGGAGAGAGAAGAGAGGGAGAAGGAGAGGGAGAATGAGAGGTCCCGGAGAAGTAGGAGTCGATCTGATCGGGACAGGGAGAAAGATAGAGAGCGTGAACGTGAACTGGAATTGAGAGAGAGCAGGTACATTAGCATAAATTCATGTTTTATTACTTTTGTTATTTGTTTCTATTCGTTTTAATTCACTTGTTTTTTGTTTTTACTTTCAAAACTTGTTGTAAGGTTTGTAAACTTTTGTTTTTTTATAGATTTTAGTCTTCGTATATGTAGTTTCTCTGACAGGCATCAATTCTACAAAGTTGGTTAAAGGCATGTTTTCAACGAATGATTTAAGTCAAGTTTGTATGTATTTTTTCAGAGTCACATGGTTCGTGGTATATTCAATTTGCATTCATGAATTCATTTGCCTTTATCTATATATTGGCCATATAATTAACTAGACTTGATATCACTTCCAATTATGTCTCTTCCTTTTTTCTTTGTTGTGAACTTTTCAGAGTTCCAATTGTAGTTCTAAAGACCATTGCTTATAGTTGAATTAAGATGAATATCACCATTCACTTTGAATTTTTTGCTTGTATGTAGATGGAATCGGCTCAAAATCGTCAGCATTATGGTGAAATATAGTTGATGAAAGTTCGTTTCTTTTGCCAGAAAATATTTATTCCCCCAGAAATATGATGATTTTTATGTTTATAAATGTTTCAGAGATGTGTGTACGTTTATGCCAATTGATTTAATTTGTAGAAGAAGGTTCAAATTAAATAATAGTTTGAAACTTTGCAGGATTGCAGTAGATGTAATAAAAGTGGACGTTTCATCCTAAAATATATGTATTCGTTGAAATCAAGAGAATGCCACTTAGCCTCCCAATGTTAAATTTTTAATCAAATAATTGTTGTTTTGATTTTGTTGTAATCTTGAATTTGAATCAATGGCAGGAGAACTAGAGAAAAGAAGGAAGCGGAGCCTGAAGCTGATCCAGAAAGAGATCAGAGGACTGTGTTTGCTTACCAGGTTGCTGTCATGCTATCATTTTTTTTTCAATTGATCACACTTATTGTGTTATTTATTCTGATTTTTTGTGCCATTTGTTGGAATATGTGGAACAGATGCCACTGAAGGCAACTGAGAGAGATGTCTATGAATTTTTTTCGAAGGCTGGCAAGGTAAGTGCAAAACAGGAACACCATTTGTAGGATTGTCATTTATGTTATGGTTTAACTATTTTTCATAAGCACGATGTTTCTACATTTTATTCATTTCATATTTAATTTTGTATTTCGAGGATGACATCGATAGATTACCCTTAGATGGCCATTGCTACATCATTGTGAATGTGATTACAGACTTCGTCATTCTATATATTTTGGTGCAAGTTAATTTGTATAATATTCCATTCATTATTATGTGTGCAATAACAAATATTATGATGTAAGACCAAATGTAAGTTTTTTTATTCTTTATAAAACCAGTCCTGTTGTTTTTTGTTTAGGTGAGAGATGTCAGACTGATCATGGACAGGAACTCCAGACGGTCAAAAGGAGTTGGGTATGCAGCTTTAAGTTACATAATGATTCTGTATATATAAGTAACTTGCAACTAATTAATAACCTATTAGCTTTCGAGAATCAATTTAACTGTATTTTTAAATGAATAGCAATGCGATAATGATGTGGGATGGTGGGAATACCTTGCACTCATGTTTAATCAATTCATGCTGCGTATTCAAGGTAGACGACATGAACCTGAGGCTTCTTCTTTCTTCTTTTACCCACTTCAAACCCCTTAATTTTGATCTTGCTGACACAGAAAGTGGCCAATGAACTGCCTTCATCAGCTGTTTTTTAACTCCTCATTAGCAGACAGAAGCCTACTTTAATTTTGGATTGTTTGGACGCAGCAATCAGTATTAGACTGATAAAAAATTATGTAAATGAGAATTTTGGGCATTTAAGCTAATTTTTATTTCTTACCTCCTTTGTAGGAGAGATTTGGGAGGAAGTGGATTCTGCAATATATATTTCATTTATTGCCGACAACTTTTTCCTGGCACTGACTCCAATTTGCTATCTTTGGCATTGGAAACTTGTTAACAATGTCTCCTCTGAGGATTTTTATGCAAAGTCAAAATAAGAATTTCACTGAGTTCCGATAAAACTTATTTAGTCCCTCTGAAGCTTCTTGTCATTTATGTTGTGTATTTTCGTTGTAGATTTTTTATTGTACTTTGCTGAGCTAACTTTTTCTTTTGCATGAGTCATCAGATTCGTCAAAAGAATCTCAGCTTGAGCTCTCTGCACTAAAGTCTTTGTTTCTCTACATCTCTTAGCTATATGCTTTGTAAGTTTTGTTCACAATTAATATGATTCTGGTTTCTAAGACACTTAGCACAAATTGTTTTTTGGAACTGCAGATATATTGAATTTTATGACGCCATGTCCGTGCCAATGGCTATTGCTCTGTCTGGTAACCTAATGCGTGGACAAGTTGTAATGGTGAAACCTTCTGAAGCTGAAAAGAACCTCGTTCAATCCAATACACCTGGTGGAAGCACTGTGACTGGGCCGTATGGGGCAACTGACAGAAAACTTTATGTTGGAAATTTGCATTTTAACATGACAGAGACTCATCTTAGAGAGGTAAGAATGATTATGCAAGCAAATAATGTGATTGGATAAAACATTTATTATGACATACAATGTTATTTTTATTACCATAATGCATCTGTGAATCAGATTTTTGAACCATTTGGTCCTGTGGAGCTGGTTCAACTGCCTCTTGACCTTGAAACAGGACAGTGCAAAGGTTTTGGGTTTGTCCAGGTTGGTGACATTTATAATGGAATGCTTAAAATCAGTAATATGTTTTTGTAGTTATTAATCTGTCATTGTCCTCCAGTTTGCTCAATTAGAGCATGCAAAGGCAGCTCAGAGTTTAAACGGGAAGCTAGAGCTTGCTGGTCGAACAATAAAAGTATGTATTTTGTTTTTGTACAGTAACTTTTTGGAGATAATATTTGACCTTTTCTTTATTGTTTTGCCGTATGAACTGTTAGTGCTTGCTCATCAATGCCGAATGATTAAATAATAGTTGAATGTCTCTCTAGGTTTCATCTGTAACAGATCACGTTGGAGCACAAGATGCTGGAGCAAAATCGGCAGACTTTGATGATGATGATGGAGGTGGTTTGGTAAGTCAAAGATAGTAGACTAATTGCAATTTAGTTAATCCTTCTTTGCTATAATTTTTATCATTACCATAGTTGTTTTAAACTTGGTAATGATTCAGGACTTAGTCATGTCTGTTATTCTAATGATCATATAAGTGTTCCCCCAACTGAGGCAGTTGTGTAATGGATTAGGGAAAAAATTGGAAAATCTATAGAAAGTATGGATAATGTGCATGCTATTCTAATTGTTCTATAGTTGCCTTTGTTGCATTGTATAATGTGTTGCAGACATATGGTAAACGAAAATTAGATTGACTATATAGTAAGGTAGTAATGGTCATTTAATCTACATTAAAATCTATATAAAATTGTAAAATCTGTAGAAAGCATGCGGAATTTGCATTCGAATTGTTCTATAGTTGCCTTCGTTGCATTGTATATTGTGTTACGGACATACGGTAAACGCAAATTCAATTGATTATGGCAAGGTAGTGAGTGGTAGAACTATACATTTATTTTTTCTATATATTCATTTATTATTTTTGCTATATTTGTAATGTTTAGATGAGTAATGGAACCTATCTTCTGACGTTCTTCTTTTGTTCAATACAGTCTTTAAATGCTCAATCAAGAGCTTTACTCATGCAGAAGCTGGATCGCACTGGAATCGCAACTAGGTTTGTCTTGGGTCTATCCTTTTTAACCACTTCCTGGATCACAATCATAATTTATATTATATTTGCAGTATTGCGGGGTCTCTTGGAGTTCCTGTGTTGAATGGGGCAGCTACTTTGCCTATAAGTGGACAACCTTTGGCTTCTGCACAAGCTCTTCCAGCAAATTTTATCTCACCCCCTGCTGTTGAACCCGTTGGAATTCCCAGTGAATGTTTACTGTTGAAAAATATGTTTGATCCAGCCTCTGAGGTATGTGATTTCTTTTTTTTTTTTAATCGAAAACTGTTTGGACTCGACTCAAAGTGTCAGTTCCTTTTACCAGATGGATCCAGAATTTGATGTAGATATTAAAGATGACGTGGAAGAAGAATGTTCCAAATATGGTAGGGTGAAACATATATACGTGGACAAGTAAGTACTTTTGAATATAATTTTGTATTTGTATATACTCTTTTTCATATGGCATTTTTTTTTTCATTTTCATGCTTGAATGATGCATTTGTGGCATCTGATGTCAATTTTTTTTTTCATTTTCATGTTTGCATTGTGTGATTTGTAGCATATGATAATTCCAGATATCTTTTTTTCTATTGCTTGTTTTATATCACTGCTGTGGCTGTGCGTGACAGTCATGCTATACATTTTGATTGCTCAAACCTTACCCGCTGCACTAAAGAGTATACCAAATGAACCTGTGAATGTTTCCCTAAAACCATTATTTATCTGAGCCACAATTTACTTTTCCTCTCCTGTTTTGTCTGTCCATATGGTAATAAGCAAATTGTGAATCATGTATTTTGGTCATCAGTTTGTAGTACTTAATTACTTCACTTCTTACGCTGACAATGTCATGTGCTGTGTGTTTCTCTTACTTAGTAGTCTGATATCATGCTTTTTATGAACCAGAAATAGTGCTGGTTGTGTATATCTGCGGTTTGAAGATAAAAATGGATCATCTGCCGCCCAGAAGGCAATGAATATGAGGTGGTTTGCGGGCAAAAGGATTTCTGCCTTGTTCGTGGTATTTTCTCTGCCCTTTTGTTTTTAATTGTTTGTTTTTCCTGAATGTGTGTTTATATATATACATACATTTATTTAAGGTGAACACATCACACTTGGATTATTTATTATTAATTGTAATTTTCTATTAGTAGAAGTTTCCATACTACGTTAGTCTCTTTTTGGATATTTTATGCATTGGTTTCCTTTCTACATACCTACACGACCACCCAATACACGTGTTTAACAATAGTGACTATATTTTTGTGCCTAGAAACTATACATTTATTCCTTTAAGGTTTTCCATGCATGTCTGTACTTTGTGTCTCCCTCTTTCACACAGAGACGCACTATAGTTACTGAAGAGCATTTTATTGTGCATGTGCAGCAACCACAGGTATATGAAGCCAAGTTTGGAGCAGTCTGAACAGTCCCTCCGGGATCATAAAGTAGGATAATTAGCAGGACGTGAGGTGTAGGTTTGGTTTTTGATGTGTCAAGCTGGAATTAAAGCATCTTCCTCGTTTGTTTTTGCAGCTCTTTCGTATAAACATATACCATAACAATTCAAATACTGCACTCAATTCTGTTGTCCGATTCCTGTGTTGTGTTCTTTTTTGTTTCAACACTATTATTGTGTTTACCTATAAAATGTTGACTGCTTTCTCCTCAACCTTGAGTTCTTAGTTTTCCAGCTTTGAATTTGTCAAAGGCCCCACCTTTCCATTCTCAAAAGAGTCTAATTTCTGCTCTATGAGAATTCATACTGATCCACCGTAACTCTTTTTTTCCCGATTTTCTTTCATGTTTTTTGAAGCGTATTTGATGGGCCAGATCAATTTTTGTTTTCTTGTCGTCGTGTGTATAAATTGGATCACAATCTATACCAGTCAGATTTATCTTATCTTGAATCTAAATGAAAAGAGTTTAACTAAAAATTTAACTGGCGGTGTCAATTGAAAATATTGTTATATTTTGATAATTACTTACTTTAAAACTATCTACTTATAAAATAATTTAAAAAATGTATTATAATAAAATCTATCTATTTAAATAAATTTTTAAAAAATGGTAATCCTATCAACAGAGTCATATGCTTTCAATTTTTTTTTTTTTTCTTTTAATGTATTTTGCCTCATTACTAGTCTATTTGAAACTTTTGATCTCTTTAATAATGCATGTCATTACAGTTCATATCATGCATTATGCTTAGCTTATTGTGCAACATGTTTAAGACTCTTTGTATCCTTAATGACAAGTTATTGATCTCATGTTATATGATATGTGTTTTTTAACTTATTTTTTGAGTATTTTGACCATTACTATTGTAATATCACGTGTCATGTGCTTAATTTATTTTCGTATTTAAATGTTAAATAATATTATAATAATAAAATTTGTCAGAATGATTTTTTGGTTTCATTAATGTTTATCTATTCAGTAAATGAATATCATTATAATAAAATTTTAGGTTTTTATTTTTTTTTTTTTATTTTTTTTTTTTTAAATTGAAACCAAACTGATCCCAACTTTTTCAATTTTTTTTTTTTTAAATTGAAACCAAACTGATCCCAACTTTTTCAATTTTTTTTTTTTTTATTTTTTTTTTTTTTTATTTTTTTTTTTTTATTTTTTTTTTTTTGTTTTTTTTTTTTTAAATTGAAACCAAACTGATCCCAACTTTTTCAATTTTTTTTTTTTTATTTTTTTTTTTTTTTTTAAATTGAAACCAAACTGATCCCAACTTTTTCAATTTTTTTTTTTTTGTTTTTTTTTTTTTTTTATTTTTTTTTTTTTGTTTTTTTTTTTTTATTTTTTTTTTTTTGTTTTTTTTTTTTTTTTGTTTTTTTTTTTTTTGTTTTTTTTTTTTTGTTTTTTTTTTTTTTTTAAATTGAAACCAAACTGATCCCAACTTTTTCAATTTTTTTTTTTTAAATTGAAACCAAACTGATCCCAACTTTTTCAATTTTTTTTTTTTTTTAAATTGAAACCAAACTGATCCCAACTTTTTCAATGTTTTTTTGTTTGGTTCCAGTTTAGTTTCAATTTTATATTTCAGCTTGTATTTGATTTAGTTTCGATATTAGTCGATGTAGGCTTGGTTTGTGTCTGATTGGGTCAGTTACGTTCGATTTTTGGTAATTTTTAAAATAAAAATAAAAATACATGAATATTAAAATGAGAAATTACCAATTTCAACCTTAATGTATAGGTTTAAACCTTAAACATTAAATTCTAACGCTCCAAACCTTAAAGTATAGAAATCATAACAAATCCAACCCCAGCATGCGTTCATTCACCGTCCGTTCTCGAATTTTTGCCGTTGAATGGACGCACCCTTAAAAACGGAGTCCGTCCATTGTTGAGAACGGACGGACCCTTTCAAAACATAGTCTGTAACACCCGACAATCTCGGCCAGGTAATTTTCTTAACCATTTTAATTGTCACCTTTTTATTGACCTTTATGATTTTAAATTTAATGCCAAGACTTATTTATTACAAGTTGAGTGAAACTAGGTTGGGTGACAAGTTTGTAATTAAGGTGGATTTTAATTGGTATAAATAGGTTATGAGAATTCTTAAACCTCATTAAAACCTCACTGCAGCCGACATTTTCTCTCTCGGCGATTTCCTTCCTTCTAGAGCTCCCTCTCTGCCAGCTATTATTTCGCCGGCGACCAGTTCTTCAACCTCCACTTTGACAATCCACGTTATAGGTAAGACTTAGACAATGTAGTTACTGGGTAGTTACTTAGAGCTCTGTCTTCAGCTAGAACTTGAGATTTCGGATTCTTCACTAACAGAGTAATGGTAGTGACAATCTTGATCCGTGTTTAGTAATGGCATTTCTGATTCGATTATGGACATTAAGATAACAGACCATGTTTAGTTGTTAGACTTAATTTGGTTATTTAGGTTCTGGAAGTTTTAATCGCTCGACTAGGAAGATTTAGAAATATTTATGTTAGATACTAGGATGACTTTTAGATAGGATTTTGATTTAACACTGTAATGTGAAATATTTCTAGGTGAAGAAGTTTGAAGAGAAGTGCTCAAGTTGCTAAGGAAACCAGGTAAGTGAGTGAGTAAGATTTCCGGCCATTAAGGACCTACATCACAAGGGTACTAGATAGAAGTTGTCTATGAGTTTAAAGATTTTCTGTGCTATTGTCTGTCTGGTTATGATACTAGAGTTGATGTTACGAATCCTTGATGAATGAATGGCTTGTTCAGTAGGCTAATGAAATAAGATTACTCATGCTCATGCATCATGAATATTTCTCAAGCATATGAAAATGTTTTAAGTGCATGATTTCTCCCATGAACAAGATATGAACATGAAACCTATGCAATAAGGATTAAGAGAGGGTTGGGGGCGGTTTGGCGTATGTCACTGTCCAAAAGAGGGACCATGAATACGACCCGCAAGGGACTATGTACACTCTCACTGTCAACCCCCTTTTCGGCACAAATCCTCCCATAACATATGATGAAACGATGAATGAACATGACATGAACATGAACATGAACATGAACATGAACATGAACATGAACATGAACATGAACATGAACATGAACATGAACATGAACATGAACATGAACATGAACATGAACATGAACATGAACATGAACATGAACATGAACATGAACATGAACATGAACATGAACATGAACATGAACATGAACATGAACATGAACATGAACATGAACATGAACATGAACATGAACATGAACATGAACATGAACATGAACATGAACATGAACATGAACATGAACATGAACATGAACATGAACATGAACATGAACATGAACATGAACATGAACATGAACATGAACATGAACATGAACATGAACATGAACATGAACATGAACATGAACATGAACATGAACATGAACATGAACATGAACATGAACATGAACATGAACATGAACATGAACATGAACATGAACATGAACATGAACATGAACATGAACATGAACATGAACATGAACATGAACATGAACATGAACAAGAACAAGAACACGAAAAGATCATGAACATGTGTTTTCTTTAATTGTGCATTTATGCATACATGTTAGCATTGCACTTCTTACTAAGCATTAGGCTTATAGTTTAAACCTTATGATGTAGGTGAAGAACTACCAGGTGAGGATTTCAAGTCCAATGAGGACGATTAAGGCTGGTTGCTGGAAGGTGCTCGGGTGACAGATTGGTGGCTGGGAAGGCTATTTCAACTCCTGGTTACTACTTTTATCATGTTAGTAAGGTTATGAATACTGAGGTCTATGTAGGATGTTTTCTTAAAACAATGGATACTGGAACCTGACTGACTAACTTCTGAGTTTGAGAATAATCGTGAAATGATAGAATGATCTGTTTTGTTAGAGTCTCTCGCTACACGTATTCTAGATGAGATTATGGTCCAACTGTGTGTTAGTTTATTCAGTCATGTTGAAGTTTATGAAAGTCTGAAAGTTTCCTGTCTATTAGATGAAGTCTTCCATCGGATTGTGTCTTCCATCAGATGAAATCTTCCATCGGATGAAGTCTTCTATCGGATGAAGTCTCCATCGGATGAAGTCTTCCATCGGATGATGTCTTCCATCGGATGAAGTCTTCCATCGGATGAAGTCTTCTATCGGATGAAGTCTCCATCGGATGAAGTCTTCCATCGGATGATGTCTTCTATCGAAATGAAGTTTAATGAGTCACGTGCTGTGCATGTGTCAATCGGTAGAAGTCGATATAAGTCTTGTCATTTCGTAATCGGATGAAGTTTAATGAGTCACATGCTGTGCATGGTCAATCGGTGAAGTCAATATAAGTCTTTGTCTTTTTGTGATCGGATGAAGTTTAATGAGTCACTTGCTGTCATGTGTCATCGGTAGAAGTCGATATAAGTTTGTCGTTTTCTGATCGGATGAAGTTAATGAGTGAAGTTTAATGAGTCACGTGCTGTGCATGTGTCAATCGGTAGAAGTCAATATAAGTCTTGTCGTTTTGTGATCGGATGAAGTTTAATGAGTCACGTGCTGTGCATGTGTCAATCGGTAGAAGTCGATATAAGTCTTGTCGTTTTGTGATCGGATGAAGTTTAATGAGTCACGTGCTGTGCATGTGTCAATCGGTAGAAGTCAATATAAGTCTTGTCGTTTTGTGATCGGATGAAGTTTAATGAGTCACGTGCTGTGCATGTGTCAATCGGTAGAAGTCAATATAAGTCTTGTCGTTTTGTGATCGGATGAAGTTTAATGAGTCACGTGCTGTGCATGTGTCAATCGGTAGAAGTCGATATAAGTCTTGTCATTTCGTAATCGGATGAAGTTTAATGAGTCACATGCTGTGCATGTGTCAATCGGTAGAAGTCAATATAAGTCTTGTCGTTTTGTGATCGGATGAAGTTTAATGAGTCACGTGCTGTGCATGTGTCAATCATAAGTCTTCATTTCGTAATCGGATGAATGTTAAAAATGAGTCACATGCTGTGCATGTGATCACAATCGGTAGAAGTCAATATAAGTTCTTGTCGTTTTGTGATCGGAGTAAGTCTTGTGTTTTTTAATCGGATATGAAGTTTCATGAGTTACGTGTGAGCATTGTGTCCACGGTAGATGGTAGTTTTTCTATTACCGATAGGAGTATGTATTAAGTCTTGTCGTTTATGGATTGGAATGAAGTTTAATGGAATCGTGGGATGCATGTGTCAACGGTAGGAGTGTGCACCATGCTTTGTCGTTTTGCAATCGGTAGATGTCCTTGATTTTCCAATCCCTTCGGCCAAATGTCTTAACGTTTTGTCTAATTATAAACGTTGTCTACTTATTGAGTTTTCCGCTGTAAAGTTGAGGGTTAAAGATAGATTTACCATCACTGAGAGAAAATTTAAAATTTTTCGTAATTTCTCTTAGTTCAGTTCAATATTTTGGGTAGCAAAACCGGGTTTGGTAGATTCAGGGTGTTACAATTATGATATCAAAGCAAAACCGGGTTCTAAAATCGATTCTGTAGACTACCTTCTAGCACTGACTGCCACCTGAGTACACTTCAGCAACTGTAAGTATTTACGATTTTAGTAATGTCATTACGTTAAGATGTATTTATGATTACTTGTTTAGGAAGCTCAAAATGGTAAGAGGTCAACAAAGGGAGAGCAATGAGGATAGTAACACCATCGCTCAGTTAACCGAGTTGGTTATTCGACAGTCCCGCCAAATTGAGCAGTGGGTGACTGCTAAGGATGAGCAAGGGAATTCTAGCTCAAATACGACTCACGACAATGGAAGCGAGCGTTTTCACCGCCTTCGACCTCCTGTATTCAATGGTCAAGTTTTGGATCCTATTTATGCTGAGGAGTGGATTCGGACAGTTGAGGACATGTTCAAGTATGCCAAGGTTGATGAAGGGGACAAGGTCACATGTGCTGTTTTTCATCTTGCATTGGGTGCAAGACATTTGTGAGATTCAATTCAGAGCACTACAAATGCGGAAACTATGACTTGGGCGTGGTTCAAGACGGCCTTTTATAACAAGTATTTTAGCTGAGCAGTTCGGGTCAGCAAAAAGATAGAGTTTATGCAGCTGCGCCAAACCGGTTCTGTGGCCAACTACATCTGTAAGTTTGAGGCCTTGTCCAGGTTTGCATCCCGTCTGGTGGATGATGAGAAAGACAAGATTCACCAGTTTGTCCATGGATTGAAGCCGAGCCTCTTCCAGGGGGTAAAGACTGCAGGGATCCATAACATACCTTATTCCGAAGTGGCTGCTAAGGCTTTGGAGTTGGAGGAAGTTGAGTTAACAGTACAAGGACAACGTGAACCACCAAGGAAGTTCATCAAGGATACTCAGCCACCACCACGACAGAACAAAGGTTGGCAGCCACAACAGAACAGGGGAACACAACAACAACAGAGAGGTATGAAGAGACCTTTCAACCAGAATGATGACCAAGGAAAAGGAAAGCGACCTCAAGCTCCCCTGTGCCCCACCTGTTAGAAGAACCACCCTGGCGAGTGCAAGTTGCATTATGGCCGATGCTATAGATGTGACAAGGTTGGACACATAGTCAGAGATTGCCCCATGCCGCCAGACCCTAACCGAGCAAGAGTAGCGCCAAGAGTCTATGCTTTAATGGAGGACGAGGATGCAGTGCAGCATACGGTCATAATAGGTACAATTATGATCTGTGATATTTCTGCTTATACACTTATTATAGATACGGGAGCCACACACTCGTTTGTATCAACCCTGTTTGTATATATAAGCATAAATTAGAACTCTTGCCAGCCGAGAGGCCATTTAGTGTCATGTTACCATCGGGGAAGTCTTTACATTCCGAATGGATAATAAAAGGTGATGTTGTGTCAGTAGGAAATAAGAAGTTATACGTAGAACTGATCGTAATTGACATGAAGGGATATGAAGTTATACTAGGAATTGATTGGCTATGCAGACATTATGCCACGATAAGTTGTAGGTCTGGATTGGTTGAGTTCCGACCCCCAAACAGAGATCGGTATTCCTTCCAAGCTATCCCAAAAATAAGTAAAGTACCGGTTATATCCTCGCTAGAGACTCAACGGTTACTGAAAGGTGGTTGTGATAATTATCTAGCTAGTATAATTGATGTCCAAGTAAAGAGTAAAGTAGAACTTCAGGATATTCCTATAATCCGAGAGTTTCCAAAAGCATTTTTGGATGACTTGCCTGGGCTACCACCTGATAGGGAAATCGAGTTTGTAATCGATACATATCCCGAGGCTTTACCTGTGTCTAAGAACCCCTACCGCATGGCACCTATTGAGTTAAAGGAATTGAAGGTCCAACTACAGGAATTAGTAGACAAGGGATTTATTCGCCCCAGCTGTTCTCCCTGGGGTGCATCTGTCCTATTCGTTAAGAAGAAAGATGGTTCTCTTAGAATGTGCATAGATTACAGAGAGTTAAACAAGTTGACAATCAGAAATAGATATCCCTTGCCCCGTATCGACGATTTGTTTGACCAACTTCAAGGAGCCAAAGTGTTTTCAAAGATCGACTTACGTTCAGGTTACTACCAACTGAAGGTTAAGGAGGGAGATATACCAAAGACAGCCTTCAGAACCCGCTATGGACACTATGAATTTCTTGTGATGTCGTTTGGACTGACAAATACACCTGCAGCCTTTATAGACTTGATTAATCGAGTGTTTCGTGAGTACTTGGATAAGTTTGTGATTGTGTTTATTGATGATATCTTAATATATTCACGGACTAAAGCTGACCATGAAGAACACCTAAGAGTGGTTTTGGCGACTTTAAATCAGCAGCAACTCTATGCCAAGTTGTCCAAATGTGAGTTCTGGTTAGATAAGGTCAGCTTTTTAGGTCATGTCATCTCTGCTGAGGGCATATCCGTAGACCCAACCAAGATTCAGGCTGTTAAAGATTAGCCCCAGCCAAGGCCAGTGAAGTCCGTAGTTTCCTTAGTCTGACAGGTTATTATAGAAAGTTCATTAAGGGATTCTCTATGATAGTTAAGCCTTTGACTAGTTTGACAAAGAAAGACACCAAATACTCTTGGTCTGAAGCTTGTGAAGATAGCTTCCAAACACTAAAACTGAAGTTGACTACAGCTCCTCTTTTGACACTCCCAACTGAAGAAGGAAGATTTAGTGTTTATTGTGACGCATCTAAAGTGGGACTGGGATGTGTTTTGATGCAAGAAGGCAAGATTGTAGCGTATGCCTCCAGGCAACTGAAGAGTTATGAACAGAATTACCTCACTCATGATTTGGAATTAGCCGCAGTTGTTTTTGCATTAAAGATCTGGAGACACTATTTGTATGGTCAGCATTGTGAAGTGTTTTCTGACTATAAAAGCTTGAAGTACCTTTTTACTCAAAAGGAGTTGAACATGAGACAAAGACGTTGGTTAGAGTTTGTTAAGGATTATGACTTTGAAATTAAGTATCACCCGGGTAAGGCTAATGCGGTAGCCGATGCATTAAGCAGGATGTCGACGACAATGCAGCCCGCGGTGTCAACCATGTCGATACGATTGAGGACAGAAGTACAGAAGTTTGAATTGGAGATGGTTTCTGAACTGTCAGCCTTACTTGCCGAGGTTTCTATTAGACCAACTATCATGGATAGGATCAAGGAGGCACAACAAAAGGATTCGAAGGAAAATAGTAGCATGATAAGTAAGTTGAAGGACGCCTCTTCTGAGTTCAGTCTCTCCATGGATGGTATTTTGAAATTTAGGAATCGATGGTACATTCCAAGTGATGAGGAATTATGTAAGTTGATCTTGGCTGAGGCGCACTCGTCTCCCTTTTCTATACATCCTAGCAGCACCAAGATGTATCGGGACTTGAAGTTGCTCTATTGGTGGCCGAATCTGAAGAGGGATGTTGCCAAGTATGTGGAAGCATGTCTGATATGCCAACAAGTTAAAGCAGAACATCAACGTCCAGGAGGTACCCTTCAACCCTTACCGATTCCCGAATGGAAGTGGGAAAACATTGCCATAGATTTTGTTGTAGGATTACCTAAGACAACTAAAGGTCATGATAGCATTTGGGTCGTAATTGACAGAATGACAAAATCAGCTCACTTTCTACCTGTAAGGACAACGTACACGATGGACCAGCTTGCTAATCTGTACGTTCAAGAAATTATAAGACTGCATGGGATTCTAATATCCATTGTCTCCGATCGTGATCTCAGGTTCACCTCGAGGTTTTGGCAAAGTCTTCAAGGCACGCTTGGTACAAAGTTATCTTTCAGCACTGCTTTTCATCCTCAGACAGATGGCCAATCAGAGAGAACATTTCAGACACTTGAGGATATGTTGAGGGCGTGTGTGCTGGATTTTCAGACGTCTTGGAATCGATACCCGCCCTTAGTGGAATTCTCCTACAACAATAGTTACCAGTCCACTATCGGTATGGCACCTTACGAGGCACTGTATGGTAGGAAATGTAGATCACCCTTATATTGGGATGAGGTTGGCGAAGCAAAACTTCTAGGCCTTGAAATTTTACAGCAGATGTCAGACAAGATTGCCATAATTAGAAAAAGGATGATGACTGCACAAAGCCGACAGAAGAGTTATGCAGACCAAAGAAAGAGAGATCTTGAATTTGCTGTTGGAGATAAAGTTTTCTTAAAGATTTTACCATTTAAGGGAGTTTTAAGATTTGGCAAGAAGGTAAAACTTAGTCCACGATTCATTGGTCCCTTCCCTGTCTTGACAAGGATTGGTAAAACCGCTTATAGGTTGCAATTGCCTCCATCACTGGAAAAGGTCCATAATGTCTTTCATGTATCCATGCTAAGGAAATGTATACGTGATCCGACGCAGGTTGTTAAACCAACAGAAATTGAGTTTGAGTTGGCATTAACGTATGATGAGAAACCTTTTCGAATATTGGAAACTGCAGTTAAGACTCTACGGAATAAGAAAATTCCGCTTGTAAAAGTTTTGTAGACGAATCATGGCATTGAAGAAGCCACTTGGGAGCGGCAGCAGGACATGTTGGACAGATATCCAGAGCTCTTTGTTTGATCAATTTTCGAGGACGAAAAATTTGTTTAAGGAGGGGTGGATGTAACACCCAACAATCTCGGCCAAGTAATTTTCTTAACCATTTTAATTGTCACCCTTTTTATTGACCTTTATGATTTTAAATTTAATGCCAAGACTTATTATTACAAGTTGAGTGAAACTAGGTTGGGTGGCAAGTTTGTAATTAAGGTGGATTTTAATTGGTATAAATAGGTTATGGGAATTCTTAAACCTCATCAAAACCTCACTGTAGCCGACATTTCCTCTCTCTGTGATTTTCTTCCTTCCAGAGCTCCCTCTCTGCCAGCTATTCTTTCGCCGGCGACCAGTTCTTCAACCTCCACTTTGACAATCCACGCTCTAGGTAAGACTTAAACAATGTAGTTACTGGGTAGTTACTTAGAGCTCTATCTTCAGCTAGAACTTGAAGTTTCGGATTCTTCACTAACAGAGTAATGGTAGTGACAATCTTGATCCGTGTTTAGTAATGACATTTTCGATTCGATTCTGGACATTAAGATAACAGACCATGTTTAGTTGTTAGACTTAATCTGGTTATTTAGGTTCTGGAAGTTTTAATCTGTACACACTAGGCGCTCGACTAGGAAGATTTAGAAATATTTATGTTAGATACTAGGATGACTTTTAGTTAGGATTTTGATTTAACACTGTAATGTGAAATGTTTCTAGGTGAAGAAGTTTGAAGAGAAGTGCTCAAGTTGCTAAGGAAACCAGTTAAGTGAGTGAGTAGAATTTCCGGCCATTAAGGCCCTACATCACAATGGTACTAGGTAGAAGTTGTCTATGAGTTTAAAGATTTTTTGTGCTATTGTCTGTCTAGTTATGATACTCGAGTGGATGTTACAACTCCTTGATGAATGAATGGCTTGTTCAGTAGGCTGATGAATTAAGATTACTCATGCTCATGCATCATGAATATTTCTCAAGCATATGAAAATGTTTTAAGTGCATGATTTCTCCCATGAACAAGATATGAACATGAAACCTATGCAATAAGGATTAAGAGAGGGTTGTGGGCGATTTGGCGTATGTCACTGTCCAAAAGAGGGACCATGGATACGACCCGCAATGGACTATGTATACTCTCACTGTCAACTCCCTTTTTGGCACAAATCCTCCCTTAATCCATATGATGAAAACGATGGACATGAACAAGAACAAGAACAAGAACACAAAAAGATCAAGAACATGTGTTTTCTTTAATTTGTGCATTTATGCATACATGTTAGCATTGCACTCCTTACTAAGCATTAGGCTTATAGTTTAAACCTTATGATGTAGGTGAAGAACTACCAGGTGAGGATTTCAAGTCCAATGAAGACGATTAAGGCTGGTTGCTGGAAGGTGCTCGGGTGACAGATTGGTGGCTGGGAAGGCGATTTCAACTCCTGGTTACTACTTTTATCATGTTAGTAAAGTTATGAATACTGAGGTCTATGTAGGATGTTTTCTTAAAACAATGGATACTGGAACCTGACTGACTAACTTCTGAGTTTGAGAATGATCGTGAAATGATATAATGATCTGTTTTGTTAGAGTCTCTCGCTACACGTATTCTAGATGAGATTATGGTCCAACTGTGTGTTAGTTTATTCAGTCATGTTGAAGTTTATGAAAGTCTGAAAATTTCCTGTTTATCGGATGAAGTCTTCCATCGGATTGTGTCTTCCATCGGATGAAGTCTTCTATCGGATAAAGTCTCCATCGGATGAAGTCTTCCATCGGATGATGTCTTCCATCGGATGAAGTCTTCCATCGGATGAAGTCTTCCATCGGATGAAGTCTCCATCGGATGAAGTCTTCCATCGGATGATGTCTTCTATCGGAATGAAGTTTAATGAGTCACGTGCTGTGCATGTGTCAATCGGTAGAAGTCGATATAAGTCTTGTCGTTTTGTGATCGGATGAAGTTTAATGAGTCACGTGCTGTGCATGTGTCAATCGGTAGAAGTCGATATAAGTCTTGTCGTTTTGTGATCGGATGAAGTTTAATGAGTCACGTGCTGTGCATGTGTCAATCGGTAGAAGTCGATATAAGTCTTGTCATTTTGTGATCGGATGAAGTTTAATGAGTCACGTGATGAGCATGTGTCAATCGATAGGTGTAGGTTTTTCTATTACTGGTAGGAGTATGTATTAAGTCTTGTCGTCTTATGATCGGAATGAAGTTTAATGGAATACGTAGGATGCATGTGTCAATCGGTAGGAGTGTGCACCATGCTTTGTCATTTTGCAATCGGTAGATGTCCTTGAGTTTCCAATTCCCTTCGGCCAAATGTCTTAACGTTTTGTCTAATTATAAACGTTGTCTACTTATTGAGTTTTCCACTATAAAGTCGAGGGTTAAAGATAGATTTACCATCACTGAGAGAAAATTTAAAATTTTTCGTAATTTCTCTTAGTTCAGTTCAATGTTTTGGGTAGCAAAACCGGGTCTGGTAGATTCGGGGTGTTACATAGTCCGTCCATTTATAGTTTTTGCCACAGTCTATCCGCACTGTTGAAAAACACCGTCTGTCCGTTCTTCTCTGGCGACGTGGCTAACTGAGCATAACATCGGACGCACTCTGGGGGTGTTCACCCTCCGTTCCACACTGTCCGTCCATTTTATTTTCTGTGCATTAATAAACGAACGCGCGTTGGATCAACAGAATATACAATGGACAGACTCTCTCTTGGCGAGTCCGTCTGTTGTATTCATCGGACGCATTGCTTAAATAGAGGGTGCATCCGTTGTTTAAAATTAGGGCGAGAGCGGACGATCACCACCCTCTCAGAGTGCAGCAAATCTCGCGATTATATCAAAACAGAGAGCTTACCGAAGCTCATTCCTGCGCTTTCTCTCAACACTTGCAATTTTTTTTTGCAGAGAATCGACCGAAAGTTGCTCCATGTTATTACTTTTTGGATTTCGAATTGTTTGTTTTGATTTTTATCTAAAAAATATGTGAAATATGATATGTTTAAATATGTTGAGTAGCAGGCGGCGAATTGTTGAGCCCTTATGGAATGGAGCGTCCCGAGAAAACTAGGTTGAGTTTAGATTGAATTGCATCCAGTCGTCGGTTTTGTTTCAAGTCAATCTGAAGTACTGTTGACTTTTTTAAAAACATATTAAGGGTATGAAATCCAATTTGTTTTTGCATCCAATCAATTTGTTGTTGATATTTTTACCCGATTTGTTTTGTTCGATTATGAATTGTTTCGATTTGTTCGAGTATGAATTGTTTGATTTGTTTTGTTCGATTTTTTTTTGTTCTATTTGTTTGATTCGATTTGTTTGATTCGATTATGAATTGTTCGATGTTTTTGGCGTCTTTTAAAGATCTTTGAGAATTAGTAATCAAATTGACTAACCGGTTGTTTTTTTGATTTGCAGGAGTTATTCAATTCGGTATATAATTACCAAAAATTATAAGGAAATAGCTGAGAGATTAGTTGTTAGTCGAAAGGGTGGACCAATAGAACGTTGGGCACCTTCAATGTCTTCTCAAGCCGGACAATCAATCCGGCCAGTGAGGCCACAACGGTCGAACCAGCAGGAGTTTTGGTCCACTAAATTTCATAGCGCGGCTTGTGAAGAGCAATTCCAGCTGGATTCGTTACACCGATCAGTTATGGTTTCGAAGACCGTTGATTTTGCAGACTGGGAATCCTTACAAATACATAAGATGTTCGATAGAATCGGCCTCCAAGGGGTGTACAGTTTGAGAGGCGATAGCTGTGAACGAATTGTTCGCCTATTCTATGCGAACATGAGCTTTTCCTGGAGGTCGGGAGTTATCGAGACGTACATATTGGGTAGGGAGATTTTCGTTACCCCGGAGATGGTCAATGAGTTGATCGGGTTTGCTGGAGAAGGAGCGGATAGATACTACCACGCCTCCCAGAACTGTCCTTTTTTCATAACAGCTGAGGGAACAAAGTTCTTAAGGCAAATTAATCGGAACTCTGACATTGTTGGTCCCCTAAGCCAAGAGCTAGAGAAATGAACTTAAAAGCTCGCGTGATCCACAACATGGTGTCACACACCATTCTACTGCAGCACGGATATAGAGATCTAGTTAACTTCATGGATCTCTATGTGATGGAGAGATTGTACAACAGTAGGATGTTGGACCCCGGCTTTGTGATTGTAAGTCACATTTGTGAGATCGGGCGGACATGGAACAAAAATCTGCCTTACGGTGTATGGATTCTGAAGATTGTCCAGCATTTTCAGATTGAAATACCGACTGGGGAGCAGATGAGATCTCAGCAAACCATTGACGTATTTGGCAAGATGCATTTAGTTCGGATAGGCTTCGTTCAAATAGACGAGATCTAGACGTGCAGGGGAGATGAGGGGGCCTCCCAAGATGACGTTCATGTACAGTCTCCCACGACCTCAGTGCTCCCGGTGCACCACGGGGCGAGTACTAGTAGAGCAGATATAGACTCTCTGGCAGACAGAGTCCATCAGCTTGAAATGAGGCAGGCAAAATTTCATCTAGAGGTGATGAACTACCTTAGAGGGATAATGAACTATCAGAAAAATATGATGGACTACTAGAGATGTACGAGACAGATCATCCAAGATTGGATGGGGGGTGATGACGAAGATGACCAACAGATGTCGGCGATGATGACGACGCCCAACCGATGGTGGCCGATGATGAGGAAGTCCAAACGATGGTGGGCAATGACGATGATGCCCAATCGTACATACATTTCAACCATTTTTCCTCATTTTTATTTTCATTATAATTATTATTTTCTAATATAACTTTCATTACGTGCAGATAGTGGATGATGGACTACCAGGCTATAAAGCTATGAAGAAGAAGTCCAACCGTAGTTTATTTTGTAATTCAATTTGATGTACATTAGTTCAAAATACTTTAATTTGATATATTTGAGTTTATGATGTAAAATTCTAAAACTGATATAATTTACTTTGCTGCACTTTACTTTGAGGTACTTTAGTTTGATTTAGTGAAAGTGCAATTTTGGGTGAATTAGGTTTTGACATCCTATAATTCTTAATAATTGTGATCACTATCAAATTAACTGTTTGCTCTTTATAGTCATTTTGAATTCTGTCTCCGATTGGTCGACCTATATTGAAACCGGTTGACACTTTGTTACCATTGTGTGTAGATAGAAGACCATTGTAAGCAATGCCGGTCGACCTCTTTGAGAATCGGTCGACACTTTGTCTATAGTAAGGTCGACACTTTAATATTCTCTGTATCCATCGGTCGACACCTGTATATCTCGGTCGACACTTGAGTTGCTTCTATTTGCACAGGTCGATCCTCAGGGTCGACACTTCAATCTTGTCTACATTCACCGGTTGACACTTGTTGTAAGACCCGGTTTCTATTAACCGATTTACCTTTTCCATTTATAGAGGATGTTTTATAATTGAAATTGAGTGATTTAGTGATTAGGTTAATAAGTGAATGGGTAAGGATAAAATGGTAAATTGTAATTTTATTATGGATAAAGTATTTAAGGGAGGGTTTAATGAGGTTTAGCCGCTGCTATTCCCTCGTTTTTCCTTTCTCGGTATTCAGCTCAAGCTCAACAGAGTTCCAGGCAATTTTTCCCCTCCGATCTCCATTTCCTCAAACTAGGTAAGTTTTCCATTCGTTTTCTCAAGATTTAGTGGCTAGATAGTAGAGAGAGTGCAATGAGTGTATTTTTGAGAATGCTGTGAGTGAGTTGAGTTCGGGTTAGTGATGAATCATAAATGTGCGATGATCCGAACTTCTAAACTAGCTCCTTAGGTTTGTGAATGGTGTAGGATGAGGTTTAGTGAAGATCTGAATGGTATTTTGTTTATGACATTAGGTGAACAGGGCTTCTAAAGTAGTTGAAACCGAGCGATTTCCAGGAGACCAGGTAAGTGAAGTTTGCTTGCGCCTTCGGGCCTACATCACAAAACATTAGGAACATGTTTATTTGAATGTGTCTGTATGCTATGCATCATGTTTTAAAAGTATACGAAAATGAATTTGAATGCATGTTGGCATGGTAAGGAATGAACATAATGAAACAGCTATGCGAAACAGATTTACTGTTAAGGAAAATAATCCGCCCCTTAATGAGACAGTGGATATTTATACTTTGGGAGAGTTGATCCAACTCCCAATTTCACAGGGGGATCGGAAACAGCTATGTGAATCAGATTACTGTTAAGGGAAGTAATCCGCCCCTTAATGAGTCAGTGGATATTTATACTTTGGGAGAGTTGATCCAACTCCCAATTTCACAGGGGGATCTGAACAGAAACGATGAATGACAACTGAGATGAGAAAGTAGAAATTACATGTTTAAGATTCAGATATCAGCATTTCATTTCATTACTGCTTTACTTACTTAGCATTAGGCTAATAGATGAGTTTTGTGATGTAGGTGAAGAAGTTACAGCAGGTGTGTTTACTGAGTTTGCCGAGGACTAGTCTGGTTGGAGGAGTGCATCTATGTAACATTCTGGCAGTTGATGGGGCGGTTTAACTGGTGTCAGTTGGTGTGAAGGTTTAGTTGACAATGTTTCAATTTAAGTATGCTGAGTTTTCATGACAGTAGTGTTTTTTTTTTAATATTTTGAATACGTTTTGAGATTTCCTGATAAAGGTATTCTGTTGAGTTTTTAAATGTTAGTGTTTACTGGATTTGGGTAATGCAATGATTCGAATTATTTCTGAATGCTTTCAGTGGAGTAGTAAATTCTTTTCTGTACTTAGAGTTGTGTTTGCATAGCAAGAAATAGTTGAAATGTCGCTCTGTCCTCTATCGGTAGATGATGTCTATTGGTAGATGTTGAGTTATAGTTATGTTGTCTATCGGAAGATGTCTTCAGTAAAGCCATCGGATGATGTCCCAGTAAAGTCATCGGTACATGAAATTTATTCAATCGGATGATGTAGATTAAATTCTATCGGAAGATGTAGATTTTACACTATCGGTATGAGTGGGTATTATGCTTTGTCGTTTAGTGATCGGTGTATGCAGTTTATTCTATCGGAAGAAGGGAATGAGAGATTTTTGTCGTTTTGCCGTCGGTAGATGTGAGTCGTAAAACTTGTCGTTTTGCGATCGGTTGATGTTGGATAATTGATTTATCCGGCTGACGTCATCGGTAGATGCAGTCCACCGAGAGATGTCTTTTGTTTCCAACTCTTCTGGTTGACGTCATCGGTAGAAGCCTTTTATTTTCTGTTTCTGCTTCTTCCGATTGACTTATTTCATCGGCAGATGCGTTTGACTTCTGCAACTTCTCAAGTATTCCACGGTTTAAACCTTTATTTCCTAATTGATGATTGTTTCTTAGCATTTCAAATAATGTTTCGCAGTCTTGTTTAAACCCTATTGTCGCTCAAATGATTTCCGTTGCAAATTTTTAATTGTATTGAGATTTTAGCAAATGTCAAATCTTGAATGTTGAGAGAATTTTTAAAATATGGTTGAAATTTCTTAGTCGTGTACGGGCTTTTGTGTGACGAACCGGGTTCAGATAACTCGGGGCGTTACACTTGTCCATTCCGATCGACACTTAAATTGGCTCTGTTTGCATAGGTCAATCCTCGCGGTCGACACTTTACCATTACAGTCGACACTTGAATTGGCTCTGTTTGTACAGGTCGATCTTTGTGGTCGACACTTGAAGATTCAGGTCGACACTTGTTTCTTCTCTGTTTAAATTGGTCGACCTATGTGGCAATCGGTTGACACTTGAGGCATTCCAAAATTATTTTTCTTCATTTTGACTAAATCGGTTGACACTTTAGGCACTCCAAAATTGTTTTTCTTCATTTTGACTATTACACACTTAATAAAACTCGTTAGTACTAAATACCCTTCTTCAAGGACATTTTCAATTAAGGTACTTGCAAAATAATTCATTTATTAAGTTAATCAAAGATATGTCATATGTTAGTAGATGAAAGCATATAAACCTTGACAATGATCACATATACTTGGACATAATTGGATAGAATTTCCTTTGTTTTACGACTCCCCATAGCTAATATCAAATAGTTCCTGCATATTCAAATAACTAAACAGTTCCAAAATTTTACATCATAAATAAAAAATACATCAAAGTGCAATGTCCATGAAATAAACTACAATTTGAATTATTAACTACAATGGTCGTGCATAGCTTTACATCATAAACTACAATTGTAACGCCCCGAACCCGCCCCGGGCCCGGTGCGTCACTTTGCAAACAAATCCCGTGTTTAAACGACGTTTAAAAGTAATTTAAATAAAATATTCGGCTCGGTTTTGTTAAAATTCCCGGCTCGATGTTCGGGTTTTTCGAACCCTCAATTTTTCTTGGAACACATGTCTAAAATACGTTAAAATACGTTGGAAAAATGTCGGGTCAAAACATGTTTGAAAACGGGAGAATAATAAAAAAAACAAAAAAATGCACCTAAAGGGGTGCTGGGCGCGCGCTGGGCGCCAGGCGCGCCCAGGCTGCGCGCTGCATGCGCGCTACGCGCGCGCTGCGCGCCGCACGCGCCTCACGCGCGCGCGTCCGCGCGCTGGGGCGCACCATCGCGCCCCATCAATTTGTTCCACGACCGATCGTGGCTAAATGCCCGATCGGTCGGGCTTTCTCGGGTTTTCTTCACCCAGAAACTTCCCGACCGCGACCGGTCGTGCCCCGGGCCCGATCGATCGGGCCGGCTCGGGTTTTTTCATCACCAAAAACAACCTAAAATGCCCTTTTTGACCCTTTTTCCACCTCCCTACACATTTTAACACTTTTCTACATCTTGAACATCTCCAAAAATTCTGAAAATTTAACCATACCTTCCCGACGTATAAATCTTCCAACCCCATAATTATTTTTGAAAACCGACTTAAAATGGAGAATTACAAAAATCACAAACATAACCCGACGTTAGTTACTTTAAAATCAAAACGGGCAATATAACGCCTAAAACTTTAAATACCCAAAACCTGAAATAAATCCCGGAAAACACACCGCTTCCATCGCGAACAACTATTCTCCCTATCCATCTTCAAATCAACTCGTAAACCCGGTAACATACATACGAAAATATTTACGAACACAATTTACCACAACTAAATAAAGTTTCCTAACTCCCACAAAACAACATTTCCACACACTAACTATCCATACCAAAATACTTACAAATTATACTATCCATATCAAACATTCATCTCCCACTACCCGAGACCTCCAGTGGTCAAAACGCCCCGACAATAGCCTGCACCGGCGGACTCCGTACTCCTCCGACTGCAGCCTAATCCTCGGTAGTCTCGTCTACCTCACCTGTATACAAATCGTCACCTACACCACAGAACACACAAAAAGGTAAGCCTAACGCTTAGCAAGTAGGGAAATAATGCACAACACACACTAAATGTTTGACTCAACCCTAACATGCAGTCTCTGCACACTCTGTTGTTTTCTTTTCGTTTCAATTGCATTTTATCTTTCACTTCCAGGTGAATCAAGTAGGCACACGCCCCCACACAGTCCAGGACGGCCACGCCTTGACCCACGAAGCTAGACCGGAGGCACACGTCCCAACACAGTCCAAGACGGCCAACCGAATCTCCTCCAATCGATCGTAGAATCCTCATCGTGCACTTCAAGCACGAGTGCACTTCAAGCACGAACCCTCATTGTGCACTTCAAGCACGGGTGCACTTCAAGCACCAACCCCATTGTGCGCTTCAAGCACGAACAGGTTGAGGTCGAGAAATTCATACTCACGACTCATTACGTACATTAGAATCCCCCAATCGATCGTAGAATCCTCATCGTGCACTTCAAGCACGAGTGCACTTCAAGCACAAACCCTATTGTGTTCAAGCACGAACCTCATTGTGCACTTCAAGCACGAACCTCATTGTGCACTTCAAGCACGAACCTCATTGTGCACTTCAAGCACGAACCTCATTGTGCACTTCAAGCACGAACCTCATTGTGCACTTCAAGCACGAACCTCATTGTGCACTTCAAGCACGAACCTCATTGTGCACTTCAAGCACGAACCTCATTGTGCACTTCAAGCACGAACCTCATTGTGCACTTCAAGCACGAACCTCATTGTGCACTTCAAGCACGAACCTCATTGTGCACTTCAAGCACGAACCTCATTGTGCACTTCAAGCACGAACCTCATTGTGCACTTCAAGCACGGGTGCACTTCAAGCACGAACCTCATTGTGCACTTCAAGCACGAACCTCATTGTGCACTTCAAGCACGAACCTCATTGTGCACTTCAAGCACGGGTGCACTTCAAGCACGAACCTCATTGTGCACTTCAAGCACAAACCCTATTGTGCACTTCAAGCACGGGTGCAATAAGTCGAGGAAGTCATACTCACGACCACGTTGCAAATCTTTTCTTATCTTTCATTTCATTCTTACCGCTCAAGGATGCAAAACACGTAATTTCGTAGTTTAGAAAACCATGATGCGTGACACACGATGCATGACACAAAGCAAAACATAACAACAATCAAACAATCCCTACCGTTCTATGGTGTAGGCCCGAAGGCAACAAACACGCACTCCACTACTTACCTGGTTGCCGCTCGATACTTTCTCGTTCACTCCGTCCAACAAAATCAAACGTTCGATTACCTAAAAATGACGAGAAATCAACTTAGAAATTTACAAACTCTAAGGGAAATTCTTAACCTAACTAAAAGAACTATAACACAACTCCCAACCCGATCTTTACCCCAAAATTGACTGTCTAACTTCAAACGGTCATAACTCCATCATTTTGCAATGGATTTTGACGTGCCACCCCAATTCGAAAACCTCTACACGTCTACTATCCATTGAATCACTCAATCAACCATCCAAACACGAAGGCTAAGTCGGACATGCCAAAACAGAACCGGTGCTCTTTAGGGTAAAAACCGATTTTTCACACTTTCACTTCCAATCCTCAATCCAACCACTCCAACAACCTAAACTAAGTCATTTAACAACCAAACCATCAAAATAAGAGAGAAATCTAACATCAACACTCAATTTTCGGAATCCCTAACCTAGGGTTTTCCAACTCTTCCTAAACCTACCTAAAACACCCTAAAAACTCTTCCAAACTTCATCCCATAGCACATAAACTAAAACCCATGTAAATTTACCTTGCAATCACTTGAAGAAATGAAGTAAGAAGGAGGAAGAGAGGCGGCTATGGAGGAGAGCAAGAGAAGTCGATGAAGATGAAGAAAAAGGAATGAAAACCTAACTTTAAACCATAACTTTCATTTACTTTTAATTTTCCTCCATTTAACTTTTTAAAATTACAAATCTACCACAACTTTTCTTCCTTCAAAAGCCAACGTGAAAGCCACTTCAAAATTCATCACTTTCCATTCAATTTAATGCATATAAATTCCTTTGCATTTCATTGGTTCATAGGTTTGACTTTTCAAACCCTTTGGTTTGAATTTCAACTCTTTTTCTTCTCTCTTTTCTCCTCAATGCATAACATCAAACTCTCTCCTAACACGTCAAATTGTAGGCGACGTACGTAATAGGAAATTCTCGGGTGTTACAACAATGTACATCAATTTAACTTACAACAGATAAAAGACATTAAATAAAGTACAATGTCCATAAAATAAAACAGTTCCAGCATCCCCTTCCTCGTCATCGCCTGGTAGGCCATCATCCCCTTCCATGGCCGTGTGTAGAAGATTCTTGCAATAATGAAAACTATATTCGTTAAATAATGAAAGTTTGTTTATGAATCTAATGGGTAAAAATGTACCTGCGTCCCGTCAAATATTTGGAAACCTATAAATGTGTCGTGCGAAGTGGCAGCGCCTGAAGTGGATCCCCTGTCAGGACATGTGCGACTATTATGCCCTTGACGTCGACATTTACCACACGACATCGCAAATTTCTTCTTATAAATTTTCGACGTAGACGGCTCATTGATAACTCTTAAATTAGAGTTATTTTATACCACTTTTAATTGATATAACTTGTATAATTTGAGTGAATGTAAGGAGAAAATTATGAAATTTACTATAATTGCTGCAGGATGCCGCAATATCAGAACATTGACTGAATTTAATGTATTTAACATAGATTATCGGAAAAACAAACAGATTTTTATCACTGATTTGAATTTTATATTGCAGAGTTATTAGCGGGAATATCTAATTAAAAGGATGAAGATTAAGGACAGAGAGAAAATAATTGAAGGAGATGATGGTTTCCAAAAATAAAAAAATCTAATCAAGGAACCGTGGCTAGAATATTTTGAGAAGATAATGGAGAGAAAGGAGGCCAATCAGATGACATAAATGGTACATAAAATCGGATGACATAAACAGTAGATAAAATCGGATGACATAAACAAAAAATAGAAATGGATGACAGAGAACGGTCGAAAATGAAAATGGATGACAGAAAACGAATGATAAATGACAATCGGATGACAGAGTAGCAATCGGATGAGAGTCGACAAATAGAAGAAGGGATGACAGAAAATGGATGACAGAACAGCAATCGGATGACAGAGCAGCATAAAATACAATCGGATGACAAAGCAGCATAAAATACAATCTGATGACAGAGCAACATAGACAAAGCAACGGACAACTTAGAAGAGTGGACGACAAAAGAGAGCAAATCAAGAAGATATTATCATAATTATAAGCCGTTGATCAAGGGAATCAGCGGATTAGAAGGAGAAAAGAAAGGAACAGACTGGAGAGGGAAAAAAGGATGACACGCAGAACGAGGAGAATAAGCAATTATAAAAGAGAGGATTCTTATTATTTTGGGGAGCTCTGGATCTGCAGCAAGGGAACCGACGACAATTTTTAGCTTTCTTCTTCTTCTCTTCTACTGTGGATGTTTTTATGAATATTATTATTTCTAGTTTTACCATTATGATTATAGGCTAAACTTTTTAATCTTGATTAGGTAAGAGAGTACTCTTTACATATTTTCATTTTGATCTATGAATGTTACACATTTTTCATTGCACGATTGCTCATGATTTTTATTGCATAATACGAATTGTGTCGATAGGCAAATTTGTTTTCACATATGTCTATTGTATCGATAGGTAAATAGGAATTGAACATGTATGAGTAATTGAATAAATTAAAATTGTTGCAAAGTAGCTAACATTAATTTATTTGGCGTTAAGAATAGGTTTACATGAAAATTCGGATTAAGTTTTTATCTTTTCAAAGTTGAAAAGAAAATTCTGAAATGAATTTACCTAGGCAATTCGACGGAACCCTAGAAATATTATAAATTCTTGCTGTTTTGTGACTAATGCTGTAGCATCAGTAATAATTGCATGTAAAGACGAAATCAACTCTAACCAAGACTTTTCCCATAATTATCTTTTTAAATCATTTCCATTTTTAGTCTTATTTAATGTTGAGTAATTTTAGTTCATCATTCCTTATTATTCATTTAATTTCAATATTTTCATCTTTATTTTATAGAAATTTATAGCAAGATTAATTTGATTAAAAATATTCTCGCGGGATCGACTTTTACTTACTTTATTACTTCGTTAGCGACAGGTGCACTTGTGTTAGGGTGTACAAAATCACTAACAAGTTTTTGGCGCTGTTGCCGAGGATATTTCTTAATTATTTTATTTTGGTATAATTTTTTATATTTGCTTTTGTTTATTTTTTAGGTACGTTTTATGCTTGACGATTAAAGAAGCTAATATGGATAACCAGGAAGAAAGAAGAATCATTCTGAATCATATAATTGATGACCGAGATCGACCTATTCAGGACTTCGCAATTCCCACGCTCGACGATCTGAATCCCGGTATTATCAGACCAGAATTAAATGTTATCTGATTCGAGTTTAAATCGGTCATGTTTTAGATGCTTTAAACCATTGGACAATTTAGTGGAATGGTCACAGACAATCCTCATCGTCGTCTCAAAGCATTTGGAGAAGTGAGCGACTCGTTTCACTTTCCTAGAGTTTCAGTTGAGGCATTAAGGCTCAAGCTTTTCCCGTATTCTTTAAGAGACCGAGCACGAGAGTGGTTGCACAGCATTCCATCAAATACTATCACTACATGAGGAGATTTAGCCAAGAAGTTTATCATGAAATACCGTCCGCCAGTGAGGAACGCAAGAATAAGGAACGAAATCACCAGCTTTCAGCAGAGGGATGGTGAATCGCTTTACGAAGCTTGGGACAGATTCAAGGAACTACTCAGACAATACCCCAACAATGGAATACCACACTGAATTCAGCTTGAGACATTTTACAATGGATTAAATGGGCGGACAAGATCTATCGTTGATGCTGCAGCAAATGGAACCTCTTATCAAAATCCTTCAATGAAGCATATGATTTAATGGAAATGATGGCAGTGAACAACTACCAATGGCCTTCAGAAAGATTTAACCCTACGAGGCGGGCACATGGAGTTTACAATCTGGATGAGGTGTCGGCTTTAAATGCAAAGATTGCTATGCTGGAAAATGCGATCAAAGAGATGAACAGACCACCTGACATGCCTCGGGATGCATACTAAAAGAAACTTGGTAGAATCCCTTACCTTATCTAAATTCTCTACTTATTATGTGTTTTTTTTTGTAGGAAAAATTTATGAGGAAGGATTGCATATGGATCACTTGGAGGAATCACCACTTAGCCCAATGGAAATTTGTCTTCCCGGGCCCTATTTTTGTAATTTTTATTTTTGAACTTATTTGGCATACATTCGCCTTTATTGTAAGAATTTTATAATTGCATTTCATGCATTAGATTGTGTGGTTAGGGTTAGATGTATGTTGGTGGATTATGGGTTGAAAAAATTCAACCAATTATTCAAAGAAAAAAACCTTTCACAAGATCAAGCCCAAAGGAAGCCATGGCCCAAAGAAGAGCCCACATTTAAAGGTATGATTTTTGCAGGTACAAAAGTTAGTGGCAACATGGATTGATGATGTGGCAAGATTCCCTCCATTGATCCATTTAGGCATGGCATTCATCTCCTCCCTAGGATGTGTGCTTGTTTGCCTTGATCTTGGCCATCCATCCTTTTTCATCCAAGGGCCACCATTCATTCATCCTTATGGAAACCCTAATCCACCATAGGAACTCTATAAATTCATGGCATTGGTGCATGTATGACAATTTTTGCTCATTTATGAAATTTCTATTTCTCTCTTCTAAGGTGGGTAACCTTTACAGTTTTTTTTCCTTGGTTCTTTGAACCAAGTGCAGTAGCCCTCCATTGCTAACCTAGCTTGGGTTGCTAGGATAGCTCTTAGCTATTCCCTCACCTTTTCCATTGGGATTAGGATTGAGGACGAAAATCCCGGCCTACGATGGTCGTTTTTCTCCCGTAAAATGTTTATCCGAGAGCTTAATCCGTAAGATCGCTCTACGGATCCGCCAAGGGTATTCTTTATTTTATTGTCTTCACATTTCACTCACATTCACTCTCTAAATTTCGGCCACACAAATCACCTTTATTTTATTGCATTTTTATTTCCTTCATTCCATTACTTCTTCTTCCACTTTTCTCTTCATTTTCTTTTATTTTTTTTTTCTTCATGCTTCATGTCATCATCTAACATCTAACTCTCTGCCATTGCATCATCTAGCATTAATTTAGTTTCTTTCATTTTATTTCTATTATTTTTTTCTCTTTATTTTAAGTTTGCACAACACTAGTCACCCGAGCACTTCTTGAATATTTGTGGGTTTGAACACAGATCCTTTTTCTAAGGGATTTTGTGTCACCACCTAAGCCGTCAGCAAGAGAGGTTTCATGCATGTTTTGTGGAGAGAACCACGATGAAAATTTATGTCCCACTAATTCGGAATCTGCATATTATGTTGGATGTTGGATACAATAGGAACGACAATCCATACTCTCAATTATACAATTCCGGCTGGAAACAACATCCAAATTTTCAATGGAATTTGCAGCAGCACAATGCTCCAGCATCAAACAGACCTGTAGAAAATTACAAGCAAAGTTTTTCACAGCCAATGCATAATTCAATGCATCAAGAGCAATCAGACAGCTTCACCAAAGAATATGCTGCGAAGACAGATGTGATCTTGCAGAACTTGGTTGCATCAATGAAGAATATGGAGACACAAATGGGGCAATTATCTCAATCTTTAAGCACAAGGAACGTAGGGTAATTACCGAGTGGTAAAGAAGTGCCACAAATGCATGGAAAAGAGCATTGCAAAGCCATAGTTTTGAGAAATGGAAGGGAACTAGAGATTCCAGAAAAGCAACAGAAAACAGAAAATTTGAGAAATCAAAACAAGGTGGGTGAACAAGAAGAATCAAAAGAAACTGAAAAAGGAAATCCATCGACTGACGCTACAGCATCACCACAGCATCAACATGATGAGTTAAGAATACATAAACCATCTCCTACATTTCTCAGCGATTACAGAAGCATAACCAGAACAAACAATTTAAAAGGTTCCTTGATGTTCTTAAGCAGCTACATATCAATGTGCCTTTGGTGGAAGCACTTGAACAAATGTCAAACTATGCAAAATTCATGAAAGATGTTCGGTCGAAAAAGAGAAAATTGGGGGAATATGAACTAGTAGCCATGACAGAAGAGATGAGCTACATCTCACAGAACAAGATTCCACCCAAGCTGAAGAACCTAGTTAGCTTCACCATTCCATGTACAATCGGAAACAATCATTTTGGAAAAGCTCTATGCAACCTAGGAGCAAGTATCAACCTCAAGCCCATGTCGATTTTCAAAAAATTGGGAATAGGAGAAGCTCGATCCACCACTGTAACTTTACAACTTGCTGATCGCTCACTGACTCATCCTCAAGGGAAGATAGAAGACGTGCTCGTGAAGGTAGACAAGTTCATTTTCCCAGTCGACTTCATTATTTTGGATTACAAAGCAGACCATGAAGTGCCCATTATTTTTGGGAAGACCTTTTCTGGCTACGGGAAGAGCATTGATTGACGTCTAGAGAGGTGAGCTATGTAACGACCCAGTCTCCCCAAACCCGATTGTTACCCATGTCATAGGACTGGACTAAGAAATTTACAGAAAATTTTAAAATTTCTCTCAATGATGAAGATTCTATCTTTTATCCTCGATTATACAGCGGAAAACTCATTATGTAAACGACATTTACAAATAGACAAAACGTTAAGACTTTTGACTGAGGGAATTGAAAATCAAAGGACGTTTACCGATCGCAAACGACAAAACCTTCTTCCGATAGAAGTACACAACATCTACCGATTAACATGTGAGTCATACGTGATATAATAATCATCATACAACAGAAGACATCATCCGATGGACACGAGTGTTTCACATGACTCATGGACATTGCCCGGTGGAAGACCTCTACTGATTACTAAACGACAAAACTTTCTTCCCGCATCTGCCGATCGCAAAAAGACAAAACATAATTCTCACTTCTACCGATAGTATTAAACAACGAAAACTACCGATTGTCACGTGCAACCCACTTGACTCATTAAACTTCTTCCAATGGAAAAGAATAACATCTACCGATCATAAAACGACAAGACATTATACTCACTTCTACCGGTAGTGAAAAATCTACATCTTCCGATTGACATGTGCATCCCACGTAACTCATTAAACATCACCCGATAGAAATAAACAACATCTACCGGTCATAAAACGACAAAACATTATACCCACTTCTATCGGTAGTGAAAAATCTACATCTTCCGATTGGCATGTGCATCCCACGTGACTCATTAAACCTCTTCTGATAGAAGACTTCTACCGGTGAGCTACCGAAAGTAATAAGCAACATCTACTGATAGAAGACATTCTGACTTTTACAAACTTTAACATGACTGACGTAAACTTGCACAATATAATCCATAGACTCATCCAAATACGTGTAGCGAAAAACCTAAATAAAGCAAACCTTTCTATCATTTCATGATCATTCTCAAACCCAACATTTCAGTCAGACAAATTCCAATACCCATCATTTTAAGAAAATTCATCCTAATAGACTTCAGTATTCATAATCCTTACTGACATCAAAAGAGTAATAACCAGGGGTTGAAATCGCCTTCCCAGCCACAAATCTGTCACCCTGAGCTCCATCCAGCAACTAGTCTTAGACATCCTCACCGAATTTGGAATCCTCACCTGGTAGTTCTTCACCTACATCATAAGGTTTAAACTATAAACCTAATGCTTAGTAAGGAGTGCAACGCTAACATGTATGCATGAATGCACAGTTCAAGGAAAACACATGTTCATGATCTTTTCTTGTTCTTGTTCTTGTTCATCGTTTACATCACATTCTTGTTCATCATTTATATCATGTGGATTAAGGGAGGATTTGTGCCGAAAAGGGGGTTGACAGTGAAAGTGTTCATAGTCCCTTGCGGGCCATATTCATGGTCCTTCTTTTGAACAGTGACATACACCAAACCGCCCCCAACCCTCTCTTAATTCTTGTTGCATAAGTTTCATGTTCATATCTTAATCGTGAAGGAACACATGCACTTAAAACATTATCATATGCTTGAAAAGGAAAACAATCGTGAAGCATGAGTATGAGTACTCTCATTTCATCAGACTAAAATGACAGCTCATTCATTGACCAGAAGATCACACTATCAACTCGAGTAACATAACCAAACAGACAGTAGCACAGATAACCATTAAACATTATAGAAAACTTCTACCTAGTACCCTTGTGATGTAGGGCCTTAATGATGAGCTCCGATCTGCAAATAGGACTCAAGAACTCGAAAGAAGACCGTTAGCTCCAGGTGACACAAATCCGAGTAAATCCGAGAATGAAAAAAATGTAAAAGAAATATCAAACGTGCTCGAAACTTAATGAAATTTTAGGTGAATCTTGTGAAGTGAGTGAGGTGTGTGCTGGTGAAAATTGTGGTCCAGATTCGTTAAGATGAAGAATTTATTGACTATTTTTCAAGAATCAGCCGGTGAGTGCTTCAATGGAGCTTCCGGCAAGAGTTTCTTCCAAGGAAGATAACTCGATTCAAGGAATCGGTTAAGGCCACTCCTTGCTGTTTTCCGCTCTCAAAAGAGTGGAGAAGGAGGTGGCAAAATCCACTCCAACTAGCTACCAAGCTAGAAGAATGGTTCGGGGGCGCAACCCCTCGGTTGTTGTCAACCAAGCTTACCTTGGAAGCTTCTTGCTCCAAGCTTCTTCTTCTATTGAGAGAGAAATCCTGTGGGTGCTCATAAATCAACCAAAAAAAGTTACAAACACCAATGCCATAAATATATAGACCTAGTGGTGAGCTTGGGCTTGGGCTTGGAAGGGAAATGATGCCAGACCATGGAAGCTACGTACTTCGGTTAAAGAGTTGGGGGTAGGCCAATCCTTAATTGCCTCGATCTTGTCAACATCGGCTTCCATGCCATCTTTAGAAATGACAAACCCTAGGAAATAAACTTTATCTTGCGCGAATGAGCATTTGCTTAAATTCCCAAATAATTGAGCTTTTCGTAGGGTTTGGAAAAGCACACTAAGATGGTTGAGGTGTTGTGGGAGGTCTAGACTGTACACCAAAATATCGTCAAAATAGACAACAATAAATTTTCCTAGGAAATCTTTCAGCACATGGTGCATAAGTCTCATGAAGGTACTGGGCGCGTTAGATAACCCGAAGGGCATCACCATCCACTCAAAAAGCCCATACTTAGTCTTAATGCCGTCTTCCACTCGTCACCTTCTTTCATTCTAATTTGGTGGTAACCGCTCTTAAGGTCCACCTTAGAAAATATTGAGGCTCCACTTAACTCATCCAACATATCCTCGAGCCTAGGAATGGGGTATCTATACTTTACGGTGATTTGATTCACGGCTCGACTGTCAACGCACATTCTCATTGTGCCGTCTTTCTTGGGTACTAAAAGTGAGGGAACTGCACAGGGGCTCATTGACTCTCGTATGTATCCTTTATCCAATAAATCTTGAACTTGATCTTGGAGTTTCTTGGTTTCTTTGGGGTTCATTCTATAGGCCGGTCTATTAGGTAGTGTGGCCCCAGGTATGAGGTCAATTTGATGTTCTATACCACGTAGAGGTGGTAATCCTTGGGGCAGTTCCTCAGGAAACACATCTTGGAATTGATTGAGCAACTTCCTTACAGGGTCAGGGATTACTCCTAGCTCCATAACTCTATCTCGAAATAGTATATAAGGATCATGGGATCTCCTCGAAGCACTGATGCCTCTATCTCCGATCTAGTCATAAAAAGATTTGCTTTATTCTTCGCTTCTTTTCTAGTGGCATCATCTTTGGATATTTCCTCGGGGGTCAAAGGTGTTAAATTAATTGTTTTACCACCAAACTTAAGGGAATAGTAGTTAAAATATCCATCATGGTTCACTCTTCGATCAAATTGCCAGGGTCGTGCAAGAAGTAAGTGGCTAGCACTCATGGGCACGACATCACATAAAACAGAATCTTGATATTTTCCCATAGCAAAATTTACTCTCACTTGTCGAGAGACCTTAACATCATCCCTATCATCTAACCATCGTAACTCATAAGGGTGGGGATGCGTAGTTGTCTCTAATCCTAACTTCTTAACTAACTCATCAGATGCCACGTTGGCACAACTTCCTCCATCTATAATTAAAGAGCATATCTTATCCTTGATAACACATCTACTATGAAAGATATTCCCACGTTGGCAATTTTCTCCTAAATTCTTAGTCACAAGGATGCGTCTCCTAACCATCAACAAGGGTCCCTAAGGAGCACGCACGACTTCGTCCTCAGTGTCACTCCCCTCGACATCTTTGTCCGCTACTCCTACCTCGTGGTCATCCTCACTCTCAACTTCTCCCATATCTTCTCTCGCTCTAAGTGGGTTGGCTTTATCGACTAAGGTTTTGCTACTGTACTCCTTAAGTGGCCAACTAGGGTTAAAAGGCTTCTTTCTTTCATCCTTGTCAAAGGGCTTGATTGGCGCAGGTGACTTAGGGGTGACTTTGGGTGGAATGTGGGGGGTAAACTTAGGAGGGTAGGTGGATTTCCTCTTTCTATTGAGTTGTCGCTCAATCGTCATGGCCATACGAACTATTGCATCTAAGGACTCTGCCAGGTGTATTTCAACGGTGTCTCATATGTCTCTATTCAAGCCTCGAATGAATCTAGCAATAACCTGCTCCTCAGGTTCTTCCATATCTACTCATATCCTTAGAGTTTCAAATTCGGCTAGGTAAGCCTCAACGGATCGAGTTCCTTGTCGTAGGTTTTGGATTTGAAGGAATAGATCTTGACGGTAATGGGTGGGTATGAACCTCTTAGTCATGAGCGACTTCATTACTCTCCATGTCGTAATGGTGGTATCTCCTATCCGTCGTCTTTGGAGCTTAATATTGGACCACCAGAGAGCCGCATATCCCGGTAGCTCTACGGATACTAACTGGATCTTTACTTTATCGGAGTACTCATAATAGTCGAAAACTTTCTTTACCTTATCAATCCATTCAAGAAAGGTATCTCCATCGCATGTCCCGTCAAATGAGGGTATATGTAGCTTGACATTTCTAAGGTCCTCTCGATCATTTCGTCTATTTGGTCGAAAATTCTCTTCTTCATCTAAGGTCCATTCTTCCTCCTCCTCATAAAGCGGGTTTCTTCTCCTAGGATACTCAGGTCTTTCTTCGTCCGAGGTGGGATATGGTTCTTGAAATCGTCTCCTAGGATTTTCGGGTCTAAATCAAGGTGGGGGTTCTCGGGTCGCTTCATTTGGAATTCTCATATTAAAAACTTCCATTATGTGTTTCATGCTAAGGGTTAAGTCCTTAAGTTGTTGGCCTATATGGTTAACTTCTCCACTAAGTCCATCTAATTGTCCTTGCATACTAGACTCTCCCTCTTGTGGGGTGTGAGTCTTGGGTTGGGGAATGTCCTTGTCCCAGTTCGGTTCTTGATTCATATCTTGGTTTAGTTCTCGGTTAATTGCACTCCTAGTTTTCATTCATGTGAATACTAAAGTTTTAGGAATGAAATATTAATTAGGTTCAAGTTGATCACGGATTTTAGGGAAGGTAAAGGTGGGGAACCTAACTAGAATTTCGACCTAAAAATTTTGAAATGCATTTTTTAGGGCTTAGACAGCATTTTTTGGGGTCAAAACGTGGGTGTTATAGATGTTAATGTATGACATCTTTGTAGAGCTCTGAAAGAGCTTCAATTTTCCAGGTTACTCGTCGAAAACTGACACTTGTAACCAAAGTTATGGCCGTTTTAGTGGGGAAAGGTCAAATTCACTAACAAACAAGTTTTAAATCCACTAAACAGAGATAATCGATTCGTACGTGCTCTTTAACGTCTTAGTGAACTTAATACATATGTTCCCAAACATGCAATTACAAGCAAATATCTTACCAACAGAACGTTATTAATTTAAATCTCATCCAAACACAAAGTGAAAGCGACATAAAGAAAACACCAAAAGTAGAGGCTAGTTTAGGTTATGCACTTTTACTTACCTTTCACTCATTTTAGCAACGTTTTACTTTACCAATGTAATTCAAATGAAAAGGTAAATATTCTCAGCAGATTAATGTACTAAGACTGCATCAACAGATCATTATAACATGAAGCTCGGATTTAAATATGCAACAGCATTAAACTATAACACCAAACAGCAACTTTAAACCACTAAACAGCAACTTAAACCACTAAACAGCAACACGAAATGATGTTAATCAAATATATTTCTTAAGGCTCAAATCTGTGATTATAACAACATGTTCTTAAGTGCTGGAAAAGTAAGATACACAGCAGCCAAGTCAGCAAAACCAAAAAGAGAAAGAAAAATAGCAAGTACAAAGTTTGTTAGGGTTTGTTCTACCAAAAAGGGAAGGAAAACTTGTAGCACGAAAATGGTGGAAATGAAAACTTGAAAACCCATGCTCAAGTTACAGAAAACTAACAAAAATGTTCTGGAAATGATTTTGCAAGAAACTAAAAGAGAAGGTAAGAAAAACAGCAAGAACACCAAACCGAAAATGAAGATCAGCAAGCACCCGGTTTTGGTGCCTCGGTTTTGGGCAACCAAATGGGTTTGGAAAACCAAACCGATCTGGTTTCCCTCACCCTAAGGGAGATATTCAAGCTTTGATACCACCTGATGAGCTCCGACCTGCAAATAGGACTCAAGAACTCGAAAGAAGACCGTTAGCTCCGGGTGACACAAATCCGATAAATCTGAGAATGAAAAAAATGTAAAAGAAATCTCAAACGTGCTCGAAACTTAATGAAATTTTAGGTGAATCTTGTGAAGTGAGTGAGGTGTGTGCTGGTGAAAATTGTGGTCCAGATTCGTTAAGATGAAGGATTTATCGACTATTTTCCGAGAATCGGCCGGTGAGTGCTTCAATGGAGCTTCCGGCAAGAGTTTCTTCCAAGGAAGATAACTCGATTCAAGGAATCGGTTAAGGCAACTCCTTGCTGTTTTCCGCTCTCAAAAGAGTGGAGAAAGAGGTGGCAAAATCCACTCCAACTAGCTACCAAGCTAGAAGAATGGTTCGGAGGCGCAACCCCTCGGTTGTTGTCAACCAAGCTTACCTTGGAAGCTTCTTGCTCCAAGCTTCTTCTTCTATTGAGAGAGAAATCCGTGGGTTCTCATAAATCAACCAAAAAAAATTACAAACACCAATGCCATGAATATATAGACCTAGTGGTGAGCTTGGGCTTGGGCTTGGGCTTGGGCTTGGAAGGGAAATGATGGGTCATCATGTGGGCTTGAGCAATATCTTCAACTTCAATTGGCCAAACCAAGCCACCAACTAATCCTATCATTCATCTAATCCTAACATCCATCTAATCCTAACATGCATCTAATAAAGTTTAAACAAGAAAGCCAACGTTTGCCAATAAGTTCGAAATTTCAAAAAAGCAACAAATATCAAAGCTCGGGAAGACAAATTCTCATGTGAGCATTAAAGTGCCTTTTTAGTCTTTCCACATGAGAAGATGCTTTGGTTGGTCAACGTCCCCAGCTTTAATCTCCCACTTCAAGTAGTACACGGTGTCCTCCAAGTCTTCACACGAACCATGACCTGCAAAAGAGACAAGTGTGTTAGTAAAATTGTGGACGCGGGTCTAGGATCGTGTAATGGGCCTACGGGGTACATCATCCTCCCCAGGTGATTGAGGATTTGACCTCAAATCCTTTAAGTCAGGCCTCTCGGAGTTTTCGTCATCGCTTATATAGGGTGATAGGTCCATGATATTGACCGTTGCTGATACTCTGTAATCTCCAGGTGGTTCAATCTTATAAGCGTTGTTATTGATCCGCTACAACACCTTAAACGGTCCATCCGCACGAGGAAGAAGCTTAGATTTTCTTTTGTCGGGGAATCTATCTTTTCGTAGGTGCAACCAAACCAAGTCCCCTTCATTGAAAATAACCTCTTTCGGCCTTTGTTTGCTCGTTTGGCCACGCTCGTACTTCTTTTCTCGATGGCTTGACGCACGTTCTCATGTAATTTCTTAATTTGTTCAGCCTTGTTTGCTCCTGATGGGTTGGCCAGTTCACTATTGGGTAACGGAACAAGGTCCAACGGTGTACATGGGTTAAACCCATAGGCAACCTCAAAGGGCGTTTGCTCAGTAGTGGAATGAAGGGTGCGATTGTAGGAAAATTCCAATCCGAGAAGGACTACATCCCAACTGGATAGTTTCTTACCTACAATACTGCGTAAAAGGGAGCCTAAGGTCCTGTTAACAACTTCCGTCTGCCAATCAGTTTGGGGGTGGAAAGATGTGCTAAAACACAACTTCGTCCCCAACTTCTTCCACAAAGTGGTCCAGACGGAGCTCAAAAATTTAGTGTCCCGGTCCGACACTATGGAATGCGGTATACTATGTAGGCGAACGATTTCTTTGAAAAATAGGTCAGCTATAGAAAAGGCGTCATCCGTTTTTGCACAAGGAATGAAATGTGCCATCTTAGATAAACGATCCACAACCACCATGATCGAATCCTTATTACGAGAAGTTCGTGGCAATCCCAAAATGAAGTCCATACTAACTTCAGTCCAAGGGTGCGAAGGAATGGGTAAGGGCATATACAAGCCTTGTGGTAGAACCTTACTCTTGGGTTTCTTGCACACGACGCATGTCTCCATCATGCGGTGCACGTCTCTTTTCATATGTGGCCAAAAGAAGTGTTCCTTAAGCATATCGAGGGTCTTCTTCTCCCCGAAATGACTCTCTAATCCTCCACAATGGGCTTCTTTTACAAGACTTCGCCTCATGCTTCCTTGTGGTATACATAAGTTTCCCGCCCTTACTAAATAGCCGTCCATAAGTCGATATTCTCCTTCAGCCTTTTCCTCGTACTTGGTGTAATAAGATCCAAAGTCAGGGTCAGATTCGTAATTATGTTTGATCCATTCAAATCCAAAGAATCGAGTCCCTAGCTCGGTAAGGAGACTGCGTTTCCTCGATAGTGCATCGGCGACTACATTATTTTCTCCTTTCACATACTTCAGAATATACGGGAACATCTCCAAAAATTCTACCCATTTAGCATGCCTCTTGTTCAACTTATGTTGACTCTTAATGTGTCGTAAAGATTGATGATTAGTATTGATAACAAATTCTTTTGACAAGAGGTAGTGCTGCCAATGCTCCAATACTCTAATAACGGTATAAAATTCCTTATCGTACGTGGAGTAGTTTAGCATGGCTCCTTTCAGTTTCTCACTGAAGTATGCAATGGGTTTTCCCTCTTGCATGAGCACGGCTCCAATGCCAACTCCGGAAGCATCACTCTTAATTTCAAATACCTTATTAAAATCGGGGAGTGCTAACACTGGCGAGTGGCATAGCTTGTCCTTGATCAGCTCAAAGCTCTTTTGGCAAGCCGGGGTCCAAGTAAACTCTTTTTCCTTCTTAGTGCAATCAGTGAGCGGTGAGACTATTGAACTAAAGTCTTTTATGAACCTCCGGTAAAATGAGGCCAGACCATGGAAGCTACGTACTTCGGTTAAAGAGTTGGGGGTAGGCCAATCCTTAATTGCCTCGATCTTGTCAACATCGGCTTCCATGCCATCTTTAGAAATGACAAACCCTAGGAAATAAACTTTATCTTGCGCGAATGAGCATTTGCTTAAATTCCCAAATAATTGAGTTTTTCGTAGGGTTTGGAAAAGCACACTAAGATGGTTGAGGTGTTGTGGGAGGTCTAGACTGTACACCAAAATATCGTCAAAATAGACAACAATAAATTTTCCTAGGAAATCTTTCAGCACATGGTGCATAAGTCTCATGAAGGTACTGGGCGCGTTAGATAACCCGAAGGGCATCACCATCCACTCAAAAAGCCCATACTTAGTCTTAATGCCGTCTTCCACTCGACACCTTCTTTCATTCTAATTTGGTGGTAACCGCTCTTAAGGTCCACCTTAGAAAATATTGAGGCTCCACTTAGCTCATCCAACATATCCTCGAGCCTAGGAATGGGGTATCTATACTTTACGGTGATTTGATTCACGGCTCGACTGTCAACGCACATTCTCATTGTGCCGTCTTTCTTGGGTACTAAAAGTGAGGGAACTGCACAGGGGCTCATTGACTCTCGTATATATCCTTTATCCAATAAATCTTGAACTTGATCTTGGAGTTTCTTGGTTTCTTTGGGGTTCATTCTATAGGCCGGTCTATTAGGTATTGTGGCCCCAGGTATGAGGTCAATTTGATGTTCTATACCACGTAGAGGTGGTAATCCTTGGGGCAGTTCCTCAGGAAACACATCTTGGAATTGATTGAGCAACTTCCTTACAGGGTCAGGGATTACTCCTAGCTCCATAACTCTATCTCGAAATAGTATAAGGATCATGGGATCTCCTCGAAGCACCGATGCCTCTATCTCCGATCTAGTCATAAAAAGATTTGCTTTATTCTTCGCTTCTTTTCTAGCGGCATCGTCTTTGGATATTTCCTCGGGGGTCAAAGGTGTTAACTTAATTGTTTTACCACCAAACTTAAGGGAATAGTAGTTAAAATATCCATCGTGGTTCACTCTTCGATCAAATTGCCAGGGTCGTGCAAGAAGTAAGTGGCTAGCACTCATGGGCACGACATCACATAAAACAGAATCTTGATATTTTCCCATAGCAAAATTTACTCTCACTTGTCGAGAGACCTTAACATCATCCCTATCATCTAACCATCGTAACTCATAAGGGTGGGGATGCGTAGTTGTCTCTAATCCTAACTTCTTAACTAACTCATCAGATGCCACGTTGGCACAACTTCCTCCATCTATAATTAAAGAGCATATCTTATCCTTGATAACACATCTACTATGAAAGATATTCCCACGTTGGCAATTTTCTCCTAAATTCTTAGTCACAAGGATGCGTCTCCTAACCATCAACGGTCCCTAAGGAGCACGCACGACTTCGTCCTCAGTGTCACTCCCCTCGACATCTTTGTCCGTTACTCCTACCTCGTGGTCATCCTCACTCTCAACTTCTCCCATATCTTCTCTCGCTCTAAGTGGGTTGGCTTTATCGACTAAGGTTTTGCTACTGTTCTCCTTAAGTGGCCAACTAGGGTTAAAAGGCTTCTTTCCTTCAGCCTTGTCAAAGGGCTTGATTGGCGCAGGTGACTTAGGGGTGACTTTGGGTGGAATGTGGGGGGTAAACTTAGAGGGTAGGTGGATTTCCTCTTTCTATTGAGTTGTCGCTCAATCGTCATGGCCATATGAACTATTGCATCTAAGGACTCTGCCAGGTGTATTTCAACGGTGTCTCATATGTCTCTATTCAAGTCTCGAATGAATCTAGCAATAACCTGCTCCTCAGGTTCTTCCATATCTACTCATATCCTTAGAGTTTCAAATTCGGCTAGGTAAGCCTCAACGAATCGAGTTCCTTGTCGTAGGTTTTGGATTTGAAGGAATAGATCTTGACGGTAATGGGTGGGTATGAACCTCTTAGTCATGAGCGACTTCATTGCTCTCAATGTCGTAATGGGGGTATCTCCTATCCGTCGTCTTTGGAGCTTAATATTGGACCACCAGAGAGCCGCATATCCCGATAGCTCTACGGATACTAACTGGATCTTTACTTTATCGGAGTACTCATAATAGTCGAAAACTTTCTCTACCTTATCAATCCATTCAAGAAAGGTATCTCCATCGCATGTCCCGTCAAATGAGGGTATATGTAGCTTGACATTTCTAAGGTCCTCTTGATCATTTCGTCTATTTGGTCGAAAAGTCTCTTCTTCATCTAAGGTCCATTCTTCCTCCTCCTTATAAAGCGGGTTTCTTCTCCTAGGATACTCAGGTCTTTCTTCGTCCGAGGTGAGATATGGTTCTTGAAATCGTCTCCTAGGATTTTCGGGTCTAAATCAAGGTGGGGGTTCTCGGGTCGCTTTATTTGGAATTCTCATATTAAAAACTTCCATTATGTGTTTCATGCTAAGGGTTAAGTCCTTAAGTTGTTGGCCTATATGGTTAACTTCTCCACTAAGTCCATCTAATTTTCCTTGCATACTAGACTCTCCCTCTTGTGGGGTGTGAGTCTTGGGTTGGGGAATGTCCTTGTCCCGGTTCGGTTCTTGATTCATATCTTAGTTTAGCTCTCGGTTAATTGCACTCCTAGTTTTCATTCATGTGAATACTAAAGTTTTAGGAAGGAAATATTAATTAGGTTCAAGTTGATCACGGATTTTAGGGAAAGGTAAAGGTGGGGAACCTAACTAGAATTTCGACCTAAAAATTTTGAAATGCATTTTTGAGGGCTTAGACAGCGTTTTTTGGGGTCAAAACGTGGGTGTTATAAATGTTAATGTATGACATCGTTGTAGAGCTCTGAAAGAGCTTCGATTTTCCAGGTTACTCGTCGAAAACTGACACTTGTAACCAAAGTTATGGCCGTTTTAGTGGGGAAAGGTCAAATTCACTAACAAACAAGTTTTAAATCCACTAAACAGAGATAATCGATTCGTACGTGCTCTTTAACGTCTTAGTGAACTTAATACATATGTTCCCAAACATGCAATTACAAGCAAATATCTTACTAACAGAACGTTATTAATTTAAATCTCATCCAAACACAAAGTGAAAGCGACATAAAGAAAACACCAAAAGTAGAGGCTAGTTTAGGTTATGCACTTTTACTTACCTTTCACTCATTTTAGCAACGTTTTACTTTACCAATGTAATTCAAATGAAAAGGTAAATATTCTCAGCAGATTAATGTACTAAGACTACATCAACAGATCATTATAACATGAAGCTCGGATTTAAATATGCAACAGCATTAAACTATAACACCAAACAGCAACTTTAAACCACTAAACAGCAACTTAAACCACTAAACAGCAACACGAAATGATGTTAATCAAATATATTTCTTAAGGCTCAAATCTGTGATTATAACAACATATTCTTAAGTGCTGAAAAAGTAAGATACACAACAGCCAAGTCAGCAAAACCAAAAAGAGAAAGAAAAATAGCAAGTACAAAGTTTGTTAGGGTTTGTTCTACCAAAAAGGGAAGGAAAACTTGTAGCATGAAAATGGTGGAAATGAAAACTTGAAAACCCATGCTCAAGTTACAGAAAACTAACAAAAATGTTCTGGAAATGATTTTGCAAGAAACTAAAAGAGAAGGTAAAAAAAACAGCAAGAACACCAAACCAAAAATGAAGATCAGCAAGCACCCGGTTTTGGTGCCTCGGTTTTGGGCAACCAAATGGGTTTGGAAAACCAAACCGATCTGGTTTCCCTCACCCTAAGGGAGATATTCAAGCTTTGATACCACCTGATGAGCTCCGACCTGCAAATAGGACTCAAGAACTCGAAAGAAGACCGTTAGCTCCGAGTGACACAAATCCAATAAATCCGAGAATGAAAAAAATGTAAAAGAAATATCAAACGTGCTCGAAACTTAATGAAATTTTAGGTGAATCTTGTGAAGTGAGTGAGGTGTGTGCTGGTGAAAATTGTGGTCTATATTCGTTAAGATGAAGGATTTATGGACTATTTTCCAAGAATCGGCCGGTGAGTGCTTCAATGAAGCTTCCGGCAAGAGTTTCTTCCAAGGAAGATAACTCGATTCAAGGAATCGTTTAAGGCCACTCCTTGCTGTTTTCCGCTCTCAAAAGAGTGGAGAAGGAGGTGGCAAAATCCACTCCAACTAGCTACCAAGCTAGAAGAATGGTTCGGGCGCGCAACCCCTCGGTTGTTGTCAACCGAGCTTACCTTGGAAGCTTCTTGCTCCAAGCTTCTTCTTCTATTGAGAGAGAAATCCGTGGGTTCTCATAAATCAACCAAAAAAAATTACAAACACCAATGCCATGAATATATAGACCTAGTGGTGAGCTTGGGCTTGGGCTTGGAAGGGAAATGATGGGTCATCATGTGGGCTTGAGCAATATCTTCAACTTCAATGGGACAAACCAAGCCACCAACTAATCCTATCATTCATCTAATCCTAACATCCATCTAATCCTAACATGCATCTAATAAAGTTTAAACAAGAAGGCCAACGTTTGCCAATAAGTTCGAAATTTCAAAAAAAGCAACAAATATCAAAGCTCGGGAAGACAAATTCCCATGTGAGCGTTAAGGTGCCTCTTTAGTCTTTCCACATGAGAAGATGTTTCGGTTGGTCAACGTCCCCAGCTTTAATCTCCCACTTCAAGTAGTCCACGGTGTCCTCCAAGTCTTCACACGAACCATGACCTGCAAAAGAGACAAGTGTGTTAGTAAAATTGTGGACGCGGGTCTAGGATCGTGTAATGGGCCTACGGGGCACATCACTTAATGGCCGAGAATCTTACTCACTCACTTACCTTGTTTCCTTAGCAAACTCGAGCACTTCTCCTCAGACTTCTTCACCTAAAACATTTCACATTACAGAGTTAAACAAAATCCTAAAAGTTCTAACCAAAATTCATCTTAGAATCTAACATCTATGTTTCTAAATCTCCTTAGTCGAGCACTTTGAGTGCGTAGATTAAACTTCCCGAACCTAAAATATCCAGATTCTCTTAGTAACTAACCACAGATTACAAATGCCACTACTATTACTCGGCCAATGATGAATCCGAAACTACGAGTCTTAGCGGAAAACAGAGCTCTAAATGACTAACCAGCAACTACATTGTCTAAGTCTTACCTGGAGCGTGGATTGTCGGGGTGGAGACTGAAGAATCGATCGTCGATGGAGGATTAGCTGGCCGAGAGAGAGGGAGAGAGGCAGAGCTCTGGAGAAGAGGGAAATCCCCGAGAGAGGAAATTTCGGCTACAGTGGGGTTTAATGAGGTTTAAGGATTTTTCATTTCTTATTTATACTAATTAAAATCCATCTTAATTACAATTGTGCCACCCAACCTAGTTTCACACTACTTAGAATTCAATAAATCAGGCATTAATTTAAAAGCAAAAAGGTCGATAAAAGGTGGCAGTTAAATCAGTTAAGAAAATCACCTAGCCGAAATTGTCTGGTGCTACACACTATGAGAGTGAATGATCAATAGGACACCTTCAATGTTTTGAAAGCTATGAAGTGCCCGTACGATGAAGAAGATTGCTTCAATATATCTGAAGAGATGAAAATGGAAGACACAAAGCAATTTTCTAGGAGCCACAGGAAAAAGTGTGACGCATTAGTTCGAACGAAATATAACCTAGAAGTTTTCAAGCTATCTATTGAAGATGCACCAACATTGGAGCATAAGCACCTGCCCTCTCACCTCAAACATAAAGTCACCATAGCATATCAACCACAAAGTATAGAAACGTGAAGCATGAGGAAGTCAGGCTGAGAGCTTAAAACATCAAGCGCTTATTGGGAGGCAACCTAATTTCTGATATCCTTTTGTTTTTTTTTTTCTATTTTATTTTAGTTTTTGCTAAAAATAATGTTGAAGCTACAATGTTTGCTGTAGCAAAAAAAAAAGTGTGGAGAAGAAGAGCTGATGAAGAAGAAGCACCGAAAAGAAAGCCATCACAAATCCAAATGCTGTACGTGGAGCTGTAGCATCAGCCGAGAGCATCATCTTTCAACAATAAATCATGGAAGGTTAGCTGTTTCTTCAAAATAAAATGGCACAGCAACACAAAACCCTGCATCTAAGAGAAATTACAATATTTTTCTAGATATCAAATATTCTATAAAATATTCACTAAGAGAAATTATCACTCTTAGAACTTTAAATGTGTACAAAAGCACCACACCTATTTTTCTCTCACTCTTTCTTTTCTCTCCCTCCAAAATAATCCTCATTATTTCTCTCCCTCTGCTCATAGAAAGGTTTCTCTTCTCTTCTCTTCGGATACCAGAAGAGTTTGCTTGAAGCCTCTATTTATAGAGACTTCAAGGGAACACCTTCCATGAAGGAAAATGTGCACATGTAGACACCTTCCTTAAAGGAAGGTGGGCGCTGCGAATGGAGGGTAGGCGCCGAAATTGAAGAAAGAAGGAATTTCTTTTTTATTCTTCTCAATCGTATTAATGAGATGGGTCCCTCATCATGATGAGGGACCCCACAAGTCTCCCCCTCCCGACTTATGATGAGGCCTTTCCAACAATCTCACTCTTCGCCGACAAGTCTCGAGCTTCTCTTTTGGCAAAGCCTTTGTCAACATATCTGAACTGTTTTCATTGGTGTGCACTTTCGCCAAGTGCAAATGCTTTGTCTCGAGCAAATCTCGAACCCAATGATATCTTACATCAATATGCTTAGACCTCGAATAAAATGACGAATTCTTGGAGAGATGGATAGCACTCTGGCTATCACTGAACATAATATACTTCTTTTGGTGCAGACCCAATTCCTCCAGAAATCTCTTCATCCATAAAGCCTCATTGCAACCCTTAGTGATTGCAATGTACTCAACTTCTGTGGTGGATAGTGCAGCATAATCTTGCAGCTTGGATTGCCAAGACACAGCTCCTCTTGTAAAAATCATCAAGAATCTTGAAATGGACCTTCTGGAATCAACGTTACCGGCCATATCTGAATCGGTATACCCAACTAGCATAGGATCACTGCCACCAAAATATAAGCACAACCTGGAAGTGCCTTTAAGATATCTGAATATCCACTTCACTTCTTCCTAGTGTTCTTTACCAGGATTGGAGAGGAATCAGCTGTCTACTCTAACTGAATGAGCAATATCGAGTAAAGTGCAAACCATGGCGTACATCAAACTGCCAACTGTAGACGCATAAGGAACTCGACTCATGTCGGCCTTGTCTTTCTTACTTGTAGGACATTGCTCTAAATTGAGCTTAAAGTGACCAGCAAGTGGAGAACACACAGCTTTGGCCTTGGTCATGTTGAACTTTTCAAGTACCTTCTCGATGTAGTCTTCCTGAGACAACCACAGTTTACTATACTTCCTAACACGAGAGATCTTCATACCGAGTATCTTCTTTACCGCACTCAAGTCTTTCATGGCAAAAGACTTGCTTAACTCTTCCCTCAACTTTGCAATCTTTCTAGTGTCATGGCCTATGATCAACATATCGTCAACATACAAGAGGAGAATAATGAAGTCATCATCGGAATGCCTCTTGATGAACACATAATGGTCCGATGATGTCCGGTTGTACCCGTGACTCACCATGAAAGATTTAAACTTCTTGTACCACTACCTTGGAGCTTGTTTGAGGCCATACAAGCTCTTCTTCAACTTGCACACAAGTTGCTCTTTTCATCTATCTTTAAATCCCTCGGGCTGCTCCATGTAGATATCTTCCTCCAAGTCACCATGAAGGAACACAGTTTTCACATCAAGTTGCTCAATCTCCAAGTTCAAGCGTGCCACTGAACCAAGAGCAACTCGGATCGAGGACATCTTCACCACTGGTGCAAATATTTCTTCAAAGTCGATTCCTTTCTTGACCGTACCCATTCACAACTAACTGAGCCTTGTACCTTGGCTATGATCTTGCATTTTCGGTCTTCAACTTGTAGAGCCATCTGTTCTTGAGATCTTTCTTTCCTTTCGGTAACTTCACCAAGTCATAAGTGTTGTTCTCATGAAGAGACTGCATCTCCTCTTCCCCTCTTCCATGGCTTTCAACCACAGTTTCTTCTCATTAACAGAAGTTGCCTCTTGTTAAGTTTCTGGCTCTCCGCCATCTGTGAGCATCACATACTCATCTGAAGTGTATCTCGTCGAAGGACATCGCTTTCTAGTGGATCTTCTCAATGGAGGTTCTTCTAGCGACTCTTGAACCTCTCAGTCGGTTCAACATTATCAACAGTGGGGACTTCAGCATTGGCAGGACTGGTATTGTGCTCTGATTCCGCTCCCCTTCGATCAGAATACTCTGTAGGTGTATCAAACGGATCCAACTCGATGAGATCATCACAGCAACTCTCTACCATTTCTGCTTTATCGATATCTTTGATGCCTTGGTCTTCTACGAACACTGCATCTCGGCTTCTTACAAGCTTTTTCTGCACTGGATCGTAGAACCTATAGCCAAACTCATCAAGACCATAACCGATGAACACACACGGCCTCGTCTTCACGTCGAGCTTCGACCGCTTGTCTTTTGGAATGTGAACAAAGGCCTTGCACCCAAAGGTGCGCAGATGGCTATATGAAGCTTCTTTTTCAGACCACATCTTATCCGGAACTTCGAAACCCAATGGAACACACGGTGTGAGGTTCAACACATGAACCACTGTACTCAAGGCTTCACCCTAGAAGGACCTCAGCAACTGTGACTGTGAAAGCAAACATCTTACTCGCTCAACGAGTGTCCTGTTCATTCTCTCAGCTAACCTGTTCAACTGAAGAGTCTTCGAAGGCGTCTTTTGATGTTGAATACCCTGCTCTCGGCAATACTCATCAAAGGGACCACAATACTCACCCCCATTATCTATCCAGATGCACTTTAGCTTCACACCTGTTTCTCTTTACACACGAGCATAAAACTGCTTGAAGACATCTATCACTTGATCTTTTGTCTTCAACATATGCATCCAAATCTTCCTTGAATGATCGTCGATGAAAGTCACAAAGTACAACGCACCTCCAAGTGTTCTTGTCTTCATTGGATCGCACACATCGGAGTACACCATGTTGAGTATACCTGGTTTTCGCAAGTGAGAAACACTTTTAAAGGCTACTCGAGTCTGCTTTCTAGCCAAGTAGTGAACACACTGCTTTAGAGAGCCATTTTTAATACTTGAGAGTAAATGTTTCCTTGGCAAGAATCATCAATCCCTTCCTGCTCATATGGCTAAGCCGGTTGTGCCAAAGTTCTACAGCACATTCATCGTCCACCATATGGACTGTGGAATCTGCGATCTTCGTGTGCATCACATATAATGAGGAGTCTTCTCTCTCTTCGCCGATCGGCAATGGTGGCAAGATGAAATCCTTTTTCTTTGTTGAAGAAGGCACGACGCAAAGCGGAGTTTCTCTTCTTCCTTTGCGAAGAAGAGAACAGCGACAAGGAAATTAAAAAATTTCCTTTTTTCTATTCCTTTTTTGTTGTGGGAACACCAGTAATTGTAGAAAATACTCTGCTATCTTCTCTCAAAAATGTTTACAGAGGAAAAGATGAAAGAGAAAGAAAGTAAAAAACAGACAATTAACAACCCTGCTCCTCATGCCTCTCTCTGCTGGTTTTATCCGCTTCCATTTCTAACGGCATGGCCACGTCGGCAGCTTGCATTACTTGTACTTGGGCTTGGGCTCGCCTGTGTTTACTATGCTTCTTCCTGGTAGCCCAGCTGTGCAGCCCATAATGGAGGAGGCCTCCATGACAGTCCTCTCCCTCAAACGGACCATGTCCCCAAGGTCGGAACTCAGGATAGCGAGCAGTAATAATGTCAGAGTCCACCCACGTAACGTCAGAAACTGGGTGGTCCTTCCATTGAATTAGCCATTGAGTAATAGTGAAATTACCTCGTTTGACGACACAGGTTTGCAGAAGACATAGTAGAACATCGGAAGTGTTGTCGGCATAGAAGTCCAGAGGAAGGGAAGGAAAGGAGATAGCCTGACTACTGATTGTTTTCTTTAATAATGAGACATGGAAGACATAATGGATACGTGCCCCAGCTGGTAGGGCAAACTTATAGGCGATTTGGCTGACCCGCGACAGAATCTGGAAGGGACCAAAATACTTCGGAGCGAGCTTGTGCATTGGCCTGGCTACGACTAACTGTTGTCGGTATAGTTGAAGCTTGAGATAAACCCAGTCTGCAGGCTGAAAACTCCGTTCGGTTCTGTTGCGATCGGCATAGAGCTTTATCTGGTTTTGAGCCTGGGAGATGTATTCCTTCAGCAAGATATCCATCGCATAGCGGTGACGGCGGATGTAGATTGGAGGTAAGGGTCCAAAGCTAACCGGGGTTGTGGCTGCCCATATAGCGCTTTGAATGGTGTCATTTTGATGGCTGTCTGAATAGTGGTGTTGTACCACCATTCTTTTAAAGGAAGCCACTGCCGCCAAACAGAAGGTTTCTGAAATGTCATACAACGTAGGTACATCTCCAAGCATTGATTTAGTTGCTCTGTTTGACCATCAGATTCCGGGTGATAGGCAGTGGAGGTATCCAGTACTGCTCCCAGGGACCAAAAAACAGATTGCCAAAAAGTGGAGAGAAATAGTGGATCCCTGTCAAAGACCATCGACTGAGGAATACATGCAGCTTAAAGATGTTAGCCATAAATAAATTTGCTACCTGGACAGCGGTAAAAGGATGACGGAGTGCCAGAAAATGAGCGTATTTGATAAAATGATCCACCACCACCAGAATGAAATTGGATTGAAGGGAGCTTGGCAGATCTTCTATGAAGTCCATGGCGATGTGAGTCCACAGATGTAGAGGAATTGGCAGTGGCTGGAGAAGTCCAGGACAGTGGACATGTTCGTGTTTGCACCGCTGGCACGTATTGTAACACCCGGATTCTTCTGATTTTAGATTTTATATTTTGACCTCGGAATTTCTACCGCTTAGCATTTTAATTCGTATAAATAATTAGTTGAGTCCGTTTTACGAGCGGAAAATTTTGTTGGAACCCCAAGGATTTATGAGGAATTTTAGAGGTTTAATAATATTTTTGGGAAGATCAAACCATAGGTTAATAAATGAAATTATGTAAAAGAATAATAGGAAGGGCATTATGGTAATTTGTTAGAAAAATTTATTAAAAAACCTAAAATCTTCTCATTTTCCCTTGATTTCTCTCGAGCCTCCTCCCTGGCGGCGATTCTCCATCTCCCTTCCCTCACGCCTCTTCCTCCCACAAGCAACAAATCTACCTCCTAGATGATTTCTTCCACCGTTTTCTTCAGGATTCAATCTCTAGGTATGATTCTAATCTCTAGATAGATTTAGTTTTGATTTTTGGGGTTATACTTTCTTAGAGTTTGTGATTTAGGGTCAAGATTTATGGGGGTTCTAGTTGGAAATCGATAGTGTGCGTGTTTATGTTCGTTGATGATACATTCAATTGCTATTGAAGTAGTTGGGATGATTTATAGCTTGATTTATAGAATTTTGGTAGTTTGGAGGAGTAAATGCTATTAATGGTAGGTTAGTTTAGTTATGCACACCAAGTGTTCGATAAAATGCCCGAGTAGAATAAGTTGGATTTTTAGAAAATTTCCTTAGCTAGGACTTTGCTAGTTTTGAGTTTAGATTATTTAGAATTGATTTTTAATATCGGAATATGAAATGTCATAGGTGAAAAGAGCTTAAAGTGATGGCACGACGTTGCTAAAGGACCCAGGTAAGTGGGTGTGTTAGGACTTCCGGCCGCACATCACGAGGATACTAGGGTGATATGTTTAAGTTATTGTTGATGATTATGAATCGTTGTGTGCTATGATATGGATAATGGAATAGAGTGATGTTATGATTCATGATGTATAGCTCGTTACGTATAGCATGTTGTCATAAGTGAATTCATGTCCATGCATCATGATTCTTCAAAGCATACAAAAATGATTTATGTGTATGTTTTATATGTTCACGATAAGTATATGAAAATATATGTAAGCATGAATATGTGTGGGACGAGGAAAATGGCCACAATTATGTTCCCATGATCTTAGTACGGTTAGCGGATCCTCTCGCTAGTAGGGGCTGGACTGGCAGGAAGACTCGCGGATCCTCCCACTGGTGGGGGCCGGGTTGATACTGCACGATTAGTTCGCGGATCCTCCCGCTAGTGGGGGCCGGACTAGTCGTTACCATTGTTGTTTGATTGGACCACGTTTATGACTCCCTCGCCATTTCTCCCCGTGCCCCTTAATTCATACCATGTTAATGATGAATAAGAACATGATTAGGAATATGAACATGATTTTGGTGAAGCATGCATTCATGAGTATTCATATATTTGTTACACTTCTTACTAAGCATTAGGCTTATAGTTTAAACTTATGATGTAGGTGACGGATTTGAAGGTGAGGACCTTAAACCAAGTGATGACGCTTGAGTCGGGTTGCTGGATGGTGCTCATGGCGGAGTTTTGTGGCTGGGTGGCAATTTGACCCGAGAGAGGTGCTCCTAGCATGTTTTGGTATAAGTTTATGATTTTGGAAGTATAAGTAGAAAAGGTTTTGCGTAGGATTTTCATATGATGATAAGTATTCGGATGGTTGATGGTTTTCCTTTTGATTTTTAAGATGAATTTATGACTAAGGAATTTTTACCCGTTTTGACTTCCTCTACGGTCTAAATGTTTTGTTCTTCTATGATTTTCAATGATGGATGGTTTAGGGATTTAAAGCTTCTCGTTTGAATGGTTTAAATTGAGTTTTGGTTGATGGATTTAAGAGAAGTTGTGAGTTATTTTGTTGTTTGTATAAGAATTTGGAAGAAAATTTCAGGAATGTGTTTCCAGAGAGGTAGCCGAACGATCAGCCAGAGGGGCGATCGTTCGGCTGATTTTGTTTAGCGAAAATGGAGAAGCAGAGAAGACGCCGATCGATCGGTTGTGTATTCTTTGAGAGGCGATCGATCGCCCAAAACAGGCGATCGATCGGCTGTGTATATTTTTTGTGCAGAGCAATCGATTGCTTGGTTTGGCCAATCGATCGGCCCTCTTACTTTTCTGTCCCTGCCCCTTTTCTTTTCTCTAAATCCCAAGTGGGTCCTCACAAATTTATTCTTCACGATTTTATAGAATACTTGAGTTTTTCAATGAAACCTCAAACGGGTTTTAAATATGACTCTCCATGAATTTAGCAAAGTTTCTTCCAAGTAGTTTTTCTTATGTTCAAAAAATATATATATATTATACGTGTCAAGAATAAAAACACGAGCACGATTATGTAAGTCACGGCCCGTTGGGTTTCGGGTCGTGACAACTTGTGGTATCAGAGCACCGAGGTTCTAAAATCGGTTCTGCAGACTGCCTACCAGCACAAATCGCCGCATGAGTACTCTCCAACAACTGTAAGTGTTTACGATTTTAGTAATGTCATTTTAAGTTAAGTTGTGTTTATAATGTGAATAGGATTGACAAGATGGTGAGAGGACAACGTGAAGGAGTCAATGAGGAAAGTCACACAATTGCTCAACTAACAGAATTGGTTCACCGCCAATCCCGTCAGATTGAGCGACTAGTGGCTAGAGAAGAGCAAAGGAACTCTAGTTCAAGTGCAATTCATGACCACAGTGGCGAGCGGTTTCACCGACTTTGACCTCCAACATTCAATGGACAAGTTTCGGATCCTATTCATGCTGAGGAATAGATTCGGACAATTGAAGACATGTTCAAGTATGCCAAGGTTGAGGAAGAGGATAAGATCACATATGCTGTTTTCCACGTTGCGCTGGATGCGAGGCATTGGTGGGACTCAATTCAGAGCACTACTAACATGGAGACTATGACTTGGGCATGGTTCAAGACAGCTTTCTTTGATAAGTACTTTAGTCGGGCGGTTCTAGCCAGCAAAAAGATGGAGTTTATACAGCTACGCCAAACCGGTTCTATGGTGGACTATATCTATAAGTTTGAGGCATTGCCTCGGTTCGCGCCCCGTCTGGTGGATGACGAAGAAGACAAGATCCACCAATTTGTTCAAGGGTTGAAGTCAAACCTTTTTAGGGGAGTGAAGACTGCAAGGATCCATAACATACCTTATTCTCAGGTGGTAACTAAGGCCTTAGAACTAGAAGAGGTAGAGATAGCGGTGCAAGGACAACGCGAGCCACCAAGGAAGTTTGTCAGAGATGTGCGGCCACAACCACAATAGAACAAAGGGGGTTGGCAGCAATAGCAAAGAGGCGTTAAAAGGCCCTATAACCCCAATGACGACCGAGGAAAAGGGATGAGACCTCAAGGGGCTCCTCGAGCTCCTCAGGCTCCTCAAGCTCTACTGTGTTCCACCTCCCAAAGGAACCACTACGGTGAATGCAAGCTTTACACAGGCCGATGTTTCAAGTGCGACAAGGTTGGCCATCAGATTGATTGTCCTATGCCGCCAGATGCAAACCGGGGAGGGTGGCGCCTAGAGTCTTTGCCCTGATGGAAGATGAAGATGCAGTGCAGCACACGGTCATAACAGGTGCGATTTTGATCTGTGGTGAACCCGCGTATACACTTATTGACACGGGAGCTACTCATTCTTTTGTAGCAACCACGTTTGTATGTAAGCATAGTCTATGGTTCTTGCTGGCTGATAAGCCATATAGCATCACGTTACCGTCGGGAGAGTCCTTACATTCAGAACAAGTAGTAAAGGGTGATATTGTGTCAGTAGGAGACAAGAAGTCATGTGGAATTGGTCATAATCGACATGAAAGGGTACGAAGTTATCTTGGGCATGGATTGGCTATTCAGACACTACGCCACAATTAGTTGTAGGTCTAGACTAGTGAAATTTCGACCCCAAATGGAAATCGGTATTCTTTCCAAGCTATTTCGAAAGCAAGCAAGATGCCGGTTATATCTTCGATGGTAGCCCAACGGTTGTTAAGAAATGGGTGTATGGGTTTTCTAGCCAGCATAATAGATGTACAAGGGAAGGAGGAGTTAAAGCTCCAAGATATTCCTATGGTCCGAGAGTTTCCTGAAGTATTCTTGGACGATCTGCCAGGGTTACTATCTGATAGAGAAATTGAGTTTGTAATCGATACTTACCCTGAAGCCTCACCAGTGTCTAAGAATCCCTATCGTATGGCACCCGTTGAACTGAAGGAGCTAAAAAATCAACTACAAGAGTTAGTAGACAAGGGTTTCGTGCGCCCTAGTTGTTCTCCCTGGGGTGCGCCTGTTCTATTTGTTAAAAAGAAGGACGGGTCTCTCAAAATGTGCATAGGCTATAGGGAGTTAAACAAACTGACAATCAAGAATAAATACCCCTTGCCCCGAATTGACGATCTGTTTGACCAACTTCAAGGAGCCATAGTATTTTCAAAGATTGCCTACGCTCTAGCTACTACCAACTAAAGGTCAAAGCAGAGGATGTGCCAAAGACAACGTTCAGAACCCGGTACGGGCATTACGAATTTCTTGTGATGTCCTTTGGACTAATGAACGCACCCGCAGCTTTCATGGATTTGATGAACCGTGTGTTTCGGGAGTATTTGGACAAGTTCGTGATTGTATTTATAGATGACATTCTGATTTATTCTCGAACTAAGGACGAACATGCAGAACACCTGAAGATTGTTTTGTCAACCCTAAAGCAGCAACAGTTATATGCCAAATTTTCTAAGTGCGAGTTTTGGCTTGATAGAGTCAACTTTTTAGGTCACGTTATCTCTACAGAAGGCATTTCGATTGATCCAGTTAAAATTCAAGCGGTGAAGGATTGGCCACAACCGAGGAATGCCAGTGAAGTTCGTAATTTTCTTGGTTTGGCAGACTATTACAGAAAGTTTATCAAGGGATTTTCGTTGATAGTCAAGCCTCTAACTGGTTTAACAAAGAAAGACATTAAGTACTCGTGGTCAGAAGCTTGTGAGAAGAGCTTCCAGACGCTAAAACTGAAGTTAACGACAGCACCTTTATTGACACTCCCAGTAGAAGATGGAAAATTCAGTGTTTATTATGACGCATCTTAGGTTGGATTGGGGTGTGTGTTTATGCAATAGGGTAGGGTCGTAGCGTATGCTTCCAGGCAGCTAAAAAGTTATGAGCAGAATTACCCCACTCACGATTTGGAATTAGTCGCTGTGGTTTTTGCACTGAAGATTTGGAGGCACTATCTGTACGGACAACAATGCGAAGTGTTTTCAGACCACAAAAGTCTAAAATATCTCTTTACTCAAAAGGAATTAAACATGAGGCAAAGGCGTTGGCTAGAGTTCATTAAAGATTATGATTTTGACATTAAGTATCACCCTGGTAAAGCCAATGCGATTGCCGACGCATTAAGTAGGATGTCGACGACAATGCAGCCCACGATGTCAATTATGTCTGTACCTTTGAAGGTGGAAGTTCAAAAGTTTGAATTGGAGATAATTCCTGAGTTGTCAGCTTTACTTTCGGATTTGACCATCCGGCCAACCATTTTGGATCGAATCAAGGAGGCCCAACAGAAGGATTTAAAGGAACAAGATGGCATCATGAGGAAAATGACGGATGATTCTTCTGAGTTCAGTCTTTCAGTGGATGGTATTCTGAAATTTAGAGACCGATGGTATGTCCCAAAAGATGAGGAGTTACGAAAGTTGGTTTTGGCAGAAGCACACTCGTCTTCCTTCTCTGTGCATTCAGGCAATACCAAGATGTACCGAGACTTGAAGTTGCTTTATTGGTGGCCAAATTTGAAGAGGGATGTTGTCCAAATATGTAGAGTCATGTATGGTATGCCAGCAAGTTAAGGCAGAGCATCAACGACCAGGAGGTACTCTTCAACCTTTACCGATTCCCGAATGGAAGTGGAAAAACATCGCCATGAACTTTGTGGTGGGATTACCAAAGACAACTAAAGGCCATGATAGTATTTGGGTCATTGTTGACAGATTGACAAAATCAGCTCACTTCCTACCAGTAAAGATGACCTATTCGATGGATCAGTTTGCAAACTTGTATGTCCAGGAGATCATTAGGCTACATGGGATTCCTGTATCGATTGTCTCTAATTGAGATCCCAGATTTACCTCAAGATTTTAGAAAAGTCTACAAGGCTCGATGGGTACAAAGTTAACTTTTAGCACGGCATTCCACCCTCAGACCGATGGTCAATCGGAGCGGACTATTCAGATACTTGAGGACCTGTTGAGAGCATGTGTGCTCGAGTTTTAGGCATCTTGGAGCTGATATCTGTCATTAGTTGAGTTTTCCTATAACAATAGTTACCAATCAACCATTGGTATGGCTTCCTATGAGGCGTTTTATGGCAGAATGTGTAGATCACCCTTGTTTTGGGACGAGGTTGGTGAAGCCAAGCTTGTAGGTCCTGAGTTACTACAACAAATGTCTGAGAAGATTTCTATTATTAGACAAAGGATGGAAACCGCTCAAAGTCGGCAACAGAGTTACGCGGATCGAAGAAGAGATTTGGAGTTCGCCATCAGAGATGAAGTTTTCCTGAAAATCTCACCGTTCAAAGGAGTTATGCGGTTTGGAAGAAAAGGGAAGCTTAATCCACGGTTCATTGGACCTTTTTCTATTTTGGCAAGGGTTGGAGGTACGGCTTACAGGTTGCAACTACCTTCATCTATGGATGGAGTCCACAATGTTTTCCACATATCGTTGTTGAGGAAGTGCATACGTGATCCAACACATGTGGTTGAGCCGGTGAACATCGAGATCCAACCGACCTTGACATATGAGGAGAAGCCGGTACAGATTTTGGAACAGTTAAGGTCTTGCGTAACAAAGAGATCCCACTGGTGAAAGTATTATGGAGGAATCATAATATTGAGGAAGCCACGTGGAAGCGACAACAGGACATGATGGACAAGTATCCAGAGTTGTTCAAGTACACAAATTTTGAGGACAAAATTTTTAATAAGGAGGGTGGGATGTAACACCCAGATTCTTCTGATTTTAGATTTTATATTTAGACCTCAGAACTTATACCGCTTAGCATTTTAATTCGTATAAATAGTTAGTTGAGTCCGTTTTGCGAGCGAAAAATTTTGTTGGAACCCCAAGGATTTATGAGGAATTTTAGAGGTTTAATAATATTTTTGGGAAGATCAAACCATAGGTTAATAAATGAAATGATGTAAAAGAATAATGGAAGGGTGTTATGGTAATTTATTAGCAAAATTTATTAAAAAACCTAAAATCTTCTCATTTTCCCTTGATTTCTCTCGAGCCTCCTCCCTTGCGGCGATTCTCCCTCTCCCTTCCCTCACGCCTCTTCCTCCCACAAGCCACAAATCTACCTCCTAGATGATTTCTTCCATCGTTTTCTTCAGGATTCAATCTCTAGGTATGATTCTAACCTCTGGATAGGTTTAGTTTTGATTTTTGGGGTTATACTTCGTTAGAGTTTGTGATTTAGGGTCGAGATTTATGGGGGTTCTAGTTGGAAATCGATAATGTGCGTGTTTATGTTCGTTGATGATACATTCAATTGTTATTGAAGTAGTTGGGATGATTTATAGGTTGAGTTATAGAATTTTGGTAGTTGGGACGAGTAAATGCTATTAATGGTAGGTTAGTTTAGTTATGTACACCAAGTGTTCAATAAAATGCCTGAGTAGAATAAGTTGGATTTCTAGGAAATTTCCTTAGCTAGGACTTTGCTAGTTTTGAGTTTAGATTATTTAGGATTGATTTTTAACATCAGAATATGAAATGTCATAGGTGAAAAGAGCTTAAAATGACGGCATAACGTTGCTAAAGGACCTAGGTAAGTGGGTGTGTTAGGACTTCTGGCTGCTAGGGCCCTACATCACGAGGATACTAGGGTGATATGTTTAAGTTATTGTTGATGATTATGAATCGTTGTGTGCTATGATATGGATAATGGAATAGAATGATGTTATGATTCATGGTGTATAGCTCGTTACGTATAGCATGTTGTCTTAAGTGAATTCATGTCCATGCATCATGATTCTTCAAAGCATACAAAAATGATTTATGTGCATGTTTTATATGTTCACGATAAGTATATGAAAATATATGTAAGCATGAATATGTGTGGGACGAGGAAAATGGCCACGATTATGTTCCCAAGATCTTAGTACGGTTCACGGATCCTCCCGCTGGTAGGGGCCGGACTGGCAGGAAGACTCGTGGATCCTCCCGCTGGTGGGGGCTGACTAGTCGTTACCATTGTTGTCTGATTGGACCACGTTTATGACTCCCTCCCCATTTCTCCCCGTGCCCCTTAATTCATACCATGTTAATGATGAATGAGAACATGATTTTGGTGAAGCATGCATTCATGAGTATTCATATATTTGTTACACTCCTTACTAAGCATTAGGCTTATAGTTTAAACCTTATGATGTAAGTGACGAATTTGAAGGTGAGGACCTTAAACCAAGTGATGACGTTTAAGTCGGGTTGCTGGATGGTGTTCATGGCGGAGTTTTGTGGCTGGGCGGCGATTTGACCCGAGCGTGGTGCTCCTAGCATGTTTTGGTGTAAGTTTATGATTTTGGAAGTATAAGTAGAAAAGGTTTTACGTAGGATTTTCATATGATGATAATGTTGACTTATAGAGTGTTTAAGTCATAATTTGTTTTTGATTATGTATTTGTGTTTTAAGTATACAATTTGATTATGTGTATTTAAATAAGAATTATCAATACAAGTTTGGTTGACAATACCCTGAACAAGGGTATTTTAGTTGTCTAATAAAATCGGTTTGAGTATACAGAGCAGAACAGAAAAACAGGGCTGTAAAACGCGTGCTTCTACCGATGACTATGTATCAAAAAAATGGAAGCCTCTGCCAATTGCTAAGCAGAAGAAGACGCCGTTTAGAAGTTATCATCTGCCGATAGCGTCTTTGATGACATATGCCGATGACGTGTCAAGTCAGTACATGCTTTCTCTGCCGATAGCTGTTTCTGATGACAGATGCCGATGATGTGTCAAAGTACTTACTTGTTTCATCTGCCGATGATATGTGAACACGTATGCCGATGATGTTGGAAGCTACTTCTGCCGATTGACTAAACGACAAAAGGAGATAATAACCAAAGCATGCACATGCCGGTGAAATTTAAGGATGCGTCTGCCGATGGAATTCAACGCCTACACCTGCCGATAGCTTTTAAGCTTGCTCATGCCGATCACTAGACGACAAGTTTCATGAGTTCATCTGCCGATGGTTTTTAAAGAGACTTCTGCCGATCGAAGTTGAAGATGCTTCTGCCGATGGAATTCAAGGATATATCTGCCGATGGCATTTCAAGCAGCATTCACCGATGACGTGTCTCCGCTCATTAGTTGCATCTGCCGGTGAACTTCCGCCAGAATTCAAATTAGCCGCGAAGCTACAGTGACGTCGTTTTCAGCCATAACTCCAAAACATTAATGGCGACGACGATTTACAACTACAAACGGCAACGGCTACCTGAACTTGTACGGATGCTTCCCAACGGTAACAAAGTTTCTATTATTGGATTAGAAGCATTGAAGTCAAGCAGAAAATGGACAGAGTATAAAAGCCGAGCTTAGAGCACAGAGGAACAACTTTTGCGATTTGAATTCCTGAGCCCTAACTTGCGAAAATATTCATACTCTGTAAATCGTACTACTCTCCTCTTACATTCGAACTTGAGATTCAGATCCTGTGAGAGAGTAGTTTTTGTGCAAAACTTTACAAACTCTAAATTTGTATAAGGCAGTGGATTGACGCCCGTAAAGTTCAATCCTGTATTGTGTAAAAGGCTTTGGATCGACGCCCGAAAGCTCGATCAGGATTTCTCGTTGAGGAGAAGTAAGGAATCTTCAAGGAGGAGCCTTGGAGCGTGGACGTAGGCAGTTTGGCCGAACCACGTAAAAATACTGGTGTCGAATCTCTCTCTTTCTCTCTTTACATTATCTGATCACTTGTGATAAATCTATAAGTTTAATCTAGGAGAGAAATTAAGTTGACTAGTAATTAAAATTTAAAAAGGTCTAATTCACCCCCCTCTTAGACAATACCGATCCTACAATTGGTATCAGAGTAAGGTCTATCATTGTCTAAGTTGTATTTGTATTCTGTGATATACTAATCATGGCATTCAACTCAAACTCCTCACACATTGAGGGTCAGTCCATCTCTAGGCCACCTCTATTCGATGGCAGTGATTATGTTTACTGGAAGGCGAGAATGAGAATATTCATTCAAGTCATGGACTATGAGTTATGGAACATTATAGAATATGGTCCATTTAGTGCCATGAAAACTGTAGATGGCAAAAGTGTTCCCAAGGTCTCTGCTGATTGAACTGAGTCCGACAAGAGGAACTTGAGTCTAAATGCCAAATCCATTAACACCCTATACTGTGCTCTAAATCGTGATGAATTCAACAGAGTTCAGGGGTGTGATAGTGCTCAGGAAATCTGGCATTTATTAGAAGTAACTCATGAGGGAACAAACCAAGTTAAAGAGAGCAAATTAAGCATGCTTGTTCATGAGTATGAATTGTTCTCCATGGAAAAGGATGAGTCCATATCTTCTATGTTTACTAGATTCACTAATATTACTAATGGATTAAAAGTTCTTGGTAAGATGTATACAGGTGAAGAACTAGTCAGGAAAATTTTGAGATGCCTTCCACGAGCTTGGCAACCTAAAGTGACAGCCATTCAAGAAGCTCGGGATCTGAAGGTTCTTAAACTTGAAGAGCTCGTTGGATCTCTCATGACTCACGAGATTACAATGAGAGCCAATGAGAAGGAAGATCTCAAGGAGAAAGAGATCAGCAAGAAAAAGGACATTGCACTCAAAGCCTCATCAAGTAAGCAAGATGACTCTGAAGAAAAGGAAGATAATGATGAGGATATTGCACTCATCACCAGGAGGTTCAGTAAATTTCTACAAAGGAAAAGACTGCAAGGAAGGAAATTTCCGAAAGGTGAAAAGTCTCAAAAGGAAAAGGAAATCACGTGCTTTGGGTGTGGAAAGCCTGGACATAAGAAGGCAAATTGTCCACAAGCAAAGAAGTATTCCAAGAAGTTTAAGAAGAAGGCCATGAAGGCTACTTGGGATGACAGTGAAGGTGACACATCATCCTCAGAAGATGAGGAAGTAGCAAACCTATGCTTCATGGCTCACGAAGAAAAGGTTAGTTCCTTGTCTTCTGATACTTTAAGTGACAGTGAGAGTGACAATGATGAGAGTGAGCTTATTGATGCGTTTAACGATTTAGTTAAGCAGTTTGGCATGCTGAAAAAAAAAAAAAAAAAAAAAAAAAAAAAAAAAAAAAAAAAAAAAAAAAAAAAAAAAAAAAAAAAAAAAAAAAAAAAAAAAAAAAAAAAAAAAAAAAAAAAAAAAAAAAAAAAAAAAAAAAAAAAAAAAAAAAAAAAAAAAAAAAAAAAAAAAAAAAAAAAAAAAAAAAAAAAAAAAAAAAAAAAAAAAAAAAAAAAAAAAAAAAAAAAAAAAAAAAAAAAAAAAAAAAAAAAAAAAAAAAAAAAAAAAAAAAAAAAAAAAAAAAAAAAAAAAAAAAAAAAAAAAAAAAAAAAAAAAAAAAAAAAAAAAAAAAAAAAAAAAAAAAAAAAAAAAAAAAAAAAAAAAAAAAAAAAAAAAAAAAAAAAAAAAAAAAAAAAAAAAAAAAAAAAAAAAAAAAAAAAAAAAAAAAAAAAAAAAAAAAAAAAAAAAAAAAAAAAAAAAAAAAAAAAAAAAAAAAAAAAAAAAAAAAAAAAAAAAAAAAAAAAAAAAAAAAAAAAAAAGCGAAAATTATTTAAGATGATAATAGGAGGTCAGAGAGCAAATTTTGACAGAACAGGATTAGGATATGACAAGTCTAATAAAAAGAAAGCTTTTAAGAATTTCTTTGTTAAATCTACTGTATGTCATAAGTGTAATGAAGTAGGATATAAGTCCTTTGTATGCCCACTAAAAACAAATGGCAAGAAAGATGGTTGTAAGTTACAATGGGTTCCTAAAGGAACCAGGCCTAACACTAGGACCCAAAAGATTTGGGTACCTAAGAAGACAACCTAATTTCCGTGTTGCAGGATAATGCATCTCCTCTAAGAAATCAGTGGTACCTGGACAGTGGTTGTTCAAGGCATATGACTGGAGATGCAACTAAGTTCGTTGTTGTCAACAAGAAGAAAGGAAGTGTCACTTTTGGTGTAAATCAAAAGGGCAAAATTGTTGGCGTTGGCATTGGCAACATAGGTAACCCTATCAATCCTGTTATAGAAAATGTTTTATTAGTTGATGGGTTAAAACATAATCTACTTAGCATTAGTCAATTATGTGACAAAGGTTATGAAGTAATATTCAAATCAGATTCATGTATAATTAAAGATGCTGCAAATGGCAAAATTCTCTTTACTGGTTTTAGGAAAGAAAATATTTATGTCATTGACATTGATGATATTGATTGTAGTATTGAAAAATGTTTTGCTGTGAATTCTTCTATTGACGGTTGGATCTGGCATAGGAGATTATGACACGTAGGGATAGATACCTTAGCTAAGATTACTAAGGAGAACTTAGTTAGAGGTATTCCTAAGATATCATTTGAAAATGATAAAGTCTGTGAAGCTTGTCAAATGGGCAAGCAGATCAAAAGTTCCTTTGTATCTAAGAATGCAATTTCTACTTCTAAGCCTCTCCAACTCCTTCATATGGACCTCTTCGGTCCTTCCAACATAGCCAGTCTAGGAGGAAAATTCTATGCATTCGTCATTGTTGATGACTTTTCTAGATTTACTTGGGTTCATTTTCTGAAGTCTAAGGATGAAACCTTTGACATCTTTTCTAGTTTTAGGAAAAGAGTTCAAAATGAAAATGAGCTCACCATTGTTGCTATTCGTAGTGATCATGGTGGAGAGTTTGAAAATGAGAAATTTGAACTCCTGTGTCTCAAGTATGGAATTGAGCACAATTTCTCTTCTCCTAGGACCCCTCAGCAAAATGGAGTTGTTGAGCGGAAGAATAGATCCCTTCAAGAGCTTGCTAGGACTATGCTTAATGAAAACTCCCTTCCTAAGTATTTCTAGGCCGAAGCTGTAGCAACAGCCTGTTATGTACTTAATTGGGTCTCCATAAGACCTATCCTAGAGAAAACTCCATATGAGCTCTGGAGTGGAAAAACTCCTTCTGTCAAGTATTTTAGAGCCTTTGGCAGTAAATGCTTCATTCTCAATACTAAGGATAACTTAGGAAAATTCGATTCCAAATCCGATCTTGGAATTTTTCTAGGATATTCTCTTTCCAGTAAAGCATATAGAGTTTTCAATAAGAGAACCCTTGTTGTAGAGGAATCCGTTCATGTCAACTTTGATGAGTCCCCTCAGCCCACTATCAATGTGGATGAAGATGATTCTTTGGGTAATCAACTAGATTCCCTTTCTTTAGAAAAGCCTAGTGATCCTCCTCAAGTAGAAAAATCTCTAGAACCATCTTCTACCTCTCTAGATATTGTTCCTGTCAAGGATGAAAATCCTGCTCTTCCTAGAGATTGGAAATTTGTCAGAAATCATCCAATAGATGAAGTTTTAGGTGATCCTACACTAGGTGTTAAGACTAGATCCTCTCTTAGGAATCTTTGTGCCAATGTGGCATTTATCTCTCAAGTAGAGCCTAAGAAGTTTGAAGAGGCCGAGAATGATGAGTATTGGATTTTAGCTATGCAAGAGGAGCTAAATCAATTTGAAAGGAGCAAGGTATGGGAACTTGTTCCGAGGCCTATGGTTCATCCCATTATTGGAACTAAGTGGGTCTTTAAGAATAAATTGGATGAAAATGGGATTGTAATAAGGAACAAGGCTAGACTGGTTGCAAAGGGGTACTCTCAAGAAGAGGGTATTGATTTTGAGGAATCTTTTGCCCCTGTTGCTAGATTGGAATCAATTAGGATGCTTCTAGCTTTTGCCTGCTACAAGAACTTCACACTCTTTCAAATGGATGTAAAGAGTGCATTTTTAAATGGTTTCATAAATGAAGAAGTTTTTGTTGAGCAACCCTTAGGGTTTGAATCTTTTGACAAACCCGATCATGTGTACAAGCTTAGGAAAGCTCTGTATGGACTTAAGCAGGCTCCTAGAGCTTGGTATGACAGATTGAAGAATTTCCTTGAGGAAAGGAATTTCAAAAAGGGTAACTCCGATTCAACTCTGTTTACCATGCAAAAGGAGAAGGACATTCTGTTGGTTCAAATTTATGTCGATGACATTATTTTTGGCTCAACTAATGTCAATATGTGTAATGAGTTTTCTTCCCTCATGCAGAGTGAATTTGAAATGAGTATGATGGGGGAGTTAAAGTTCTTCTTAGGATTCCAGATTAGTCAATCTCCTGATGGAATTTTCTTCTGTCAAGAAAAATACATTAAGGAACTCCTTAAGAAATTCGGATTAGAAACTGTCAAATCTTCTAAGACTCCTATGAGCACCACTACTAAGTTGGATAAAGATGAAAAAGGAATCAGTGTAGACATTAAGAAATATCGTGGTATGATTGGATCTTTGCTATATCTGACTGCAAGCAGACCAGATATTCTTTTCAGTGTGTGTCTCTGTGCTAGATTTCAGGCTGCCCCTAAGGAATCTCACTTAACTGCTGTCAAAAGAATCTTTAAGTATTTAAGTGGAACTCCTGACTTAGGTTTATGGTATCCAAAAGGTACTTCTTTCGATCTGATTGGCTACTCAGATTCTGATTATGCAGGTAGTCTAGTGGATAGGAAAAGCACCAGTGGAACATGTCAATTCCTTGGTGAATCTCTAGTTTCCTGGTATTCTAAGAAACAAAATTCTGTCGCACTATCAACTGCTGAAAGTGAATATATTGCTGCTGGCAGTTGCTGTGCACAAATGTTATGGATGAAACAAACTTTGGAAGATTATAATCTATTTTATGATAGGATTCCTATTCGGTGTGATAACACCAGTGCCATAAACATCTCTAAAAATCCTATTCAACACTCTAGAACAAAGCATATAGATGTCAGATATCATTTCATTAGAGATCATGTTCAAAGAGGAGATGTTTCTTTAGAGTTTGTCAATTTTGTAAATCAACTTGCAGACATCTTTACCAAGCCTTTGGATGAGAAGACATTCAATAGTATTAGAATAAGGTTAGGTCTCATTCGGGTTGAGAGAAAATGAGATTCTGTCTCCGTTATAAATAAATAAATAAAAAAAAAAAAAAAAAAAAAAAATTCCTAAGTGTTAGAGCTTCTCCTTCTGTGATAGCATCGGTAGATGATGTACCTCTCTTTTATCATCGGCAGATGTCTTGATACCGGTAGGTATCGGTAGATGCATAGTATCTGTAAGCATCGGAAGATGTATTGTTAATCTGCCGACACGTGTGGTTCATCATGCCTATCAGTTCTACACGTGTGTCTCCCTCGCGTCGAGTGATGCCCCTTCTTTGTTTAAACTATGTGTCTTCTCGAAGACATTTCATTTCGCGCTCTTTCTGTGAGAAAATCCCCCCTGCCCTACCAACCCTCTTTCTCGATTCCTAATCTTTCAATGGAGCATATCGGTTCTTCAGCTCAAGCCATCTCCGTTCAGGCCAAGAAAAAGGCTAAGGCTTCTGATCGCCCTCCTCGTGAGATTCCAAGGGGAAATGCGTTTCCATCCTTCTACTTTCTCACTAAAGCTGCCGAGAATAAGTTTCATGCCGATTACCAGTTCAGGTCATTAATTCCCAGTAAAGGTATTGATTTTGAAAGTTTAGCTGGGATGAACATTGTAGAACCCTTGACGGATCTTGGGTTAATAGGATTGTTTGAAACCGAATCCTTCTTCTATCCGGAAGCTATCCGGATGTTCTATGCCAATCTTAGCTTTACTGCTGATCCCCCTTCCATTAAAAGCTATGTATATAACAAATGCATAGATATATCCCCTCAGTCCATAAATGCTCTTCTGGGAGCTCCTCATTTGGACAGCTGCCCCTATAAATATGTGACAGGCCATGAGCTACCTTTCTTTGGAACTTCTGATGGTCTACAGTTTCTCAGGGAAATTGCTTTGGACCCTAATTCTTCTCCTGATCAGTTAAAGGGCAGACATTTGACCCCGAGGGCCAAAGTTTTTCGTCATATGATAGATTTCAATATTGTTCCCAAGGGTGGACATTATGATGAGGTGAGCGCAATGGAGCTATTTGTTCTGTTTGCTCTCTATTTCAAGACTCCTTTCAATGTAGGATACATTGTGGTTCGAAGGATGATTTTGGCAGTATCCTCTAAGGCTACATCCTTACCGTATAATTTGCTTCTTATGCGGTTATTTGCTCATCTTGAGGTTGTCCTTCCTGAGGAGGAAGAGCCTGTGAGACTTCTGCCCTCCAATTATTACTCCCAAGTCACTCTCAACAAGATGGGATTAAAAAGAATCGAAAAAAGAGAGTCTGCCTTAAAGAAGGCTATGCAGAAGATTTCTAAGCCAGTTCCTGTCAGGCGTGGTAAACGCAAGCTTATCCTGCCTGAGGAGCCAACTGCTGAAGGAGGAGATGACACTGTAAGTCAATCTCAGGATTCAAGCCCCCCACCTTCTCCTTTAGTGCGTAGGCGTAGGATTGCTCCTTCCTCCATGGCACCCATTTCAGAGGCCACCTCTGCTCCCTCATCTGTACCTCTTCCTATTCCTGAACAGCCTCCTTCTCCTCCACCTTCTCTCGTATTACCTTCTCAGCCTGTTTTTCCTTCCATCTCTCCGGTAATTCGAGCTATTTCTTCAATTTTCACTCATGGTCCTCCAGCTCTACCATCTCCAGTTCCTCCACCTCCCTCTCCACCTACTCTTTCCCTACCACCTACAGCTCCTCCAGTTCCAGTCCACCCATCTTCAGCTCCTCCATCTCCAATTCATGAACCTTCACCTCATCCATCTCCCGATCAGCAAGAGGTGCACCCTCCATCACCTGTCCAACCCGCTCCAATCGCTCTGCCAGTCCAACCCCTTCTCTCCAATACTCCTGCAACTCCTGCAACTCCCATAACATATCACAGGAGATTTTCCTTAACAGAGGCTCAGTACAATGAGATGCAAGCCTCTATTACCAACCTTGGCACTGCCCTCAGTACTCTCCAAAGTAAAATTGATAAGAATCATCAGGACATGGGCGTTGCTCTGGATACTGGTCTTGGCCTGCTGTCTACAAAGATTGATGGTGATAGGCGAATGGTTGTCAGAGAACTTGAGAACCTCCAATTGTCCATTGCCGCGTTGACACCTGAACCTGAGCCTGAACCCGAACCATCATGCTCTGGTCTCAATGATCCCGAGGCTTGCTTTGAAGATTTGCTTCTTCCCCTCTCCAGGCCTGCTGTTTTTGAAGATGTGCGTCTCATGCCCCTAGATATTCATGAGGCTGAGCTCAAGTTCACTCTTCCTACATCTTCCTCAGCTCCTGAATCTTCCTCTCCTCCAGCCTGTCCAATGGAAGCTTCTCCTCCACCAAGTATGGATGTGTGCTCTGGTCCTTCTGTCGAGTCTCCTCCTTGCTTGGACGTGGAGTTGTCCCGAGAGCCTTCTCCACCTCCTGCTCCCTGTCTGGCAATGGTGGTCTATCAATCGCCTCTTCCAAGAGATCGTGCTTTCCTTCAAGCTCTGGTGGATGGCTTTTTCAATCCCCACCGTGACGTGCCCTCTTATGTCCAGAGAGCTTTTTGGAATCGTCATTTAGATCTTTTCAAATAGCGATTTTTAGTTATATAAATTTTTTTTAGTTGTTTCTTTTTAATGACTATTTTTTTCTAAACATACTCTGATGTTGAATGCATTTTTTTTTATAATGTCAATGGGGGAGAATACTATATTTGATTGAGAATACTATATTTGATTGAGAATACTATATTTGATTGAGTCTATTCTTTGGATATACACTGTACACTGTGATTTTGGAATTGCTCTGAATGGTTAATTGAATAACATGCATATACTATGGGGGAGCGGCTAGAATTATGGGGGAGTATCCTAGTTAATCAAATTTATATTGTCATAATCAAAAAGGGGGAGATTGTTGACTTATAGAGTGTTTAAGTCATAATTTGTTTTTGATTATGTATTTGTGTTTTAAGTATACAATTTGATTATGTGTATTTAAATAAGAATTATCAATACAAGTTTGGTTGACAATACCCTGAACAAGGGTATTTTAGTTGTCTAATAAAATCGGTTTGAGTATACAGAGCAGAACAGAAAAACAGGGCTGTAAAACGCGTGCTTCTACCGATGACTATACATCAAAAAAATGGAAGCCTCTGCCGATTGCTAAGCAGAAGAAGACGCCGTTTAGAAGTTATCATCTGCCGATAGCGTCTTTGATGACATATGCCGATGACGTGTCAAGTCAGTACATGCTTTCTCTGCCGATAGCTGTTTCTGATGACAGATGCTGATGATGTGTCAAAGTACTTACTTGTTTCATCTGCCGATGATATGTGAACACGTATGCCGATGATGTTTGAAGCTACTTCTGCCGATTGACTAAACGACAAAAGGAGATAATAACCAAAGCATGCACATGCCGGTGAAATTTAAGGATGCGTCTGCCGATGGAATTCAACGCCTACACCTGCCGATAGCTTTTAAGCTTGCTCATGCCGATCACTAGACGACAAGTTTCATGAGTTCATCTGCCGATGGTTTTTAAAGAGACTTCTGCCGATAGAAGTTGAAGATGCTTCTGCCGATGGAATTCAAGGATATATCTTCCGATGGCATTTCAAGCAGCATTCACCGATGACGTGTCTCCGCTCATTAGTTGCATCTGCCGGTGAACTTCCGCCAGAATTCAAATTAGCCGCGAAGCTACAGTGACGTCGTTTTCAGCCATAACTCCAGAACATTAATGGCGACGACGATCTACAACTACAAACGGCAACGGCTACCTAAACTTGTACGGATGCTTCCCAACGGTAACAAAGTTTCTATTATTGGATTAGAAGCATTGAAGTCAAGCAGAAAATGGACAGAGTATAAAAGCCGAGCTTAGAGCACAGAGGAACAACTTTTGTGATTTGAATTCCTGAGCCCTAACTTGCAAAAATATTCATACTCTGTAAATCGTACTACTCTCCTCTTACATTCGAACTTGAGATTCAGATCCTGTGAGAGAGTAGTTTTTGTGCAAAACTTTACAAACTCTAAATTTGTATAAGGCAGTAGATTGACACCCGTAAAGTTCAATCTTGTATTGTGTAAAAGGCTTTGGATCGACGCCCGAAAGCTCGATCAGGATTTCTCGTTGAGGAGAAGTAAGGAATCTTCAAGGAGGAGCCTTGGAGCGTGGACGTAGGCAGTTTGGCCGAACCACGTAAAAATACTGGTGTCGAATTTCTCTCTCTCTCTCTTTACATTATCTGATCACTTGTGATAAATCTATAAGTTTAATCTAGGAGAGAAATTAAGTTGACTAGTAATTAAAATTTAAAAAGGTCTAATTCACCCCCCTCTTAGACAATACCGATCCTACAGATAAGTATTAGGATGGTTGATGGTTTTCCTTTTGATTTTTAAGATGAATTTGTGATTAAGGGATTTTTACCCATTTTGTCTTCCATTACGGTCTAAATGTTTTGTTCTTCTATGAATTTCAATGACGGATGGTTTAGGGATTTAAAGCTCCTTGTTTTGAATGGTTTAAATTGAGTTTTGGTTGATGGATTTAAGAGAAGTTGTGAGTTATTTTGTTGTTTGTATAAGAATTTGGAAGAAAATTTCAGGAATGTGTTTCCAGAGGGGTAGCCGAACGATCGGCCAGAGGGGCGATCGTTCGGGTGATTTTGTTTGGCGAAAATGGAGAAGCAGAGAAGACGCCGATCGATTGGCTGATGTAGTGATTGATCGGCTGTGTATTCTTTGAGAGGCGATTGATCGCCCAAAACAGGCGATCGATCGGCTATGTATATTTTTTGTGCAGGGCGATCGATCGCCTGGTTTGGCCGATCGATCGGCCCTCTTACTTTTCCGTGCCTGCCCCTTTTCTTTTCTTTAAATCCCTAGTGGGTCCTCACAAATTTATTCTTCATGATTTTATAGAATACTTGAGTTTTTCAATGAAACTTCAAACGGGTTTTAAATATGACTCTCCATGATTTTGGCAAAGTTTCTTCCAAGTAGTTTTTCTTACGTTCAAAAATATATATATATTATACGTGTCAAGAATAAGAACACGGACACGATTATGTAAGTCGTGGCCCGTTGGGTTTTGGGTCGTGACACGTATCACAAGTTTTTGACGTACGTTTGGACGTCGGTAGTGAGCCCTGGCCACCAGAACAGGGACTTGGCTCTATGAAGTGTGGCTTGGATACCCGAGTGTCCACCCTCCGCCGAATCTGTAATGCCCCCGAACCCGCCCCGGCTCTGTACACTACTTTGCTAACCCAAACCGCGTTTAAAACGACGTTTAAAATAATTTACGATAAATTTTTGACCTTTTCTCACTTTTCTTCAATTTCCGTCAAGCCCCAACACCCTTAACTCCGTGTCCCATAAAAATCTTCAGAAACCGACTTAAAATGGTTAACGAAAAAAATAAAGAACGGAGACCCGACATTATAAACTTTTAAAAAAATTGATAATATAACGGCTAAAATTCTTTAAATCCGAAAACCTGAAAATATCAAACTGTTTATAAACCATTCAAAACGTTCCAAAACAGTTACGAACCATTTTCACAACATCGTAACATTATCTTTATTTAGACAATAAAACAACGTAAAATACCAAAACGTGCATTTTAAAACCCATAAATCCACACCAATATCAAACCACTAGTATTTACACCCATGAAATCTAACAAAACTAACCATAAAACTACCAACCCCAAATACAACTTCACATCCCATCCCGAGAACCAGGTCGAAGCGCCCCGACAACTGCCCGCACCGGCGTGCCTCGTGGATCTCCGACTGCTACTAGTCCTGATTCTTACTCTCAAGCTCACCTATAAATGTTCCGTCACCTACACCACAGAACACACACACACACACGTAAGCTTACGCTTAGCAAGTAGGGATAACAAATGCAACTAAACAAAATGCAACTTCTACACTCTAGGCTGGTTTCAATTACATTCTCATTTTATTAATCATTTACCCGCGCATCTTTCATAAAGACCCTCCCGAGGTGCTCCACGAGCACTACTCCCCGGCGAAGCAGCTCTATTCAATATTACGGCTCAATCTATTATCACAGTGCATCTCTCATAGAGATCCTTCTGAGGTGCTCCACGAGCACTACTCCCCGGCAAGGCAGCCCTACTCGATATCACTGTTCACTCTATTATTATCATAACACAACTCTTGTAGAGACCCTCCCGAGATGCTCCACGAGCACTACTCCCCGGCGAGGCAACTCTACTCGCTATCACTGCCTAGTGCAATACATCCCTTGCAGGGACCCTCCCGAGGTGCTCCACAAGAAATGCATCGTGATCCCAAGTAGGGTTGCCTTGCTGGGGAGTAGTGCTCGTGGAGCACCTCGGGAGGGTCCCTGGAAGGGATGCATTGCACTTGGCAGTGATAGTGAGTAGAGTTGCCTCGTCGGGAAAAAAAAAAAAAAAAAAAAAAAAAAAAAAAAAAAAAAAAAAAAAAAAAAAAAAAAAAAAAAAAAAAAAAAAAAAAAAAAAAAAAAAAAAAAAAAAAAAAAAAAAAAAAAAAAAAAAAAAAAAAAAAAAAAAAAAAAAAAAAAAAAAAAAAAAAAAAAAAAAAAAAAAAAAAAAAAAAAAAAAAAAAAAAAAAAAAAAAAAAAAAAAAAAAAAAAAAAAAAAAAAAAAAAAAAAAAAAAAAAAAAAAAAAAAAAAAAAAAAAAAAAAAAAAAAAAAAAAAAAAAAAAAAAAAAAAAAAAAAAAAAAAAAAAAAAAAAAAAAAAAAAAAAAAAAAAAAAAAAAAAAAAAAAAAAAAAAAAAAAAAAAAAAAAAAAAAAAAAAAAAAAAAAAAAAAAAAAAAAAAAAAAAAAAAAAAAAAAAAAAAAAAAAAAAAAAAAAAAAAAAAAAAAAAAAAAAAAAAAAAAAAAAAAAAAAAAAAAAAAAAAAAAAAAAAAAAAAAAAAAAAAAAAAAAAAAAAAAAAAAAAAAAAAAAAAAAAAAAAAAAAAAAAAAAAAAAAAAAAAAAAAAAAAAAAAAAAAAAAAAAAAAAAAAAAAAAAAAAAAAAAAAAAAAAAAAAAAAAAAAAAAAAAAAAAAAAAAAAAAAAAAAAAAAAAAAAAAAAAAAAAAAAAAAAAAAAAAAAAAAAAAAAAAAAAAAAAAAAAAAAAAAAAAAAAAAAAAAAAAAAAAAAAAAAAAAAAAAAAAAAAAAAAAAAAAAAAAAAAAAAAAAAAAAAAAAAAAAAAAAAAAAAAAAAAAAAAAAAAAAAAAAAAAAAAAAAAAAAAAAAAAAAAAAAAAAAAAAAAAAAAAAAAAAAAAAAAAAAAAAAAAAAAAAAAAAAAAAAAAAAAAAAAAAAAAAAAAAAAAAAAAAAAAAAAAAAAAAAAAAAAAAAAAAAAAAAAAAAAAAAAAAAAAAAAAAAAAAAAAAAAAAAAAAAAAAAAAAAAAAAAAAAAAAAAAAAAAAAAAAAAAAAAAAAAAAAAAAAAAAAAAAAAAAAAAAAAAAAAAAAAAAAAAAAAAAAAAAAAAAAAAAAAAAAAAAAAAAAAAAAAAAAAAAAAAAAAAAAAAAAAAAAAAAAAAAAAAAAAAAAAAAAAAAAAAAAAAAAAAAAAAAAAAAAAAAAAAAAAAAAAAAAAAAAAAAAAAAAAAAAAAAAAAAAAAAAAAAAAAAAAAAAAAAAAAAAAAAAAAAAAAAAAAAAAAAAAAAAAAAAAAAAAAAAAAAAAAAAAAAAAAAAAAAAAAAAAAAAAAAAAAAAAAAAAAAAAAAAAAAAAAAAAAAAAAAAAAAAAAAAAAAAAAAAAAAAAAAAAAAAAAAAAAAAAAAAAAAAAAAAAAAAAAAAAAAAAAAAAAAAAAAAAAAAAAAAAAAAAAAAAAAAAAAAAAAAAAAAAAAAAAAAAAAAAAAAAAAAAAAAAAAAAAAAAAAAAAAAAAAAAAAAAAAAAAAAAAAAAAAAAAAAAAAAAAAAAAAAAAAAAAAAAAAAAAAAAAAAAAAAAAAAAAAAAAAAAAAAAAAAAAAAAAAAAAAAAAAAAAAAAAAAAAAAAAAAAAAAAAAAAAAAAAAAAAAAAAAAAAAAAAAAAAAAAAAAAAAAAAAAAAAAAAAAAAAAAAAAAAAAAAAAAAAAAAAAAAAAAAAAAAAAAAAAAAAAAAAAAAAAAAAAAAAAAAAAAAAAAAAAAAAAAAAAAAAAAAAAAAAAAAAAAAAAAAAAAAAAAAAAAAAAAAAAAAAAAAAAAAAAAAAAAAAAAAAAAAAAAAAAAAAAAAAAAAAAAAAAAAAAAAAAAAAAAAAAAAAAAAAAAAAAAAAAAAAAAAAAAAAAAAAAAAAAAAAAAAAAAAAAAAAAAAAAAAAAAAAAAAAAAAAAAAAAAAAAAAAAAAAAAAAAAAAAAAAAAAAAAAAAAAAAAAAAAAAAAAAAAAAAAAAAAAAAAAAAAAAAAAAAAAAAAAAAAAAAAAATCGGAGCACCTCGGGAGGGTCTCCACAAGAGTTATGTTGTGATAATAATAGACTGAACAATGATATCGAATAGGGCTGCCTTGCCGGGGAGTAGTGCTCGTGGAGCAATTCAGAAGGATCTCTATGAGAGATGCACTGTAATAATAGATTGAGCCGTGATATTGAATAGAGCTGCTTCGTCGGGGAGTAGTGCTCATGGAGCACCTCAGGAGGGTCTCTATGAAAGATGCACGGGTAAATGATTAATAAAAGGAGAATGTAATTGAAACCAGCCTAGAGTGTAGAAGTTGCATTTTGTTTAGTTGCATTTGTTATCCCTACTTGCTAAGCGTAAGCTTACGTGTGTGTGTGTGTTCTGTGGTGTAGGTGACGGAGCATTTACAGGTGAGCTTAAGAGTAAGGATCAGGACTAGTAGCAGTCGAAGATCCACGGGGCACGCCGGTGTGGGCAGTTGTCGGGGCGCTTCGACCTGGTTCTCGGGATGGGATGTGAAGTTGTATTTGGGGTTGGTAATTTTATGGTTAGTTTTGTTAGATTTCATGGGTGTAAATACTAGTGGTTTGATATTGGTGTGGATTTACGGGTTTTAAAATGCACGTTTTGGTATTTTACGTTGTTTTGTTTTCTAAATAAAGATAATGTTACGATGTTGTGAAAATGGTTCGTAACTGTTTTGGAACGTTTTGAATGGTTTATAAACAGTTTGATATTTTCAGGTTTTCGGATTTAAAGAATTTTAGCCGTTATATTATCGATTTTTTTAAAAGTTTATAACGTCGGGTCTCCGTTCTCTATTTTTTTGTTAACCGTTTTAAGTCGGTTTTTGAAGATTTTTATGGGACACGGAGTTAAGGGTGTCAGGATAGTGTGGTAAAAATTGTAGAATTTTTGGAGATGTTTGGCTTGACGGAAATTGAAGAAAAGTGAGAAAATGTCAAAAATTTATCGTAAATTATTTTAAACGTCGTTTTAAACACGGTTTGGGTTAGCAAAGTAGCGTACCGAGCCGGGGCAAGTTCGGGGGAGTTACAAGTTGCTATCAGAGCTTTAGAGGTCGAGTCGTTCAAAGAATTACCCGACAATGCCGGCCGTCCTGCAACGTGTTTCACCGATTGTAAGTAATTCTTTGCTCTAGTTAGTTTTATATCTAAGTTAGATTGTTTTAAATTTTGTTCACAGGATTAAATTAAGATGCAGAACCCTAGACGACCCGGGAGACCTAGGAACGAACCTGAACTGCCCAGAAACCCACTTGAGGAATCTGTTAAGCAACTTTCAGACTTAGTCACCAGACAAGCTGAATTGTTTGGATCTTTGATTGGTCAAGGAGGACTTGGAAATGTTGGAGCAGGTGCTAGTGGGAATAGACTTTGGGGGTTGAATCCTCCGGCGTTCGAAGGCCAATTGACAGATCCCACAGCTACAGACAGGTGGATTCATACCATAGAGAATATGTTTAAAGTTGTCGAGGTTGAAGAAGTAAACAAAGTGAAGTGTGCTACTTTTCATCTGACCAATAATGCTCAAAGTTGGTGGGAGTCTGTGAAGGGTACCATCGGTCCTCAGGGCTTAACTTGGAAAGACTTTAAAGACTTGTTCTTCGACAAATACTACAACCAGACGACCCAGGCTGCAAAGAGGATGGAATTTATGGCACTTAAGCAAACGGGATCAGTGGGAGATTATATTCAGCAATTTGAACTGTTGTCTAGGTTTGCCAGCCACATGGTCAGTCGAGAAGAAGATAAGATCTTTCAGTTCGTGCAGGGCCTGAAGCCCGAAATTTATATGTTGGTAAAGACCTTTGGGATTTCGAGGATATCATTTACTGAAGTGATGGCGAAGGCGTTAGAGATTGAGGAAGCTGTTGAGAAATTAACTAGATCTTATGAGACCCCGAAAAGAATGTTCAAGGAGATTACAACTCAGATAAGCGGTGATGGGTCTTCTTCAAAATCTTCAGGAAATAAGAGACTGGGTGAAAATTTGAATGACCAAAGGGGAGGAAAGAAGTCACAACCAACCCGGGGAAAATACTTGCCATGTCCTAAATGTTTGAAAGCCCATCCTGGAGAGTGTGGTCAATATGAGGGTAAATGTTTCAACTGCTTCGAATCTGGCCACCTTTTCAGGGATTGTCCAAAGCCAAAGGTCACCCGGTGCTTCAATTGTAACGAACCTGAACATATAGCCAAGGACTGCCCAGCAGTAAAGAAGGGTTCAACCAAAGCGACACCTAGGATCTTCGCCATGATCGAGCCAAAGGGTAAGTATATGTGGGCTAAATTGTAATGTGATACTCATGGTGTAGGCCCGAAGGCAACAAAACACACAATCCTCTACTTACCTGGTGTCTCGGTTCGTTCTCGCTCACTTCGTTCAACCAAATTACACACTCGATCACCTAAAATAACGGAGACTTAACTTAGTAACATCCTAGGGAATTCTAAAGAAATCAACTAAATCAAACAAACACAAACCTTTCAACCTAAACACTCAAACCCAATTTTTATGCAAATTCTATCGTCCAAATTTAAACGGCCATAACTTTCACGTTTTTCAATGGATTTCAACATGCCACCCCAATTCGGAAACCTCTACACGTCTACTATCCATTGAATCACTCAAATTAACCAAACAACTCAATTGGCCAATCCGAAACTCCACCAACAGAATCGGCCATCCTAGTGTTCACAACCGGTTTTTGTGTAACACTCCCCCAATCTTCAATCTAATCACTCTAACCACCTAAACTAATCCATCTAACAATTAAATGATCAAAATAGGAAGAAAATACAGCCAATGAATCAAAAAATTCGGACCTCGCATTCTAGGGTTTCCAAACCCTCACTAAACTCACTCTAAATACCCTTAAAACACCAATAATCAACACCTAAACATAAAAAAACCAAAACCCACTTATTTTTACCTTAAATCACCTTGAGAAATTGAAGAAAAGAGAGGGAGGAAGCCACTAATGGCCGCTGGTCTTTCACGAAGACGAAAGGAGGAAGAATAGGATTTTTACCATTTTTAACATTTAATTAACCTTTTTATAAAAATCATCTTTTCTTACTTTTCTTTTCCCTCCACGAAGTTTCCTAAAATTACACTCAAAACCCCCTCTTTCTCCCTTGAATATCAACGTGAACCATCAAAGAAAACAACACATTTTCCTTGCTATTTGATTGGCTTATATAACTTGGACTTTTCAAACCAAATTTTCTAACCATTCACTTTTTAAATTTAATAAAACAAACCACCTTTTCACTCCATGGATTCCAACGTGATTCATCTTATTATTACACCTCCAGCTTTTCCAATTTAATTCATTCAATTGCTAATTCCCTATTGGTTGGTAAAACTTTGACTTTTCAAACTTGTTAAATTTTCAACCATTACATTTCTAACCAATCACCACTTTTCATTCGCCCCCATTTCACACTTCAATACCTAATATAACTCTCGAATAAATCTCTCACAACTCATCTAATCTAAGGCTACACTTGTTAAGAAAATTCCGGTTGTTACAGAATCGTGTAAGGTCTTGAGAACCTTGATGCAGATGATGTTCCCCTGTCCCAGAACCAATTTGCCTTTGAAGCAAATCAAGCCATTAGAAATCGAGAAAGAAGGGTCTTGGGAAGGGTCCATAGAAAATTTAGTGAGCAGATCTGCTGCTCACGCATCTCCTTCGTAGCTGGAGATAACCTCTTGCATCCACTGTGGGGTGTTTATGGTTATGGCCTAGCATTGTGGGCCCATCGGCGGCGGAAGAGAGGGTGCTCAGGAGAGTGCATCTGCCACGACATTGTGCTTTCCTTGCCTGTATTCGATCTGGTAATCCAATCCCAATAACTTCGATAGTCATTTTTGTTGCAGCGGTGTGGTGATGCATTGCTCCAGCAGATACTTCAACTATTGGTGATCGGTTTGGAAAATGAAAGTGTTGCCTTCCAAGTAGTGCCGCCACAGTTGAACCGTGGAGACCAGAGCCAGCAGTTCTTTCTCATAAATTGACAGCCCCATATTTTTTGAATTAAATGGCTTGCTCATGAACTCTATCACCTATCGGTTTTGCATTAATACAGTGCCCATTCCCCCTTGACATGCATCAGTTTGAATGACGAATGGCTAAGAGAAATTCGGTAGTGTTAGAACTGGGGGTTCACTCATGGCGATTTTGAGGGTCTGGAAAGCCTCCTCTGCCACCCTATCCCAAGCAAATGTGTTCTTCTTTAATAGTGATGTGAGTGGCTTTGCTAGTATACCGTAGCTGCGAATGAATTTTTGGTAATATCCAGTTAGACCCAAAAATCCCCGAAGCTACTTGATATTGGTGAGATGTGGCCAGTTGACCATCGCTGCAATCTTGGTTGGATCTGCCTTGACCCCTCTTTGGAGATAATATGACCGAGGTAGCCAACTTCAGATTAGCCAAAGGTGCACTTAGATTCTTTCGCAACTAATTTAGTCTCATAACATTCTTAACACTGTTGTCAAATGTGTGCAATGGGTTTCCACTGTAGGGCTGTAAACCAATATGTCATCGAAGAAAACCATGACAAATTTTCTCAAATATGGTTGAAAAATAGTGTTCATGAGTGCTTGAAAGGTTGACGGTGCATTGGTGAGGCCGAACGGCATTACTCTGAACTCATATAGTCCTTGATGAGTTTTGAATGCCGTTTTATGACAGTCGGCTTCCTTTACCCGGATTTGATGGTACCCAGCTCGTAAATCGATTTTAGAGAAAACCGACGAGCCGTGAAGCTCATCCAACAACTCATCTATAATAGGCATCAGAAACTTGTCTTTAATGGTAAGAGCATTCAGCTGCCTGTAATCGACGCAAAACCTCCACTACCCGTCTTTCTTCTTCACGAGAAGCACCAGCGATGCGAAGGAGCTATTACTTGGAATGATTACGCCTTCCCTCAACATCTCTTGTACCAGTTTCTCTATCTCCATTTTCTGTGTGAACGGACATTGGTATGGCACTATTCGGAAAGGCCTTACATTTGGTTGAAGCGGGATCCGATGATCGTGGATTCTCTCTGGTGGTAAACCCGACAGTTGGGTAAAGACATCTGAGAATTCTTGGACGATGGCCTGAATACACTCTGGCCCTTGTTGTTCGGAATCTGTCTCCCTCAGGCTTAACTGGGCAATAAATCCCCCGGGTTGCTTTGTCCAGCATGTCCTCATTGCCTTTGGGCTGGATATCTTACTGATGTCTGTGGGGTTGGCGTAGGGTATGATTAATGGGCTTCCCTCATAATGGATCAGCAATTGCTTATGAGGTGGATCAAATGTCACTGGGCTGTGGGTGGAGATCCAATCTATATCGAAAATCACGTCGCTACCACCAAATCGCAGAGTTCTCAGTGGCATTGGGAAGGGAAGGGCCGACATTATCCACGTTACTGGGTCCGTCAGCTCCTTGCTCATCAACATCTTGTCATTGGCCACCATGACGTTGGCAGACTTTTCGACTACCAGCAGCAACCGAAAATGAGCTGCCAGCCTTTCATCAATAAAACTACTAGTGCTTCCACTGTCAATAAGGATTGAAATTTGTTGATAACCTAGTTGCGCTGAAATTCTCACTGTCGAATTGGTTGTTTGGCCTGTGAGTGCATGGAGCGAAACTTCTAAAGGTATGGTTTCTTGGGTGCCCTCCAGGTTTTTATCTCCAAAAGAGTTTTCGTTCTCTTCTGCAATCGGATCCACAATGAGAACATTTAATGCCCAGTTTTTGCAGATATGCCCGGCGAAATATTTTTCATCACACTTAAAACAAAGGCCCAGTTTTCGTTTGAGTTAGAGTTTAGACTGCGACATTTTCTGCATTTGATAGGGCAACTTCGCTATGCAGAACGTTCGTCGGGACTACCCTAAGAGAGTCTGCCCACTTAGAATGCGATAATTGATGAGCTGGTCTCCACCCCTTGTTTATTCCCCAAGTGCGGTCTCCTGAAGGGAGGCTACCTCAATTGCTTGCTCGAGAGTCGATGATCGGGTGATTTTGACCATTGCCTTTATCTCTTCTTTCAGTCCGCCGGTGAACCCTACAATCCAGAAGGACTCGGGCATTTCTGGTAAGCGTGGTTGTGCCTGAGCTTTCAATTCCTCAAACTTCTCTAAGTAGTCTGAAACGTTCCCCGTCTAGGTACTCTTACTGAGCGACTCTAGTATATCCTCTCCCGAGTTAGCAGAAAAATGCTTGCACAAGGCCGTTGTAAATTGCCTCCAGGTATCCCCGTGTCTCGTCACTATCCACCCATGGTACCACACATCTGCTTTTTCTCACAAGAAGAATTCTGCCAATTCTAATTTTTGGTTCTCAGTTGTTCGATGTAGGTCAAAGTATCTATCCGCTTTTCGTACCCACTTCTGAGGATTGTCGCCGGTGAAAAATGGGAGCTCGAGTTTTGGCAATCTCAGTAGCTGATGGTCGTAACATGGATGTTCTACAGGTGCCGCTGGGTAGAATGGCAACCAAGCTGGTGGAATCTGCCATGGGCTCCATGGATTCTGTTGTTGAGTCGGGGGAGCTAGGTTGTTTTGGTAGGGAGGTGGATACGAATCGCTCTGTACTGGGGGTGCTTGAAGACGGTAAAGGAGAATCTCCCTTTACCTGTTGTTTCTGCCAAGGATCGGCCACCATTGGCTGCTTCTGCCCCAGCTCAGTTTTGTTTTAAGCGATTTTAGTCAGTAAAGACAACATGGCATCGTGCTTTACGGTGGAATCTTGCATATAGGTTTTAAAGGATTGGTCTAATCGCTCCTGCTTGGCTTGCAATTCTTGAAAGCTTTGCTCCGAGGCGGCTAGTTGTGAGGTAATCTCTGTGATAGCCTTCTACAACTCCTGGTACCCCCCGGTAAGTTTCTTCATAGTTTCTTCATTTGTCTTTGCTCTGGTCTCTGCCATCTCTGATCGTAGCTGCTCTAATACCACTGTTGTGGGAACACCAGTAATTGTAGAAAATGCTCTGCTATATTCTCTCAAAAATGTTTACAGAGGAAAAGATGAAAGAGAAAGAAAGTAAAAAACAGACAATTAACAACCCTGCTCCTCACGCCTCTCTCTGCTGGTTTTATCCGCTTCCATTTCTAACAGCATGGCCACATCGGCAGCTTGCGTTACTTGTACTTGGGCTTGGACTCGTCTGTGTTTATTACGCTTCTTCCTGGTAGCCTAACTATGCAGCCCATCATGGAGGAGGCCACCATGACATTTTTCCACCAAAAATTACAGATTTGCATAACATAAAATTTGCAAACCCGAAATAATTCGATGTACAAAACTTTCAAACTCGCTTTGAGTTCTCGAAACTAAAGCTCTGATTTTAATTATTGAGAATCAAACGATAATAATCGAAAAAAGAAAAATAAACATGAAAACACATGAAAATTAAAATTTACGTGAAAAATCTTAAACAAGAAAAAAATCACTCACATAGAAGAAATTTACTATAAAAATCAAGGTACAATTAAGTTTTACATCAGAAAAAACATAAAACTCTAATATTGATATACGGGTTCGACCCAACTCAAATAGAATTTGGGTCGCACCGAACTCTACCATTCTTGAAATCGATTAAACAAAAAATCATGGAGAATATCATAGAGAAAATCCTCCAACCATCGTTGTTTCTAAATACTGTACTTTTTATTTGAAAAGAACATATTGTGTAATCTTGTTTTATTCATTCGTTTTGGTGTTTTTTATATCAATAAAAAAACTCACATCATAGTTTTTTTCAAACATCTTCATCTTGTCTCAATTTTCTTCTCATCTTGCTACATGCATATAATGATGATGCATATAGTCAAGGTTCATCTTGGGCCCGACTTTAAATGGGTGATCAGAGGTCGAATTCTCATGCCTTAAACCTTGGGTAGACTTAATTTTTTCTCAGCGCCGCAAAAGCTAGTGAAAAAAACAAATAAAAAAACTGGCCCATAGGATAATGGTCGTGGGCTAGCCCACCTATGGAAAAATAGGACTCGACTTGGCCTTATAAGACAAAACTTTGACTACGCCTCCGGGCTATGAACTAGGTGATGCCCCTAAGTATACAATCACATGAAACATGTTGTATCATGTATATGTCATGTACCATTGTCTTTATCAGTGTGCATGAATTCATTTATTCATAATCTTTCGTATCAAAATCCCATGTATATGTTAATGTGAATCATGCTAGTGCAATTAAAGACTTGTTTCAAAATCGAAACGGAAAAGTAAAAAATAACTACAAAAAATACTTCTCAAAATATGGATAATTTTATTTATTGCTTTCTAAATATTACAACAAATCATTTTATATAATTTATTTTCAATTATAACATGAAAAGAAATAATCATGATAGGAACTGATAGACTAATTAATTAGAAAATTATATGTTGTCGATTTGAATAGATGCGTATGCAACTGTTACAGGTGTGAGATTATTGGAATCATGCGTATCCATGCAATTTTGTGTCTGCATTTCATGCGGGTTCTGGTAGAAAATTATGTTCATCAATGGTATTACCGGTAAACTTATCTGACAATGTACTCAAACTTCATTTATCTGATTTGTGGCAAGACATGTGGTCTGAAGTATAAATGAATGAAATTTGTCTATCGGTAACAAAACGTCAACCTAGGAGGCTGAAGGAAAAAAAGTGAGAAATGTTGATTAGTCAAAATCCTCATCAATTAGTAGGAAGAACTCAACAATGACAGGTGAAAGATGTCGACGTGTGGAGCATAATAGTCGCACGTGTCGAGAGTTTCCTTCCATGTCACATACCGCTTAAACTTCTGCCTCAGACGCTGCCTTCGCTACCTCAGGCACTGCTTCACAATACACATTCATGGGTTTGGTCAAGACAATAAGTGCATGTCATGATATTGAACTTATGTGTACTCTCTCTCTCTCTCTCTCTCTCTCTCTCTCTCTCCATTAATATAATTCATTGAAATTTGAAAATTGGGCACTTTTATTTTCGGTCTCCCCCATTGCTATTTTTAACATTTTTTGCATATTAAAATTGCAATATATAACCAAATCCATATCTAGATATAACCAACTCATTCCCTCATGAACTAAACTAAAGTACAAACAAAAACATAAACTTCATTACAACTACATTAAGTAAATTACAAAACATAAACATAAACTAAGACCACAATCTGACATTGGTGGTTGGAGGAGCTTCATCTTCAGCTTCTTCCACTTCATCCTCATCTTTGTGTGCCATCCACGCCTGAACTCTACCGTCTAGCTCTCTTTGTGGCATAGATAGGTCTCGTTGTGCAACAGACAGCTCTTCAATTCTGCCTATGATGAGATTTAATTTCTACTTTATTTTGGCCAAACACTCGATGTGTGAGGCGACGATGGCTGCATAGGAGCATACTCCATAGGAACGCCATGAGAGGAATATGGGAGTGGAAGAGCTCCTGAAGTGGAGGCTTAATGTCCTACTTTGAACATTCAAGTATCGCCGTGTTCAACTATGTCCATCCGAAGTAAATGGGTCCGATTGAAGATATCCATGAGTTTTACTTTTCTCATCTGCTGACCGGTCGGCATTTGAATGCCAAAATTGCTAGGCTACAGGTCTGCAAATGGGTAGAAAAACCATGCAACGGAAGACTAGAAAAGAAACAACAGATCGGTGCTCGAAGACACCCAAAAACAAACGCAAAACAGAGGCGAACAGAGTGAAAATGCCGAAAGTGAGAGACGCAAATAGAAGAGGTGGGTGAGCAGGATTCTTGGCCAGAGAAGTTCGAGAATTACCTGCAAGAACGCCGGAGATTGGAAGGGGCCCTTGTCGGCCATTTGGTCGCTAAACAGCGCCAACGGAGAAACAACGCTCTCGGGAGAGGTTTGTTCCAGCGAAGGGAAAATGACCTTGCCATTCGTTGCTTCTCCCTCAGAAGCAGCCGACGGTGAACAGAGAGGGAACCTGTGGCTGGCCCAGAAGCTACAGAGCTTCGGGTGAGAAACTCGTCCTTGCCAGAGACGATTTCACAGCACCGGGAACAGGATTTCGATCGTCTTCTCTATGTCATCCACTCTTCGACAGAGGGAGAGAAGAACGAAACTATAAGAGCTCCTCCAAGCATCCAAGACTCAGGGGAACAATTTCGGTGAAGCCCTCCGGCGACGAGCTCCGGCTACGCACCAGAGAACCTCTCGGGTTTCTCTCAACAGAAAGAACTCTCTCTTTGGTTTCCAAATATTCGACTTAATGGCTAAATTGATTACAGAGGGGGAGGGAAACTTAAATACAAGAGGAGAGAGAGATGAAGAAGAGCTTCTGCAGAAGCGGTATCGGTAACGGCTAGAAAAATAGCCGTTGGCAACAAAGAAGAATGCTGCTCAGGCGGTTCGATCTGCTGGGCAGCGCACTTCAGCCGGTTCATTTCCTTTGCATCTGGTTCAGCTCCCTTTTGGTCTTGGTTCATCCAGTTCAGGCTTTGTTCTCCTTGGTTCATGCTTTGTTCAGCTGGTTCAAGCTTGGTTCCACTTGGTTCGGCCTTTGGTTCACCTTGGTTCACATTGGTTTAGCATCCCCTTTAAAGACTATTACAAACATACATTCTAGAAGGCTAAAGTTTGCCAATTAATGAGTTTTAAACAAAACTAAAGTTTCCTAAAAATATACAAATTAAATACAAAGCTCGGTTACATAATTTGAATTAAAGGAAAACAAATTCCTTCTTCAATGATTTTCTCCAAGCCTTGAGAAATCATTTACCTACAAAATTTTACAAGTCCATTAGATAGATAAAACAAATACTTACATTGACGTGCTCAATGGATCGGGGCCGTGGGCATATCAAAAATGTTCTACAATCTTCTGAATCAATATGTTGTATGACATGTTCTTATTCCACGTCTGGCTAATCTCATCCATGTGACTCAAAATCACGAACCCCAGGTTGAAACGTTTGCTATTATAAAGTTTTTTCATCCCATAGAGATTCATGTTGTTCACAAGATCTTTGTGTCCATCCCGAGATAGAATAGTGTGGCTAATCGAATTATGAATAACCTGAGCTTTGACATTTAATTCCTTCAACATCGGTTTCTTGAACTCTGAAATGTTCGAATTTTGCTGAATCTTTTTAAGGAACTCAACTCCAAAAGGGCGATTTCGAGAAGCATGGTAGTATTTTTCAATGTTCTCCTCCTCAACAATTGGAAACCAATCAATTGATTGACTACATCATGGGTTACAACCAGTTCATTACCAAGAATATATGTCCTTACAATCCAAGAATCCCCTCTCTTCTAAGATTTGTATAACATAACCGAACAATCTGCTCGTAGGTGTCATCACTCAATCCTATTTTTCAATGTTCTCCTCCTAAACAATTGGAAACCAATCAATTGATTGACTACATCATGGGTTACAACCAGTTCATTACCGAGAATATATGTCCTTACAATCCAAGAATCCCCTCTCTTCTAAGATTTGTATAAAATAACCGAACAATCTGCTCATAGGTGTCATCACTCAATCCTATTTGGTCAAATAAACGGTAAACTCCCAATGACAAAAAACTTTCAGACAGAATGCTCTTAGAGTGTATAATCAAGCGGTGTCATATCCATCTCAAACCTCGTTTGATTTTCCAATTTTTTAATTCCAGAGATGTATACTAGGGGTGGGCAGGACCGAACCGGGGACCGACAATCAGACCGGACCGACGGTTTCTGAAACACCCCTAATACCGTACCCATATTTCCCGTATTATATATATATTTTTTTTTTATATTTTTTACTTTTCTATGCTTTAAATAAAACTTAATGTGGAATCTAAACTGAAGTTGAAATCAGAACTGAAAACGGAATTGAAATCGAACCTTGAAATCATTTAAAATATAAACTAATACAATTTAAATAAAACTTAAAACATTTAAATATTTAATAAAAATTAAAACAGGAGCAGAATCGGAACCAATCGCTGCCAGGAGGCAGCGATCGATCTCTGCAAACTACAGAGATCGATCGCTGCATGCTTGCATGCAGCAAGCGATCGATCTCTGCTGAAAAGCAGAGATCGATCGCTGCAGCATGTAGCAAGGGCGGCGATCGATCTCTGCTTTTTCAGCAGAGATCGATCGCTGCACACTATGCAGCGATCCCTCCCTTCCTTCATCAATACCAGAGACTTTGGCACTTCATACTTTTCGTACTTCACAGCATCTAACACATCGATTTGTTCTCTGGAATCCGATTTCCAGAGAGCAAATCATCTTCTTTCCTTCACCAGTAATCACCATAACTCACAACTTGCACTCAACCGATTAAAACATAATCTAAACTCAATCGACTCGCGTCGGACTTTGCGAAGTCCAACTGCGTGGATAGTTCTAAAAACCGAGCTATCCGTAACAACCTAAACCAATCAAAACATTTTCAAAACATTCAGTAAACAGTTTAAACCAAAGCGTTTTACAGACAATTACCAAAATGTTATCTAACCCCTATCCAGAACCAAACACCCTAATATGTTCTATACAATTTAACATCAGCCCATACGTCACAGAAAGCCCAAAATCTATACATACTTCCCCACGGGTCAAAACGCGCCTCGACTGCTCAGCGCACTCCCACGGCCATCATCCATCAACTGCACCCTACGTCAGGAGGAGGAACGTCGTCCTCACCTGGCTCAATATCTCCTAAAATATCACCTACACCATACAGACACATATGAGATATTGAAATCTCAGTAAGCTACGTAAATGCAGATGCATGCGTGCAGTGCATATGAAGTTCAGAAAACATGCATATCAAACATATCAGGTCATTTCATACAGATTGCCACCGAGATATCAGCCCTCTAAATGGAAAGGATACATCCCGCGGTCGGACTACCACTTTCGATTTAGAGGAGGGGGGTACATGCTCACAAACCCTACAGCCATGCCTGAGCCCCATCCCGCGTGACCAGATACAGATTACGTATTTTCGTTCATTATTCATTTCATTTGAAAACTTGTGCAGAAATCCATTTTCATGCCATTTTGAAACACGTGATGCATGAACAGTTATAAGCATAATGTAACCATACAATAAACAAACACATGTATACCATCAAGACCGAAATAAACTAACCTATAAACAATTAAACCTAACTACCCAACCAAAAGCAGATTAAACAAACAACTCTTCAGAGATCCTCGATACGACATCGAAGTATGGTGTAGACCGATTGGTCAAAGTAAGTCACGAAAACTTACCTCGAGCGCGCAGAATCTCAAGCTTCGTCCACGGGAGTCGTGTGTCTGAGACAAAACACGATATTCGTCGTTAAAATCAATTTAAACTATTAACGTCCAAATTACAAAATCCTTAACTATTGAATTTTTCCTAAATTCCTCACTTAGCTAATCAAAGCATTTAGAACGTCAATTAATGCTTGATAACTTGAAATTCCTATTACGAGAAATTTTCGAAAACTCGAAAATTCTCAGATTTATACTTTTTCACAAATTGGTTTATCTTCGTCCAATAACGTCCGATACGTTCAATATATACCTAATCACGGCTAACCTATTAATTACGAGTCCTAATTCGCATTTTTAACGAGATTTAATCGAAACCCTAATTATCTAAAACGGCGTAAACATTGAAATAAAAGCTCTAAGATTGTAGGTACATACCGAGGATAGCGAGAGGAGAAGTGTAACGCCCCGTGTTCTCGGAACCCGGTGTATGTGCACGAGATTGTTAGACTGCACGGAGTTCCAAGCACCATAGTTTCAGACCGAGACTCCAGATTTACATCCAAGTTCTGGAAAAGTTTGCACAAGGCTATGGGAACACAGCTTAGTTTTAGCACAGCCTTTCATCCTCAAACCGATGGACAATCCGAGAGAACTATCCAAACCTTGGAAGATATGCTTCGTGCATGTGTGCTGGAATTTCAAGGTTCTTGGAGTAAATACATACCATTGGTTGAATTCTCTTACAATAACAGCTTCCAAGCAACAATAGGCATGGCACCATACGAGGCATTATACGGGCGAATGTGCAGATCTCCATTATATTGGGATGAAGTTGGAGAAGCACGGTTGATTGGTCCTGATATTGTGCAGCAGACAGTGGAGAAGATTGCTCTTATCCGACAAAGAATCTTAACAGCTCAAAGTCGGCAGAAAAGCTATGCTGACAAAAGACGAAGAGAATTAGAATTTGATGTTGGTAATGAGGTTTTCCTTAAAGTGTCGCCTTTCAAGGGAGTTGTGAGATTTGGGAAAAGAGGCAAGTTGAACCCCAGATATATTGGACCTTTCCAAATCGTGAAGAGAATTGGGAAGTCAGCGTATCAACTTCTGTTACCAGCCTCTCTGGAGGGAATTCATAATGTGTTTCATGTTTCCATGCTAAAGAAATGTGTTAGAGATCCTTCACAGATTGTAGAGCAGCAGAGCATTGAAGTCCTTCCTACTCTTGCATATGAGGAGAAACCAGTAAGGATCTTGGACTATGCAGTGAAGGTATTGCGCAACAAAGAAGTTCCACTAGTGAAAGTCTTATGGCACAATCAGAATGTAGAGGAGACAACCTGGGAGCGCCAGCTAAGAGCAATCTTCTCCACTGTCTGCTGCACAATATCAGGACCAATCAACCGTGCTTCTCCAACTTCATCCCAATATAATGGAGATCTGCACATTCGCCCGTATAATGCCTCGTATGGTGCCATGCCTATTGTTGCTTGGAAGCTGTTATTGTAAGAGAATTCAACCAATGGTATGTATTTACTCCAAGAACCTTGAAATTCCAGCACACATGCACGAAGCATATCTTCCAAGGTTTGGATAGTTCTCTCGGATTGTCCATCGGTTTGAGGATGAAAGGCTGTGCTAAAACTAAGCTGTGTTCCCATAGCCTTGTGCAAACTTTTCCAGAACTTGGATGTAAATCTGGAGTCTCGGTCTGAAACTATGGTGCTTGGAACTCCGTGCAGTCTAACAATCTCGTGCACATACAACTCAGCCAGTTGATCCATCGAGTATGTTATCTTCATCGGCAGAAAGTGAGCTGATTTGGTTAAACGATCAACTACTACCCAAATTGCATCGTGACCTTTTGTTGTTTCAGGTAATCCTATAATAAAATCCATAGTTATTTGTTCCCATTTCCATTCGGGAACTGGCAAAGGTTGCAATGTTCCAGCAGGTCTCTGATGTTCAGCCTTGACTTGCTGGCAGATCAGACATGTCTCCACATACTCCGCCACACTTCTTTTCATACCTGGCCACCAATAATGCTGCTTGAGATCTCTGTACATCTTCGTACTTCCGGGATGAACAGAGAGTCCAGAAGAGTGTGCCTCAGATAGGATTTCCTTCCTAAGTTCAGTATTAGCCGGAACAAACCATCTATTTCGAAACTTGAGAATTCCATCAACTGAGCAGTTGAAGTCCGACTTGTCAGCAGAATCCATGTTCAACTTATACTTACTGCATTCAGGGTCATTCATTTGAACTTCCTTTATTCTCTCCAAAATGGTAGGCCTCAAAGATATGGCCGAAAGCATGGCTGACACACTAGACACAGCTTCCATGTTAAATCTTTGGAATTCTGTCTCTAAAGCTATTGGTATATCCAAAATCAATGCAGAGACTGAAGGAGTCACTCTACTCAAAGCATCAGCCACTACATTCGCCTTGCCAGGGTGGTACTTAATCTCGAAATCACAATCTTTGACAAACTCTAACCACCTACGTTGCCTCATATTCAGTTCCTTCTGTGTGAAAATGTATTTCAGACTTTTATGATCCGAAAATATCTCACAAGTTTGTCCATACAGGTAGTGCCTCCAAATCTTCAATGCAAAGACTACAGCAGCTAATTCTAAGTCATGTGTAGGGTAATTCCTCTCATGAGTTTTCAACTGTCTAGAGGCATAAGCTATAACCTTTCCATCTTGCATCAAAACACAACCAAGTCCAACCTTGGATGCATCACAATATATGCTAAACTTACCATTATTGTAATATCCGGCTCGTACGGATTTTGGAGAATATTATTATTATTATTATTATTATTATTATTATTATTATTATTATTATTATTATTATTATTATTATTATTATTATTATTATTATTATTATTATTATTATTATTATTATTATTATTATTATTATTATTATTATTATTATTATTATTATTATTATTATTATTATTATTATTATTATTATTATTATTATTATTATTATTATTATTATTATTATTATTATTATTATTATTATTATTATTATTATTATTATTATTATTATTATTATTATTATTATTATTATTATTATTATTATTATTATTATTATTATTATTATTATTATTATTATTATTATTATTATTATTATTATTATTATTATTATTATTATTATTATTATTATTATTATTATTATTATTATTATTATTATTATTATTATTATTATTATTATTATTATTATTATTATTATTATTATTATTATTATTATTATTATTATTATTATTATTATTATTATTATTATTATTATTATTATTATTATTATTATTATTATTATTATTATTATTATTATTATTATTATTATTATTATTATTATTATTATTATTATTATTATTATTATTATTATTATTATTATTATTATTATTATTATTATTATTATTATTATTATTATTATTATTATTATTATTATTATTATTATTATTATTATTATTATTATTATTATTATTATTATTATTATTATTATTATTATTATTATTATTATTATTATTATTATTATTATTATTATTATTATTATTATTATTATTATTATTATTATTATTATTATTATTATTATTATTATTATTATTATTATTATTATTATTATTATTATTATTATTATTATTATTATTATTATTATTATTATTATTATTATTATTATTATTATTATTATTATTATTATTATTATTATTATTATTATTATTATTATTATTATTATTATTATTATTATTATTATTATTATTATTATTATTATTATTATTATTATTATTATTATTATTATTATTATTATAAATAATAAACGAGGTCCGATTTGCGAACGGACAGTTTAAATAGAACCCAGATAATAAGTGGGATTTATTGGCAAATAAGAAATTCGAACTGGTTGAAAACACGAGAGGTAGTCGATGTTCAATATAATAGAGTATTATATCTATTATATTATTATTATTATTATTATATTATATAATAAATTTAAAACAACAGAATGGTTAAAAAACCATTCTGTTGATTCGTGTTCTTTCACGCGACCCGCACCCGCACGAACGACGAAGACGAAAGCCGCAGCGACGATTCCGAACGACGACGCGGCTCCGACGACGAGCAGACTCCGGCGCGAGTGAAGCCAGAGTGCGGTTCGGGCATTTCCGCGCAAAAACCCGATCGAAAACTGGTGAGTTTCTCCCTGTTCTTGCTCGATTTCTGGCCGGGATTGGTGAGCTCTGTTGAGCTCGATCGACGGCCCTTTGTGGCTGGTTCTCGCGTAGTCTTGCCGAGGTTCAAGTCGGCAATGATTGCCGAGCGTTGGTGTGCCCAATTTGTGCCGGAAAACAGGGAATCCCGAATTGGGGGATTTCGGGTTTCGGTGAATAACATCTAAATTTTGGTTAGTTTATGTTAATTAGGTATAAGAGGGATTGATTGGTGAGAAATTAGGTGATTTGATGAAAAATCGAAATGAGGGAATTTCCGGTTGAGGGCAGTTCGGGTTTTTGAATAATTGACCTAGTACGGTCGTTTATTTTAAATTCCTTTTGGCAGATTAAAATAGGTTATTAGGGGAGCGCGTGGCCGCTGGAATTGTTCGATTCGATACCGACGCAAAAGTTACGCGCGTTCGAAGTTTCGGGTCGGTTTTTAACGAACCATTAGGAGTTAGAAATTAATAAGTTTATAGTAATTAACGATATAAGGACGTATTGAACGTTATTGGACGGAGTTAGAGCGAATTGCGAGAAATGTTAAATTTGAGAATTTTCCGATTTTAGGAAAATTCCTTAGTTAAGGTTTTTGTTAAATTGGACATTTTATTGTTTAAGCTCGTATTAACGACAAATTGATAAAATTGCGTAGGTGAACAACGCTCGTGGACGGAGCAAGAGCTGCAGCGTGCACGAGGTAAGTTCTCGTGATCTTCTCTGGCCGATTGGCCTACACGTACGTCGAAGTTATCTCGAGGAGTTTTGGAGAATGCGTTTATTAATTGTACTGGTTTGGTAGCTAGGTTTTAGGAGTTTATAGTTTACGCTTTACAGTCTGATGGTACATGTCATTGTTTGTTTACTTTAAGATATGAATTGCTCATGCATCATGTCATGATAACGAAGAGAGAAATGAAAGGTTAACGAAAAGGTTAACGAAAAGGTAAACGAAAAGGTAAACGAAAAGGTAAACGGAAAAGGTAAACGAAAAGGTAAACGAAAAGGTAAACGAAAAGGTAAACGAAAAGGGAAACGAAAAGGTAACGAAAAGGTAAACGAAAAGGTTAACGAAAAGGTTAACGAAAAGGAAAACGAAAAGGTAACGAAAAGGTAACGAAGTAAACGAAAAGGTAAACGAAAAGGTAACGAAAAGGTAACGAAAAGGTAACGAAAAGGTAACGAAAAGGTAAACGAAAAGGTAAACGAAAAGGTAACGAAAAGGTAAACGAAAAGGTAAACGAAAAGGTAAACGAAAAGGTAAACGAAAAGGTTAACGAAAAGGTTAACGAAAAGGTTAACGAAAAGGTAACGAAAAGGTTAACGAAAAGGTTAACGAAAAGGTTAACGAAAAGGTTAACGAAAAGGTTAACGAAAAGGTTAACGAAAAGGTTAACGAAAAGGTTAACGAAAAGGTTAACGAAAAGGTTAACGAAAAGGTAACGAAAAGGTTAACGAAAAGGTTAACGAAAAGGTTAACGAAAAGGTTAACGAAAAGGTTAACGAAAAGGTTAACGAAAAGGTAACGAAAAGGTTAACGAAAAGGTTAACGAAAAGGTTAACGAAAAGGTTAACGAAAAGGTTAACGAAAAGGTAAACGAAAAGGTAAACGAAAAGGTAAGTAAACGAAAAGGTTAACGAAAAGGTAACGAAAAGGTAAACGAAAGGTAAACGAAAAGGTTAACGAAAAGGATAAACGAAAGGTGAAAAGGTAACGAAAAGGTTAACGAAAAGGTTAACGAAAAGGTTAACGAAAAGGTTAACGAAAAGGTTAACGAAAAGGTAACGAAAAGGTAACGAAAAGGTTAACGAAAAGGTTAACGAAAAGGTTAACGAAAAGGTTAACGAAAAGGTAAACGAAAAGGTAAACGAAAAGGTAAACGAAAAGGTAAACGAAAAGGTTAACGAAAAGGTAAACGAAAAGGTAAACGAAAAGGTAAACGAAAAGGTTAACGAAAAGGTTAACGAAAAGGTTAACGAAAAGGTTAACGAAAAGGTAAACGAAAAGGTAAACGAAAAGGTAAACGAAAAGGTTAACGAAAAGGTAAACGAAAAGGTAAACGAAAAGGTAAACGAAAAGGTAAACGAAAAGGTAAACGAAAAGGTAACGAAAAGGTTAACGAAAAGGTTAACGAAAAGGTTAACGAAAAGGTAACGAAAAGGTTAACGAAAAGGTAACGAAAAGGTAAACGAAAAGGTAAACGATAAGGTATTGAGAGGTTTTGAGAATTGTCGGGTTGATGGTGAATTGAAATGGATAATTGTACTGTTAGATATTTTAGGATGTTTGGACTCTGTTTAGTTGATAGATTGATGTTTAGATGACTCTGTTTAGTTGATAGATTGATGTTTAGATGCTTTGATTCGAGTTAGTGGATAAATAGATTTATATACAGATGTTATGACAAACTGTTTATAAAGCGTTTTGTTAAATTAGTTATTTGAAATGTATTCTGGAACTGCTTGGTATTTTCTTTGATTTCAAAACAGGAGGGTTTGTTTAGTTTTTAAACATAACCACGCAGTTTATTTTCTTGAAAACGTGTTTGTTTAGGTAATTGTTTTGTATTTGTTTTTAAATGTTTTATTCAATTGATTTTAAATTGTTTTCAAATTGTTTTCCGCATAAATGCTAAAGATAAAGGAAAATGAAAAATTTGTACGGTAAAATAAGGGTAAATAAGGGTACAGTATTAGGGTCGTGACAATTATCGATAGGAAGGGTCAAAATTGGAGCATCGGTCAGCTTCTGTTTCAAGGTCTGGAAACTGGATTCACATTTGTCAGTCCAATTATACTTCACATTTTTCCTTGTTAACATAGTAAGGGGCGTAGCAATTTTTGAAAATCCTTCTATGAACTTTCTATAATATCCCGCTAGTCCAAGAAAACTCCTAATATCTGCAGCATTCTTAGGTTGAGGCCATTCCTTCACTGCTTGAACCTTGGCTGGATCAACAGATATTCCATCTCCAGAGATCACATGGCCAAGAAAGTGAACTCTGTCCAACCAAAACTCACACTTGGAAAACTTAGCATAAAGTTGGTGCTGCCTAAGTACATCCAACACCAAACTCAAATGCCTTGCATGCTCATCCTTAGTCCTAAAATAGATTAGAATGTCATCTATGAATACAATAACAAACTTATCCAAAAATTCACGAAACACTCTGTTCATGAGATCCATAAAGGCTGCTGGTGCATTTGTCAAACCAAAAGACATAACCAAAAACTCATAGTGTCCATATCTTGTGCGAAAGGCAGTCTTTGGGATATCTTCAGATTTAACCTTCAACTGGTAATAACCGGACCTAAGGTCAATCTTAGAGAAAACTCTTGCACCCTTAAGCTGATCAAATAGATCATCAATCCGCGGCAGTGGATATTTGTTCTTGACAGTCAGTTTATTCAATTCTCTATAGTCTATGCACATACGCATTGATCCATCTTTCTTTTTGACAAAAAGGACAGGTGCACCCCATGGTGAAAAGCTAGGGCGTATGAACCCCTTCTCCAACAAATCCTCTAACTGTTTCTTCAATTCTTTAAGTTCTGTTGGTGCCAGTCTATATGGATTTTTGGACACAGGCTCGGCTCCAGGGTAAACATCTACCACAAATTCAATTTCCCTATCTGGTGGCAAGCCAGGAAGTCTAGGAATACTTCAGGGAAGTCTTGGACAACTAAGACATTTTTGGGGCTTAATTTCTCTACTAGTTGTGTGTCTAAAACGCTGGCCAAAAAGCACAAATACTCTTTGCATGGGGAGGGGGGGTTTACAATTGACAGAGGTCATTACAGTCATTTCCTTACTCTTCTTCAGAGCTTGGAAAGTATGGTTTAAACCTCCAGGGGGTTGAAAACTAACAATTCCAGTCCTACAATCTATTGTGGCATAATGCTTAAACAACCAATCCATTCCTAAGATTACATCAAATCCCGTTATATCCATAATGATGAGATCGGCTGGCAAATTCATACTTCCTACTAATACAACGCTATCAGGTATCACTTGGTTAGAGTGCATGCGTTCACCAGAGGGTAATGCTACGTTAAACACATGCTCAGAGGAAGTAAACCGTACATCTAACTTATCAGCAAAAGCAAAGGCTACAAAAGAGTGTGTTGCACCCGAATCTATCAAAGTAAAAGCAGGTATAGAGTTAACCAATATAGTACCTGATAATACAGCAGGCTGGTCCTCATCACCTGATTCCATCATGGAGAATACTCTTGGCTTAATCCTGGCAGGTCCGCCCTTCAAAGCTGGGCAGTCTCTGTTGATATGGCCGACTTTATTGCAGTTGAAGCAACGGGTGATTCTAGGCTTTGGGCAGTCCCTGAACGAGTGTCCAACCTCTTCACAGTTAAAACACTTATTTGTTCCAAATTTGCACTCGCCCGGGTGGTTCTTCGAACACTTCGGGCACAGAGGAAACATCTTAGTATCTGGTACTTTCTTTCCCATTCCTTGACTATACTGGCCCTCACTTAGCCTCTTCACTCCTCTCAGTTGTTGGGGTGGAACAAACTTTCGTGGGGCTTCCTTCGGCTTAGAACATTTCATCTCGGCCTCCTCCACCTCCAAGGCTGTGGACACAACTTCACTGAAAGGCAAACCTTTAAAACCTGAATACTTGACCCCTCTGTACACCTCTGGCTTCAGTCCATTCATAAATTGAAACACCTTATCTTCGTTTCTGTGAATAAAATGTCCCGCGAATCTGGAAAGAGACTCAAATTGTCTAACATACTCTGCCACAGACCCTGTCTGCTTCAAGTTCATGAACTCCACCTTCTTCGCAGCCTGGACCGTGCTGTTAAAATACTTCTCAAAGAAGGTGTCCTTAAACTGAGACCAAGTCATAGCCAAGATATCGGTGGTGGTCTCAATTGTCTCCCACCAAAGCTGGGCGTCTCCAGCAAAATGAAACGTTGCCAGGGTGACCTTATCTCCTTCTCCAACGTTGGCACATCGGAGCATGCTTTCAATCTTCCTTATCCATTCTTCGGCAACAATCGGGTTAGATGATCTTCCATCAAATGGGGGCGGTTGAAGCCTGCGAAATCGGTCTCCTGAATGTTCATTGCCATGGCCCGAGTTGGCACTTCCTTGTGCTTCTCGGTTCAATAACACTCCTAGTTGGTCGGACTGTTGTCGCACTATGTCAGTCTGCTGACGCACTAAATCTGTCAGCTGCCTAATCACACTAGGCTCCTCTTCATCCCTTACATTTGGCATTTCTCTAGGCACTCTAGGTCTTCCTGGGCGTCTAGCCATTATACTGGATTCCTGTGAAAAGGTTAACTACTTTCATAAACATCTAATTACTAAGGCTAATATAAACACTTACAGTTGTTGGAGTACTTCCATGCAACGATTGGCACTGATGAGTAATCTTTTGAACGGTTTAACTGAATGTCTCTGATACCATACTGTAACGTCCCGTGTTCTCGGAACCCGGTTTGTCACACTTAAACCCGAATATTACTAAGAAAACTTGGGCCAAATTTAAAACTTCGTTAAAAATTCAAAATTTTAAATTTGACAAAACATGAAAACTTGCAGCGAAAATCGTTTAAACATAAGTAAATTAATCAAAAACCATGTTAATATAGTCGTTGGGAATATTAAGAAGCAATCAGTTGAGAAGCAAAGATCTAATTCGTAAAGATAGTTTAAAAATTTCAAAAGTCAATTTCATCGACCGCTAAGCAAAGTCAACAAAAGGGAAAACTATTGAGGACATCCACGTCGCTAAACGACAAAATATAAGTTTTGTCATCCGGTCACTAAACGACAAAATATAAGTTTTTGTCAACCGGTCACTAAACGACAAAATATAAGTTTTTGTCAACCGGTCACTAAACGACAAAATATAAGTTTTGTCATCCGGTCACTAAACGACAAAATATAAGTTTTGTCATCCGGTCACTAAACGACAAAATATAAGTTTTTGTCAACCGGTCACTAAACGACAAAATATAAGTTTTTGTCAACCGGTCACTAAACGACAAAATATAAGTTTTTGTCAACCGGTCACTAAACGACAAAATATAAGTTTTTGTCAACCGGTCACTAAACGACAAAATATAAGTTTTGTCATCCGGTCACTAAACGACAAAATATAAGTTTTTGTCAACCGGTCACTAAACGACAAAATATAAGTTTTGTCATCCGGTCACTAAACGACAAAATATAAGTTTTGTCATCCGGTCACTAAACGACAAAATATAAGTTTTGTCATCCGGTCACTAAACGACAAAATATAAGTTTTTGTCAACCGGTCACTAAACGACAAAATATAAGTTTTTGTCAACCGGTCACTAAACGACAAAATATAAGTTTTGTCATCCGGTCACTAAACGACAAAATATAAGTTTTGTCATCCGGTCACTAAACGACAAAATATAAGTTTTTGTCAACCGGTCACTAAATGTCTCTGATACCATACTGTAACGTCCCGTGTTCTCGGAACCGGTTGTCACACTTAAACCCGAATATACTAAGAAAACTTGGGCCAAATTTAAAACTTCGTTAAAAATTCAAAATTTTAAATTTGACAAAACATGAAAACTTGCAGCGAAAATCGTTTAAACATAAGTAAATTAATCAAAAAAAAAAAAAAAAAAAAAAAAAAAAAAAAAAAAAAAAAAAAAAAAAAAAAAAAAAAAAAAAAAAAAAAAAAAAAAAAAAAAAAAAAAAAAAAAAAAAAAAAAAAAAAAAAAAAAAAAAAAAAAAAAAAAAAAAAAAAAAAAAAAAAAAAAAAAAAAAAAAAAAAAAAAAAAAAAAAAAAAAAAAAAAAAAAAAAAAAAAAAAAAAAAAAAAAAAAAAAAAAAAAAAAAAAAAAAAAAAAAAAAAAAAAAAAAAAAAAAAAAAAAAAAAAAAAAAAAAAAAAAAAAAAAAAAAAAAAAAAAAAAAAAAAAAAAAAAAAAAAAAAAAAAAAAAAAAAAAAAAAAAAAAAAAAAAAAAAAAAAAAAAAAAAAAAAAAAAAAAAAAAAAAAAAAAAAAAAAAAAAAAAAAAAAAAAAAAAAAAAAAAAAAAAAAAAAAAAAAAAAAAAAAAAAAAAAAAAAAAAAAAAAAAAAAAAAAAAAAAAAAAAAAAAAAAAAAAAAAAAAAAAAAAAAAAAAAAAAAAAAAAAAAAAAAAAAAAAAAAAAAAAAAAAAAAAAAAAAAAAAAAAAAAAAAAAAAAAAAAAAAAAAAAAAAAAAAAAAAAAAAAAAAAAAAAAAAAAAAAAAAAAAAAAAAAAAAAAAAAAAAAAAAAAAAAAAAAAAAAAAAAAAAAAAAAAAAAAAAAAAAAAAAAAAAAAAAAAAAAAAAAAAAAAAAAAAAAAAAAAAAAAAAAAAAAAAAAAAAAAAAAAAAAAAAAAAAAAAAAAAAAAAAAAAAAAAAAAAAAAAAAAAAAAAAAAAAAAAAAAAAAAAAAAAAAAAAAAAAAAAAAAAAAAAAAAAAAAAAAAAAAAAAAAAAAAAAAAAAAAAAAAAAAAAAAAAAAAAAAAAAAAAAAAAAAAAAAAAAAAAAAAAAAAAAAAAAAAAAAAAAAAAAAAAAAAAAAAAAAAAAAAAAAAAAAAAAAAAAAAAAAAAAAAAAAAAAAAAAAAAAAAAAAAAAAAAAAAAAAAAAAAAAAAAAAAAAAAAAAAAAAAAAAAAAAAAAAAAAAAAAAAAAAAAAAAAAAAAAAAAAAAAAAAAAAAAAAAAAAAAAAAAAAAAAAAAAAAAAAAAAAAAAAAAAAAAAAAAAAAAAAAAAAAAAAAAAAAAAAAAAAAAAAAAAAAAAAAAAAAAAAAAAAAAAAAAAAAAAAAAAAAAAAAAAAAAAAAAAAAAAAAAAAAAAAAAAAAAAAAAAAAAAAAAAAAAAAAAAAAAAAAAAAAAAAAAAAAAAAAAAAAAAAAAAAAAAAAAAAAAAAAAAAAAAAAAAAAAAAAAAAAAAAAAAAAAAAAAAAAAAAAAAAAAAAAAAAAAAAAAAAAAAAAAAAAAAAAAAAAAAAAAAAAAAAAAAAAAAAAAAAAAAAAAAAAAAAAAAAAAAAAAAAAAAAAAAAAAAAAAAAAAAAAAAAAAAAAAAAAAAAAAAAAAAAAAAAAAAAAAAAAAAAAAAAAAAAAAAAAAAAAAAAAAAAAAAAAAAAAAAAAAAAAAAAAAAAAAAAAAAAAAAAAAAAAAAAAAAAAAAAAAAAAAAAAAAAAAAAAAAAAAAAAAAAATCACTCAGGAAATTCACCTGCAGTATCCTCAACACCTACATCACAAAACTCATCTATTAGCCTAATGCTAAGTAAATAAAGCAATAATGCAATGACAAGCTGAAACATGAAACCTAAATATGCAGTTTCTACTTTCTCATCTCAGTTGCACATCGTTTGTTTACTGATCAGATCCCATGATTCCCTTGGGTGTGGGATCAACTCTCCCAATGTCTACATCCTCTTCATTAGTTAAGGGGTGGATGAGGTCCCTTAATAGCTGTTCGGATCCCTCAATTCCCTTGGGAGTGGGATCAGTTCTCCCAATGTCATAAATCCTCATAATCAGTTAAGGGATGGATTAGTTCCCTTAACCGTCAATGCAGTTCAATCTGTACTCGCTTTCCCATAATATTACATGAAAGTTCATTTTCGTATTCTTTCAAAACATGATGCATAACACACAAGAAGATACTCAAACATGCATACACCTATTGTTTTGTGATGTAGGCCCGAAGGCACATACAATACTTCACTTACCTGGTCTCCTGGAAACCGCTCGGCTATAAGCTACTCTAGAAACCTGCTCACCTAGAACCATCGACAAATTATAGATTAGATCTCCACTAGACTTTGTCTAACTACCCTGAAGTCTAAGGAAGCCGGTTTGGGACTCTACTGATTGAACATTCCCGATACATCACTAAACCCCAAACCCAACTCTCTCACTCGCAGCCTTTCAAAAATACATACATTGCAATCCTTCAGCTACCTAAGCACTAGAACGGCAAGTAATTTAATCAAAACTCACCTTGATTGGGGAAAATCGGAGGGGAATCGCCTAGAGGATGTCCACCGAGCTGAGAGGTAAGGGTAATAAAATAGTGGCGGCTAAACCTCACTAAACCTTTCCTTAAATACGTTATCCACAATATAAATTCGCAATTACTATCTTGCCCCTGCCTAATCAGTTAATATCCTAACCAACATTTCCCTCAATTTTAACCATAAAATTATATACCACCGTTTGATAACTTATTTTGATTTATATTGAAACCGGGTGCTACAAGAAGAAATGACGAAGAACGGAGGAGAAACGGAGGTCGGAACTGTTGGAATCGTCGGCGGCCGAGAGAGGAGGGAGCTCTCTGTCGTGCGATCCAGAGAAGAAAAGAGAGAAAGTGAGGGAGAGAAAGAATTTGTGATGTTTAAATAAAAATTGATTTTCAAATTACCATTTTGCCCTTCTCACTTAATTCAATTCGTTTCGTCGTTCGTTTCGTTAATCGTCCAACGATTCGGATTCTCGAAAATTCCATATTTTGCCAATAACTCATATTTATCACCAGGGCTTTATTAAAACTGTCCGTTCGCAATTTGGACTTCATTTACTATTTTTACTAAAACGTCCTTTAAGTTTCGAGAAACACAATTACTCGAAATATAGCGTTTAAACTCCGAAAATTCTCGTAATTTCCTTAAAATTCTAATTATTCGTTAGGATCATCATGACGCTTTCCATTTACGAAACTGATTTGATTTGACACATTTACTAAAAATGCCATTAAACAATGAAATAATAATATAATATAATATATCCAAAAATTCCGTACAAGCCGGATATTACAGTTTCGGTCTGGTTTTGGTCCCTGGGTGATGGATTGAGATCCGATCTTCAGTCCAAGGTTTGTGGAACCGTGATTCGTCGGTCCAGTCCTCAGTCCAGAGCCCGATTTCCCGAAGAACCGGGACCAGACCGAAGGACCGAATTTAAACTAAATTTGCCCCAACCTCTGCTGGCTGCTGTTCTATCCCAAGTATCCCGACCCTAATACCATGCATCCTGACCTTAACACCAGGCGAACGCGAAGTCTCGACCTTCGATTTCACGAACAATCGACTCACTCAGACTCAGTCGCACACTCGTCAGTCGTCACTCTCGCTGAAGCCTCGATCCCCTGACGCACTCAGACTCAACCTTCCCAAAGCCCGACGCACTTAGACCTTTCGAAGCCCCGACGCACTCAGCCCTCCCGAAGCCCCCACGGCCAACGCGTTCTTTTGCTCAGCTGACGCAGACGCACTCAGCCCTCTCCTCTGTCTTCACCGAGAACAAATCACAGCACGCACACTCACACTCACAGTCACTGCTCCGATTTTTTTATGTACAAAAAATAAAAAAAAAATAGGTTGGGAGGAACCGGGACCGGACCAAAATTTTTGGTTTGGTCCAGGTTCTTCCTAGGGCCGGTTCTGATCTTCAAAAAAAAATCCCAAAAACTTGGTCTGGTTTTGGTCCGATCTCAGGACCGAACCAAACCGGCCCGTGCCCACCCCTAATGTATACCTGATAATTCCATCACGGCTAACTTGTGCCAGTGTCGGTACTCGATGTGTTTGAGCACCTTGTGACAGTGCCCGGTGTGTCAGAGCACCATAAGATGGTCGAGCTTGTGACAGACCACCTTCTGGTCGTTCAAGGTGTGCGCGGGTTGGCGGAGGTCCTTGAGACGAACCACCCTTCCGTTTCACATCAACTTTGGAGCCATTGATGAATAGGGCACGATTTAGGGTCAAGGCGGTGAGCTCGGCGTGTGATTTTGTAAGATGGAGTGGCATCGATGACGAATGGAGGGCGGCGTGAGATTTCTTACAAGGGGTGCAGTTTTTAAAGAGCGGGGGGATGAGACGAAAATACAAAAGGCGTTGTTCTTTATATAGTGTTGAGGAAAGGGGCCACATTCTCCCGTTCTCCCAGAACGAGGCCCCAGGCCAGAGGGGTCGAGTGCTTCTAAGTATTAGATGGGGAACGGGGCCCCGTTGTTGGGCAATAGGGCTCCATTATTAGTGTCACGTAGATCGGCCCCTGTTCTTTGAGAACGGAGGGTTAGCAGGGGAGAATTTGTTAATTTTTGCTTACTTCAAGTGTGACTTTGTTAAAAAAAATTCTTAAGGTCCATTTTACCCTCAACCTATACTTTGAGGGTAAATTTGGATTTTACCCTCTGGGCTATTTACCATTATTTTTAAGGTTTGTTTGAAGCATATTTAAACACTCACTTTGTACTAATTTATGCAATCAAAATACACAAACAACTTTGTGGCTAGGTTAATTCAAAGGAGGAGAATGCCCGTCATGAGGAAGATTCTATGTATTAAGGACTCAAGGTGAGTGATGCTGCTTGCGTTTGGCCTACATCGCAAAGTGCTAGGGTAACATATATATTCTTATTATTATGTTAATGTTTTATGAATGTGCTATAGACTATTATCTCCATATTAAGGATGTGATGTTTTGAGGATATGTAATATTATAGACTATTGAATGTTACATGTTAATGAACGTAAGTGATGCTTGTATGTGTGTGGCCCTTCGACCTCCAATACAAAGTGCTAGGTTATCTCTTTACCTTTTATTGATAGTCGAAGATATTTTTTGTTTAAATATTCATGATAATGTTGATTGAGAAATTTAATGAGTAACTTTATTGTTATTTGAGGATTTGATTATTGATGATGATATTGTTAAAGGATCTGTTATATTATAAACTCTTGGATATGATACGTTAATGAACGTGAATTCGATGATATGTTATGTAACATGTTGTTTCATATGTTTTATTGTTATAATTATGATGATATTGACCGAGTATTTTCTTTTATATTACGTTCATGGTAATACTCAAGGATGTATTTTTAATGTTATGTCGTAATTGAAGGATCGTATTGTTTAAGAGGGGGGTGAATTAGACTTATTAAAAATTATTAACTTAATCTAAGTCTTTTCTCTCTTCTATACAATTACCAAATTAACAGCAACTTCACAGACAATAAATAAAGTAAAGGATAGAGAGAAATTAGACACCGTAAGTTTTTAACGTGGTTCGGCCAAAACTTGCCTACGTCCACGCTTCAAGGCTCCCCCTTGAAGATTCTTTTCTTCTCCTCGCGAGAAAACAAAATCAAACTTCCCAGGCGTCGATCTACAGCCTTACAACTCTGGATTGAACTTCACGGGCGTCAATCCACTGCCTTTACACTTTGATTGATCTTCACGGGCGTCAATCACAGCCTTTTACAGTTTTTACAAATAAGAACATTGAGCACAAATGCTACACTCTCTCAAAGAGATAAATCTCAAGTTTTAGGACAGAGAGAGAAGTAGAATGACAGAGAGTATTCCAGTAATCTGCTTGTTAGAGTTCGAAGATTAATTTCTACAAAAAGTTCTTTCTCCCGAGCTTCTTTTTCCCTTAAATACTCTGTCTGAAAATCGACTTCGATTGTAGAGGTCTTCTCATCTGAATATGGAAATATAGCCGTTGATGAAACCTCCGTACTTAGACAGCTAGCCGTTGCGTTCTGAAGTCGCTTTCATTCTTCTCCATTAAAAGTCTGAAGTTAAAGCTATGGACGACTATCACTGTAGCTAGAAGTCTTTTGAATTTGGCACTAAGACTGTGGACGTTTGCGCCTTTCCTTTGATCGTGGACAAGTGTGTCTATTTGCTTGCGTGGACGACTGCGTCTTTAATAGTCGTGGATGACTGAATTTGTCTTTGATCGTGGACGAGTGTCACTATTGCTTCGCGGTATTTTAAAATATTTGGCGCTGCTGACAGAAGATATTGTTCAGCGGTGGACTTTGCCTTTGAAGTGCTAGCTGTGGATAATAAACTTTTTCGTTTAGCTAGCGGTATAAGTTTTAATAAGGATTCTGCCAGCGGCAGATGTAGACTTTGATTGTGGACAACAGCGTCTCCTTCGAACGTGGACGACTGTCTTTCCTTCGAGCGTGGACGACAGTCTTTCCTTCGAGCGTGGACGACTGTGTCTGACTTGTCGGTGGATGTTTGAATCTGATTTGAAGCCACCTGTCTTTCACGTGACATTTTAACTCTCGCGTAGAACATTTCTGATTTAACGTCACCTGACTTTCACGTGGAGCTGTGGACGACTGAACTCACTATTTTAACTTTGGACGATTGAATCTGGCTGAAGTCACTTGATTCTCACGTGACACTTTGGACGATTGTTTTCCATAGATTACTGCGTTTATTTCTTTCTTCTTTCACATGGACGATTGACTGTGGACTTAAAAACACTTAACCAAAAATTCATTAGAAAACTTAATACCCTTTACAAATGGCACTTCCAAAAAGATGCAAATAACATAATAATTCATTTATTCAGTTCAAATTAAATTACACTTATCAGATCACAATTTCATATTAAACTTAATCATCAAAAACATAATTACTTAAAACGTATTTTAAGCTAACAGTAATAATAATGATTTGATGATATGATGTTTATGATTGTAGACTGTTATGAATAAAATAAAAATGTAAAGATGAACTGTATAGAAGATATGATTATATTTTCACTCTATGTTATAAATGACTCATGCATTATGCTTTATAAAAGATAATGAAAAAGTTTTCATGCATAAGATTTCATGTATGTAACACTAAAACAAAGCTATATAATACGCAACATGTCGTTGTCAGTAGAGCTCGAGTTAGGCTGCCCTGAGGGGGGCCCAATGGTGCCTACTCCTTTATGTAGTTGTCCCAACGATCAAACAATCAAATGAAACGTAAGAAAGAAAAAAAGACTGAAAGACGGAATGTAAGGACCCCCAGCCTTTATCCCGGCTGGGCCCAAAGCCCGCGGACGCACCGCCATCGGCCCTACCCAAACTCATGAACTTCTCCTTCCTGGTAAAGAGTTTTATGTCTTCCCTACCATTCGAACCCAGGACCTTCAGGCTTAAGTACCATGAGCTACAACTTGTCGTACCACTTGAGCTACTCTTTTTTGTAAGGACCCGGCCCTCGGACGCACCGCAGCACAAGTGGTACCAGTGATGTGCTCCCTTTGGTCATAAGCCCTGAGACCTGGGTTCGAATCACTGGGAAGACATGAAACTCCTACCCCAGGGATGGAGAAGGTCATGAGTTTGGGCCGGGCCGATGGCGATGTGTCCGCGGGCCGGGTCCTTACACGGAAAGACTGAATAAATGTAAATAGTTGTTGATAGGCGGGAATTAAGTTGGTCGTTCTGTATGAGGTGGTCCAAACGGTGCCCTCTCATCTCCCTAGAATGTATTACCCCTAACGACTGGACTGTTAAGTGAAAGAAAAGAAAGAATAAAGACTTAAAGGAAACAAATGTTCTTTCAAATTGCATATGATGTCATAACATTTATACATATCTTACTAAGTGTTAGACTCATACGTAAACTTTGTAATATAGGCAATGAGATTGACTTTGTTAATGAATGAAATGATTAAAATAGGTAGTTGAAGAAATGTACCCATGGGCGAGGCTACGGCATTATTAGTGTGAGATTGACCTATAGAGTTATGGCTAAAGAAATGTGTTTTCTTTAAAAAAGACATTTTTATTTTAAGACATTATTATTAAGTTTGTTTTTTGTTGAGCGTCGTTCTATTAAGTTTCCTTTAATTCTATTTAAATGTTTTAGTTATGAACTTCTTTAAAGACCATATATTTTCTTTTATGCATTGATCTTAATTTTTGTTTTGAAAGTCTTTCGGGGTTTGTTTCACTTTCAAAGACACAATTTTTATGTTTTAAACAAATTAAAGGAAATAATGAGAAAAATAAGACTTGTAGGCGTTACATCTATAGGTAGCAAAGATAAAGTCTCTCATCCACTTTCTCTTTTTTCTCTATCATGTTGGAGCACAATTTCGTTGGCACTAAAAGACAACAAATAATGAGAAAATTACCATTTTATCTTAAAATTTCATGTCAAATGACAATTTTATCCTTGGATTTTTACTTGGTTACAATTGGATATTTCTTGATCATGATTAAGGCATCACTAACTTAATTAATCATAATTATCATTAATTTTAATCCTCATTTGTATGTTTACTTCCAAACGTCAACACTAGTTGCCATAAAAACAGTTAGTAGCTCAAAACTCTTTTGTACCAATTTTATATCTTAATGTCCTAACACTCAATTGATTTGATTTTCAAGTCAATATTTTTCTTAGCATGTCTATTTGGACACATTTAAATTTTGTAACAATCTAATTACGCCGTTTTATGCTATTGTTTTCTCAACAAACCTTAAAGAAAAGAGAGCACATAGTACAAAGACAATTTGAAATATACCCGAAAAATAAATATAATAATAAGTGCAAAAATAGTAAGATACAGAATTATAAACTCATTGTAACACATAATATTCTATAAATAAATAATCCCCATGAGTTGAAAAGGGATATGGAATTATAAACTCATGATAGAATACACCTCCAACTTCAACCCAAAATGAAAACACCCATTTGTGAACAAAAAAAGATTAAATAAAAGAATTGATAGTAGTCCTAATCCATCAAACCAACCATCTTTGAATTTCTAACCCCCTCTCTCTCTCTCTCTCTCTCTCTCTCTCTACACTTCTTGAAAACTAAAGCTTTACTCCCCCATCAAAATACCAAAATATCAAAAGAGCTTTGCATCCTCGCTTCTCTCCATTGTGTTCTAATCACAGTTCAATCCACAAATTTCTAAAACAGGGCCATCTCTTGACACAAATGGATTGATCCTCACCCACAGAAGAGTCAAAATTGAGGCCAGTAATATTGACCAGACCACAATAATTGTGGGCAATCTATCTTGTTTACCTAATAACCCCTTCAGGAAGGGATAGAGGTGGATTATAACCCAGAATGCAAAGAACAGTCTTCCGAAAAGTGGGCCCCAAGAATCGTACCCGTTGTTGATGGCATTCGAGATTCCGACCACCACGCCCACTATGTTTATGATGAGCAATGTTGTCGGGGGGATCAAAAGAGATGTCCATTTGAAAATGTAGAGTTCCGAGAATTCCCCGTCATCAGCCGCTTTGGACGTGACGGTGAAATTCGTGCTAACTCCGGCCAAAACTTTGAGGAAGCCTTGAAATAAAGCAAAGAGATGAGAAGAAACACCACCGATTACCCAAAACTGCTCATTTCTCCACCAGTCGTCAATTCCGACGCCACCCCATTGCATTTCGAGGATTCCAGTTGCAGCTATGGATATGAAGAGTGCTATGAAGATTAGACTTGCATAGTTGCTAATCTGCACATATATAAGAAAATTGAGTTAGATAAAAAAAAATATATATATTCTGAAAAGCTTAAAGAAAAGAGATTTTTACCTCCGGAACGATAAACTTTCCGGTTAGGAGACAAATGGCCGGAAGGCTACAATAGACGAGCAAGGGGATAGAGGTCAACGGATATACTACTGAGTTAATATACGAGAATCGCTCCAACCATTTTAAACCACCACCATAGCCATACCAAATTGGACAGTGCTTACTCAAGAAAATCTCGACAGAGCCAAGGGCCCACCGAAGAACTTGGTGTAATCGATCCGAGAGGTTAATAGGAGCCGACCCTTTGAAAGCGGGTCGACGAGGTATGCAATACACAGATCGCCATCCATGGCAGTGCATCTTAAATCCCGTCAGAATATCTTCTGTCACCGACCCATAAATCCAGCCGACCTGAATTGTGCCAGAATATAACAAGGTGCAATGTAAAAAGAAGAAAATGAAGATAAAGCATTTTGAAGATTCTATTTATTTTAATTCTACCTCTTTTCCCCATTCTGTTTTATCTTCATATCCACAACTAATCACTTGAATGGCTTCTCTCAAGAGCGATGCCGGACTGATATCGTGAGGAACTCCACCGGTTTCCAATATTGTCGAAACAGCAAAAACCGGAGATTGCCCGAACTTCTTCTCTAATTTCATTTGGGTAGTCTCCGAAGATGTTTTTGCATTAGATTCTGCAAAAGTATAACGATACAGTACAATTACCACTTTCCTTTCATCATAAACTAATAAATAAAATAACTATAACAAGAAGATCTAGACGATCCGCCCTTGCCTTCAATTCGCTCTTCGATATTTTCAATGGCATGTATTTGCTTCGATGCTTCTCTATGCTTCGTTTTCTTCTTTGTCTCATTTTTACCTCTTCCCTTCCTGTTCTTTCTCGAGCCACAGCAAAGGCAGCACCATTTAGGCAAACAATTACATGTTTTGCTCGGAGGCTTCTTTTTGACCGGAGCATCATATCCGTATAGTGCTTGCCTTCGAAATACACACCCAGTTCCAACGTAAATCGGCCCTTGTATGCCATCTAATCCTTTCATGTTGATCTGTTTTCAATTCAATTTTAGCATTTAAAAAAAATTAAATTCATAGATCTGAACATAATCGAACCAGCAAACGTAATAAACACTTACATCGAAAAAAACAACATTTCGATTCGAGTATCTATCATGTCGATCGATCCCATCAAACCTTTGAGGAAACTGCACATAGCAAACTTTCTTCCCCGCCTGAGGGTCCATCATGAAACACATTGCTTCTCTAAGTGCCTTGCTGTTATTGATGTAATGATCACAGTCGACATTCAGAATATATGGGGAGTTTGACAGAACAGCCGAAACTCGTACCTTTAAAAGGAAAAAAAAAACGATAAGAAAAAGAAATTAAGAGCAAAAACTGAAGATTAAAACACTGGATTGTACCAAAGCGTTCATAGCCCCAGCCTTTTTATGGTGTTCAAACCCTGGTCTCTTTTCACGAGAAACATAAACCAAACGAGGTAACTCGTTTCCTTCGCAATCATGAACACCATTATCGCCAAGAAAGACCTAAAATGTAAAAAAAAATTGAAATTAAGAAATTCATTTTTTAATCATATTATACTATAATATCTAAAAGATGAAAAAAAAAATACCTGAATCATGCCGGGATGGTCCCGGACAAGGTTCCCCGGCCATGGAGTTCCATCTTGCATCGTCCAGCCATCCTCGGGGACTTTTTGTGCCGTCGCTACAAGTCCATTTATTTTGACCTTAAATTCTTCGTATTCCCTCTGTTCAACAAAACATCAAAATGTGATAGATTTAAATTGTGTGGCTAAGCTTTATAACGAACGATAGATACAGCAATAGCGTAATATGATCCAGAGAAAAAATCGACCTTCATTGCCCTCCTTTCCTTCACAAATGTTGGATGAACTTTGTTTTTCAAGTAATCAATCTTCTGACCAAAATACCACTCCGGGGCCCGGGGCTCGATATTGAACTTTTTGCAAAACGGGACCCACTTCCTAGCAAACCCTGACGTCTCAGAAAGAGCTTCAAACGTTAACATTGCAGCTCCATCGTCCGAGACATAGCATGCAACTTTCTCGACCGGATAATCGACGGCCAAGATGGAAAGAACAGTGTTTGCAGTAATCAATGGAGGTTCTTTCATGGGATCAACTGTACTCACGAAGATGTCTACACAGGATAACTCCGAAGGCTTCCCTTCTTTTTCATACCTGAGAAACTTAAGGTTTAAATATCAACATCAACCCAAAAGCTCAAAAATGACAAAACACAAAATTTAGCCATGGCGGATTAAGTATTATTTAGACAGAAGCCAAAAGAAAACGATTATGTGCTTTACCGAAGTGATAGGCGATCCAGATACGTTTCACGTTCAATTGGGTACCATTTAGGGAACTGATCTAAAATCCACGAAACGGCAAACCAAATTTCACAAATGACAGATGTCAACCACAAGCTATATGCATCCTTGACCGGATGACGAAGTCGATAATGGAGAAAGAAGCCAATGATAACGAGGCGGAGGATTATAATTAATCTGTACGGATTTATCTTGCTTGAAGAGATGGGTAATTTCCTCGATAGTGGCTGCCTCCCCTCATCCATCCTATATACACAAGGAGAGTAAACTAGTGAGAAATGAAAGGACGGTTAGACAAAGAAAATGACGATAAACGATATGGATAGGATCAAAAGTGATTGTTAAATAAGGATTTTGATTGGATCAAACACAAACTCATAGACAGTATTTAATCACTTACATGGGGATATCAGCATCATCAAGATCGTTTTCGTCATATTTACCACCACTGTCGTGGTGCTTCATCACCTGAAGTTTCTCATTTTGCCTTCTCTTCCACTCATCCATTCTGTCCTTCCATGCTACACTCCCATACCCATAAACTGCAATGTCTTTCTTAGGAACCATAGGTCTGGTTTGCACTACAATATCAAAACACGAAGACTTATCCATCAGACAAACACGCAAAGCAAGGACAAAATTTAAGATTTAACGAGAAACTATTATAAGAATCTTCACGGTGACTTACAACTTGTGGAAGGATCAGAAGAAGGCATATGATGAACTTTGTTTCGATGATCCATAAAAGGTGGCACGATAAGAGCATGACGATCAGAAGATATATCAGAATCCTACAAACAATATGTAATGTCTTTTCTACGGTTACTTTCATTCGATGTCAGTACTCAGATGGATGTATATGCTGAAAAGGGGTAGTGTAGAAAAATTACCTCCTCGCCATAAGTAAGTAACGGGATCTCAGTGGGGACAGAAGAGGATTTGTTTTCCACATGAATGGGAATTCCAGATGAACTACGGACAGTGTTGTATCGAGAACCAAGCATAGCAGCTTCTGTCGACCCCACTCCGTCAAGGTTTCCGTAGTCAAATTCATTGTCCAAATCATCAATGTCATCTTCTTCCTCATCACCATCAACCCTTGGACTGCCTGAACATAGAATCATTTTCAGTATTGTTGTGACTAGTTATCTCCATCGAACGTAAAAGGGTTTAACTACTAAAAAGTTCATTTTTTTCGGAAAAGAAGAAAGAAAGAACCTCACCTTTGATGCGTTTATATCTAGTTTTACACTGAGGGCAGGCTTGATTTCCCTCTCTTCTCTCGTATTCGTAGCAAGGTCTACACACAGGGAAAGCGCATTCGTTACAGGCGACGAACGGATCTCCGTCGAACGTGATTTCTATCTCATCCCCGCAAATATGGCATACTTGGCCACTCAACTCTTTCACAGACTTGATCTGTCAAAAGAACCAGCAATTGGAGAAGAGAAAAAGCTATAAGCATGAAGCATTCCACTCAGAATTAAACATGAACAAAACATCGAAAACTTTGCTGTTAATAGCATAATACAAATTAGCAAAGTGAAACTTGCTCAATGGAATAGAAATCTTGAGAGCTGCTCTCAGTAAATTTTAATGAGATTATTTCATTTACTTTACAGGGAACGAACAACTATGAAAATAGTTCTAGAAGAGAAACTAAAACCCATTGTACATTACATCTTCAAAACCACAATGGCAGTCCCAATCTTTTTTTTATTACAAATAATTTACCCAAACGAACACAAAAATTTGAAAATACAGATTGGAATTGCAAACATTTTTCCCATATAGGAAATACCAAGAGAACTCGAAATCAATATGAATTTTTTTTTTTTCAAGGAAATGTATTTCTAATAAGCGAAAAAAAGCTGAAAAATTACAGTAAAGATAGGCAAAATCGAAAACCCCTTCAATGAATAGAACAAACAAACCAGCCATGAGAAATTGCGAAAAACGAGTAAAATGTATCAAACCAAAGCCAAAAAATCCACAGTTTCGGTGGCTTACTCGCCCATTTTCTTCAGCATTGATGAGGACAAACTCATTTCGATTGTGAGAGCCAGCAATGAGTCGACCGCCTGTATCCATGAATCACCAATCCTTCAAACTCAAAAATCCAACTTTTCCAATTCAATATATAAATCTCCCCAGATGGAGAAAACCCAATTCAGAAAAACTCAATCTCCCACTGATTCTTCTCTGGATAACCATCAAATGGATAAGAAAATGACCCACATAAAGCAAGGAACAGAAAACAGAAATGGCCGCGTTGGTTCTCTTGATTCTTCCACAAGCAAGCTGTGTTCACTCTGAAAACCCAGCTGTGCTCTCAATCAACGCCAATTCCAGAGAGAGAAAGCGATATAGAGAGAGAGAGGGAGGAGGAAGAAGTGGGTTATAATTGTGGAAAGAAAGAGACCGACGCGTAATAAAGAAGGAGAAGATAGATCCAGAGACGTATGTGTGATTGGAAAAGAAAGTTTGTGAAAAGTGGGGTGAATGTGGGGCCGCTTCTGGCCTGGTGCTCAGTGGCTTCTCTTCTCTTCTCTTCTCCTCTCCTTCGATGGAGTTAGTGAGAGAAAGTAGAGAGAGAGAAGTAAGAGAGATGTAATGAAAATGAAGGAAAGTTTAATGCTTTGGTTGGGTTGGGTTGTCACTGTACTTCACTTCTCTCTCACTCTTCCTCTCCTGATGCCAAGCGTAGAACTACAAACTTAAGTCATGAGTTAACACACAAGTAAATTACATTTTTAGGTCTCCAAATAATTTATTCAAATATTATTATTAATATTATTAAAATCAGTTTTCTGTGCCAGAGTACAATTAATACATATTAAACATTTTGATTTTACATTCTTTCGTAGTGTTGAAATTTCATTTATGTTATAATATTTTTGTTTTAAAGTTATTTTTGTTAAATATATCTGTAAAAATTAAATTTATATAAAATATTTAAAAATTATTATTTTCTACTATTAGTACAACGAAAATTAAACCGAAAATTTTGGTTCAGTTTTGGTTCGATTTCTACACTCAAAAATCTCGATTCCAGATCAAAAAGCGCTAGAACGAACGTAAATGGGTTAACTTCGTTTCTATCTTAACCGAACAGAACTTATCCTCGAACACCAAGGTAAGAAAATGATTTATGAAAAAATGTTTAATTTATCAAATCTTTGTTATTTTGCAATAATTAAACCCAATCAAATCAGTTGCTTTTCCTAACATTCCCACATGGACATTGCTATCCAATGACCATGGCCACCGGTCAACATAAATAATTAAACAAATAATATTAAATAATTTGTCTCGATAGACTTTTTCTTTTCTAATAGTTTTAAGGGAAAAGTACCATTTAGACCCTAACGTATGGGGTCAGTGACCATTTGGTACCTAACGTTTGTTTTATACCCAATCAAACCCTAACGTATAAAACATTTGCAATTTAAACCCTACCGTCAATTTTTCAATTAAATTTAACAGATTTTTTTTAAAATTCCTAAACTACCCTCTCTCCCTCTCCCTCTCCCTCTCCCTCTCTCCCTGTAGCTTTGAATATTTGCGGCTTGTATCCATATCCAACACTCCACAGCAGAGAAACCATCCTTCCCCGTTCAAATTTCTCCCAAAAAGTCATCTCTATAAAAAGCAAAAGCTCACTCAGAGATCAACAGAGTGAATCAGCTCTACAGAGAGAGAGATTCTAGTTGTTCATGGGTCAGAACGAACCAGTTTTTCGGATCAGAGAAGAAAGCAGAAGCATCTCTTCTGGTTTTCAATTTTCGAACCCTTCGAACCTTTTCTCAACACCCATCTGAATCTTTCGTAAACAGCACTGTTTCTTTCTTTCTAACCCAATCTCCACCAAATTCCAACCAAATCAACAAATTAGAATCCATTTTATCAGAACCCATTTCCAGTTGCCAATGCTGGATTTGGTCGTCTTTTTGACCTGTCGATTCAGAGCAGAAGGATCCAGCTTCAATGGCGGATGGGACCCAGTCACGTACATCTTCTTCTCCCCGGCGATCGTGTTAACCTTCACCACCATGGCTGTGTTTCTACCACCTCCGACCTGGGTTTCCGCCACTGATGATGGGCCTGCTCTCTCTCTCTCTACGCCCTCGCCGATTTGAGCATTCTTAAAGAGCGGAGGGGTTCTTCTGAAGTTTTACGCAGAGAGAGAGAGAGAGAGAGAGAGAGAGAGAGAGAGAGAGAGAGAGAGAGAGAGAGAGAGAGAGAGGGTAGTTTAGGAATTTTGAAAAAAATCTGATAAATTTAACTAAAAAATTGACGGTAGGGTTTAAATTGCAAACGTTTTATACGTTAGGGTTTGATTGGGTAAAAAAAAAACGTTAGGTACCAAATGGTCACTGACCCCATACGTTGGGGTCTAAATGGTACTTTTTCCTAGTTTTAAATTATACTTTTGGAAATTTAATACAAAAATTGCCCTCCTAATTGAATACTAAAGTTTCTTAACAGTTGTATTTGGATTTTTTTTTGGAGAACTTGTTAGTGCTATTTGTTTATCTATTTATTTATTGAATTGAGTACAATACAAGCTTTGAATTGGGGATAATTTTAGTTGGCATAACAACAGAGTATTATTAGCCCACTCGAGAAAAGAAAGGACGATCTAATATTCTATTGATTGTTAAGATCTAGCGCATATCAATAAGGTGCACGATCTCACATTACATGGGAGAGTAGAAATTGAATTGTTTGTAAGAAGAGTTTTTCTCACTATTTATTACAATGCGTTTTAAGCTAATCACGAAAATAAATTTATGTGGGTTTAAGCTCAAATCGAATAATATTGTACTTGTAGCATCAAAGATTTCACACAATGAATCATAATTCATGTAACTAGTGCATTCTTAAATAAATAACAGAATAATATAATTCTTAGTACACGAGAGTAAATGATCAAAGTTGGTCCATGATTAGTGTGTTTAATTAGAAAAAACAGGACGATTAATAAAGGAAAGAAGAGTTGGTGGGACGGATGAAAAACAGGCCACGTGGTGATTGGAATGGGGGGCCAAAGACAACTGAGAAAGTTTCAATGAGTGATTTTGCCATCATTTTCCCGAGAAAATGCGGGAAAGTAATTTCCAACCCTAATTCCAGGCTAGCAATGGCGAGACTAGTTTGGATTTTTCCCATTTTGATTGAAAGAAAGCTGTTGGGTTTTAGTCTTGACACTCGACAATGGCTGACCTAGTTCAGACTCTAACTTGTCTTACTCTTGTCTGTTTTAGGGTTGTTCATCCTTGTGACGTCTCACTTGATCAACTGTTGATGATGACACCAGTTTGGAGTGTGTAATCATTGCCAAAAATGATGTTTGGGAACATTGAAAGTCAAATTGTGTAGTGGGGGTGAGTTGGACTACCATTTCTCTCGTTACCCTCGTCAACTTTTACCTGTTAAGGTTTTCTAAGTAATTCATTGCAGGGGTGTGCAAAACCAAATCAAAACCGATGAACCGAATCAGAATTGGTGAAATCGGTTCGGTTCGGACCGATTTTGAGCCCCTGGAAACCGAACTTTGATTTTGAGCCCCTAAAACTGACTTTTTAGGTTCGGTTATCGATTTGGATCATTCCAAACCGACATTCACCGAACCGAACCGGAGTTTTAATAAAAGCCCTAAATCCTAATGCAGATGAAGGCAATCTGCTATTCTGCTTCTTCCTTCTCCACGGCAGACGCGAATGAGCTGCTCGACTGACTCTGAAGCTCGACAGACGGCAGACGACACGCGACGCTTCACTTCAACTGTCCATGCTCAAGCTAAAGCTTCTTCTCCAGACGGCAGACGCGAACGCGACGAGAAGCTCGAGCCACTTCGACTGTCCACGCTCAAGCTGAAGCTTCTTCTCCAGATGGCAGACACGAAGCTCGAGCTACTCGACTGACTCTCGAAGCTCGGCAAACGGCAAACGACACGCGACACTCCATTTCTCCGAAATCTCTACTATATTCTGAATCTGTCATTGTGAATCTGTGATTTTACATTATCTTTTTCCTTTTCTTTTCTGTCGATTTTTCTCTTGTTTGTGTCTTTCTCTTCTCTATTGCTCTCGTCTCTCCGTCGTTCTCACTTCTCTCTCTCTCTCTCTCTCTCTCTCTCTCTGAAATAACATTATTTTTTAATTTTTTTTATATTGTCAAAAACCGTAACCAAACTGAACATTTTTGCTTCGGTTCCGCTTGGTTTCCAGACCGATTTTGGCTTCCATTCTTGAAACCGAATTCTAGTCAGTTCGGTTCGATTTTTCTCCAAAACCGAACTGCACCGACATTTAAACACCCTAATTCATTGTGTTCATTTGTGATTTGCTTTTTAATATTATACTCAAGCTTAGGGGCAAGAATGGGCCTAAACTAAATTGTGGGTTGGCTCCAAGACTTCGTGAAACTCATATTTCACATGTGATAATATGACCTGATGGGTGGACTAGAGTTTGTAGTGAAAGACATTTTTTTTAGCTCTAGACCCATTTTCTCATTTTGAAAACTTCTCAGAGTTCGGTGACCGAATTGACAAAAAAAATTGTTTAGTGTCTAAATTGAAACATTTCATAGTTTGGTGGCCGAATTGACGAAAAAAATTGTTTGGTGTCTGAATTAAAAAAACTTCATAGTTTGGAGGGCGAATTGACGAACGAAATTATTCGGTGTCTGAATTGAAAAACAGCATAGTTCGGTGTTCGAAATGACGAAAGAAATTGTTCGATGAGTGAATTGAAAATATCTCATAGTTGGGTGTTCAAATTGACAAAACAATTTGTTCGGTGTCTGAATTGAAAAATCTTCATAGTTTGGTGGCCGAATTGACAAAAAAAATTGTTCGGTGGTTGAATTGAAACATCTTCATAGTTTTGTGGTTGAATTGATGAAAAAAATTGTTCGGTGTCTGAATTGAAAAAACTTCATAGTTTAGAGGGCGAATTGACAAACGAAATTGTTTGGTGTCTGAATTGAAAAACTGCATAGTTCGGTGTTCGAAATGACGAAATAATTTGTTCGGTGTCTAAATTGAAAACTCCTCATAGTTCGGTGGCCGAATTGACGAAAAAAAATGTTCTGTGGCTGAATTGAACAAACCTCATAGTTCGGTGGCCCAATTGACGAAAAAAATTATTCGGCATCTAAAATGAAAAAGCCTAATAGTTCGGTGGCAGAATTGACAAAAAAAATTGTCCGATGTATGAAATGAAAAATTTCATTGTTACGTGTTCGAATTGACGAAAGAAATTGTTTAGTGTATTGAAAAAACCTCATAGTTTGGTAGCCGAATTGACGAAGAAAATTGTTCGGTGTCGAAATTGAAAAAACCTCATAGTTCGGCGGTCGAATTGACGAAAGAATTTGTTTGGTGTCTAAATTGAAAAACCTTCATAGTTCGATTTCTGAATTGAAAAATCTTATAATTCGCCTTTTTTTGTGATAATCTTTCCATATATGCTAAAATCTTCAATAAAAATATATTAATATGTTTGGTTTGAGTTCAATATTGTTCCTGTTCAAAAATCAAATAAACACGAGATTGTGGCAGCGAATTTCATTTGGTTATACTTTATAGTGCAAAATACATTTTTTAAATTGATGGTATCTTGACACATGTCGCATCGTAGAGCCAAAGAGGTGATGTTGCAGTGCCAAGATACATGTGTGCTCAGTCCCAAGTGCTACGACGCCCAATGTTTTGGGCTCGCGGCAATGCCAAATCATTTTAGACCATTTTTGGAGACTTGTGGGTTGGCTGGCGAGCTAGCTATGACTACGGGCCAAGCCGAGGCCATAAGGTACTGGATGATTTTTTGTGACATTCTCTTATTTTTGTTTTGCATGCATAATGAATTTTAGATATAAATTAAAAAGAATGTATCATATTATTGATAAAATTTCTAATAATTTATATACTATTTTTTGTAATTTAAATAACACAAAGAATTGTTAATTTTTATTTTTTTATAAAATTAAATATTCTAATGTTAGTCGTTCATATTCTTCTTCGCACAAAGATAGTCATGCTAGTTCTAATAGTAGTGCTAGTTGATATATTGTAGCTCCACAATTTAGTATTCATGCTAAATGGAATGAATTAGATACGAATGATCATTCTAGTTTTATGTGATACGAACTATAAGTATAACAAGAAATGATATTATTAAAATGTTTAATACTCCTCAATCTCTATTTATATTACTTCTAATTTTTGGAGTGGACGTTATGTTATAGATTATGTTGTTGTAATTTCTCATTTTATTGTTAAATTTTGACAATTAAATAAAATAATTTTAAAATCTCGTAACTGTGAATATTTTCACAATTGTATTACTATTTATAGATATATTGTGAGAATATTGCAAGAATATTTTATTAGAGACAAAATATTTAGTATAATTCTTGATAATGTTAGTGTTAACAATGTTGTTATTTCTCATCATAAAAATTATTTTTCAATTAGATATTACTCACAATTTTCTTTTCCATATGAGATATGTGTCATATTTTAAATTTGATTGTTAAAAATGGTACGACATATATTTCGTCTTATATTGAATTAATTAAATCTCTAATTTCTTATATTATAGGATCTAATTCAAGACAACAAAAATATAAAAAATTTCGTTGAGTTGCCCCGACTTAAATCAAGAAATTAAAAAGTGATGTAGATAATTAGTGGAATTCGACTTATTTAATGTTGTAAAATGCTAGGACATATTGGCAAGTTATTTGTGCTTCTATCGCAACTCAATGTGTAAAGTTTTAAACATACGTACATCCTACTAATTATTTTACAATAGCGCCTGTACGTCATAATATATCTTCGAAGGGTTAGAGATTTCCAACCCAATGGGAACTCACGGTAACTCCCCTTTTATTTTTTGACTTTATACACATCACACAATACATAATTGGTGAGATATATATTTGGTTCGAATGTGACCAATCATACCTCATGTAATACCATTTTATAAATATAAATAATTTCATGATGCACGATTTAAACATTCTCACTATGCATACATTAAGTGCATAATACATAATAATAATGTATGAAGTATGAACATGTCAATCTTGTTTATATGATAAGCAAAATGATGCATAAATAATGATTATACAACTATTTACACACTATATGATCATGTCCTAAAAGTTGTGAAAACTCGATGCTTTAATCACTTGCAATCACATTTGAAACTTTTTGCGGACACCTTCTCCACAACATATGATATTGTATAATTTATATCAATATTTTTGTTTAAATATTATTATTTTATTTTTATTCATTTTTCATTACAGTGTGTTTTCATATCACAAAAAATAAGTTTTTGTATCTCAATGATTTTAAAAGACTTTCTATTCTAACCCAATACCAAGATCAATTACTTTAATATAAGATTTAATATCATGAATTAAATATATTTTAATTATTTCAACTGTTATAAGTTTAACATTTTATAAATCAAGTTACACTGTTCTCATGTCTCCAATCAATTTTTCATTTCAATTATTTTGATTATCATAATACATCTACTAAACTAGCATCAACATTTCTATACCAATAAATTCATGAATTATAACGAATTAATTACGTTTTTGTATATATTCATAAATCGAAGGATAAATAATAACTTACCTTAAATCTTAATTTTGCTTTGAGATTTTTATACCAACACATTCCTCTCGATGCCAGGAAAACTTTTCGTGTTAAAAGTTTTCATCAAAACTCGACGGATAGTCAGATTTTTCTCTCCTCTCTTCTTTTTTTATTTTTTTCTTTTCTCTCTCCCTCCTCCTCTCTCTCTCTCCACGTTTCTTCATCTCATTTATTTTATATTAAAATTACAATTATATTCTATTTATCTTTTGTAAATTACTATTTTACGCTTTTGTTTATGTAAATTTACAATAAAAACCATGATTATCATCCTTTTATCATACTTAGCCTAAAATAAAGAATTTGGATTAATTATAAGTTAATCACCAAGAGTAATTTAATTAATCATTATTAATTAATCTTAATTATCTAATTAGTCACTAATTTTTGTGTGACACGTGGCCTCACCTCATTGATTGTACAATTAATTACATGGCCACATACTTTAATATGTTAGAAATATTTTCTCTTTCACAACTAAATCTAAATTCTTACTCTAAAATCCAGAGTGACTTACAAAAAAAAATTTAGTTTTAAAGTAAATATAGATCAACCAATTTCACAATTAAATAATTTTTATTTTCATGAGTCCAAATTCTTTCCATCAAAAGTCATTCTTTTTCTTTCTGTATTTACTGTAACACTGTATAGTTTCAAAATTATCAGTTACACGCACACGTGCTCCAATAAGTAATTTTGCCTTTTATCATAAAAAATATTTTATATCATTTCTAATAATATCACATAGCGAGTCTAATTGTAGTCCAACCATGACAAGAGGTATCAGAGCAGAAACGTTACAGACAACATATGAAGAATTTTATCAAAATCTGTACAAGTTATTATTAGCAGAGTTAAAAGCACGATATCGTCCATTCGGTGAGCCACTGATCTTCCTTTTTATCCATTCCTTTCTTCTCCGGTGATCGATACTCAGATGATGGACCAAGAGAGTAGACTACTAAGATGAATCTCATTTTTGATACTCATCGGGTTGCTCATGAACATCGCATCAGCTTCGCAAAACCATATCTCACACACCAGACCTGCATCTAGTTCTACAATTTCCAAACAAATTCTCCCAAGAAAATTTGGGAACTATTTTTGGCTGCGATTTATGAATACTTTTGCTACAAAAAGTAGCGATGACGAGTCTAATGGTGAAATGGAAGATGAACAGCTAGAGATTAAAGTGAGTAACACCATATTAGAAGAAGACAACAATGGAGAATTAATGGGACCGTTCAAGGCAAATCTGAATACAACAAAACTACTTGCAACTGATGTGAGAGCAGATGCAGAAGCTGAAACAAAGATTATAAGCGATTCGTTCTGGAATTTATAATGCTCTCTCTATTTCAATTCCTATTGGGACAATTTCAAAATATGAGGAAGAAACTCTTAACAAATCTATAGTTGATAAAAAAATCAGAACAACTTGGGGTACATAGACCACGAAGTTTTGATCCAAGACCCAAGCAAAGAATGGGGTGTGGTTTATACAAAATTGCTCCAGCACCATTGTCTTGTGTAGAGGCTAGATGATGTTGCTGGGTTGCGAGATTGGTTTGCCCTGAGAGATGAAAGGACTGCCCCTCCGAGAATCCAAGTCATGGTCAATATGGCTTCTGCTTTTGTTCCTTCCCAAAATAGTCATATGTTGCATGAATCAAGACTCCATCTTCAGGCCGAGATACATCCACATCCACGGAGGCATGAGAATGATATCAAGATATTGGTTTTGGAAGAGGAACTCACATGGTGGCCCTTAAAAAAGGGGTTGTGTAAACCCACAAAAAGTAGCCAATGGTGCTCGGGTGTGTGAGAGGTGTAAATTGAGGAGAAAATGTGCAATGTATGAAGAAGAAAATATAACTAAAATAAAGGAGATGGTGAGTATGATGATGGCCAAGTAGTAGATGGAAGAAAATGTGAGAGATGCTAAATAAAATGAAACAAAGATGAAGGAGGAGAAGGGTGTGTGAAACAGTAAAGAAATGTAATAATGGAGGTGAAGAAAATTGCAAGTAAATAAAGGTGAAGTGTGTGAAGATTGATAGCCGCAAATGAGAGGTGAAAATGTGTGTGAAAACGAGAGGGAAATGAAAATACCATTGGCGGACCCATGAGCTATCTTACGTGTGCTCTTGGGTGCACGTTTTCTCGGAGGAAAAACGACCACCGTAGGACTAGGTTTTCTTCCTCAAAACTTAAACTCTAGAGAGAGCAAAGGTGAGGGAATGAGTAAGAGTTCACCTAGCAACCCGAGGGCTAGGGGAAAAATGGAGGACCTCTCCACTCGATAAAAATCGAGGAACACCCGAAAGGCTTCTAACACTTGGTTAGGGAAAGGGCAATTTTATAAAAATGGGCAAAAGTCCTTTTATACACACCAATGTTATGCTTAAATAGAAAATTATAGGGTGGATGATTAGGGTCTGGCATTTGGAAGAGTGAAGGACAACCATTGGATGAAGGGAGTTCGGGTGGCTAGGATGACAAGCCGTGGGCGCGCTCATCAGCCAACCGGGCGCTGCCGCACGCGCGCCATCTGATGAACCAGAAGCAGCAACAACGCGCCTCATCAACGGCGCAGATGGTGATCCAGGTGCGTGCCACGCCGGCGATCCAGATGCTGCTTCAGCGCGCGCCATCAACGGTCCTTGCTGCTGCCCAGGTGTGCGCAATCAACGGCACTGAACTGCCCGCACCTTCGCTGCTGCCCGCGCCATCTGCTGCTGCCTACGCGCACCTGCCCGATGCTAGCCTGCCTGCCCGCGTGTGCGACAGAACCAAGCTCCATTTGATCCGAGCCATTGCTTAGCCAATGAATGAGATTTTGTCAAATCTTTGATCCATGTTGCCACTAACACTTGTACCTGCAAAATCCATACTTTAAGAGTGAACTCTTCTTTGAGCTAAGGTTTCCTTTAAGTCCAATTTGTTGATGGGCTTTTCTTCTTTGAAGGCTAAGTCTTTAACCCATCATCCACCATCATACATCTAATCCTAACCACACAATCTAATGTATGATGCAATTATAAATAATCTATACAAAAAGGCTAGAGTATGCCAAATAAGTTCAAAAATAAAGCTTATCAAGTTAGAGGGCCGGGAAGACAAATTCCCATTGGCCCAAAGGTGACTCCTTCCAAGCTCTCCAAGTGAGGTCCTCTACAAGATCAACTTCTGCAAGAAAAGAAAAAGCAAATTCATTAGTAAAAATGTTAAGTAGATTATGGGCCTTGGACTGTGATCTAGCTTTGGGTCTCCTTGGCATGTCATCCCCTCCAGGTGGCTGAAGATTTGACCTCAAATCCAATGATTCAGCCACCTCTTCACGAGTTTCATTACCAACGAGAGGGGTCAAAACTTGGGCACTAAAGATGGATGATAAGGGTATCATCGGTAATCGAGTGGTCTTACTAAAAATTTCTTTGGCAAAAGTGGTATGACAGAATTCGTGAGCTACTTTGGAGGGCAATTGCTCAGTGATGGAGTGAAGGTTTCCAAAGTAGTCGAACTCAGCATGTAGCAATATTGGATTTCCATTATACCCTTTCGACCAAAGAATTAAGCTGTTTATTCTTAAGTCCACTAATGTAAGCTCTCCATTCAATTGAACCTTGTCCTTAGTTCAATGGTAGAATTTATGGTAGTCACATAGTGGGGTTAATTGTTTCGATAATTTACCCAATTGTAAATTTGGGCATTCGTTGAGCACAAAGGGTGTAAAATCCCTTTTCTTTTGCCTATCTCTAATAAGGAATAAGGTAGTGCAATATGTAGGTTCAAGACAATAGGCTAACTTCTTCGTAATTGGGTATGATGTACAGTGGATTCTCCCGATATTTGGAAAAGAATGAGGTGGAACAACGATCATACTACCAATCTCGAAAATACTCTCCTCACTTATCTCCCTTTTCTCTTGATGCCATAATGAGACGTCTTCCAATTGGTAAGGCATCTCTTCGTCATATAGGGGATTAAGATGCCACTTGATAAGAGAGGGCTCTTGCTCTTTTATTGACATCAATCCACGTTTCGATAAGAGAAGATTTTTCTTTATTTTTCCTTCTTTACGGGTGGCCTCGTCACGAGCCACTTGTTCGGGCGTCATAGGTAGCAAATTGATTTTTCTTCCGCCAAATTGAAAAGTGTAGTGGTTGAGGAATCCATCGTAGTGTACTTTCCGGTCATAATGCCATGGTCGTCCTAATAGAATATTACTGGCATTCATTGGGACAACGTCGCAAAGAACCGAGTCCTTATATTTTCCAATGGTAAAGTCTACAGTTACTTGCTTATTTACCATGATGTCATTTCTATCATCTAACCAATTCAGCTTATAAGGTGTAGGGTGGTTAGTGGTTTCGAACCCTAACTCACTGACCATATCTTGTGAGGCTGCATTGATGCAACTCCCTCTGTCAATGATTAACGAGCAAACCTTGTCCTTGACTGCACAACGACTTTGGAAGAGATTCTCACGTTGACAGCCTTCGTCCACGTTCTTAGATATCAAGGGTCACCTTATGACCAGTAGTAGAGGTCCTTCTTGGGCCGTACAATCATCGGCTTCTTGATCACTTTCCTCTACTATTTCTTCTTCGACCTTATTGTATTGTCCTTCTTCATTTTCACTTTCCCATTCACCAGTTGATTCCTTGATGACTATCACACGACGGTTAGAGCATTCGTTAGCATAATGTCCTATTCCTAGACATTAAAAGCTTTGGACATCACGTGCTCTTGGTCCTTTAGTTTGGTTTTCTTGGGCTTTGTTCGTTGGTGGGGGATTGTGAGTGGTGTTTGGTCCTTTCGGGGCCAATTACGATTAACTGGCTTCTTGTTGTCATTTTTTGGGGTAGACTTGTCATGGTCAAAACTTCTTGGTGGAAACTTGCTAGGGAAATTGTTTTTACGCTTTTCCTTCACTTGTCTCTCCACCGTGAGGGCTAACTAGATGACCATATCCATGGCCTCAAGTTGTTGAATTTCCGCCGCATCACCTATATCGCGATTTAGTCCCCGAATAAACCTCGTGATGAGTTGTTCTTCAGATTCCTCCATAGCACAGCGCATATTGAGTGTCTCAAATTCTGTAAGGTATTCATCAACGGTGAGGTTATCTTGTCTAAGGTTAAGGAGTTGGTGGAAAAGCTTGTGTCGGTAGTGCCAGGGGACAAACCTCTTATACATTAATTCTTTCATTGAATTCCATGTGGAGACGGGATATCCTATAGATCTCATTCTTTGGGCTCTAAGATTGGACCACCATAGTGCGCGCGTGGCCCGTGATTTCTAGTGATGTGAGCTGAATTTTTACTCTCTCAGAGTAATCATGGCAATCAAAAACTCTCTCAACCTTATCAACCCAATCCAAAAAAGTGTGTCCGTCACACGTTCCATTGAAAGGTGAAAATGTGATCTTAACATTGCGAAGGTTATCGTTGTCCTTGCTGTAGGATCGGAATTGTCTAAGAGGGGGGGTGAATTAGACTTTTTAATTAATTAATTTAATAATCTGGTAAATTTCTCTTGCAGTTTCAGTTTGAATATTAGCAGCAAGCAAACATATAAAATACAGAGAGAGAAAGAGAAATTTGACACCAGTATTTTTACGTGGTTCGGCCAAACTGCCTACGTCCACGCTCCAAGGCTCCCCCTTGAAGATTCCTTACTTCTCCTCAACGAGAAACTCTGATCGAACTTACGGGCTTCGATCCACAGCCTTACACAGTCCTGGATTGAACTTCACGGGCGTCAATCCACTGCCTTTACAAATGATTTGTATTTGTGAAATTGATCACAGACTACACTCTCACAGCAGAAATCTCAAGTTCGAGTTTAGAGAGATGTACAGTGATTACAGAGTATGAAAACTTTTGCAGCTTAGGGCTATCAATTGAAAATTCGCAAAAGTTAGTTCTTCGAGCTCTAACTTCTGCTTATATACTCTGTATCATTTTTGCTTCATCGTATTGAATGCTTCTACTAGAAATGGATAAAAGTTACCGTTGGGAAGCATCCGTACTGAAGCACCTATCCGTTGCGTCTGAAAGTGTTGTTCGTCGTCGCCATTAATGTTCTGGAATTAAAGCTTGAAAACGACATCACTGTAGCTTCGCGGCTAGCTTTAAAATTCTGGCGGAAGATTACCGGAATATGTAGCTTCAACACACTTGACACGTCATCGGAATGAGTGAGCTTTAGACGTCACCGGCATATGTGTCTTGAAACTTCATCGGCAGGTGCAACGTGAAAATTCATCGGCAGATGCATGCTTTAGTCAGCATCTCCTTTTGTCGTTTAGTCAATCGGCAGGAGCTGCTACAAATATCATCGACAGATGCATGCTTTAGTCAGCATCTCCTTTTGTCGTTTAGTCAATCGGCAGGAGCTGCTACAAATATCATCGGCAGATGTATCTTCAGACTCGATCGGCAGTTGCAGCATATAAGTTCTTTGACACGTCATCGGCATCTGTCTTCAGAAACAGCTATCGGCAGAAGCTTCTATTTTATTATATATAGTCATCGGTAGAAGCATATTGACACGTCATCGGAACAAGTAGCTTCAAACGCCATCGGTACAAGAAACTTCTCTTCTCTGTCGTGTAGCGATCGGCATAAGAACAGCTTGACACGTCATCGGCAGATGAAACATATAGGCGCTGAGTACATCATCGGCAGAAGCCTTCTGTTCTTTGTCGTGTAGCTATCGGTATATCCAAGCCTGTTTTACTATTTAGCTCTGTATACTCAAACCGATTCATTAGTCAACTAAAATACCCTTTTCAAGGGTATTTCCAAATAAACTCATATATCATTCTCATTAAGTACACATAATCAAATTGAATATTTAATACACACAGACATCATCAAAAACAAATTATGACTTAAACACTCTCTAAGTCAACACTTGCGACGATTCGGGCGATAATGCTCTTCATCATCTCCGGCCCATGCCTCATCCTCCGAGTCATAATAATGGGGGTCTCCTTCTTTGGGGCTCGACCCATTCATCGTTCTCTAAGGGTCTTTGGATAGGAGTTATACACCTAAGGCGTTCGTGTCTAATCCTAGAAGAGGTTTCTTGGGAAGGATCTCCTTCATGGGATTCTCGTCGGGGATGGTTTGTCATGTGTTCTCTAAGTTGGGCCATCTCAAGGGAAACGTCCTTAAGTTGTTGGGTGAGGGTGCCAACCAAGCCCGTTAGGACATTGAGTTGTCATTGCATGCTACCTTGCATGTTAGATTCACCCTCGTGTTGTGTGTGTTCGGGAGGGGGAGTGTCCCTAGCCCGATTAGGTTCTTGTGGGTGTGGTGTGTCTCGTGCAAATCCACTTCTATTAGTCATTACTAAGTGTTAGGTATTTAATGAAATCCCAACTTTTTAAGTTTACTAAATTTTAAATTTTAATTCTTTTCTAAGTTGTTTCATCTTAAATTAGTGAGATGATTATCTAGTTAATGTCTTAGGTGAATTTTAGGCACTAAGGGATGATTCCTAGCTAAGACAAAACTAATAGAAATCATACTCAACACTTAACATTTAAATTTTGAAGTCATAAAAACAACTTAGGAATTTCAACAAACACTTAGTAAACTACTCTTAGAAATGAAATTTCAATAAGTGTCCTAGTACCACAAGTTCAACCAAATTTCACAACTTTCTCAACTTTAAGCTAGGTTCACTCAAGATAATATCAATGCAAACTTAATAACTCCAAAAACAGCAAGGAATAAGATTAAGACACAAGTTTGATCAAGGTTAACATGCTGAAATTTTCATTTTAATAGAACAGAATTTTCATGTAGTGCATTGACTAAATATGGCCGATTTTATCTTGAATTTGATACAATTTTGCAAACCAAATTTCTGTATTCAAATGCTAGCATAAAATAGATGATTCACAAGATAAATCTAAGTGCAAACAACCAAAAAAATGATATGAAAACCGAGCATAAAGTACTAGAAAACTGAGAAGTAAATAACAATATGTTAAACCGATTTTATGTGTCTCATTTGTGGCCGATTATATGCATCATTGTAATATGATTTTGTAACAAGTTATTGGCATATATTTAGATGCAAACATGGGTAAAGCATAACATGACAAGGTTAGAAAAACCAAAGCTAAAAGTCATGCAAAACCGAGGCTAATATAGTAAGAAAACTGAGAAGAGTTAAACCTTAAAACCACATGGAATTTGTTCTTACCTTGGCCGATCCTATGCCCAATGCAAACCACATTTTACCCTAATGTTTTAAGCTATCAAATGGCAAGAATATCATGCTGCAATATCATGATAAACATAGCCAATATGAGAACAAAAACAGAATCGAAATAAGTCATAAAAATATGAGTGGCTATCCCGGTTTTGTGCTAAATTTTGACTAACGTCAAATGCAACTAAAACGCATGTGGGAAGCACCTTGTGCTCTGATGCCACTTGAAATGGTGGCCCTTAGAAAAAGGGCCGTGTAAACCCACAAAAAGTAACCACTGGTTCTTGGGTGTGTAAGAGGTGTAAACCGAAGAGAAAATGTGCAATGTATGAAAAAGAAAATATAACTAAAATAAAGGAGATGGTGAGTATGATGATGGCCGAGTAGTAGATGGAAGAAAATGTGAGAGATGCTAAATAAAATGAAACAAAGATGAAGGAGGAGAAGAGTGTGTGAAACCGTGAAGAAATGTAATAATGGAGGTGAAGAAAATTGCAAGTAAATAAAGATGAAGTGTGTGAAGAGTGATAGCCGAAATGAGAGGTGAAAATGTGTGTGAAAATGAGAGGGAAATGAAAATACTCTTGGCGGACCCTGGAGCTATTTTACGTGTGCTCTCGGGTGCATGTTTTTCCGGAGGAAAAACAACCACTGTAGGCCTAGATTTTCTTTCTCAAAACCTTAAACTCTAGAGAGAGCAAAGGGGAGGGAATGAGTAAGAGTTCACCTAGCAACCCGAGGGCTATGGGAACAATGGAGGACCTCGCCACTCGATAAAAATCGAGGAACACCCGAAGGGCTTCTAACACTTAGTTAGGGAAAGAGCAATTTTATAAAAATGGGCAAAAGTTTTTTTACAGACACAAATGCTATGCTTAAATAGAAAATCCTAGGGTGGATGATTAGGGTTTGGCATTTTGAAGAGTGAATGACAACCATTGGATGAAGGGAGTTCGGGTGGCTAGGATGACAGGCCGTGGGCGCGCTCATCAGCCAACCGGGTGCTGCCGCACGCGCGCCATCTGACAAACCAGAAGCAGCAACAGCAGTGCCTCATCAATGGCGCAGATGGTGATCCAGGTGCGCGCCACGCCAGCGATCCAGATGCTGCTCCAGCGTGCGCCATCAACGGTCCTCGCTGCTGCCCGGGTGCACGCTATCAATGGCACTGAACTGCCCACACGCCTTCACTGCTGCCCGCGCCATCTGCTGCTGCCTACGCGTGCCTGCCCGATGCCAGCCTGCCTGCCCGCGCACGCGCCAGAACCAAGCTCCATTTGATCCTAGCCATTGCTTAGCCAATGGATGAGATTTTGTCAAGTCTTTGATCCATGTTGCCACTAACACTTGTACCTGCAAAATCCATACCTTAAGAGTAGGCTATTCTTTGGGCTAAGACTTCCTTTAAGTCCAATTTGTTGAAGGGCTTTTCTCCTTTGAAGGCTAAGTCTTCAATCCATCATCCACCATCATACATCTAATCCTAACCACACAATTTAATGCATGATGCAATTATAAATAATCCATAGAAAAATGCTAGAGTATGCCAAATAAGTTCAAAAATAAAGATTACAAAGTTAGAGGGCCGGGAAGACAAATTCTCATTGGCCCAAAGGTGACTCCTTCCAAGTTCTCCAAGTGAGGTCTTCTACAAGATCAACTCCTGCAAGAAAAGAAAAAGCAAATTCATTAGTAAAATGTTAAGTAGATTATGGGCCTTGGACTGTGATCTCAATTATAATAATCCATAGAAAAATGCTAGAGTATGCCAAATAAGTTCAAAATAAAGATTACAAAGTTAGAGGGCCGGGAAGACAAATTCTCATTGGCCCAAAGGTGACTCCTTCCAAGTTCTCCAAGTGAGGTCTTCTACAAGATCAACTCCTGCAAGAAAAGAAAAAGCAAATTCATTAGTAAAAATGTTAAGTAGATTATGGGCCTTGGACTGTGATCTAGCTTTGGGCCTCCTTGGCATGTCAGAAACCATCAGATCAAATTGATTTATCCTGTTTTACTGGTAATCTAAGATGGGATGATGATTATAGTGCTCGTGATTGCTCAAAATTTTCTAACAGGAAATACTTCATAGTTCCTAGTAAGAATTTTTGTGTTGATATGACAATTTTCTTCAGGGGACCATCTAATGTACCTTGTTGTTGTCGATTGGTTCACAGACTCAAAGACAATGGACCATGTTGCTCGGCGTCAATGATGTATAACTCAATTTGCCGTAGAGAAAGGTTGCAATAATCTGTTGAGCACTCCACTAGAGTTGAACCAAGTTCAAACACCAAGCTCACTCATCCACGAGAGAATGTTGCCGCACAAACAATTATAAATGCTCAGGAATTGGGTTTTCAACAAGTAACTATGGAATATGCTCTAACTGGGAGGACGATCCAAACTATATATCATTGGGGACAAGAATATTTTAAGGGAGAAGAGAATAGACGATAACACTCTTCTGTCACCCGCAAAGAAATGTAGGCAGTCTATTAGAGCACACTTTCACTGTTCAATTATAGTTTCATTACAGTCTAGTTAGATTACAATTACAGTCTTTTCATTTTCATCATTACTTTGTTTTTGACATGTATATGTATGAAATTACTCTGGGAAAGTAAACATAGTGAAATCATTTTCTACAGCCGCCATCTCTCTTCTTCTTGTTCCTCTCTTTTTGAAACCAACTATTCCTCTGCTTCTACAAACCCAAATAGCAAGCTCAAATATTCAACGTGGTATCAAAGCTAGGGCGTATGACATCTCCAAGCTCAACAGTCCCTTACTCACCCTCCCTTACTCAGGTTTTTTCTTTTCCTCCGTTTCCCTCCATGAATCAAACTCTTACTGTCAAACTAGACAACTGAAACTATCTAGTATGGCAAGCTCAAATCCTCCATCTTGTTACTGCAAACGGAATAAGACACATCCTAGACAGCTCCTCCTCTCAACCTTATGAATTTATGGACAACATTTTGAACCAGATTAACCTTAACTACACTCTCTGGCAACGATACAATAGTCTCATCATTAGTTGGTTATTCTTCTCATTATCTGAAGAATTTTTCCCACAAATTGTTGCCCTCACCTTTGCAAGCGAAATCTGGTCCGCACTTGCTCAAATGTTTGCTTCTTCATCTTTGGTGCAAATCGGCGATCTCCGTTCGCAACTCCACTCCCTCACCAAAGACGGTCTCTCAGCAATTGCCTATATCCAGAAACTCACCAGTTTGTGCAATACCCTCGTGGCCATTGGTGAACCCAGTCTCTCACAAAGACAAACTGATTTATTTCCTTGGAGGCCTCGGTTTGAAGTACAATATGCTCGTTACGGCCATCAGCAGTCGCTCCGAACAACCCACTTTGGAAGCGGTTCAGAGTATGCTCCAGAGCTATGATTTTTGCCTGGAGAAACAAAACTTGATTGTTTCTCTCCCGACGCCAGCTCAGTTGCAGGCGAACATCTATTAAACAAACTAATTTATTTCCTTAGAGCCCTCGGCCTGATTCTAATTTCCGACCAAACTCTTTGACTAGTCCTCATCCAAGCAGACTTGGTTGGCAGAATTATCTCCATCAGTCTGGCCCATGGCATCCTCGGCTGCCCAACACTCTAAGCCTCGTTGCCAAATATGCAACAAGGTAGGCCACTCGGTCCTCAACCATACCTCCTCGGCCCTCCTCAAAATCTCCCGATCCCTTCCTAAGTGGCCACAGCTGAAGGTAACCTTCTCCCTCCCCTTCACTCTGGTTCCACTGCTCTTTCAGTCGCCGGCCGATTACTTCACTTACACACTATCTATCATTCTCCACATATTTCACACAACCTACTGAGCATTTCAAAATTATATCAAGAAAATTTAGTTTTTGTTGAATTTCATCTAACCTTTTTTCTTGTTAAGGATCAGACTACACATTGCATCCTGCTCCATGGCTTACTTCGTGATGGCCTCTATCGTCTCCCATCAGCCACCCTTGTTTTGTCCCTTGCTGCTCGGTTCAAGGATTCTGCACCCTCTCTTTGGCACCTTCGGTTGGGTCACCCATCTCCCCGTGTCTTGCAGAGAGTTTTAAGATTATAATTTAAATTCTGACAATTTTTTTGTATGAACTTTGTACTCCTTATAAGATGAGTAAAAGTCATAAATTACCGTTTCCAAATTCACAGTCCCATGCTAAATTTCCTTTCGAGGTGATCCAAACTGATGTGTGGGGTCCCTCCCTGATTAAATCTATCACTGGTGTGTGCTACTTTGTCTTTTTTGTTGACGATCATACTCGTTTCACTTGGCTCTTTGCACTAAAATTGAAAAGTGATGTTTACGACACTTTTACCTATTTTAATCACTTTGTCCATACACAGTTTGGTACTAAAATAAAAATTGTCCAATCAAACGGAGCTGGTGAGTTCCAGTCCCTTACCCCTTTGTTTAAATCTCTTAGAATTCAATATCGAATTTCTTGTCCATACACTCCAAATCAAAACGGCCGAGTAGAAAGAAAAAACTGTCACATTGTTGAAACCAGTCTCGCTCTACTCTTTCACTCCTTAGTACCTTAGCATTTCAGGCCTTATGCATTTCTTATAGCTACTCACTTAATCAATTTCCTTCCCACTCTAGTCCTACACCACAAGTCCCCCTTTGAATGCTTATTCAACAAAATCTCATATTATTTTTCTCTTCGTGTCTTTGGCTATCTATGCTTTCCACTTCTTCGCCCATTCAATCAACACAAACTCCAACCTCGTTTCCTCCCCTGTGTATTCTTAGGCTTTAGTCTGAACCATAAATGATTTCTTTGTCTCAACCCTACCTCACACAAAATCTACATATCTCGCCACGTTACTGTTGTTGAGTCTCAATTCTCCTTTTCTTCCCTACCTAAACTTCCTCCCCAATCTCCTCCTTTTCAACTTCACATTCCCTACATACCCCACCTCACCGCTGATACAAACCATCCTGCTCCACCCTCCTCGCTCTCTATTATACTCGTATCTCCTCCTACCCATCTCGACCACCTCATTATCACCTCCCCCTCCTTTATTCCTACTACTACTGGACTACCCTCGCCTCTATCACCTGAACCTACACCCATCCGAATATCACATCCTCCCACCCATAATACCCATCCTATGACAACTAGAGCCAAAGTTGATGTTTTCAAGCTAAGGCCCTCCTTCTTGAACCCAAAACATTCAACCAAGCTACAAAATGTCCTCACTGGCTCAACGCCATGAAGGAGGAAATTTTCGCCGTCAAACAAACCAACAATTGGACCTTAGTTCCACTACCACACGTTGCAAAGCTTATTGGCTGCAAGTGGGTGTTCAAAACTAAGCTAAATTCTGATGGAACAGTTTCTTGGTATAAGGCTCACCTCGTCGCCAAAGGCTATGAGCAGACTGAAGGTGTTGACTATGATGAGATGTTCAGTCCAGTGGTAAAACCAACGACTGTACGCACAGTGCTCTCTATAGTCATCTCCTCTCATTGGAGTATCGAACAACTAGATAACAGCAACGCGTTCTTACACGGTGATTTGACTGAGAAGCTATACATCAACAGCCCCTCGGGTTTACCGATTCATCCTCTCCGTCAGATATTTGTTTTCTACACAAAGCACTATATGGGTTCAAGCAATCTTCGAGAGCATGGTATACCAAACTGTACACAACTTTAATTAATTGGGGCTTCTCAGCATCACGGTTCGACTCGTCCCTTTTCATATTATGCTGGTATATGTCGACAATATTATTGTGACATGTGACTCTGCTACCCTCTTAGACCAGCTCGTTACGTACTTACATTCTCAGTTTCGAGTCCGAGATCTCGAACCTTTATCATACTTTTTAGGCATTTTCGTCATTCAGACGTCTACTGGTATGCATCTTTCCCAATCACAGGGCAAATGTAACGCCCCAAGTCTTCCAGACTCGGTTGGCTACCCAACCATAGAACTGGACTAAGAAATTTACGAAAAATTTAAAAATTTTCTTTCGATGATGAAATTCTATCTAAAATCCTCGATTATACAGCGGAAAACTCAATATGTAAACAACACTTATAAACAGACAAAACGTTAAAGCTTTTGACTGAGGAAATTGAAAATCAAAGGACATCTACCGATCGCAAAACGACAAACATAATTTCCACTTCCACCGATAGTGTTAAACAACGACATCTACCGATTGTCACGTGCAACCCACTTGACTCATTAAACTTCTTTCGATAGAAATAAACAACTTCTACCGATTGACACATGCATCCCACGTGATTCATTAAATCTTATTCCGATCACAAAACGACAAGACTTAATACATACTCCTACCGATAATGGAAAAACCTTCATCCACCAATTTACACATGCATCCCACGTGATTCATTAAACTTCATCCGTTCACAAAATGACAAGACTTAATATCGACTCCTACCAATTGACACATGCTCATCACGTGACTCATTAAACCTCATTCCGATAGAAGACATCATCTGATGGAAGACATCATCTGATGGAAGACTTCATCCGATCACAAAACGACAAGACTTAATATCGACTCCTACCGATTGACACATGCTCATCACGTGACTCATTAAACCTCATTCTGATAGAAGACACCATCCGATGGAAGACATCATCCGATGGAAGACTTCATCCGATGAACGGGAAACTTTCAGACTTTCACAAACTTTAACATGACTAAATGAACTAACACACAGTTGGACCATAATCTCATCTAGAATATGTGTAGCGAGAGACTCTAACAAAACGGATCATTCTATCATTTCACGATCATTCACAACCCAGAAATTAGTCAGTCAGGTTCAAGTATCCATTGTTTTAAGAAATCACCCTACATAGACCTTAGTATTCATAACCTTACTAACATGAAAAAAGTAGTAACCAGGAGGTGAAATCGCCTTTCCAGCCATTAGACTTAGACTGAATCCTCACCTGGTAGTTCTTCACTTACATCATAAGGTTTAAACTATAAGCCTAATGCTTAGTAAGGAGTGCAAAGCTAACATGTATGCATGAATGCACAAATTAAAGGAAACACATGTTCATGATCTTTTCGTGTTCTTATTCTTATTCATCTTCATCGTTTTCATCGTATGGATTAAGGGAGGATTTGTGCCGAAAATGGGGTTGACAGTGAGAGTGTACATAGTCCCTTGCGGGTCGTATTCATGGTCCTTCTTTTGGACAGTGACATACGCCAAACCGCCCCCAACCCTCTCTTAATCCTTGTTGCATAAGTTTCATGTTCATATCTTGTTCATGGGAGAAATCATGCACTTAAAACATTTTCATATGCTTGAAAAATATTCATGATGCATGAGCATGAGTAATCTTAGTTCATCAGCCTACTGAATAAGACATTCATTCATCAAAGGATCATAATATCAACTCGAGTACTAAAAACAACTAGACATTAGCGCAGGTACTTTTAACATCATAAACAACTTCTACTTAGTACCCCTGTGATGTAGGGCCCTAATGGCCGAAAATCTTACTCACTCACTTACCTGGTTTCCTTAGCAACCTGAGCGCTTCTCTTCAAACTTCTTCACCTAGAAATATTTCACATTACAGTGTTAAATCAAAATCCTAACTAAAAGTCATCCTAGTATCTAACATAAATATTTCTAAATCTTCCTAGTCGAGCGCCTAGTGTGTACAGATAAAACTTCCAAAACCTAAATAACCGGATTAAGTCTAACAACTAAACATGGTCTGTTATCTTAATGTCCAGAATCGAATTGGAAATTCTATTACTAAACACAGATCATGATTGTCACTACCATTACTCTGTTAATGAAGAATCCGAAACCTCAAGTTCTAGCTGAAGATAGAGCTCTAAGTAACTACCCAGTAATTACATTGTCTAAGTCTTACCTAGAGCGTGGATTGTCGAGGTGGGGGCTGAAGAACTGGTCGCCGGTGAAGGAATAGCAAGCAGAGAGGGAGCTCTGGAAGGAAAGGAATCGCCGAGAGAGGAAATGTCGGCTACAGTGAGGTTTTAATGAGGTTTAAGAATTCTCATAACCTATTTATACCAATTAAAATCCTCCTTAATTACAAACTTGCCACCCAACCTAGTTTCACTCAACTTGTAATAAATAAGTCTTGGCATTAAATTTAAAATCATAAAGGTCAATAAAAGGGTGACAATTAAAATGGTTAAGAAAACCACCTAGCCGAAATTGTCGGGTGTTACAGCAAATATGGATTCTTCTAAACCGGTTCCAACCCCTATGGTGGCTGGTCTAGTGTTATCCATTCATTCTAGGACACCGTTGCGTGATGGTTTTCTATACCACAACATTGTTGGCGGCCTCTAGTACTGTTGTCTTACAAGACTTGATATAGCGTTTGCAGTCAACAAGGTCTCCCGGTTCATGCATGCACCTTCTGACATCCACTGGCAAGCCGTCAAGAGAATCCTACACTATCTTCACGGTACTCCTTCTCTCGGCATATCATTCATGCCCTCTCTCTCGTGTGATTTGACCTATTATACGGACGCCGACTAGGCCTCTTACCCAGACGATCGAAAAAGTACCAGTGACTTCTATGTCTTTATAGGCACAAATCTTATATCTTGGTCTTCAACCAAACAGAGGGTCGTCTCACGCTCAAGCACAAAATCAGAGTATCGTAGTGTCGCCAACGGTGCAGCCGAGGCCTCCGGCTAAAATCACTTTTAAAGGAGCTAGGTATCTTCCCTACCAAGGTACCTCTCATCCTCTGTGACAACTTGAGTGCAACTTATCTTGCAGCGAATCCAGTGTTGCACTCAAAGTCTAAACATGTGGAAATTGACTTCCACTTCGTCCGAAAAAAAGGTACTTCAAAAGAAGCTATTGGTCAAGTTCACACCTTAAGCAAACCAACTTGCTTATGCGCTTACCAAACCTCTCCCACCGATGTCGTTCAATTTTTTCGTCTCTAAGATCTTCAATTTTCACCCTTGATCTTGAGTGGTGACATTAGAGCATACTTTCACTGTTTAATTGTAGTTTCATTACAGTCTAGTTAGATTACAATTACAGTCTTTTTATTTTCATCATTACTTTGTTTTTGACATTGTATATGTAAGAAATTACTTTGGGAAAGTGAACATTGTGAAATCATTTTCTATAGCCGTCATCTCTCTTCTTCTTCTTCTTCCTCTCCTTCTGAAACCAACTACTCCTCTGCTTCTACAAACCCAAATAGTAAGCTCAAATATTCAACATTGTCCTTCAAGCCTTAGCGCCGTGCTCCTTTGTCGCAGACCAGTGCCCCGTCTATCCCCTTTGATTTACTATCTCCAGCAGAAATTGTCCCAGTTGTCCCACCAAGTAGCTAGTTCGTCGTTGCCTCCTACACAGATTGTCACTGTTAGTCTCCACAAACATACAAAAATTTTGGGCATTTTTTGGATTCACATGATTTTAGAAATATTTTGGAGGTGATATTGTTGAAATTTCTGAAATTTTTTAGGTTGATTTATTGGTAAAAAAATTAACTGTTTCTTTGGGCATGTTTCTTTTGGTTCTGATATTATTTGGGAGCTCATTTTTGTTTAGGGATATCTTTTTTTGTTGGGTTTCAAACTTTTGAGCAGATTTTTTTGTTGAAGCTATATTTTTGACGCAATGAGTTCGTTCAAGTTTGATATCATGTTATTAAATCAGAATACAAGATTTTAAATATGGTAGGTGAAGATGCGAGATGTGCTTGCATAGATGGAATTAGACGACACGTTGTTATGACTCGATAAAATGCCCACGATTTGGATTAAAGGATCGATAAACCCTATCGTTGAGATGCTTGTATTTGTCAGATTAGATTTCGCTAGATGTATTGAAGGAGAAAAATGCCGCTAAATTATGATTAAAGTTAGAGCAGTTGTGTATAAAGAATACATTGACAAGTAAGCTGCATCTGAAGCAGCGTTTAAATTCTCATTAGTTGAAGAACACTTGACCGCATTCAAGGAATTAGTTTCAGACTTGCAAACTATGAGATGAAAGTTGGATGAGGAAGATTTGGGGTTGATTCTATTGTGGTCGTTGTCTGCTTCATATGGTGTTTTCAGAGAGACTATTTTGTATAGTCGTGATACTTTTAACTCTGTAAGAGGTTTATGGTGTCTTGTTATCAAATGAGAAGATGAAGCAGATTGTTGTTGGATTAGAGTCTCGAGGAGAGAGACTCTTAGTTTAGGGTAGAATAAGAGAATCAAACAACATAGGCAATGATGATGTTCAGGGTTCGAAGGACAGATCAAAGTCAAGGAACCGAAATAGAACTTGGTGCTACTGTCAGAAGAAATGGCACATTAAATTTGAGAGCCAAAAATGGCAGAATGAGAAGAGAGCTGCTGAGAAGGGAAAAGTCAAAATCAAACAAGGATTGAATTTTGAATACAGCTTGCTCGTTTCATATGAGTTACAATCGGAAATTGTTTTCGACATATGAGACTGTTTCAGAAGTTGTTGTGTTAGTGGGTAATAACACACCTTGTAAAGTAGTTAAGATTGATACCTTTAGAATCAAGATATTTGATGAGGTTGTGAGGACATTGGGTAATGTACGTCATGTTCCCGAGTTGACAAAAAATTCAATCTCATTGATTACTCTGGATGCAAAAGAATAGAGGTGTTCTTCTCATGTAGAGGGACACGAGATGTCTGAAAACTTGTATGTGTTGTAGGGTTCTATAGTTATAGGTAATAAGGCTCTTAAATTTGTTAATTCATCTTCTAAAAGATTGTTTAAGAATACTAGGAAGAAGTCATGTTCTCATGTGAAGTTTAAGTTGAGATATAAATGTAAATTAGAGTCGGTGAATCAGCCTATTACTGATGTTCGGTGTAACGTCCCCCGGTGCTCCTAGTACAGTATTGTCCACTTTGGGCCAGAGCCTAGGAGGATTAGGGATTGATTTTATTGTGACAACTCGCCAAGTGAAGACAAGGACCGGTGGTGCCCATCTCATACTAGTGGAGGTGCACAACCCCACATTGCTTGGGAGACTGAAAAATGCATGGTTTATAAGTAGAGTTCCTCTCCCTACCTAGTACAATGCATTTTGGGCTTGACCCCAAGAACAAATCCATGATGGCTCTAGCACAAAGCAGATAATATTGTATTGGGAGCACATGAGGACGTTACAATTGGTATCAGAGCCACTACCCAACCAGAAGTGTGGCCGACAAGGACGTAGGGCCCTAAAGGGGGAGAGATTGTGACAGCCTGTCATGTGAAGGCAAGAAGGGGAGGGTTCGGTGGGACCCAGCCCATACCAGTGGGGGTACACAATCCCAAATTGTTTGGGAGAGTGAAAAATGCATGGTTTATAAGTAGGGTTTCTCTCTATACCTAGTACAATGCATTTTGGGGCTGACCACAAGAACAAATCTGTGCGGGCTTTGGTCCAAGACAGACAATATTATACTGGGAGAGCACCAAGGAGCGTTACATTCGGTCACCAGTTTCAGTTTCATGTCCAAGTGGTATCGCAAAAGAAAGAATCAATTGGAAGGTTAAAGCTCTGCGGCGATATGTTGAAACTAGTTCAGTGGGTTATGCATTGAATTTGTTCGAGGGTAACATTTTCAGTAGGAGTCTTCGACACATTTACATGCAGTTTGTTGTAACAACTCTGATAGCTCAGTGATACCAGGGATGAGGAGCTGCGATTTCTTCTCGAGTATGTTTCTCAAGTTTAAGCGATGATTAAACTTGATCGGTATCAGTTGCTGAGTTGGCCCGACAAGGGTCTTGTGAAAGAGAATGTTATTGTTTTATTAATGTTTTGGAGATATATTCTATATGGTGGAATTTATCTCAAGGTGAAGATTGTTAGATTTGGTGTGACATGAATTCTAATTGGACTAGGTCGATTCGGCTCACATTGAAATCTCGTTATGAATAGGATTATAATTCCAATTTAGTGTATAAATATATGCTTAATGTAACGTCCCCTAATCCTATACCTCGAAATTTTTGTATAAATTTTTCATTTTAGAATATTAAGTAATTTCAACTTCAAAGGCTTTAAATCGAATCTAATTTATTGGAATTGTCTTGAAAATCATTTAAGAAAATACATTAAAACAAAAGAACAATCGGCCAAAGGAATCGAGGGCAAAGAGGGCATTTTGCCCATAAAATGCATAGCCGATCGATCGACTATTGTAAAAACTCGGGGGCGATCGATCGCCCCTCATATAGGCGATCGATCGCCCTTTAGCGATCGACCATAGCCGACCGATCGCCTACCTCATGAGCGATCGATCGGCTACCTCTTTGGAATTAACCAGAGAGGCACCATACATATTGCCGATCGATTGCCCCTCTTTGGCGATCGATCGGCAACCTCTCTAAAATTCGTTCCAGATGGTTGCCTCAATTCTTTTCCTCTTCTTTCCCCTGTACACTTCTGACTTCACAACTTCCTTCGCTCTTCCCTTCAACTCCAACACCAAACAACATACTAAACACTTTAACATAAACTTACTCACACATCCTTCAATTCACCCACCACTATAAATACGACTCAAAGCGTTTAAAAACGAAGTAAACTGCCTGAAAATGAACTGCGTGGTTCCGTTTGAAAACTGAACATTTTCCCTACGAGGTTTATAAATCACCAAGCAGTTCTAGTAAATTCCAAAATAAAAATCATCACTTAACATCCTAACATTCATTCATAAGCCGTACAAAATCCCAAGACATCATCGTACACCCTATTCGGTACCAAGCACCCAATCATGTATTCTCTATACCATTTTCCATATCAATACCTATTAGCCCAAAATAACCTAAATTCCTCAAAATACCTACCCATTACCCCCACGGGTCAAAAGTCGCTCAGACTACGCCAGCGCACTCCCACGGGCATTTTTATTCAACCAGCTCATACGTCGGGTGGAGGAATGTCATCCTCACCTGTATCAAATTCACTTACACCATAGAAATAAACTATGAGCTAAAGGCTTAGTAAATCTACGTAAATGAAAATGCATGCTATGCGTGCGAGGTTCATGAAATCATGCATTCCTTTTTCATTGTTTAGTTATATAACGGGAGGTGTCACCGGGGATTGACTCTCACCAGATGGAGAGGGCACATCTCGCGGTTAGATAGCCCTTTCCATCTACTAGGGGAAAAACATGCTCCTCCTTTCAGGACAGCCATGTCTGAATCCCACCTCGACGTGACCGAGATTACCTGCATTCATATCTTTCATTAGTCGTTTCTTTTCATGAAAACTCGTGCGGAAATTCATTTTTCGTGCTAGTTTATAAAACATGATGCATGAACATGGTTTGTGCATTAAATCAAGAAAGCATAAAACAATACATAAAAACCTAAGAAGACGTTCTAACATAACAATTTTCCTAGACTACCCATCCAACCTACACACTAACAACAAATCACCAAAGATCCTCAAACAATTTACTCTTCTATGGTGTAGGCCGGATCGGCCAAACAAGTCACGAAGACTTACCTCGCGTCCATAGCACACCGAGCTCTGTCCACGAGCGTTGTTCACCTAAAGCAATTCATAGCAATCGTCATTAAAATCAGGCCTAAATCGTTGAGTTTCAAAAACTAACGAAACTCTTAGCTAAAGGAAATTTCCTAAAACTCTATTTTAACTCATTGAGGCATTTTATCGAGCAATTCGTGCTCATGAGATCATAACCTCCATTAATAGAGTTTCTAAGTTCTCCAACAACCAAAATCTCCGACATACATCAATAAACCGACTAACTATGTCCAATGACCATCAATACATCCATTAGAAGCGTAATCACGGTAAACCTAGGGATTTCAAACCTTAAACTACATTTTTTTAACAAAACCTTAAACAAACCCAAATTGTTTAACAACCTGAAAATCAGAAATAAACCTTCCAAAAGCATAGATTCTTACTTAACACATCAATTGGGGAAGGAAACGTAAAGGAGCGGCGTTGATCGGAGGGGGAATCAGCGTCGGTTTGAGAGGAACGGCGAGAGGGGAAGAGAACTTCGATTGTCTGGAGCTCCTTGTTTTCCTTCGTGAAATGCCAAATGGGAGAAAGGGTTGGCTTCTATTTTCATTAAATTTTATAATGAAATTTACTATTTTGCCCCTTTTTACTTAATATTGCTTATTTCGTTATTTAACCTATCGATTTGGTTTCTCCAAATTTCCTTATTGCACAACATTCCAACTTCCTTCCAGAGTTCTAACGAAACTTCCCGTTCGTAGAAAAGATTTAATTTACTATTTTTGCGAATTAAACACTATAAGGTTAAAAACGGAAACCCGAGTGTCACACTATCAATTTGGATTTATGAAATTTCCTTATTTCTTCTAAAATTTATATAAATCATTAGGGTTCTAATGCAACCTTCCGTTCACAAAACGAACCTATTTTGGTATATTTATAAAAAGGCCCATATATTACGAGAAATATCTAAAACTCGTAAAATTGGCATTATATCTCCAAAAATTCTCTTATTCCTCCAAACATTTAATCTATTCATGGGGGTTCAAATAAAACCTCCCTTACACCAAACGGACTTAATCCACAATATTTACGAAAATGCCATTATTCAGTAAAATCCGAAAACCCGAAGAACCGGGTGTTACATTCCATCCATCTTAATTAAAATTTTGTCCTCAAAATTTGACTTAGCTTATAGTCCTTGTTATTATCGTCTTACGTCTTGCAGTCTTATACTTCGGCTTACAACCACTCGATTCTTTTCGAGCCTCCCCTCCATCTCACAAAGATTTTGAATTTCCCTTTTAGAACTTTGGTTCTATCTATACTTAGGGTCAACCTCTATGACTCTAAACCAAAACTCCTGAACTCAATGATGCATCATTGGCCCCTAACCGCATTCGCTATTTTTGATTTGGCTAACTACGCTCCGCATTGCATGCTATCAGATTCCTAAGTCTCCAATTCGAATAACCCCACTGCATATCCATGCACCCAAATAATTCACGCATGCGTTGATCTCCACTCAATCACTCATAGGCTAAACCTTTTAACTCATCTAATTTGGTCATATTTTTAGATTTTCTCGATCAAAACTTACCACAGGGCCTTGAATTGACGCTTTTCCTTAGCTATTTTCTTATATCATAGCTATACTTAAACTTCCTAACATCAGCTAGATCAAATATCGTCTAAAGATTTCCACCAACTCCTGGGCTGTAACCCAAACTTCTGTATAAATTCATCGGCTCTACCCGTAGTCGGAATGCATGCGAATTCGAATTTCAATATTTTCTCTAGTAATAATCCCTTATAAACTATTTTATCTCTAGTACTCTTTGGTCACATGTTTTCTCGAACAACTCACCGATTGTCGATGACTATTTCGGTGTGGGTTTCTCAATTAAACTCTCATTGCTATACTCTACAAGCTATATCGTCAAAATATCCCAAGATTTCAATAAGTCCAACAGGGAGACAAAGTTGCTAATCTCTTAAGATCCTGATTCCTTTGTAATTAAGATCCTATAAACATCACATTTCAAATTAAAAATATTAACGAGCTCCCTCATTATGTCATTGATTGAAATTCTCATATTACCTACATTACACTCCATTTGTCTTACTCGAATCTTCATGAACTCCGAGTACAGTCAAGTCTCTAATTTCACCATTGGTTTGCTCTAAACTATTAGTTCTAGCCTTAAATCATTTACGTACTCATTGGTCTCGACTTGTTAAACATAAGTTGAACTTCTGAAATTTTCTAACTTAGCTTTACTTCTAAGTTTACTTAAATGGTTTCTGCGCAAATCCTCGTTCTCCTTATTCGATAAACCGCGAATTTCACAAATCGCACGACGTTAAACAATGATCTAAACTTCTAATCTTAACCTCTCATTTACTCTAACAATTCCCTGCAATTATCCCTAATATCGCACAAAGATTTCTTCGAAGTTACTAAATGGTCTACCCTCTTTCGTTCCTCCTACTCTGGCTCTAATTATTCTACTTGGCTCCAGTGCAATGATTTATTCAACGATCTTCTTGTTTGAAAATTTGTTGTAGATAAGTTTACGCTCTTAATCCAAATCTCCTCAATTTCTCAAATCTTGCCTTTTTAATCTCCACTAATTTAGAACCTCTCTTCATAAGGTTATCCTTCCTAGTTCCTCGAACACTGATGTTCTTACTTCCATCCTAGAGATAAGCATCATGTTTGGGGTTCTTAACTTAAACTGTATCATCTATGGACTCATCACATAACTCCCACTTTCTCAAACCAAAAGTGTTCGCGAACCTTTACTTTATTACTCTTTCTATAGTTGATGCTCACTCTTGTCGATTCACCATCGCATCTAACATTGCACTAACCTCTAATCGTGACTTTTTCTTCAAGGTGCTAAACTCTATTCTAATTAGTTAAAGTCTACATTTTTGCCTCATATCCTCAGATTACGCAGCGCCAAAGGCTTGATGTGCCTACTATCTATTGGTCACCTTTATATTTCACTAAGTCCTCTCTTATACCGCGTCGGTCGTAATCTTTTCGCGAAATGGGCAATCGTCTGTTACTGACTAGTCTTCTAAGGCGATACTATCTCCTAGAGATCGGCCAATTTTATAACTCGAGTATCACCTTTTGTATAACCTTAATCCTTTATTGCCTCGAGATTTGTTAACTTTCTAACTCCGAGTAAACCCCTTATTTCCTTCATCGATATCGATCGATACGGACACCCCGATGTAATCACTCAAATTTTACATCCACGACTTTGTATTGATTCGTCCCATCCTCCAAGGTCACGGAGGTAATGGCCTCACCCCATATCCTCTCAACAATTATTTCATGTTAAACTCTCAAATACTATCTTCGTCTAGACACTCTCACTTCACGCGAATCCGAAACATACGAGTTCTGCGATACTCCCTTATCCACTTAAACACACTAATAGTATCTCGACGATTTAGGGTATCCCCCAATAAGTTTATACCTAAGCTTTCATCTTACTCTTTGATTAGTTTTATCCTAGAACTCCAAGGGTTTGTCAACTAGGTCCAATCCCGATCTATTTAAAGGCTATTTCTCATAGGTTGTATTCCTCAAGTGGTAATCGAATTTTAAGTGCACAATTCTTGTGGTTAGATCGGACTAATCCTATTACTGCATAATTCTCTTTCTATATGGTCTATGTCATCATGTATTTAACCTACAGTCCTCTCATCGAAGTTCACCTAGGAATCTTTCTTACCCAACTCCTACTATTCCCCTTTTCCTCTATTTCCCAACCTACTCTGACCTATCGCACAAATATTACAGTCAAATCCTTATTTCTATACTATATCTTCACTCTAATGTTTTAACTCCATTAATTATTGAGATAAAACTCTACCTGGAACAGCTGAAGATTGGACAGTTTCCTCTTCTCCAGTCAGGGTAAGCATCTTCGGTGTAACATTTTTCTGATCTCTGCTCGATTGGTCTTTGCCTGGCTTCAGGCAGTCCTTGACATAGTGGTCAATCCCACTACATCGAAAGCACCTATCTGTGCCTAATTTGCAATCGCCATAATGTTCCTTCTAGCAATTAGGACATTGGGGTTTTTGCGAAGTTTCTTATGCCTGTTTCCCTTTACCCCGGCCATTCCTTCCCTTGTACGACCTTTTAACACCTCTTTGTTGTTTTTTCTCTACTGGCTGCGGTTGAAATTTTATGCGGAACCTATCCATGCCGTGGTTACAAGGAGTAATCAGCACTTGGGTTCTAGGGCCCCCTCGGTTTATTAATGCTTCAAGTTGGCGGGATTGCCAATTTATATGTTGCGCTTGTCGGTCTACATGTTGAGCTTGTTGGGCAACGACACCCCTCAATAGATCTATAGTGTCGTCCCTCGCATCCCTATTGTTATCTTTACGAACCATTTTTGAAATCCTATAAAAATTGAAGAATAACAAATCTAAGAAATCAAAAAAAGAAAACTTAAAAACGTACTTACAGTTGAAAAAGGATGTCCGCATAGTGGCTGTGCAGTCGAGCAGTCTACAGAACCGATTTTAAAACCTAGGGGCTCTAATACCATATGTAACGTCCCCTAATCCTATACCTCAAAATTTTCGTATAAATTTTTCATTTTAGAACATTTGGTAATTTCAACTTTGAAGGCTTTAAATCGAATCTAATTTATTGGAATTGTCTTGAAAATCATTTAAGAAAATACATTAAAACAGAAGAACAATCGGCCAAAGGAATCGAGGGCAAAGAGGGCATTTTGACAATAAAATGCATAGCCGATCGATCGGCCATTTCAGCCAATCGATCGGCTGTTGTAAAAACTAGGGGGCGATCATCGCCCCTCATACAGGCAATCGATCGCCCTTCAGCGATCGACCATAGCCGATCGATCACCTCCCTCATGAGCGATCGATCGGCTACCTCTCTAGAGATAACCAGAGAGGCGCCATAAATATTGCCGATCGAGCCCCCCTTTGGCGATTGATCGGCAACCTCTCTGGAATTCGTTCCAGAGGGTTGCCTTAATTCTTTTCCTCTTCTTTCCCCTGTACACTTCACCACTTCCTTCGCTCTTCCCTTCAACTCTAACACCAAACAACATACTAAACACTTTAACATAAACTTACTCACACATCCTTCAATTTACCCACCACTATAAATACGACTCAAAGCGTTTAAAAACGAAGTAAACTGCCTGAAAACGAATTGCGTGGTTCCGTTTGAAAACTAAATATTTTCCCTACGAGGTTTATAAATCACCAAGCAATTCCAGTAAATTCCAAAATAAAAATCATCACTTAACATCCTAACATTCGTTAATAAGCCGTACAAAATCCCAAGACATCACCGTATACCCTATTTGGTACCAAGCACCCTATCATGTATTTTTATACCATTTTCCATATCAATACCTATTAGCCCAAAATAACCCAAATTCCTCAAAATACTTAACCATTACCCCCACGGGTCAAAAGTCGCTCAAACTACGCCAGCCCACTACCACGGGCATTCTTCTTTAACCAGCTCATACGTCGGGTGGAGGAATGTCATCCTCACCTATATCAAATTCACCTACACCATAGAAATAAACTATGAGCTAAAGGCTCAGTAAATCTACTTAAATGAAAATGCATGCTATGCGTGCGGGGTTCATAAAATCATGCATTTCTTTTTCATTGTTTAGTTACATAACGGGAGGTGTCACCGAGGATTGACTCTCACCAGATGGAGAGGGTACTTCTCGCGGTTAGATAGCCATTTCCATCTACCAGGGGGAAAATATGCTACTCCTCTCAGGACAGCCATGTCCGAACCCCACCTCGACGTGACCGGGATTACATGCATTCATATCTTTCATTAGTCGTTTCTTTTCATGAAAACTCGTGCGGAAATTCATTTTTCGTGCTAGTTTATAAAACATGATGCATGAACATGGTTTGTGCATTAAAGCAAGAAAGCATAAAACAATACGTAAAAACCTAGGAAGACGTTCTAACATAACAATTTTCCTAAACTACCCATCCAACCTACACACTAACAACACATCACCAAAGATCCTCAAACAATTTACTCTTCTATGGTGTAGGCCGGATCGGCCAAACAAGTCACGAAGACTTACCTCACGTCCGTAGCACACTGAGCTCCGTCCACGAGCGTTGTTCACCTAAAGCAATTCATAGCAATCGTCATTAAAATCAGGCCTAAACTGTTGAGTTTCAAAAACTAACGAAACTCCTAGCTAAAGGAAATTCCTTAAAACTCTATTTTAACTCATTGAGACATTTTATCGAGCAATTCGTGCTCATGAATTCCTAACCTCCATTAATGGAGTTTCTAAGTTCTCCGACAACCAAAATCTCCAACATACATCAATAAATCGACTAACTATGTCCAATGACCATCAATACATCCATTAGAAGTGTAATCACGGTAAACCTAGCGATTTCAAACCTTAAACTATGTTTTTTTAACAAAATCCTAAACGAACCCTAATTGTTTAACAACCCGAAAATCGAAAATAAACCTTCCAAAAGCATAGATTCTTACATAACACGTCGATTAGGGAAGGAAATGTGAAGGAGCGGCGTTGATCGGAGGGAGAATCGGCGTCGGTTTGAGAGGAACGGTGAGAGGAGAAGAGAACTTCGGTTCTCTGGAGCTCCCTGTTTTCCTTCGTGAAATGCCAAATGGGCGAAAGGGTTGGCTTCTATTTTCATTAAATTTTATAATGAAATTTACTATTTTGCTCATTTTTACTTAATATTGCTTATTTCATTATTTAACCTATCAATTCGGTTTCTCCAAATTTTCTTATTTCACCAAACATTCCAACTTCCTTCCAGGGTTCTAACGAAACTTCTCGTTCGTAAAACGGACTTAATTTACTATTTTTGCGAATTAAACACTATAAGGTTAAAAACGGAAACCCGAGTGTCACACTATCAATTTGGATTTCTGAAATTTTCTTATTTCTTCTAAAATCCATATAAATCATTAGGGTTCTAATACAACCTTCCGTTCACAAAATGGACCTATTTTGCTATATTTACAAAAATACCCATACATTACGAGAAATATCTAAAACTCGTAAAATTGGCACTATATCTCTAAAAATTCTCTTATTCCTCCAAACACTTTAATCTATTCATGGGGGTTCGAATAAAACCTTCCTTACACCAAACGAACTTAATCCACAATATTTACGAAAATGTCATTATTCAGCAAAATCCGAAAACTCGAAGAACCGGGTGTTACACTTAACTTGCAAAATTCATTGTAACTTGATTTATGATTACAAAATTTCTCATATGTCTATTTTTTTGCCCCAAAAGGGTTTTTCACGTAAATTTCGTTATTAGTGTTTTCCGCATTTTTCTTTTTCCGGTTATAGTTCGATTTTCAACAAACTATGTGTAACGTCCTGGACCCCGTTCCCGCAGGCCCAAGTCGTGCAGTTCCCACCGATGGGCTGCTGCCACGTGGGTCCCCGAAGGGCGGTACACGTGTACTCACGATCTTTCCTCCCCATGAAGAGGGTTTTTGCTTTCCCCCACTCGAACCCAGGACCTCAGGGATTAGTACCTGGGGTACAAGTGAGGAGTACCACTGAGCTGGAGACCCACGTGGCAGCAGCCCATCGGTGGGAACTGCACGACTTGGGCCTGTGGGAACGGGGTCCAGGCCGTTACAAAAAAGACGCTCAGTGGTACTCCTCACTTGTACCCCAGGTACTAGTCCCTGATGTCCTGGGTTCGAGTGAGGGGAAGGCAAAAACCCTCTTCAGGGGGATGGAAGATCGTGAGTACACGTGTACCGTCTTTCGGGGACCCACGTGGCAGCAGCCCATTGGTGGGAACTGCACGACTTGGGCCTGCGGGAACGGGGTCCAGGCTGTTACATTATGTGTTTGAACGGTCATCTCGGTGATCGACTTTTCCTCATACACCTATCTCGTATATACTTGGAGTTTGTGATGAACCTCCTTTTCATTGATGATTTCATTGTGTACAATGACAATACTATTTTATCTACTATATATTAGTAAAATGATTTCTCCAACTAATGGTTCGTTGAATTTGATTTTTTTTTATATTAATTTTACTACTTGTATCCACAACTTATTTTTAAAACACTCGATATAATACTTAAAATCCTTATTTGATTGCAGTCATGTATTCTTAAATGACTACCTATTTCTTAAGTCTTAAATAGGATGGCGTGAAGTGTCTGGAGCATAAGCATATCGTGTTTCTTTATTCTAGTTCCTTCTCCTTTAAGTGATTTACAATTGTGAGAAATTGCAACACTGCGTTTTTCACTTTATCACACATTGCTTCATTTGAACTTTTATTGTTATGCTATAATGATGTTTGTACAATGTGTTGAGCTTAATATTTTTGGGTCATGATTTCTCTGATGTATCATTCTGTTATTAAGTTTTTCATTGTGAGCAATTTAATCTACGTAGAATTAGACGGCCAAATCCTCTCAAAGATTGAATCTTTTCTTGTTTCTATCATGACTCTCTTTCAGATCGTGACAAAAATTTATAGTATTATGTTCAAGTTACATATCTTAAAAATTAGAGATGTTCAAAATCGACCTAGAATTAGTGAATTTACTGAAATTTATCAATTTGGTCTGATTTTAGTCGATTTGGACCCCCACATAACGGAAATTTGATTTTATTTTGAAGAAACTGAATTTTTTCAATTTGGTTTTCAACTTGTCGGTTTCCACACCGACAAAAGCCAAACCAAACCAACATTTTGAATTTTTTTCTTCTAAAAAACCCAGGTGATAGATCAAACAAACGTTAAGTCACCCAAACCACTTTCAAAAGTTGACACTGTTTACAATAAAGTAAACACCCGCACCCTAATTTCCCTCGTCTGCTTTGCGTCGCTGCTTACCCTAAATCTTCAGTCATACGCGAAATTGACAGACGATGGCGAAGTCAACCCTCACCCGTGCTTGCTCATTCACTCTCCTCAGTAGTCAGTCCTCTCCTCTCGCATCTCAGCTAGCTTAAAGTCGACACTCAACGCTCATTCCTCGTGCTTGCTCCTTTAGTCGCTCTTCGGTCTCCTCTCAGCAACGCTGCAATACTGAGGCGTGAAATTGAAACTGAGCCCTAACTTCAGTGGGTTCCACTTCCATTTCTGATTTCCTCCTCTCGGCTTCTGCCATTGTGAAGTTTTTCTCTCTGCCACTGTAAGTTTCTTCTCAGCCACTGTTAAGTTGTGATTCTGAGTACTGTGTAGCTTAATTCGATGTCTTGAATTTCTGATTAGTGATTTTGTCTCTGATTGATTAATATTTCTTATGTCTTGATTCTATAGCTTAATGTATGTGTAGTTTAATGTGGTTTGTTAACGTGCTGATTTTGAGTTGGATCAATGGATTATTATGTGCTGATTTTGAAAGTGTAATCTGTAGTGGAATATGCATTGGATTATTGTTATGTGCTTATTTTGAAAGTGTTATCCATAGTGTAATCTCCATTGGATTATTATGTGCTGATTTTGAAAGAGTAATCGACATATTATTGATTTATTAATTATTGTTTTAGGATGGAAAGCATTACTGAAAGTGTAGAGGTTCCTACTCTTAGTCAAACAAAATGAAAAAAATCAGAAATTTGGGATCATTTTACGAAGATTGAAAGTTCTGATCATAGCAATTATAGAGCAAAATATAATCATTGTTCACAATAATGTGCATGTCATGCATCGAAGAATGAGATATCAAACTTGAAAAAACACATCCTTAGTGGCAATAAATCATTGGTAAATGTCAATATGTAGCAAAAGACGTTAAGCTTTCAAAATATGGGTAATATGAGAGTGGGACTGATAGTAATCTGTTTTAGTTTTGCAATTTGTCAAGAATTGCTTGCAAAAATGATTATTATTGTTTAATTACCTCTTAAATTTGTTCAAAGGTTTTAGAACATATTTGTAATATGTTCAACCAAAGTTTGCGATGCCTTCTAGAACTACCATTGCACGAGTTATTTTGAGTATTTATTTAATGCAAAAAATAAAATTAAAAGATTATTTTAGAAAGATATCTCAACGAATATGCTTGACTACCGATACATGGACTTTTATTCTAAATTTGAGTTACATAGTATTAACTACTCATTATATTGATAGTGATCGGATCTTGCATAAAAGGATTATCAATTTTTATTTGATTTCGAATCATAAAGGCAAAATGATTGGTAGAGAAGTAGAAAGATGCTTGTTTGAATGAGGAATTAAAAATGTTATGACTATTACAGTTGATAAAGTTTCTTGGAATGATATTGCAATTTCGTATTTGATCAAAAATATTCAAAATTGGAATGATTAGGTTTTGAATGGGGAACACGTGCATATGCGATGTTTCGCAGACATTTTGAATTTGATTGTGTGATGGTTTAAAAGATCATCAAGAGTCTATCACAAGAGTACGTAGAGTTGTATAGCATGTTTGATCTTCACATGCTGTAACAATTTAGAAATTGTGTTGAAAATGCTAAGAAGACTAGACTAATATTAGAGAGTTTATCAAGTTTTTTAAGATCTTTTGTGATACAACTGTAATTGTTTCAGCCTCCTCACATTTACCTCAAATATTTATTTAAGTGAAATGTATAATTTAAAAATGGTTATCAAGAAGTACTATGAGTGTGATAATGCATTATTGAGGAAAATGGTAATTTGAATGCAAAGGAAGTTTAAAAAGTATTGGAGTATTTGTGATAAATTAATTTCTTGATGTATGTGGCAATTGTAATAGATCTTATACGTCAAATGAGGTTTTTAAAACATTGTCTCACCATGTTTGTTGATAATAAGAAGGCAAATGATTTGGTGAGGCAAGTAGAAATTTTGAATTGAAAGATTATACCTCGAGTATAAATCTGATTTGGGTTTTAAAATTTCAAAAGATAATTGTAGTACACGTGTTGCAATGACATCTACAATGATGAGACAAAGCCGTAGTTTGGACAACAATAAGATGTATGAGATGTTTTGTAATCCTCATAATGAGCATGACATTTCAAATAATAAGACTGAAGTTGATCGATATTTATCTGAAGAGTTAAAAAAGTTTTCAGATAAAAGTGATATTATGGTAGAAAGTGAATTCGTTGAAATTTTCTCTGTTGAGTAAAATGGCAAGACATGTATTGGTTATCCCCGTTTCAACAGTTGCTTTGGATTCAACTTTTAATAATGGAGGACGTGTACTTGATTCATTTCGCACTTCTTTATCACCAAAGACTGTCGAAACGTTTATTTGCACTCAAAGCTAGATTCAATTATCAAAATATCAATCTATCAACATTAATAATTCAGTGGATGATATTAACAAGGTTGGAGAATGTGTATTTTATATATATTTTTTTTCGTTTTATATTTTTAATTTCTTTTACCTAATTGGTTTGTCAATTACATTTTGTAGATTTTACAACAATTAATGGAAATAGAGATAGTGGTCCAATATTAGTGGAATAGTTGAAATGCGAAAGAATTGAAACTCAATGACTTGTATAATATTTTCATCATTTTTGATTTTTGATTTAGATAATGGATATTATTACTTAACTTAATATTTTAGTTTGGTATTATATTTTGGTATATTAAATGGTCAGCTATGTTTAATTATTTTATATTGTTTAGCTACCTTAAATGTTATAAGATGGAGATATTTATGTAGATTGTTGGGTTGTTTGTTTGTCACTTGTTATCTTGTTGTTATCAAGTGCGTGGAATAGATTCACATTCAAATTCAATATTTTGGAAAATAGTTCACATGCAATGTACAGATTTTGTTGTTTAATTATTAGTTCAATGCACAGATCGTTATTTTGATAATTAATTATTTTATTTTTTTAAAGTAATTTTTTTATATAAAATATTATATGATGAACCGAAACCGAACTGATAGTTTTGTTTCGGTTCCATCCAAATTGCCTATCGATTTTGGTTCAAAACTGTTAGAACCAAATGTTTGTTGACTCTAAAAATGAACCGAACGAAAAATAAAGCCCCTATTAAAAATTATATCAATAAAAATTAGAGTATAACAATTTTCAGACTTTTATTCTCCTATGCGTGAAGATTTCGTACTAACAACTGATATGATTTTATAGATAATTCAAAATGTCACGAACCGTAATTACTTATAAATTTAATAGGGTAAAGTGCAATTTGGCCCCTACAACTAGGTGAAATGTGCAAATTACCCCCTAAAATTGAATAATGGGCAATTTAGCCCCTACAACTTGGGTAATGTGCAATTTAGCCCCTACCGTCATTTTTTCCATTAAAAAATCACGTTTTTGTCACGTGCTCACATTTTCTTCCAGACATGCCCATGCATGGAATCAGAACCGGACCGGACCGGTTCGATTAATTTAACCCTGGTTTTTTCTGAAAAACTCAGAGGAAAGCTGTCTTTCTCCTCTTCGAAAGACATAATTTCCCTCTCATTTCGCCAGACTCCTCGCTCGCTCTCTCGCTCTCTCCTGAGACCCCCGCCCTCTAAAATCCTGTCTTTCTCCTCTCTTCGCTGTTCGCCGCGCTCTGTCGACCTCGCTCTCTCTCCCGAGACCCCCGCCTCGCTTGCGCTCGACCTCGTTCTTTCTCATATTTTCCTCGGCGATTTTAAGATCTCCTGTTTTTTTTTTCCTTCGAATCAACATCTCTTCTTTTCAGTGTCTGCTAAACTTCAAATGGCATCTACATCCCGCAGCAAGAGAAGGTCCAAAAATTCTACTCCAGCTAATGAAATTGCGGAACCAATAACATGGCCATCTCCTTTCTTCAAGAATGCTGACTGTATGAAAAGGTATGAAGACAATATTCAATTCAAGCCCTTGATTCTGAGTAGAAAAGTGGAATTCGAGGATTTAAGTAGCTTAGATTTTGTTGAGCCTTTGAGGAATTTGGGGTTATTAGAACTGTTTGACTGTGATGGCCCGTATTATGAGAAATCAGTGAAAATGTTCTATGCCAATCTTGAAATTTGTGAAAGGCCATTTAAAATTCTTAGCTATGTGTATGGCAAACACATAGAAATTTCTTCATTTTGTATAAACGCAATTTTAAACTGTGAATTTAACAATCAGGCTGAAAGGTATTATGAGGCATATAAGGATCCAGAATTTGTGGGCACCAGTGAAGGTACTGCCTTTTTAAGGATGATTGTTAAGGATCCTCGCCGATGCCTTCCAACGAAACCGAAGGCAAATGACTTAAACGTGCGTGCTAGGCTCCTCCACCATATGATCACGTACAATCTCTTACCAAGAGATGGACGTAGAGATTACATAAGTGGTATGGATCTCTATGTTTTATATAAAATTGTTCGACGAGAATCATTCAATGTGGGATATGTGATTTTGAAACGGATGATTCAAGTCTACAACAACACAACAAAGTCCCTACCATTTAATCTTCTTTTAATGAAGATTTTTAAGGAGAATGGGGTCGAAATTCCAAGTTCCGAAATCCCATTACTTCTGAAGAAAGTTGACACATACACCACATCCACTCTAGCTCGGATGGGGTTTGGGCTCAATGATGAAGGTAATTGGATTTTTAAGGGAGACCGAGTTGGATCACTTGAAGCTGGACCATCCCAAATGGAAGTTGATGAAGGTGGTAACGAGCCTGAACACACTACGGAACCCCCCTCCACTGCATCTCGAGGCAACTTCTCTAACTTTGAGGAACAGTTTAAGTTATTGGTGGAAAATGTTGCTAGCATCGGCGGTGCTTTTGACTCATTTCAAAATGTGGTTCACGATCGCTTTGATCAGTTGGAAGAAAAGATAGACCATGTCCATGATGACATCGTTGAGGTTCACGACCATCTTGATTTTCTTCAAGCTTATTGGGACAGGTACACCGGTGCTCCAGCCTCTCCACCAGCCTCTCCTCCTCCAGCCATTCCTCCAGTAGATCCACCAGTCGAGCCTTTCGACGATCCCTGTTATTCTCCATCATAATGATATTTTTGTTGTTGTGATTCACTTAGTTTGCTAGTATCTTAATTTTGTTGTATCTGAGTTTGGTGTTGGTTATTGTTATATAATTTTTCAGTTGATATTGGAAATAGGAAATACTATATTCTTTGTGTTGAATGCTCGACTGTTTATGGCTTATTGTTTTGGAAAAAATTGAGTAAATATATGACATGTATCGACTGTTTAATAGTTGAATACAAATATATGAGATGTATGAGACAGGAATTTACGCTTATTAAGTGTCGACAATTTATAGAAATTGTCGACACTAGGCATAGAAAGTGTCGACAATTTCTAGAATGTGTCGACAAATTTTGTGAAGAAAAGGAGACAGAGGATTTTACGCTTATAAAGTGTCGACAATTTATAGAAATTGTCGACACTAGGCATAGGAAAGTGTCGACAATTCTATAAAGTGTCGACAAATTTTGTGAAGAAAAGGAGACAGAGGATTTTACGCTTATAAAGTGCCGACAATTTATAGAAATTGTCGACACTAGGCATAGAAAGTGTCGACAATTTCTTGAATGTGTCGACAAATTTTGTGAAGAAATAGGAGACGAGGATTTACGCTATTATAAAGTGTTCGACAATTTATAGAAATTGTCGGACACTAGGCATAGAAAGTGTCGACAATTTCTATAAAGTGTCGACAAAGTTTGTGAAGAAAAGGAGACAGTGGTTTTACGCTATAAAGTGTCGACAATTTATAAGAAGTTGCGACACTAGGCATAGAAATTTTGTGAAGAAAAGGAGACAGAGGATTTACGCTTATAAAGTGTCGACAATTTCTAGAAATTGTCGACACTAGGCATAGAAAGTGTCGACAATTTATAGAAATTGTCGACAAATTTTGTGAAGAAAAGGAGACAGAGGATTTACGCTTATAAAGTGTCGACAATTTCTATAAAGTGTCGACAATTTCTATAAAGTGTCGACAATTTCTATAAAGTGTCGACAATTTCTATAAAGTGTCGACAATTTCTATAAAGTGTCGACAATTTCTATAAAGTGTCGACAATTTCTATAAAGTGTCGACAATTTCTATAAAGTGTCGACAATTTCTATAAAGTGTCGACAATTTCTATAAAGTGTCGACAATTTCTATAAAGTGTCGACAATTTCTATAAAGTGTCGACAATTTCTATAAAGTGTCGACAATTTCTATAAAGTGTCGACAATTTCTATAAAGTGTCGACAATTTCTATAAAGTGTCGACAATTTCTATAAAGTGTCGACAATTTATAGAAATTGTCGACAATTTCTATAAAGTGTCGACAATTTCTAGAAATTGTCGACACTAGGCATAGAAAGTGTCGACAATTTCTATAAAGTGTCGACAATTTATAGAAATTGTCGACAAATTTTGTGAAGAAAAGGAGACAGAGGATTTACGCTTATAAAGTGTCGACAATTTATAGAAATTGTCGACACTAGGCATAGAAAGTGTCGACAATTTCTAGAAATTGTCGACACTAGGCATAGAAAGTGTCGACAATTTCTATAAAGTGTCGACAATTTCTAGAAATTGTCGACACTAGGCATAGAAAGTGTCGACAATTTCTAGAAATTGTCGACACTAGGCATAGAAAGTGTCGACAATTTATAGAAATTGTCGACACTAGGCATAGAAAGTGTCGACAATTTCTATAAAGTGTCGACAATTTCTAGAAATTGTCGACACTAGGCATAGAAAGTGTCGACAATTTCTAGAAATTGTCGACACTAGGCATAGAAAGTGTCGACAATTTCTATAAAGTGTCGACAATTTATAGAAATTGTCGACACTAGGCATAGAAAGTGTCGACAATTTCTAGAAATTGTCGACACTAGGCATAGAAAGTGTCGACAATTTCTATAAAGTGTCGACAATTTCTAGAAATTGTCGACACTAGGCATAGAAAGTGTCGACAATTTCTAGAAATTGTCGACACTAGGCATAGAAAGTGTCGACAATTTCTATAAAGTGTCGACAATTTCTATAAAGTGTCGACAATTTCTAGAAATTGTCGACACTAGGCATAGAAAGTGTCGACAATTTCTAGAAATTGTCGACACTAGGCATAGAAAGTGTCGACAATTTCTATAAAGTGTCGACAATTTCTAGAAATTGTCGACACTAGGCATAGAAAGTGTCGACAATTTCTATAAAGTGTCGACAATTTCTATAAAGTGTCGACAATTTCTATAAAGTGTCGACAATTTCTATAAAGTGTCGACAATTTCTAGAAATTGTCGACACTAGGCATAGAAAGTGTCGACAATTTCTATAAAGTGTCGACAATTTCTATAAAGTGTCGACAAATTTTGTGAAGAAAAGGAGACAGAGGATTTACGCTTATAAAGTGTCGACAATTTCTATAAAGTGTCGACAATTTCTATAAAGTGTCGACAATTTATAGAAAGTGTCGACAATTTCTATAAAGTGTCGACAATTTCTAGAAATTGTCGACACTAGGCATAGAAAGTGTCGACAATTTCTAGAAATTGTCGACACTAGGCATAGAAAGTGTCGACAATTTCTATAAAGTGTCGACAATTTCTATAAAGTGTCGACAATTTATAGAAATTGTCGACACTAGGCATAGAAAGTGTCGACAATTTCTATAAAGTGTCGACAATTTCTATAAAGTGTCGACAATTTCTAGAAATTGTCGACACTAGGCATAGAAAGTGTCGACAATTTCTAGAAATTGTCGACACTAGGCATAGAAAGTGTCGACAATTTCTAGAAATTGTCGACACTAGGCATAGAAAGTGTCGACAATTTCTATAAAGTGTCGACAATTTCTATAAAGTGTCGACAATTTATAGAAATTGTCGACACTAGGCATAGAAAGTGTCGACAATTTCTATAAAGTGTCGACAAATTTTGTGAAGAAAAGGAGACAGAGGATTTACGCTTATAAAGTGTCGACAATTTCTAGAAATTGTCGACACTAGGCATAGAAAGTGTCGACAATTTCTAGAAATTGTCGACACTAGGCATAGAAAGTGTCGACAATTTCTATAAAGTGTCGACAATTTCTAGAAATTGTCGACACTAGGCATAGAAAGTGTCGACAATTTCTAGAAATTGTCGACACTAGGCATAGAAAGTGTCGACAATTTATAGAAATTGTCGACACTAGGCATAGAAAGTGTCGACAATTTCTATAAAGTGTCGACAATTTCTAGAAATTGTCGACACTAGGCATAGAAAGTGTCGACAATTTATAGAAATTGTCGACACTAGGCATAGAAAGTGTCGACAATTTATAGAAATTGTCGACACTAGGCATAGAAAGTGTCGACAATTTCTAGAAATTGTCGACACTAGGCATAGAAAGTGTCGACAATTTATAGAAATTGTCGACACTAGGCATAGAAAGTGTCGACAATTTCTATAAAGTGTCGACAATTTCTAGAAATTGTCGACACTAGGCATAGAAAGTGTCGACAATTTATAGAAATTGTCGACACTAGGCATAGAAAGTGTCGACAAATTTTGTGAAGAAAAGGAGACAGAGGATTTACGCTTATAAAGTGTCGACAATTTCTATAAAGTGTCGACAATTTCTATAAAGTGTCGACAATTTCTAGAAATTGTCGACACTAGGCATAGAAAGTGTCGACAATTTCTATAAAGTGTCGACAATTTCTAGAAATTGTCGACACTAGGCATAGAAAGTGTCGACAATTTCTATAAAGTGTCGACAATTTCTATAAAGTGTCGACAATTTCTATAAAGTGTCGACAAATTTTGTGAAGAAAAGGAGACAGAGGATTTACGCTTATAAAGTGTCGACAAATTTTGTGAAGAAAAGGAGACAGAGGATTTACGCTTATAAAGTGTCGACAATTTCTATAAAGTGTCGACAATTTCTATAAAGTGTCGACAATTTCTATAAAGTGTCGACAATTTCTAGAAATTGTCGACACTAGGCATAGAAAGTGTCGACAATTTATAGAAATTGTCGACACTAGGCATAGAAAGTGTCGACAAATTTTGTGAAGAAAAGGAGACAGAGGATTTACGCTTATAAAGTGTCGACAATTTATAGAAATTGTCGACACTAGGCATAGAAAGTGTCGACAATTTCTATAAAGTGTCGACAATTTATAGAAATTGTCGACACTAGGCATAGAAAGTGTCGACAATTTCTATAAAGTGTCGACAATTTCTATAAAGTGTCGACAATTTATAGAAATTGTCGACACTAGGCATAGAAAGTGTCGACAATTTCTAGAAATTGTCGACATCCGGCTAACAGGCCTCTCTTACATGCATCTAAACACATGTAAAGTCGCTTGAACATGGGCTCTGTTTGACCATCAACCCTGTCAATATTAATAATGAAGTGCTACCAGGATTGGATCTCAGAACTTCCTCGCATAAGACCCCAGCTGTTTATATTGCACGGTTGAATCCACATTACAGCCCTCCTCCTGCCTGATTGCTAGGCTAGGGCTGATGGGACATTACAAGTCTCGTCTTAACCGTGTCAATGATCGATGATATTTTCCCACCGAGGTTGGCTTCTAAATCGATGCAAAACGTTCTGCCACCCACTTAGCTGTTGCATGTCGACTCTCTATTGTGCGAGCACAGTCATGAACGTCATTCCACCTCTTCACTTGGAAAGACTCTTCATTTGTCACCTTTGATGCGTAGAGTCTCCAAGGACAACCTTTCTGACAAACCGCTTCTATTCTTGCTCTCTCATGTTTTCTAAATCGGATGTCATATCCTTTATAGAAAGTGTCGACAATTTCTATAAAGTGTCGACAATTTCTATAAAGTGTCGACAATTTCTATAAAGTGTCGACAATTTCTATAAAGTGTCGACAATTTATAGAAATTGTCGACACTAGGCATAGAAAGTGTCGACAATTTCTATAAAGTGTCGACAATTTCTAGAAATTGTCGACACTAGGCATAGAAAGTGTCGACAATTTCTATAAAGTGTCGACAATTTATAGAAATTGTCGACACTAGGCATAGAAAGTGTCGACAAATTTTGTGAAGAAAAGGAGACAGAGGATTTACGCTTATAAAGTGTCGACAATTTCTAGAAATTGTCGACACTAGGCATAGAAAGTGTCGACAATTTCTATAAAGTGTCGACAATTTCTAGAAATTGTCGACACTAGGCATAGAAAGTGTCGACAATTTCTAGAAATTGTCGACACTAGGCATAGAAAGTGTCGACAATTTCTATAAAGTGTCGACAATTTCTAGAAATTGTCGACACTAGGCATAGAAAGTGTCGACAATTTCTATAAAGTGTCGACAATTTCTAGAAATTGTCGACACTAGGCATAGAAAGTGTCGACAAATTTTGTGAAGAAAAGGAGACAGAGGATTTACGCTTATAAAGTGTCGACAATTTATAGAAATTGTCGACACTAGGCATAGAAAGTGTCGACAAATTTTGTGAAGAAAAGGAGACAGAGGATTTACGCTTATAAAGTGTCGACAATTTCTAGAAATTGTCGACAAATTTTGTGAAGAAAAGGAGACAGAGGATTTACGCTTATAAAGTGTCGACAAATTTTGTGAAGAAAAGGAGACAGAGGATTTACGCTTATAAAGTGTCGACAATTTCTAGAAATTGTCGACACTAGGCATAGAAAGTGTCGACAATTTCTAGAAATTGTCGACACTAGGCATAGAAAGTGTCGACAATTTCTATAAAGTGTCGACAAATTTTGTGAAGAAAAGGAGACAGAGGATTTACGCTTATAAAGTGTCGACAATTTCTATAAAGTGTCGACAATTTCTAGAAATTGTCGACACTAGGCATAGAAAGTGTCGACAATTTCTAGAAATTGTCGACAAATTTTGTGAAGAAAAGGAGACAGAGGATTTACGCTTATAAAGTGTCGACAATTTCTATAAAGTGTCGACAATTTCTATAAAGTGTCGACAATTTCTAGAAATTGTCGACACTAGGCATAGAAAGTGTCGACAATTTCTAGAAATTGTCGACACTAGGCATAGAAAGTGTCGACAATTTCTATAAAGTGTCGACAAATTTTGTGAAGAAAAGGAGACAGAGGATTTACGCTTATAAAGTGTCGACAATTTCTATAAAGTGTCGACAATTTCTAGAAATTGTCGACAAATTTTGTGAAGAAAAGGAGACAGAGGATTTACGCTTATAAAGTGTCGACAAATTTTGTGAAGAAAAGGAGACAGAGGATTTACGCTTATAAAGTGTCGACAATTTCTATAAAGTGTCGACAATTTCTGGAAGAAAATGTGAGCACGTGACAAAAACGTGATTTTTTAACGGAAAAAATGACGGTAGGGGCTAAATTGCACATTACCCAAGTTGTAGGGGCTAAATGGCCCATTATTCAATTTTAGGGGGTAATTTGCCCATTTCACCTAGTTGTAGGGGCCAAATTGCACTTTACCCAATTTAATAATTAAACTTTTACACTTACCAAATCAAATTGTCGGCAACACTAGACATCAATCATCTACTGCGAGAATGAGACATTGATATTGGGAGAAGGTCGTTTGAAAATGAACATTACTACAACAAATGTCTTCAATGGATTCTGGTACTTTCATTTTTCTCTTCATAACTTTGACATGGAATAAGATGAAGGGAAAATAATATTAAAGAATAAGGAGAATTTAGAATTGGGTTTTTGCGTTGTATCAATAATGTTACAATCGTAAAAATAAGACAAAATGTCATGTAATTTTCTCGTAAGTCATTGGAGTGCTTAGGCACCCATGTGAAACTACCTAGTTAGTGCTCTATTCACTTCCACCCTTGATGTGCCAAGAAGAGTCATCGCGAGCCAAATTCCTGATCGAGCCGAGTGTACTCTTTTTGTATGTGAAACATCCTTTGAAAACTTAAGGTTGGAGTTAAGTGCACTAGACATGGAGAAGTTTTTCCATTTGCTAACATGGAAGCACCCCTCGATTACTCTAAAAATGGAAGAAGAAATTTTTCTTCCTTGTAACAATTAATGTAGTTTGAGGTTGTTTTTGTTTTCTTTAAAGACTAGTATTTTTTTATGTATTAGGTGGCATGAACTGGCTGAACATGTAATGGAAGGAATATTGACTTCATTTTGAAAAAAGAGGGACCACTTGAAAGTAACCATTGGAGAGAGAATGATTGTTGATGTGCCTCAAGGCCCGATCTAAGAAGCTAATTAACCTACTCATGTCATATGTAAGTGAATTCCTCAAAGACAATGATGTATTTGATGCCACGCCTCAAGATAGAGAAAATGCATTCCATTAACTTAAGCGGAATGAACCCGAGTTCACATCAACCCAAGAAGAAGGGATTTGTTTCCCTTGATCAAAAATTATTATAAATTTTTTTTATTTGCGTTTATTTTATGTATTTATAGGGTGGCATGCATGGGAGGGTATGATGGTAATTTATAAAGATAAGGAATGATTCCTCATTTCAAGGGAGCACGCGGCTCATTCTTGCCCGCGCGCCCATGTGTTCATCTTTTCATTTAATTTTTACTTTAGTTTTTAACTTAAGTTTTATTTAAAGAGAGGTTTATTAAAAAACCCTCAAGACTTTTATGTTGAAAAGATTTGATTGAATAAAAAAATTGAGGTTTTCCTCTCACAAAAGTCGAGTTCTTCATTGGAAGGTTTCGTGCGGCTATTCTTCCTTCTAGGGATTAATTGTCGTTAAAATTATCTGCATATTGTGAGTCTAGTAAAGATTTTTACTAGTGCATTCTTTTCTACTGTCTTAGTTGAAGGTAGAGCGTAAACATAAGGGTGTACGAACTCTCAAACTGCTTCGTTGGAGTTCTCCTAATCTATTGGAGACAAGGTTGACATGTATCCTGCTTAGTACCTCAATCGAACCAACCATGGTTTTAAAGTGATCGTTTTTTATTTTTCTTTCGCATCGCATCAATTGTGCCCAAAATGAAAAAACAAAGAAGTATTCGGCTAAGCCATGTGGCCGAGTACCCCTTTATTTTGAGTCTCTATTTTTACTAGTTGTTAAATCCTAATTTGTAAAGATGAGTCATGATATTTAAGCCATCTTTTTAGCTTCACTTCAGTATTTTTTTGAATGAAAAATTGCAAAAGCTTTTAGCTTGTTGAAACTCAATAACTTCTTCCTCGGTGAGTTACATTCGAGAGAATCAAGTTAGTTCTTAAGGTATCCACTATTATGAGAGACAAAGTGATGTCATTTCTATTACAACATTCCTCTTCCTTTTCTTGGCGTGGAGAACTACCAGCAAAGTTGTATTTCAACTCTCATCCAAGGTTAGTTGGAGAGTTCCTTTTCAAAAAGGGGCCAAATCCCGAGAGATGTTATTACATTCTCAGACCATCAAGCGATCTTTCGTCCATAACTTTTCATCCACATCGAATCAACCTCTAATTTTTTGGAGGGGAGTCCATTAACATACCTGGTAAGAAGCTATTAAATTTTCATGTCGTCTGGAGTTGATTTGAAGTTTTTGTGCATCTTGGAATTTGGAGATTTCTCGGCTAAAACTGTTGTTTTGTTGCCAAGAACACTTTGTGTTTGAGTTGTTTATTGAAGTGAATCATGTCCTCGTACATGCTTGCTTGTGCAACACGTGCGTGCTTGTGGAGCGAACAATGAATCAAAGAGAACAATGTGCGCTTTGTGGAGCACTTGGCACTTTAAATGCATGTCCAGAGTGTTGATAAGCCTTACCTTTTTTTATAGAATGGTTATGTACGTGACATGTGATGTGAACTGGTCCAATATGTGACTAGTGACGTTGATCCGACATCATCTATTACCCTTGTGGCTAAGTGTGCAAAATGGACTATGAGATTAATATGATCATATTTAGAAGTCTTTAAGATAACACAACATTAATTGTAGGCTCAAACATGATTGTATATAATGTCAGTTGTTATAGTAGCAACGAACATGATACTCTCTCGATATTGTGACATTCAATTCTTATTTAAAACTACTTCTCCCGCCTGTTAATTCTAAACATGATTTTATGACTAAACGGAAAGCATGAACATCAAATATACCAAATAAATACATAAAATCATCAAACATAATACCTAAATTAAACTATAAAATCAACATACAATCCTTCTCTTCTTTGGAAAGAGAGCTTCAGTTCAACATAGTAATAACAAAATGAAGTTGTTCTTCAGGTTGTCTTGTTTTCCTTGAAAATTGGCATAGCGACTTGGGGCTGATGCCTCTAGATCTTGAGCTTTATAGCTGACTTCTATGGTTGCGATGACACTAATGAATCTATTCAACATTATTTATTCTTCCATGGCTTACCCAGTCGATTGCACAGACAAATAAATAGATAAAAAAATAAAAAAACTTAAGGAATGTGGATTAAACTAATTATGAAATTGCAATTACAACTTTATGTTTTAGAGTTATCAATAATTCTCGTAATACTTACCAAAAGACCAAACGTCAATTTGTCGAGATGCATCACATGCTCCATCTATGGAGAACAAGAGTTTTGAAATTCATTAACATGTTATTCTTCTACATTAACAAGATTTTAAATAATTAGCCTAAAGTCATATGGTTAGATGTGAATGATCATCATATGTTGAGATTTATGTATTTTCTTGAAATCGTGCAATTATACCCTTTTTTTTTATATGTATGTCATAGGTATTCTTTATTTGAGAGTAAAATTAATAAATATATATGGTTGACGAAGCTCGTTGCTATGATGATTCGTTATAACTTGACAGATCACACGATATCTGTGCCAATGACGTATCATTCTAATTTTTGTCTGTCAACTTTCGATGATAGGATAGTTGCCTACTAGTGTGGTGAAAGTGGTGGAAAATTAAGGTTCGATTAAGAGATGGAGCCTCAGCCTCAGAAATATCTACCACATCCAAAGAAGATAGTGCAAATTACCAACCATGACATGGAGAGTTAGTGACAATAAATAACAATACCACACTTGTGAAAATTCATGAGATAAACTCCCGATTTAATGCGTCACACAAACTTCATGCACGACAACCTTCAGAACTAACACACACCAACAAACTTACCCATCAATATTTATGACCTCAATGAACAATTTTTCCCTTAGCCTTGTAACAAAGTGATTCTCGTCTTTTCACATTATTCTTTCATGTTGCATGATTGTATCATGCAAATTAATGTCCAGGCATTAAATGTTCATCCATGATTCTCAATCATTTCATGATCACAACTCACATTGAATAACCCATTTCAACATAACAATAACATTTCAAATCATTAAATCTTCTAACGTAGCCAACATATCAAGTCACGTAGATACATTACTAACCTTAATTAATAACATTTCAATGCATACCTCACATGTCTGTTATCGAAAACACTGCTTCTGGTTTGACTCGTAATGATATAAACAAGTGTTATATTACGCGAAAATGTGTTGTGTTTACTTAAAGATTTTGTAGAAAATATTATTTTGATCGAGTGTTGCAATCGTTCATCTCCGTGAAATCGTTTGGCTAGACATTTTTTGAATTTTCATAAAACGAAACATGACTTCAGTGGTCAGCCGATTCATGCTTTAAAGATAAAATTCTCCTTTTGGAAGCTTTCAAACGAAATAGGCGTAACCAAAACATAAAAGATCACAACACATCCACAAATGTATATAAACGTTTAGTTAACAAACCGCGGCCATGCCCAAAACCGAGCTGCGAACATATGAAGAGAGGAAAGAGATGATATAGAAAACTAGAAATGATTCCAATAGCAGTAGGTGGGACTACAATAGATAATCAACTACACCAATAGGGAGAGTCAAATAATACATGCCAAGCCAAACTTGCCAAGAAAATAAAAGATTCATGCATTTCTCTGAGTCCATACTTATTGTTCATAATCTATGAACTTATTATTCATTATAATAGTCCAAGCTCTCAGTAGATACTCGACATTGCAAGAACTCGAACAATTTCATCTAATCAAGTTTTTAACGAGTTTGCCACATCGATGACAAACCGAAACCTGACGTCCGATTTGGCAAGCCTCTCGAATGCCGTGTTGATTTCATCGATCTGAATCAATTCGATATCTGGTGAGATACTGTGTTTTGCACAGAAGTTTAGCATTTCTTGCGTCTCTTTTACTCCTCCGATGTCGCTGCCCCCCACCATCTTCCTTCCTGCAAACATAAAGCTTATTAAATTGACAAGTATCATTTGATTGGCGATTTTCAGACATAACAATACAATGACTTAAATGAGAAAGCACAAACTACAATAATCAAATTGAAATACACTCAAACTATGTGGCCTGTTTTTACACTTGACTTCAAATAAAAATAAAAATTAAACATGTCCAGTCTTGCCTACATTATATTCTTGTAAGGAAGATCATGTATGTAGAACTAGGGTATATGTCACAACACATCTATGTCTTGCAACGTGTAGATACCTAATAAAACTCGGGGACCCAAATTCTGTTTGGATGGGATCAAAAAGCAAGCCGTGCGACAAAAGTGATAGAGCAAGATTACACATTTTTCGCCTGGTGGTCAAGTGATAGACTGGGCATACAAATTCTCATTCTTGACCTTATTTACGCATTATATAATATGACCTGTAGTTGTCAAGACCCAGAGACTGGCCTAGACAGAAACGTCGAGTCGAGCGATCCCTCGGAGAGAACCTGCCCGGCGAGCCCAAAACTAAATTTACAGCGGAAGACTTTGAAAACAAATCGAGTCATAAACCATGAGAAATGAGTCAAAAAGCACGTAGCGATTACATAAAAATAAGATAGTACAAAACTCAATTAAATCTCATAAGTACTGTACAAGAAATAAAGTACCAAACACTCAATAATTTTTATAGACCAAAGATAAACAAATAATTCTTCACAAGGGCAGAGAATAACACTCGAGAAAAATAAGGAGGGAATGAAACACTGTGCGGTCGACCGGAACCACAAGCGATCGACCGAAACCAGTATGGGTCAACTGGTCGACACCTCCCCCTCTGAGATTTCCACCAAGGGTCTACTGCCGAACCAAGCAATCGACACCTGAAGGCAGAGATTGATACCTTGAGCAAAGGGTCGACCCTTGTTGCTCCTCGGGTATGGCAGAGGTCGACACCTTGAGCAAAGGATCGACTTTTGAACCCTCACGAGTATGAAAAATGTCAACTCGGTCGGTCAACACTTGCACCCTATAGTACTACTGGAGTTGACACTTGCCGAGGTGTTGACCCTTGCTCTGCCACTATCATCGGTTGACACTACCAAGTGTCGACCGTTGTATCGTTTTCATCAAACAAAAAGTGCAAAATCTAACCTCCCTCGCTAATTTTTGCCATTGATTGACTTTGCATCCTGCATAAACCTCAGATGTACCAAAATAACACATAATTAACCAAAAGATTCGAGTTTCCAAGCTCGAATTCGAAATCGACACAAAACCCTAACATTACAACTAAAAAACAATGTTTACATTCTTCACAAAACTTGAAAATTGGAGTTACACGAACACGATCCAAGCGTCGAAAACCCTTTGTTCCACGCTTGGATTTCTCACTCTCTTTCTCTTTTCCTTCTTCGCAATTGGGCGCCACCACTAGGAAGGAAGGTAAAAAAATTAAAAAATTAAAAAAATATATTTATATAAATAATAATAATATATTTAATATATATAAATTTAATATAAAATATTATATTATATTATATATATTAAACATATCTCTTAAAACCCGACACGATGGAAAGACAATGCCAACTAAAATTTCCCAACACTAATAAAAAAGTCAGCACGAAACTTCAAAATTTCGCCACGCAAGACTTCAAATCTAATGATTTGACTCGTTTGACCAAAAAATCACAGTAGCCAAGCGCCAACGGATCAAGAATATTCGAGTCAACAAAAAACAAATTGAACTCGATAAAAATTGACTCAGAAAAATAATGAATATAAAATTTACAGATATTACAATGGCTGCGGAGGCATAACCTTGCACTATGTACCTTTATATATTTTGCCCCACATAAAAACTCTCATTTTGTACTTCAATTTTACATAGTGATGTCTCTTCTATACTCATTGTTTTTTATTTATTAAGTTTTCTACTTAAATCTTGGTGTTTATTCTTCGGTTTTTATCTTTGTAATCACGTTTGAATGCTACAAATACCTTGACATGAAAATGTGAACCAAGGACTGGCCAATTGTGAAGCTTACCCAAAACAAGGGGAATGATTGGGAGCTCAAGAGGCTGGATGGGCATACCCACAGTTATGAGCTTTCCATTTATCTTCAACAAACCAAGCAGAGGAGCAAGGGAATGAACAGCAGCCACCGTGTCAATTATAAAATCCATGCTACCCAGAGCAGCCTGTCATTTGTAGACGACAACCTTGTAAATAAACCAGCATAAAGGTTGCTGATTACGAAAAATGTTCGTATACAAAACATGGTTTCAAAAACCATTTCATGAAGCTGTTTGTGTAATCTGAAGCCAAGGGTTTGTTTTTTGGGTAATAAAAACATCTTGTTTCATTTTTCCTCTTTCTCAAGAACTCTTCTATAAAAATCACTCTCATACATACTTCCTTACATCAGCTAATCAGATAAGATTCAGTCTCCAAAGTTGTGTAGAAAAAAAAAAAAAAAAAGCAGAAAGAAACCAGCTTGCCTTGATTTTGAGAGGGTCAGTGGAGAGAAGAAACGAATCAGCTCCAAGTTTGTTAATAGCATCATCTTCCTTAGAGGGAGAGGTACTGACGACTGTAACTTTCAACCCAAATGCCTTCCCAAGTTTGACAGCAACATGACCAAGTCCACCAAGCCCAACCACACCCAAATGCTTGCCTGCCTCTGTCATTCCATAGTATTTCATTGGGCTGTACACTGAAATTCCAGCACAAAGAAGAGGAGCACCCACATCAAGAGGTAGCTTGTCAGGAAATTGAAGCACAAAATGCTGATCCACCACAATTATATCAGAATAACCCCCATAGTTTTTCGATCCATCATAATAGTGTGAGTTATATGTAAAAATCACTTCCGGGCAGTAGTTTTCCAAGTCCTCGTCGCATTTTTCACAGCTCCTACAAGACCCTATTATCACGCCAACTCCGACTCGATCGCCCACTTTGAATTTCTTCACGTTGCTTCCGAGATTCGTTATGATACCCGTGATTTCATGCCTTGAAAAAAAAAAGATATCATATTTAGTTTTCAACTTATCATGAAAGGTAGACCCAAAGGATTTGATCTTGAAAAGTGATCTTGTTCTTATTCTTGGTTGGCTGATAAGGTTAGCTTTTGATGATACTTACATGAATTATTTTGAAGATGAAAGGTATCAAATAAAGGTAATTCTTTTGTAGGTTCCTTCATTCAAACATCAAAATAAACATCAGCCGTCCAACGCCCTATCAAATCGTCAATTTTGTAAACGGCTCCACTTCAGTCAATCTTACCAACTATAAGGCTTAATGGGAGGTTTCTCTTCACTAAGTAGTTGTAGAGTTTGCTGTTTTAATTTTACTCTTTGTTTCCACATCCATCCACTGAAATTTCTTTTGATTTTCAGTTCACTTGAATTTTTGGAGGGTTATCATGAATTGAAAACTCCTATTGAAAGAAAACAAAACTATTTTTTTTTATAAAAACAGTTTCTAAAAACACCTTTTGAAAAACTATTTTCGACAGTTTTCTTTTAAAAATAAGAAGAACATACAAACAGGCAAGCCAGTTTTGATTTTCATCATCAAGTTAATCATGCGCTGAATAAACAAACTAAAAAACACAGCAATTTGGCTCATTTTATTCGATAGAACCGTCACTGCAATCAGCCTTCACGATTAATAAAGAATAAAAAGGGGAATTAATATTCAGCTGAGACAAAAAAATGATACCCAGGAACAAGAGGATAATCTGAGATGCCCATCTCATTCTTAACAAAGTGTAGATCAGAATGGCAAACCCCACAATAAAGAACCTTCACAGTGACGTCGTCCTCTCCATTCTCCCTACCAACATTTCAAACAATTTTACCAGAAGAAAGAGAGGGTAAGGAAGAAGGAGGAGAGAGGAACCTTCTGGAAAAATGAAAGGGAGAGAAAAGACCAGAAGAATCGGTGGCAGCCCAACCAAAAGCCTTTTGTGGGTGTTCTTGCTCCGGCGATTTGGCCATTTCTTGCTTCTCTCGGTCGTCAGTCCGGTTCACTCAGAGGAAGAGGACAGCAGAGAGCAGCAGCAAGTGCTGGTATTTGAGTGGGAATATCATGTAATTGTACGCGTGAAGCATGGTTTTGTACGTTAGACGGACCCACCCCCCACTCTCTCTCCTATCCACTTTCTAAATGGATTACGTCATCATCGTAGATGTCGACATATTATATATTTCTTCATTTATAATAATGCAATATATCTCCTCTAATTATATGTAAAGGTCGAATAACTCGTGCTTAGAATAATAACTTTAAGCAAAATTGACTTTCTACGTTGAGTCATTAGCAAAACACCATTGTCTTTATAAAATGATTTGTATTATTGTTCGCATGGTCATTTTCAACAATCAATTCTGGATACTAAAAAACTGTGCAATTGAAATGTTTTATTCTAAATTAAGTTTAAAATTGAGTGCATGTACGAAATCGATTGAGTCAAGAAACTACGGTGAATTAGGATTGTCATCACGCGCAGCACAAAAAAAATGTAAAGATTTTATCACATCATGGGTTGATGGCTAATGACTCAAAAGAATAAGGGTCATTGTTACCTAGAGTATCATTTAACTCTATTGTATCGCGTGAGACAAAATTGCAGCAATTAAACGTTACCACAGAATAAGAAACACCATGCATATTAAAGTTTTACCTATTTAGAACATAATATACATAATTTTACGTAGGTTATGTATATACACACGTGCCTTGGATATTTTGTTATGATATATCACTTCTATTTTTCTTTTTCTTTTTTTTGTTATGATATTATTTCACTGGTATTAATTTTGACAATTGCACACATTGCCTTTAATTTTTTATTACTGTTGAAAAACCGAAATCGAAACGGAAATAGAAAAACGAAAATAATGAACACTAAAGATTTACGTGGAAACTCTAAAAGGAAAAAAACCACGGGGAGAGGAGAAATCACTAAAAATCAAAGGTACAATGAGTTTTGCGACTCAAGCATCAATATATAGAGAAAACGTAAAACCCTAGTCATAACGAGATTCTCAATGTGGGCCGAACTGGCCTGGCCCGGCCCAAACAGAAATCGGGTCACACCGATTATAACAAATCTCCACCTTGACACGAATTCTACTTCATAAAATATACTCCATAAATTGAAAAAGAAAACTCCTCCACCATAAAGCCCCTCAAGGCAAAATCAGCAGCTAATACCAACCAAGCTCAAACAGTGTTTGAACTTAGGTGTGTGCAAAGTATTGGTCATCATATCAGCTGGATTATCATGAGTACTAATTTTACTCACTGCGAAATCACCACGAGCAATCACATCGCGAACAAAATGATAACGCACATCAATGTGCTTAGTCCTCTCATGAAACATCTGATCCTTCGTCAGAAAAATAGCACTTTGACTATCACAAAAGACTGTAGTAATCTGCAAGTTTTCACTGAGTTCACCAAATAGGCCCTTCAACCAGATCGCTTCTTTGCAAGCTTCTATAATAGCCATGTACTCAGCCTCGGTAGTTGACAATGCAACTGTATCTTGCAACGTAGCCTTCCAACTAATAGCACAACCACCAACACTGAAGATGTACCCAGTAAGAGATCTTCTCTTATCAAGATCTCCTGCATAGTCAGAGTCAACATAGCCAATAACTTCATCTCTAGTCCTTCCAAACTGTAAGCAAACATCAGTAGTACCACGTAAGTATCTGAGAATCCACTGAACTGATTTCCAATGTTCCTTACCAGGGTTTGCCATATATCTGCTAACAACACTAACAGCATAGGCTAAATCAGGACGTGTACAAACCATGGCATACATAAGGGAACCAATCGCACTAGAGTATGGAACTCGTGACATATAATTAACTTCCTCATCTGACTGTGGACATAAAGTAGATGAAAGTTTGAAATGAGCAGCTAATGGAGTACTAACCGGCTTGGCACTTTGCATATTAAATCTGTTGAGAACTTTCTCAATGTACCCTTTCTGACTTAAATATAATTTACCTGCCGATCGATCTCTAAGAATCTCCATCCCAAGTATCTTCTTTGCTGCACCTAAATCTTTCATCTCGAACTCGCTACTCAGCTGTGATTTTAACTTTCTGATCTCTGTCTGATTCTTGGCTGCAATCAACATATCGTCGACGTACAATAGAAGATAAACAAATGACCCATCACCACTCACTCTGTAATAGACACAACTGTCATAACTGCACCTTTTAAAATCATGAGTGGTCATAAATGCGTCAAATCTCTTGTACCACTGCCTCGGTGACTGTTTCAAACCATAAAGAGACTTTTTCAGCTGACAAACGTAGTCTTCCTTGCCTAAGACTACAAAACCCTCAGGTTGCTGCATATAGATGTCTTCCTTGAGTTCTCCGTGCAAAAATGCAGTCTTCACATCTAACTGCTCAAGTTCAAGATCGTGCAATGCCACGATACCAAGTAAAGCCCGGATAGAACTGTGCTTCACAACTGGAGAAAATACATCAGTAAAATCAATACCTGGAGTTTGGCTATAGCCTTTAGCAACAAGCCTGGCTTTATACCTTGCTTCTTCAACTTCTGGCGTACCTTCTTTTCTCTTGTACACCCACTTACAGCGAACAATTTTCTTGTCCTTTGGTAGCTTCACTAGGTTCCACGTACCATTCTTGTGAAGCGATTCCATTTCTTCCTGCATAGCAATCATCCACTTACCAGAGTTATCGCAACTAACTGCCTCTGAATACGTCGCAGGTTCTTCTTCGGAATCAATTTCTTCAGCCACATTTAAAGCATAAGCAACCAAATCAGCCTCTGCATATCTCTGAGGACGTTTAGTATCTCTACGAGGCCTATCTTTCGCAATGGAATATTGTGGAGGTGCTTGTGAAGAGCTAGCACCATCCACCAAGTCTGAGATAGGTTCTGGAGTAGGCTCTAGTGTAGATCTCGACTCAATCTCAATCTCTACCTGTGTGCTTGTCTTTTGCTTATCTCCCTCAGAAATAATTCTAGACGGAGACCCCTGAAGCATACTAGCTTCATCAAAAACAACATCTCTGCTGATGACGACTTTTCCGGTTTCAGGACACCAAAGCTTGTATCCCTTCACTCCTTGTTTAAAACCGATAAATACACACTTCACTGAACGAGCCTCTAACTTCCCATTATCAACATGAGCATACGCAGGACATCCAAAAATTTTCAAATCAGAATAAATAGCAGGAGTGCCATACCATACCTCTTGTGGAGTTTTCTTATCAATAGCAGTCGACGGAGAGCGATTAATGAGATAACAAGCATACGCTGCAGTTTCGGCCCAAAAATATTTTGGTAACCCGGCATTAAGGAGCATACAACGAACCTTCTCCATCAAGGTCCTATTCATCCTTTCTGCTACACCATTCTGTTGAGGATTTCGCGGAACTGTATGATGCCTCACAATACCTTCAGTTTTGCATAAGGCATTAAACTCATCAGAACAAAACTCCAAACCATTATCAGTTCGGAGACGCTTCACTTGTCTCCCTGTTTGCTTCTCAATCATGATCTTCCACTCCTTGAAGGTAGAAAATACGTCACTCTTCTGTTTCAAAAAGAATGCCCAAACCTTCCTGGAAAAATCATCAATAATTGTCAACATATAGAATGCACCACCTTTAGATGGTACCCTAGAAGGCCCCCACAAATCGGAATGTATGTAGTCAAGTGTCCTCTTTGTGTTGTGAATACCTGCTGAGAACTTAACTCTTTTATGCTTGCCAAAAACACAATGCTCGCAGAATTTCAGCTTCGTAATACTCTGCCCATCAAGAAGTCCTCTTTTGCTCAATTCGACCATGCCATTCTCACTCATATGACCCAGACGCATATGTCAAAGCTTTGTAATATCTGAATCAGACATAGACGAACTAGCGACAGCGGCATCACCTGTAACTGTAGAGCCCTGCAGAACATATAAACTGGCAGTTTTTCTGAGTCCCTTCATCATGACAAGGGAACCTTTGCTGACCTTCACAACTCCACCTTCACCAGTGAACTTGTACCCTTTAGAATCAAGAGTACTCAAAGATATCAAATTTCTCTTCATATCAGGTACGTGCCTCACATCACCAAGTGTCCGAATGGATCCATCGAACATCTTAATTTTGATCGTACCGATGCCAGCAATTTTACAAGATGCGTTATTTCCCATTAACACAGCACCTCTAGAAACCGCTTCATATGTTGAAAACCAGTCCCGATTGGGACACATATGAAACGTACAGCCAGAATCAAGAATCCACTCCTTGCTTTGTTTCGGATCAATATCATACGCAAGGAGGAGTTCACCATCACTGTGATTTTCAGCAACATCAGCTTCGCCAGACTTCTCTGGTTGTTTTCCCTTCTGATTTTCACCAGTTTTCTTGTTCTTATTCTGCAGTTTATAACATTCAGCAATAATATGACCCTTCTTCTTGCAGTACTTACAATACTTGTTCTTGGATTTCGACCTGCTTCGATTATCCCCACTAGTATTTCTCTCATGCGGTCTTCCCCGCGCAACAAGGCCCTCACACTTGGCCTCTGAGCCACCAACAAGCTTATACATTTTCTCCTTAGAGAATAAAGCATCATAAACCTCATCCAAAGTTAATGAATCACGACTGTATAAAATAGTATCTCTAAAAGTAGCATACGAAGTAGGCAGCGAACACAGCAAAATCAAACTTAAATCCTCTTCGTCATACTTAACCTCCATGGATTCCAAATCAGAGACAATTTCTTTAAAAACAGTTAAGTGATCATCTAGAGACGTACCGTCTGCCATACGATGAGAATATAAACGTTGTTTTAGGTGTAGTTTACTAGTCAGGGATTTCGTCATACACAATTGCTCCAATCTCAACCAAAGTGACGCAGCGGATTTTTCCTTCAAACAATCTTGAAGAATCTGATTTGACAAATGCAAATGAATCTGAGATAGAGCTTTTCGATCCTTACGCTGTTTCTCCTCAGCAGTCCATGATGACGGTATCATTGTAATGCCCAACAATGCATCGTCTAAATCCATTTGTGCCAGTATTGCCCGCATCTTAACTTGCCATAATGAAAATCTGGTATTTCGATCCAGCAGCGGAATATCGTATTTTAACGATGCCATCTCTCAGTAATAAAATTCAGAATAATTTCTCAATAATATCTTCACCAGATAATTAATCCGAAAAATATCAAACAATAATCTCAACCCAGATAATTATTTTTCACCAAAAATAATCAATACGTGAGAATTTCTGCAACCGTGAGAATACCAAAATAATACCCAAAAAACAGAACAACCAATTGCTGATCGGATTGGTTCTGAAACGGAGATTGCAACACTGCTTGGTTGCTGAATCGATGATGGTTTGCTGACAGAAGACGGCGGCTAGGGCTCGGCGACTGAGGCGCGGAGGCGCGGCTTGCAGAACGGAGCGAACGGAGAGCGTCGGAGCTACGGGCTCAGGCAGAACAGAAAACGCGCGCGCGGCTTTGATCGGCGGCGGATTCTGTGCGCGAGACGACGGAGTTCAGTCGTCGACGTTGGAGCAGCGTCGGCGGTGCGACGTGCGAGTGGGCGGCGTTCTGTGGTTGGCGTCGGTGCTGCGGGATCGGGCTCTGTCGAAGGAGAACAGAAAACCAATTTCTTTCTCTGTTTCTTTACGCAGAGAAAAATAAGAAAAGAAAAATAAATGTCTTTTCTTATTTTCTATTTCCTCCTAATTGCAATTTCAATTACGAAATTACAAATTTGAAAATCGTTCGATACCTTCAACTCGCTTTGATACCAATTGTTGAAAAACCGAAATCGAAACGGAAATAGAAAAACGAAAATAATGAACACCAAAGATTTACGTGGAAACCCTAAAAGGGAAAAAACCACGGAGAGAGGAGAAATCACTAAAAATCAAAGGTACAATGAGTTTTGCGACTCAAGCATCAATATATAGAGAAAACGTAAAACCCTAGTCATAACGAGATTCTCAATGTGGGCCGAACTGGCCTGGCCCGGCCCAAACAGAAATTGGGTCACACCGATTATAACAATTACATACCAAGCGCCTCTATCATATTACATAAAAATATTAAAAAGAATACTAGGTAGAAGAGCTAAATGGCAATGACATGGTAAATAATGCTAAATTCTATTTCTCTTGATGTAATAACAACTATCAATTAGTGTAATAATTAAAATAAATTATAAACATATAAATTAAAACTTAACTATAATTAATGATTACTGCGTCAAAAGATAAAACTTTAAAATATAAAATTATATTGGCATATTTGAATATCTCCACTTGTTCCAAACTCGTGTAGAAGATCTTGTGGGTATTTTCGTTGAGAAACAAAGATTAGAAATAGAGACATTGCCACCTCAATCTCAAGAAAGATGTTCAAGATCATTAATCTCAAATTCCTTCACCAATCGGATCTCATCTTCAATTTCCAATCACAATAATGTAATCTCGAATGTAATTAAGGTCTAAACTTTTGCTTTGGATAAACTTCAATCAAAATGGCGTATGATCATTTTGATTTTTGTTTTTAATAAAAAAATTATGATTTATCAAAGCATTGCCTAACCTTTTAAATCGTACTCGTAAGCTGACTGCGAGTCTCCTCGAAAAAGTGGTGAAATGGTTCTGCAAATACACGAGGAAAATCGAAATTGAGAAGGCATTTATGCAACACAAAAGAAGATGTGTATATTCATATAACAAAACATTATAATCATTCTATTCAGCAAATATGATGGAGATTACCTTTTTCTTTTACTCATCTGTGCTGCCAGCAATCTGGAATTATAATTCTATTCTATCATGAATGAGAATAATCCGAAAATGTCTACATTTCTCATCCCAAGACCTGGAAAAGACTGGTGGAATTTTTTGCGGGTTTCGATGATTCAGTGGCGCAGTCTTGACTCGCTAGATTTCTTTAGGCTATCAATTATGCCATCAATGAGCTTCTCCTTGTTATTCTCATCTGGGTCTAACACAAAAGAGTAGCTCTTTTGAGGCCTCTCCTTTCTTCCATTTGTTTCACTTATGTTGCCTGTTCCTGATGGCTTGAAATTATCGGCAGAAAAGTCAATCATCCCATCAGAATTCTCCCTCCCGTTTCCATTAACTCCCGTACTTGTTTCATTTATGTCGCCAGTCTCTGATGAACCGGATGACATGAAATTGTTGGCAGAACAGTCGATCATTCCATCAGAATTCTCCCTCTTGTCCTCTTTTTTATCCAGCCCTTCTTTGCGATTGTACCACGAATCAAGAATTTGCAACAAGGAGCTATTTTCTTCTTTTTCTCTTTCCTTCATCTTCACTGTAGAGCGAGCTGAAAGGCTCTCTTCTTCAGAGTCTGATAAATAATTATCTGAAAAGGGGGACTCGTATTCAACCCGAGATAATTTCTCGGTCACTTTTCCTCCTCTCCTTCCGACCTTTTCTTCGTTGTTTCTTCTGAAGCTCGTGCTGGCAATAGGTCCCAATTCTTCCCACGGCGAATCAAGATCATCAACCTTTCTCAACGAGTCTGATGATTCGCCTTCAGAGTTAGCCATCGTATGATCAAGTTCTTTCTTTTCATCAAAGGGAACACACGCAGGGGAATGCTTTGAAGGAAAAATAAAAGAGGACTCAATTTTCACTCCAGATAATGTTTCAAGCACGGATGCCAACTTTTTATAACCCAGACTTTTCACATGAAGATGATATCCATATCTCTCCCAGAAAAGGTTTCTAAAAAAGCTCATATTATATCCTTGAGGGTGTTCTTTTAAAACCTCATTCACAAGCTTTTGACAATCCCCTAATACCTCACTTGAAGACCTTTCTGCAGATCTATTTTTGGCAAGAACTGTTTGAAGTTCGTTTTTATTGTTCTTATCCGGATCACTTCGTAGAGATCTTTGCAAGTTCGGCTTTGCTGGTGTGTTAGTAAAAATTGATCTCAACTGAGTTGAACCGTGGATGGAATCTTCACAACCACTCTTTTGACCTGAAACAGTTAGCTTGAAAGGCAAGATATGAGATGGGTTTTCATCCACCCATTTTTTGTCTGCTATTACTAGATCCACCAGGTCAAGTAGAACACAATTACCGAGCAACTTAAGAGCCGAGGGTCCTTCCTGTTGCAAATTTTGTGCCATCTCCTCCCTGAAACATTGACAGAAAGATGAAGATTTATAACATATCTCAGCTCTCTGTAAATGAAATTAGAATCCAAAAGCAGATATCTTCTGAAGAGGAGAGAGCAAATGTTGTCATTGTAATGTTAATTATATTATCATTATTAATGTAATGGAAGAAAATATCTATTACTGAAATGGAGCAGGAGGGTACTTAAAAGTAAGTATGACGGCATCAAACATCTGTAAAATCTTAACTTATAACAAGATTAACTTGAGAAATAATTACCGGCTGCATGAAGGAAACCCACAAAGACATAACTTGAAATGTGAAGATCTGAGCTTATTATTAGTCAAACATGGTAAATGTAACTTTTTCCGGTAGATTAAAAACGAAGTCACATTGCAAATTGCAACAGGATAATGATATATGCTACCCATTTTTAACAGATTAATTACATAAACATGTCTAGTTTCTTTATCGTAGTAACTTGTAACTTATAAGTGAAGCATGAAGCCAAGCAGCCAGAATCTGAACCCCTAGATGTTCTACAATATGATCGTTGAAAGAAAAAAAAGAACACCACATGAAGGAAAAATAAAAAGTCACCTGGTTTTTGACCCTGAAATGAGAACTGATGCTTTGGGAGTTTTCATGAATGATTCTAGGTCATGCCAAAAAGAGTTATCAGAAAGCAGCTGATGACCAGATTGATATTTTTCTCCGTTTGGTTGAGCAGAAGATTGATCACTCACTTTGTCATTGCGTCCACTTGCCCAAAAACCGAACCATTTCCTTACTCGGACAATTATACCCGACTTTGTACTGGTTTTGTCCTCATCTTTCACAACCAACTCACTACTCGGTAATGCATAAACAAGATGGTCATCTTGACTCTTCGATTTCAAATCTTTTTCGTCGACTTTTTTTTCCATACATTTCTCAGTAGAAGAATGATTTTCTGCATGGTTGTGATTTTCCTTCTTCGATGTACCATCAGCACCATAACTATTGTCAGGTAAACTACCACTTTTATTCACAGTACCACTATCATCTTCACTAAACCATTTCTTCCAAATCTTTCTTAAAAATCCTACACCAGACACAGAATCCTGCCCTGAAATGGGTGGCAAATTGCCAGAAACATCCTGTCCGTCAACCACATTGCGTACTTCACAATCTGATTGTGAAGTCTTTGAAGTTTCAATGGTACTTGGCTCAGGAGCCGAGGAAACTGAAGATTCTCTTTCAGATTTCCCTAAAAGAGAACTTTGTTTAAAATCTTCTCTCGGAAGACTCACATAATGACCATTAGAATTAGTATCACTGAAAGTTTCACTAGAAGTACCTCGACTAGACGCTAAAGGTTCTATAGATCTCATATTTACTGCTAGTACTACATACTGACCATCGCCAGAAGGTTGAAGCTTTAAGATTTGCGGCATTGAGCAGAGAAAACGGTAAAATCTGTTATAGCCATACAAGTCTTTATCGATAGAGACATTACTTTTTGCCAACTCTGAGCGAAGCTCCAAAAGAGAAACTCCTTTGGGATACGATTTCAAAATTTGACGAATCTGCTTCACGACAGCCTTTGGAATGGGACGAAGCTTCAATTCAGAATCTGGCTCAGGCAACTCTTCTACTCGCGAATAAGATGGTTGCTCCATAGCTGTATAGGGATCTTCAAGAGGGCCTTTATGTTGATTATACCAAGAACCAAATCGACCATCTGGTGGTTGGTTAAAGCACTTTCCGACCAGAGTCTCTCCTTTAATCAACGCATTCCAGTGCCACATTATACTTGCAGCACTGCACAGAACACCAGGAGCCTTTTCTGTACTTGCAAGCAATATGTTGTAGTTGTTCATTCTTAATCGGTGTAAAATGCTGGCAAAGTCCCTGTCGCTTGAGATCAAAAGGAGATGTGCTGGGGGAGGATTTTGAGAAACCCAATACATGAGATCTACAAGAAGAGACCTGTCAGCACTATTTTTTCCACCTGCATCAAAGAAAATTGAAAAAAGACCTATTAAAATGTAATAATTTTGATTCATAGCGCTGCTAAAATCAATTGTATAAGTATTTCATAAGTGTTTATAAATCAATATCATTCACCATTTAAGTACAATAGAAAAACTGCTTAAGTACACTAAATAGCTAAATTTTCTTGATGTTACATGTCTTTACCTCCATTCGAAATAATACAGCGCTCAAAACATTAACATTCAACAATCTTAAAAATCAACCAAGCAATTTGATAAATCAACGCCAGTCACTTCTACTTTTCTTAAAGACAAAATCTGTTCTTGATGATCTTTTGACAGAAGACAATAAACGCTTTAAAGCTATAAAACTCTGCTAATATCCCCCCTTCCCCATAAAACAATCTGAACACAGTTAAGCTTCAAAACTCTAAATTCAATATCAAGCCCATGGTGTCCACCAACAAAAAAATATCGGGCAGTATGGCCACTCAATAATCTCTCCCACTAATTCCCTTCTTCATACATTCTTCAACTCAGATCCATCAAAGTAAGTCGCAATAGATTTACAATTTTAAACGTTAATCATATTGCATCTTTACAATGAATATCTTTTCCAAGCATTCAGTCATCTTTATTCTACTAGAATCCTCCAAATGACTAATTCATTGTCGTTTCAAAATTACCTCTAAAGTACTCAGACGAACAACCACTTCCTTCCTAAGATTTAAGTTTCACTGCTTCTAAAAGAACAAAATCAACTATTTCAAAAAAAGATTATTATACCAACGATGCTTTTAAAGTAGACACGGAGAACTCACCTTGAGGAACATGGGTAAGATTGATCCCCGTTGCGGAGAGAGCCTCCTGATTCGTCCTTGAGAGCTGCAATACATCCCCAAATGCTGTAATCTGTACAGGACCTTTGATTCCGTTAAACCTAAGCGCTGATGTAATCAAATGGGAAACCTTGAACACGTTCACTCCAGCAGGTAAATGGCAATTCTCAAAGTCCCACCACACTGAAACCTTCACATCTCGGGAATCCACATCGAGCCGCTTAGAAGAAGAAGAAGAATGGAATGAAGAAGTTGAAGAAGTTGAAGAAGTTGAAGAAGTTGAAGAAGTTGAAGAAGTTGAAGAAGTTGAAGAAGTTGAAGAAGTTGAAGAAGTTGAAGAAGTTGAAGAAGTTGAAGAAGTTGAAGAAGTTGAAGAAGTTGAAGAAGTTGAAGAAGTTGAAGAAGTTGAAGAAGTTGAAGAAGTTGAAGAAGTTGAAGAAGTTGAAGAAGTTGAAGAAGTTGAAGAAGTTGAAGAAGTTGAAGAAGTTGAAGAAGTTGAAGAAGTTGAAGAAGTTGAAGAAGTTGAAGAAGTTGAAGAAGTTGAAGAAGTTGAAGAAGTTGAAGAAGTTGAAGAAGTTGAAGAAGTTGAAGAAGTTGAAGAAGTTGAAGAAGTTGAAGAAGTTGAAGAAGTTGAAGAAGTTGAAGAAGTTGAAGAAGTTGAAGAAGTTGAAGAAGTTGAAGAAGTTGAAGAAGTTGAAGAAGTTGAAGAAGTTGAAGAAGTTGAAGAAGTTGAAGAAGTTGAAGAAGTTGAAGAAGTTGAAGAAGTTGAAGAAGTTGAAGAAGTTGAAGAAGTTGAAGAAGTTGAAGAAGTTGAAGAAGTTGAAGAAGTTGAAGAAGTTGAAGAAGTTGAAGAAGTTGAAGAAGTTGAAGAAGTTGAAGAAGTTGAAGAAGTTGAAGAAGTTGAAGAAGTTGAAGAAGTTGAAGAAGTTGAAGAAGTTGAAGAAGTTGAAGAAGTTGAAGAAGTTGAAGAAGTTGAAGAAGTTGAAGAAGTTGAAGAAGTTGAAGAAGTTGAAGAAGTTGAAGAAGTTGAAGAAGTTGAAGAAGTTGAAGAAGTTGAAGAAGTTGAAGAAGTTGAAGAAGTTGAAGAAGTTGAAGAAGTTGAAGAAGTTGAAGAAGTTGAAGAAGTTGAAGAAGTTGAAGAAGTTGAAGAAGTTGAAGAAGTTGAAGAAGTTGAAGAAGTTGAAGAAGTTGAAGAAGTTGAAGAAGTTGAAGAAGTTGAAGAAGTTGAAGAAGTTGAAGAAGTTGAAGAATAGCTAGTGAAGGTCAGTTAAAGCCTGAAACTATGGTTTTAGGGTGGAAAAGGGAAATGGGAAAAGGTTTTCCCATTTCAATGGCGGTCGATGAGTTTGAAGAAGCGAATAGTTCAGGTGGAAAGAGTTGGGGTTTACAGGGAAAATCTGAAAAACCTAAAACCCATGAAGCACGTGTGCTGCACGCAATCTCGGGCTGAAACTTGGGTTTGGACCTGGCCCATTCTATTTACTTTCCTTCTTCCACGACCATCAATGGCCGCTCTGTGGCGACCAGCACACACCCCGGAGTCATCACCCAACATGGGCCCCCGAGTCACGTAACGAAGCTGCAGTCTGCAGAGCAAAACTTGGCCTTGGTTTCCTTCCAATCCAAACGCCACTAACACAAAAATTAGCTGCGGTTGATGGTTGCTTTTCTTTCCGAGAATTAATCTCAATCGTTTTGGAAGAAATCCAACTTAAATTCTCCTTATGCAAGCAGCGTCGCATTCAAGTTTGACCATTTCAAACTTGGTCGGACAGATTGTTCGTTTTTCATCGACTATGCCAATACCCAGATTGCGCAATCTTCACCTGCTCAGAAGTTCATTTTCTCAAAATCCAACCGCAACCCAAATTGCTCGTTTTCATTCTGCTCCTTCGTCATGTGAAAAATGGAGGAACAAAAGGAGCTCTGTGAATTATCTTCTTTACCCTCTTACTTATCATTGCAATTATTTTTCCTCATAATTATTACCTTCCGTGATTTAATTATCTAGAACTGAGTTCTACGTACCTTCCCCGTGCAAACTAATTTCCAGTGGGGAGCAGCGTATGTTCTTCATTTTCTATGATGTACGTTGGGAATCATCAAAATACCCCATTCAGTAGGGAATTTCTTACTAATAAGTTATCCAGTTTTTATATTTCAATGCTATGTCTTACTTTGCTTGTTTGGTGGTGCTCGCCTTTTCCAAGCGGAATGTGGTTCCTTTCAGGAAGATTAAAGATTAGTTATGCGATGTCACACAGGGTGTTACGTGTGACACCAATAATTAATGCAATGATAGACAATATAAATATGCGAAAATAAATGAGACAGGAAGTTGGTAACGCAGTTCGGCAATCAGCCTACATCTGCGGGACCACGCCTAGATATAAAAATATTTCACAAGTTAACAAAGTTACAAGATAATCGAACTTATACAAATAAAGACTCTCTCTTATCTTTGTCGCCGCATCTTCCTAACTTTCTCAATAAAACTGTTTTTGTGAGCTCCCCTCGAATTAGATCGATCTCTTCAGAGATCTAGAAAGCAACAAGATCTCCTTGTTGTTGGCGACTCCTCCCGAAATCCGTGAATGGCAAGATCCCCTTGCCCACGATAAAAAATGACAAGCTCCCCTTGTCGATAAACAGAACTCCTCCTGAGTTCGAATGCAGCATTCTTCCGAAACTGAGCTTCAATGAAAAATCAAAAGATTGTCTCCTACGACACCGTCTGTAACACTAGGACGTTGTCTTCGGACGCAATAAATCAACACACTCCAATAATCGATGAAATCCACAGCATAAGAAGAGTGTGTAAAACAATCACAAACTCATACGCAGAAGCGTTGGGAGTGAAAGAAAAACGACGGCTTGCAAAAATGAAGAAACTTTCTCTCGTGAATAACCAAAAATCTGTCAATTGTTTCCACAGAAACGAAAGTTCAAATATGATTGGTAACTTCCATATTTTCAATTTAATTCAGTTATCAAATCGAATTAAATGCCGCAAGAAATAAAGAAACTAAATCTCAACTGTAACGCCCCGAGTTATCTGAACCCGATTCGTCACACCATGCCCGTACATGACTAAAAATTTCAACCGTATCTTTTTTTTTTAAAACTTGCAGCGGAAATCGTTTGAGTAAGATAGAGTTAAACAAAACTATTGTACAATGCTTGAGTACTCAGTTGGAATTTTGAGAAATAATCGGCAAAAGGAATAAAGGTTTAAATCACAGAATACTTCGTAAGTTTCAAAAGTCAAACACATCGCCCGCCGAACAAAGTCAACAAAAAGAGGCTGAAGCAGAAAATGGAAATAATCGGCAAAAGGAATAAAGGTTTAAATCAAGAATACTTCGTAAGTTTCAAAAGTACAAACACATCGCCCGCCGAACAAAGTCAACAAAAAGAGGCTGAAGCAGAAAATGGAAAACATTATCCGGTGGCAAATCGACAAAGTATTCTCTACATCATCCAGTAGATTTACACACGACATCCACCGGTCACTAAATGACAAAAGACTTTCTACATCATCCAGTGGATTTACACACGACATCCACCGGTCACTAAACGACAAAAGACTTTCTACATCATCCGGTGGATTTACACACGACATCCACCGGTCACTAAACGACAAAAGACTTTCTACATCATCCGGTGGATTTACACACGACATCTACCGGTCCCTAAACGACAAATTTCGTTCTATATCATCCGATGGCTTCCACTGAAGACATCTTCCGATAGACAACAGAACAAAAAATCAACCTACGGAAAAGAAATTTACTCACTTCACTGAAACCATTCAAAAACGTTTCAAACCATTACATTACTAAAAATTCCAGTGAGTGCCAACACTAAATCCCAACAGAATGCTATTAACAGGAAAATCTCGAAATCGTTTTCAAAACATTGTAATCACTACTGTAATGAAAAGTTCAACATACTTGAATTAAAACACTGTCAACTAAACTTTCACACCAACAGACAACAGTTAATCCGCCTCATCAGTATACCCGTTCGTGGCAGAGAAGTGCTCCTCCAACCCCATCTATTCGTCAGTAAAATCAGGGAATTCACCTGCTGTTTCCTCAACACCTACATCACAAAACTCATCTATTAGCCTATTGCTAAGTAAGTAAAGCAGTAATGATATGAATTGCTGAAACATAAATCCCTAAACATGCAGTTTTTACTTTCTCATCTCAGTTGCATACACATATGTTCATAAACTGATCTGATCGCTCGGTTCCCTTGGGAGTGGGATCAATTCTCCCAATGTCATACATCCTCTACTCGATTAAGGGGCGGATGAATTCCTTAATAGCTGTTCTGATCCCTTGGTTCCCTTGGGAGTGGGATCAATTCTCCCAATGTCATACATCTTCTACTCGATTAAGGGGCGGATGAATTCCCTTAATAGCTGTTCTGTCACATTCAGTTCATACCTCACCATTCTTACATGGAAATTCATTTTCGTAATCTTTCAAAAACATGATACATGACATACAAAATCATTCACAACATTCATAATCCTACTGTTTTGTGATGTAGGCCCGAAGGCACATGCACACTTTACTTACCTGGCTCTCCTAGAAATGCTCAGTTACAACTACTCCAGAAGCTCGCTCACCTAAGGTCATGACAGTACATTAATCCAACTCTTACTAAACCCTACCAAAATCAATAATATGTTTGAGGAAATCGATTTGAAACTTTGCTACCCGTGCATTCTCATTTATCACCAAGAACCTGAACCCACCCTCAATCACAGAAACCTCGAAACTTTCACATTGTATTCTCTCAGTAAACTAATCGCTAAAATGCAAGAAAACAAGACTTACCTAGGTTGAAGGAGAATCGGGCGAGAGAATCGCTTAGAGAGTTCTACTGCTCGAGCTGAACACCGAAAGAGGAAAGTAGGGGGATAGTGGCGGCTACTTTCACTGGACTTTTCCTTAAATATGTTATCCACTATGTAAAAATTCTAATTACCATCATGCCCTCGCCTGATCATTTATTAACCTAATCAATATCTCTCCTAACCCTTCTATAAAAGTTCATCATTAATAATAGATTAAATCTTTTTTTTGTTCAATGGAACCGGGTGCTACAATCTACCTTCCTTAAAAGAATTTTGTCCTCAAAATTCAGTACCTGAATAGTTCCGGATATTGGTCCATCATGTCCTGATGGCGTTCCCAAGTTGTCTCCTCAACGCTCTGGTTATGTCATAAGACTTTTACCAGTGGAACTTCTTTGTTGCGTAATACCTTTACTGCATAGTCTAAGATTTTTACTGGTTTCTCCTCAAATGCAAGAGTAGGAAGGACTTCAATGTTCTGCTGTTCTATAATTTGTGAAGGATCTCTAACGCATTTCTTTAGCATAGAAACAAGAAACACATTATGTGTAACGCCCGGATTTTCGGATTTTAGGATTTTCTAATTCCTTAGATAATTTTCGTAAAAGGCAAATTAAAGTATTTTCTTGAGCAAGATGTTTCTTTAGAGCCCTAGAAATTTACGGGAATTTTTATAGAAATAAGTGAAATTTTATAAACCCAAATCGAAAAGAGTAATGCTAGAGTTCCCGTTTTACCCTTTTAGTATGTTAATTCGTAAAAATAGCAAAATAAGTCCGTTTTGGGAACGGTGAGTTTTGTTAGAACTCTAATATTAAATTGGAATATTTGGAGAAATAAGGAAATTTTAGAGAAACCGAATCGATAGACTAATTAAAGAATTAAGCATAGAATTGAGTTAAGGGTATTTAAGTAAAAATTAATAAGTAAAAATTATATAATTTTTATAAAAATAATTTTTATAAAAATAACGGAATGGCTTCACGTTGAAGCCATTCCGCCCCCGACGCCAAGCGAGCCCCGACGACAGAGAGGAGACGCGCGACGATACCCCGACGGTTTCCGACCCTCGCCGACCAGACGCCGGCGACGTGGTGATTCCGGCCGACTCCGCGCGCAACCCGACCGGTATGGCTCGGTTTCACCTTGTTTTGGTTCGGTTTTTTCTCCCTGTTTTCGTTCTGCTTGTGGCCGTGAATGGTGAGCCAACTTGGGTTCCGATCTCCGGCCATTTTTGGCTAATCTCGGCATCAAATGGCCGGGTATTAGGCCGACTTTGGTCGCCTGGCCATGTGGTGCCCGAATTGGGCGAAATTCAGTGAATGCCCGATTAGGGCAACTCGGGTTTAGCTTAATGGAACTTCGATTTTAGGTTAGTTTATGTTAATTGGATGTTAAGAGGATAGATTAGTGAGAAATTGAGAGAGTTTTGATGAAAAATCGAAAAAGAGAAATTTTGGGTAAAGGGGCAGTTTCGGGTTTTGTGATTTTTGACTTAGTTCCGGTTATTTGTTTTAAAATTTCTTTTGGCAGATTAAACTAGGTTATTAGAGGAGTGCGTGGCCGCTGGAATCGTTCGATTCCGATAACCGACGCAAAAGTTATGCACGTTTGAGTTTCGGGTCGGTTTTTACCAAACCCAAAATAGTGGTCCGTTTAGTTAGATTTTAGTTAGATTAAGCTATAAATAGTAGTTTAAGATGTTTTTAAGAAAATAAGAGTTTAGTTATGCCGAGCGAGTTCTAATGCAATGTTTTGATATGTTAGGTTTTTCAGGTTCCACGGTTAAAAGTCAGAATTCAGATAAATTGCTAAGGACGTCAGGTAAGTAGTGTTGCATGCGTGTTGCCTTCGGGCCTACATCACAGAACGTTAGGTTATGTTGCATGTTTTTATGTATGTTTAGCTTTCTCACGCATCATGTTTTAAGTAAAGTACGAAAATGTTTTAGGCATCTGGGTCAACGATGGAATGTCGAACAACAACGATGTAAATGAAAATGTAAAGTGTCTGAGGGAAGTGGTTCACCCCTCAGATGTAGATCGTGGAACGTCCAGAAAATGTAAAGTGTCTGAGGGAAGTGGTTCACCCCTCAGATGTAGATCGTGGAACGTCCAGAAAATGTAAAGTGTCTGAGGGAAGTGGTTCACCCTTCAGATGTAAATTGTGGAACGTCTAGAGATGGAGAAACTAATCCGCCCTCCATTGGTAGAGGATTATGTATGAGATGACGAATGAAACGAAACGAAACGATTATGTACTATGAAACGAAACGAAACGATTATGTACTATGAAACGAAACGAAACGATTATGTACTATGAAACGAAACGAAACGATTATGTACTATGAAACGAAACGAAACGATTATGTACTATGAAACGAAACGAAACGATTATGTACTATGAAACGAAACGAAACGATTATGTACTATGAAACGAAACGAAACGATTATGTACTATGAAACGAAACGAAACGATTATGTACTATGAAACGAAACGAAACGATTATGTACTATGAAACGAAACGAAACGATTATGTACTATGAAACGAAACGAAACGATTATGTACTATGAAACGAAACGAAACGATTATGTACTATGAAACGAAACGAAACGATTATGTACTATGAAACGAAACGAAACGATTATGTACTATGAAACGAAACGAAACGATTATGTACTATGAAACGAAACGAAACGATTATGTACTATGAAACGAAACGAAACGATTATGTACTATGAAACGAAACGAAACGATTATGTACTATGAAACGAAACGAAACGATTATGTACTATGAAACGAAACGAAACGATTATGTACTATGAAACGAAACGAAACGATTATGTACTATGAAACGAAACGAAACGATTATGTACTATGAAACGAAACGAAACGATTATGTACTATGAAACGAAACGAAACGATTATGTACTATGAAACGAAACGAAACGATTATGTACTATGAAACGAAACGAAACGATTATGTACTATGAAACGAAACGAAACGATTATGTACTATGAAACGAAACGAAACGATTATGTACTATGAAACGAAACGAAACGATTATGTACTATGAAACGAAACGAAACGATTATGTACTATGAAACGAAACGAAACGATTATGTACTATGAAACGAAACGAAACGATTATGTACTATGAAACGAAACGAAACGATTATGTACTATGAAACGAAACGAAACGATTATGTACTATGAAACGAAACGAAACGATTATGTACTATGAAACGAAACGAAACGATTATGTACTATGAAACGAAACGAAACGATTATGTACTATGAAACGAAACGAAACGATTATGTACTATGAAACGAAACGAAACGATTATGTACTATGAAACGAAACGAAACGATTATGTACTATGAAACGAAACGAAACGATTATGTACTATGAAACGAAACGAAACGATTATGTTAGTCGGTGTCTTTGGATAGTATGTGGTAGTGTCTGTTTGGGTATGTTTACGTGTCGTTTTGATTAAGAAAGAGAATGAAAATGTTTTAAGTATGTGGATCGGATGATTTGATAGAAAAACATATGAAAGGTTAAGTTTTGATGTAAATGTAGTAGAAGTAGAAAGAGAATGAAAATGTTTAAGTACGTGGATCGGATGATTTGATAGAAAAACGTATGAAAGTAGAGTCTTTGATGTGTATGATGCGGTAGTAGAATGTCTAAGATGTGAAGTCTTTATTTTTGGAGAATATACTGGAACTGTTTGGGTATTTCTAACTGTTTGGTCGTTTTTAAAACAGGTAAGGATACGCTCGATTTTTAGAGCGATCCACGCAGTTGTTTCTTGAAAGTATAGGTTATATTAGTGTTTTGTTTTAACTGATTTTACTTTAATGGTTTTAGTCTAGTTTTAAATGTTTTAAAAGTCGAAATGTTTTACGCTCAAAATGTCACACCCCTAAATCCGTACCCATATTTCTGTAATAAATTTTTCATTTTCATTTTTGTACTTATTTCTTTCCTCTACTTTAATTAAAACCTTACGCGGAAATTAAACTGTAGTTGAAATCAAAACTGAAATCAGAATTTAAAACTGAACCTCAAAGCATTTAAAACAAACCTTTAATAAATAATTAAAACTTAAAAACATTTAAAAGAAAACTTTAAAACAATTTAAGGAAGTGGGAGGGCAGAATCGGAACTCTGCCCTCAAAATGGAGGCGGCGACCGATCTCTGCTCTGCAGCAGAGATCGATCGCTGCCATGCATTATAGCAGGGGCGATCGATCTCTGCTGTAGAGCAGAGATCGATCGCTGCTAGCTATGGCAGCAATCCGATCGCTGCAAGCATGCAGCGATCCGATCGCTGCTAACTATAGCAGCGATCGATCTCTGCTCTGCAGCAGAGATCGATCGCTGCAAGCATGCAGCGATTCCTTCTCTTTCAGACTTCAAAACTTTAACACTTCACTTTTTACTCCTCGACTTAATTCATCAAATTTGCTCTCTGGAATCTGATTTCCAGAGAGCAAAACCTCTTCATTCATTAAACCAACAACCAACGTTCATTAAACCAACAACCAACAGTCACCATAACTCACCACTAAAATCTACTTAAATCCAATTTAACTGTATCCTAAACTCAATCGACTCGGGTCAGACTTTGCGGAGTCCAACTGCGTGGATGTATCTAAACATCGAGCTTAACCGTATCAACCTACAACCAATCAAAACATTTCCATAACATTCATTAAACAGTTTAAACCGAAACGTTTTACATACAATTATCAAAACGTTATCTAATCCCTATCCAGATCCAACCAACCTAAATATTCTATATATGTTCTCATACATTCATATTAACCATTAAACCCCCAAAATACATACACAACTTCCCCTCGGGTCATACGCGCCTCGACTGCTCAGCGCACTCCCACGGCCATCATCCATCAACAGTTTACGCCTCGGGTGGAGGGATCTCATCCTCACCTGTGTAGAGGTCACCTACACCATAAACATAAGTCGTGAGCTTAAGGCTCAGTAAGTCTACGTGAATGCAATGCATGAACATGTATGTGCCATTTCATAAAACCGTCTCTCATGCATTTCATTCATTCATTCATTCATTCATTCATTCTCACCGTGACATTCTTTTGGTTACCGAAGTCTATTCACTCGGCAGATAGTTAGGGCCCGTCAAGCGGTTAGACAGCCCACACCATCTGAAGGGAGGAAAACCCGCTCACCACAGAACGCCGGGTCTGAACCTCACCCCGATAACCACATACAGAGGGTTGTTTACATGATACTTTACTTGCCTTTACGTGCATTTCTTTTTCCTGAAAACTATGCTCAAATTCATTTTCATGACGTTTTTAAAACTATGATGCATGAACAGATATAAACATAACATATCAATCATCATACGTACCATCAAGACACTCAGACATAACCTACAAAAGAACTAATCCTAACTACCCAACCAAAGCATTTAAACAAACAATTCTCCAATTTCCTCGAACAACAAAAGATCCTATGGTGTAGGCCAATCGGCCAAACAAGTCGCGGAGCTTCGTCCACGAGCGTCGTTCGTCTGGGCAAAACGCAACATTCGTAGTTAAAACCAATTTAAACTACTAAACGTCCTATTTCAATAAAACCTTAACTAAGGCAATTCCTAAAGTTTCAACTTAATTAATCGAAGTAATTAACGACGACTTAACGCTTGTTAATTTGAAATTCCAATTACGAGTTATTTCTGAAAACCCGTAAATTCCCAAATTTATACTTTTTTTCACAAATTGAATTATCTTCGTCCAATAACGTCAAATACGTTCAATACATACTTAATTAAGGCTAACCTATTAATTACGAGTCCTAATTCGCATTTTTAACGAAAATCCTAATCGAAACCCTAACCCTAAATCGAACCGAAAACTCGAAATAAACGCTCAGAGACCGAAGCTACATACCGAGGGTAGCGAGAGGAGGAAGAAACGCGAAGGAAACGGAACGAACGGGAGGCGAAACGGAGCTCGGATCGACAGAACGTCGTCGGCCAGAGGAGAGAGTTTGCTCTCTGGTCTTCGCGCGGGCAGAGGAGAAGTGAGGAGAAGAGAAATGATTTGTTATTTTATAATTTGATTTGGCAAATTACCATATTGCCCTTCTATAGTTTTTATATTCGTTTCGTCTTTCGTTTCGTTAATCGTCTATCGATTTGATTTCCCCAAACTTCCATACTTCACCAATAAGTCCAATTCACCGATAGGGTTTATTCAAAACTGTCTGTTCGCAATTCGGACCTCGTTTACTATTTTTACTAAAACGTCAATTACTTTACGAAAGACGTAATTACTCGGAATATAACGTTTAAACTCCGAAAATTCTCATAATTTCCTTAAAATTCTTATTATTCGTTAGGGTCATAATGACGCTTTCTTTTCGTGAAATGGACCTTATTTGACATATTTACAAAAATGCCATCTAATAATATAATATATCAATATAATATATTAAATCAAAAAATCCGTACAAGCCGGATATTACACAAAATGTTTAAGTCAAAGTTAGACCCTAAAGGTTGTTAGAGGTGGGTCAATTGTCTAAGTCTGTTTTCTTTTAAAGTGATAAGTAAAAATAAAGTTGAAAAATTTTATGTGAGAACACGAGGGCTTAGGTAAAGGTTATGTCAATGTAAAGTTAAGTCCTGTGACGGCCCTACGGGGTTGGGGTCGTGACAGTTATGGTATCAGAGACACGTGGTCGCAATCGTTCAGTTGATTACCTAACAATGCCACTCGCCCCATGGAAGTGCTTCGCCAACTGTAAGTGTTTAAGTTTAAGTAATGATTTATAGATTTTTATAGTGTTTCGTGTTTTCTGACATGTTTAGGTACAAGAAAAGGCCACTAGTACTTAAGTAACCCGAATGGATCCCAATAGCCAGTTTATGGACATATTACGTCAACAGTCAGAACAGATAGGGGTTTTGCTAAATCGAAATGGACAAGGTAACGATTCTCAGGACCAAGGTGGAGAAAGGTTTAGACGGCTTAGACCCCCGACATTCGATGGTCAGTCTTCGGATCCTACGAGTGCTGAACAATGGATTCGTAAGATTGAGAGCATGTTTGCCTATGCAAAGGTGGGGGAAGCCGACAAAGTGACGTGTGCCACATTTAATTTAGATAAGGATGCCATTTTCTGGTGGGATACAGTGATGGCTGCTAGGGATATGAAGGTTATGACGTGGGAACAGTTCAAAACGGTATTCTACAACAAGTATTTTAGTCGCACACTACGGGCTAGTAAGAAGGTTGAGTTCACACAATTACGTCAAACGGGGACGGTGGCTGAATATGTGCGAAAGTTTGACTCATTGTCTCGATATGCCGGACATATGATCTATGAGGAGGAGGACAAAATTCACCAATTTGTACAAGGTTTGAAACTAGAGATTCAGAAAGGGGTGATGACGGTGGATGATGAAGACGTGCCTTATCATAAAATAGTGGAAAGAGCTCTTGGTCTCGATGACATCGAGATGAAGCTTCAGCGACAGAGAGAAATGTCGAGGAAGCCCTTCAGAGAATTTATGACTCAACAAAGTGACGAAGAACAAAAACCACTGAGGGGCACAAAAAGGACGAGTGATGAAGAAATTAGTCAAGGAAATGGAAAACGTGCCTTTGGATATTTGCAGTTCCCTCAATGTCCAACGTGTAAGAAGTTCCATGATGGGGTGTGCAAGGCAGGTTCGGGCCGATGTTTTAGTTGTAATGAGTAAAGTCATATTTCTACGGACTGTCCAAGGAAGAATCTAGGAAGGTGTTTCAAGTGTCAAGAGATAGGACATCTCTCCAGGAATTGTCCGAAGAAAGGTAAAGGGCCGTGTTTTGTTTGCAATAGGACGGGCCATCTTGCCAGAGACTGCCCAACACGGAACCAGGGACCCACAAGTGTATCTCCAAGGACCTCCTCCCTCAGCAGTGCAGGTAATGAAGAGCAGCCTACCGTAATTACAGGTACGTGTCATTTTAAATATCTATAGGAGATACTAATGTAGAAATGTTAGAATATAATCATGTGGGAATTGGTGTGGATGTGAATTAGACTTGAGGACTTAGGATGGCAAGGAGATTTGGATTTAAGGCGTTAAATTATCTGCAACAAGTTTGCTAACAAGGAAGCCGTTAGAGGAAATTGATGTAAAAGATTGAGTTGAATACTTATGACCCTATTGTTTTAGAAAGTAAGAAGGTGGTTGGGCAAATTGTTGTGGAGTAGTGTGGGGGAACACTTAGAACCTGAATTTCGAGGATTAAAGAGAAAATATATTAGCTAGTAAATCTTAGTGAAAACCTTATGTGAAAATAGATATTTTTACAAGTGTTGGAGCCTTGGAGGAGAAGTGTAAATGATATTGCGAAGTTAAGAGCTAGGAAAGAGAGGATTGCCAGATAAGAGGAAAGGTTAGAAGTTGAGGTTTAATTCATCAGAATCTAGTGATGTGCGATCTATGAAAATATTGGGAATTTCTTTTAATGAGGAAATTAGAGACTAAACGACGTAAGGTGAAAAAGGGTGGTTGGATAGATTTAGAATTGTGTATAGATTTATAAGAATAAGTGTAAAGGCCTTTAGGTTTAATTGAGAGTTAAAATAAGAAGGTTAGCATTTAAGTATTTAGTGGAGTGAGATTTGAGGAAAACATATAAACTTTTGAATGAGAAGGATAGTCAAATGCATTAGGGATGAGGTTAAGTTAGAGAATTTCAAAGGTTTGGCTAGTATGTAACGAAGTAAAGGCCGACGATTTTGTAAGTAGCTAGGGTTAGGATAAATGAGCTTAGGTATGGAACGTAAATTCCAACTCAAGGAACATAAAGTCTTTAGAAGATCGTTGATCGAGGATATGGGTGTTAGCTTATATAAAATATTCATACCGTGAGGGATAGTTCTTAGTTCATGGATGAAAGAAAATGGAGACTATGTGAGGTAAGATAAAATGGGCGATTAGGTAGATTTTTGGACAACGTCATAAGGGTAAATGAATAGATTTATTAGAATAAGTGAATGGTCAAAATAAGAGTGAAACATTGAGGGTTTGTGATGTTGAAGAATTTAGAAAATATTGGATGAAAGGATAGAAAGTTGCACGGAGATTGTGCAAGTGGACCTAGAAGTGAAGATAAACCTGTAGGTTTAGGAAAGATTCGACTCGTAAGCTATGTCGAAGTGTTTATGCACCATTTAAGGCATTGGGTGAATAGTGTAATTAATTAGTTAGACTTGAGAGTTTGATATTGTTTGGTGACAACTGAGGTGAAAGTTGGATAAATCGGGCATTGTAGACATAAGTATAGAAACTTAGAGAATAATTTGAAAGAAAAAGGGATAGATTTAAGTATTGAGAGCCCTGAGTATTAGGATCGTGTTATAGTGACTAATGGAACGTCATGAATGCCCATTGTCCATGGGTGTAAAGGGTGTGTGTGATGGATTAGAAATGAGATAGTAAGGTAGAGGAGGACTTGGAATAGAAGGAAATAGTATAAGGAGGCTATGTAATAGGTCCTTAGTATTAACCAATAGATGAAGCTTTGAGAGATTATGATGTTTTTGATGCGTTAGATTGACGTTGTATGAGAAAAGTAGGGAAACAATTGAATTAATTCGAGGAAGACTATAATGGAGTTTGAGTTGGGAGAGATCTAAGAGATTAAGTGATGATGGATTAGGTTGAAAGCAATGGACGTATGAGTGAATGAGTTACAAAATGCATAGTTAAGAGAGTCATAACTTTGGAGATCTAGGAATTTTCGTTACCCGATGAGTGATTAAGGCCTTAGAGTAATCAGGATTTAGTATTGCAACAGTAATTACGATGGTAGCATTGGAGTGAGAAATAAGAGGATTGTCTAAGCAACAATTTTGAGGACAAAATTTCAATTAAGGAGGGAAGGATGTAACGCCCGGATTTTCGGATTTTAGGATTTTCTAATTCCTTAGATAATTTTCGTAAAAGGAAAATTAAAGTATTTTCTTGAGCAGGATGTTTCTTTAGAGCCCTAGAAATTTACGGGAATTTTTATAGAAATAAGTGAAATTTTATAAACCCAAATCGAAAAGAGTAATGCTAGAGTTCCCGTTTTACCCTTTTAGTATGTTAATTCGTAAAAATAGCAAAATAAGTCCGTTTTGGGAACGGTGAGTTTTGTTAGAACTCTAATATTAAATTGGAATATTTGGAGAAATAAGGAAATTTCAGAGAAACCGAATCGATAGACTAATTAAAGAATTAAGCATAGAATTGAGTTAAGGGTATTTAAGTAAAAATTAATAAGTAAAAATTATATAATTTTTATAAAAATAAAGGAATGGCTTCACGTTGAAGCCATTCCGCCCCCGACGCCAAGCGAGCCCCGACGACAGAGAGGAGATGCGCGACGATACCCCGATGGTTTCCGACCCTCGCCGACCAGACGCCGGCGACGTGGTGATTCCGGCCGACTCCGCGCGCAACTCGACCGGTATGGCTCGGTTTCACCTTGTTTTGGTTCGGTTTTTTCTCCCTGTTTTCGTTCTGCTTGTGGCCGTGAATGGTGAGCCAACTTGGGCTCCGATCTCCTGCCATTTTTGGCTAATCTCGGCATCAAATGGCCGGGTATTAGGCCGGCTTTGGTCGCCTGGCCATGTGGTGCCCGAATTGGGCGAAATTCAGTGAATGCCCGATTAGGGCAACTCGGGTTTAGCTTAATGGAACTTCGATTTTAGGTTAGTTTATGTTACTTGGATGTTAAGAGGATAGATTAGTGAGAAATTGAGAGAGTTTTGATGAAAAATCGAAAAAGAGAAATTTTGGGTAAATAAAGATTCGGTGAATAAAGTGTCCAGCGAATCTGGACAGGGACTCAAATTGTCTAACGTACTCAGCCACAGACCTTGTCTGCTTCAAGTTCAAAAACTCTACCTTCTTTGCTGCCTGGACTGTGCTTTTAAAATATTTCTCATAGAAAATGTCCTTAAACTGTGACCAAGTCATAGTCAGAATGTCAGTGGTGGTCTCAATTGTCTCCCACCAAAGCTGGGCGTCTCCAGCAAAATGAAAGGTCGCCAGGGTGACCTTGTCTCCTTCTCCGACGTTGGCACACCGGAGCATGCTTTCAATCTTCCTCAACCACTCTTCAGCAACAATCAGGTCAGATGATTTTCCATCAAATGTGGGCGGCTGGAGCTTCCGGAATCGGTCTCCTGAATGCTCATTGCTAGAACCTGAGTTGGCACTCCCTTGTACCTCTCGATTCAGTAACACCCCCAACTGATCGGAATGCTGACGCACTAAGTCTGTTTGCTGACGTACCAAGTCTGTTAATTGCCTAATAACACTAGGTTCTTTCTCACTCCTCAAGTTTGGCATTTCCCTCGGTATCCTAGGTCTTCCTGGGCGTCTGGCCATTAAACTGACTTTCTGTACAAGGTTAACTATGTACAAAAATATCTAATTACTGAGGCTAACATAAACACTTACAGTTGTTGGAGTACTTCCATGCGACGATTGGCACTGATGAGTAATCTTTTGAACGGTTTAACTGAATGTCTCTGATACCACACTGTAACGCCCCGAGTTATCCGAACCCGGTTCGTCACACCATGCCCGTACATGACTAAAAATTTCAACCGTATCTTTTTTTTTTAAACTTGCAGCGGAAATCGTTTGAATAAGATAGAGTTAAACAAAACTATTGTACAATGCTTGAGTACTCAGTTGGAATTTTGAGAAATAATCGGCAAAAGGAATAAAGGTTTAAATCACAGAATACTTCGTAAGTTTCAAAAGTCAAACACATCGCCCGCCGAACAAAGTCAACAAAAAGAGGCTGAAGCAGAAAATGGAAAACATCATCCGGTGGCAAATCGACAAAGTATTCTCTACATCATCCAGTAGATTTACACACGACATCCACCGGTCACTAAACGACAAAAGACTTTCTACATCATCCGGTGGATTTACACACGACATCCACCGGTCACTAAACGACGAAAGACTTTCTACATCATCCGGTGGATTTACACACGACATCCACCGGTCACTAAACGACAAAAGACTTTCTACATCATCCGGTGGATTTAACACACGACATCCACCGGTCACTAAACGACAAAAGACTTTCTACATCATCCGGTGGATTTACACACGACATCCACCGGTCACTAAACGACAAAAGACTTTCTACATCATCCGGTGGATTTACACACGACATCCACCGGTCACTAAACGACAAAAGACTTTCTACATCATCCGGTGGATTTACACACGACATCCACCGGTCACTAAACGACAAAAGACTTTCTACATCATCCGGTGGATTTACACACGACATCCACCGGTCACTAAACGACAAAAGACTTTCTACATCATCCGGTGGATTTACACACGACATCCACCGGTCACTAAACGACAAAAGACTTTCTACATCATCCGGTGGATTTACACACGACATCCACCGGTCACTAAACGACAAAAGACTTTCTACATCATCCGGTGGATTTACACACGACATCCACCGGTCACTAAACGACAAAAGACTTTCTACATCATCCGGTGGATTTACACACGACATCCACCGGTCACTAAACGACAAAAGACTTTCTACATCATCCGGTGGATTTACACACGACATCCACCGGTCACTAAACGACAAAAGACTTTCTACATCATCCGGTGGATTTACACACGACATCCACCGGTCACTAAACGACAAAAGACTTTCTACATCATCCGGTGGATTTACACACGACATCCACCGGTCACTAAACGACAAAAGACTTTCTACATCATCCGGTGGATTTACACACGACATCCACCGGTCACTAAACGACAAAAGACTTTCTACATCATCCGGTGGATTTACACACGACATCCACCGGTCACTAAACGACAAAAGACTTTCTACATCATCCGGTGGATTTACACACGACATCCACCGGTCACTAAACGACAAAAGACTTTCTACATCATCCGGTGGATTTACACACGACATCCACCGGTCACTAAACGACAAAAGACTTTCTACATCATCCGGTGGATTTACACACGACATCCACCGGTCACTAAACGACAAAAGACTTTCTACATCATCCGGTGGATTTACACACGACATCCACCGGTCACTAAACGACAAAAGACTTTCTACATCATCCGGTGGATTTACACACGACATCCACCGGTCACTAAACGACAAAAGACTTTCTACATCATCCGGTGGATTTACACACGACATCCACCGGTCACTAAACGACAAAAGACTTTCTACATCATCCGGTGGATTTACACACGACATCCACCGGTCACTAAACGACAAAAGACTTTCTACATCATCCGGTGGATTTACACACGACATCCACCGGTCACTAAACGACAAAAGACTTTCTACATCATCCGGTGGATTTACACACGACATCCACCGGTCACTAAACGACAAAAGACTTTCTACATCATCCGGTGGATTTACACACGACATCCACCGGTCACTAAACGACAAAAGACTTTCTACATCATCCGGTGGATTTACACACGACATCCACCGGTCACTAAACGACAAAAGACTTTCTACATCATCCGGTGGATTTACGTTCTATATCATCCGATGGCTTCCACTGAAGACATCTTCGATAGACAACAGAACAAAAACTCAACCTACGGAAAAGAAATTTACTCACTCATGAAACCATTCAAAACGTTTCAAACCATTACATTACTAAAAATTCCAGTGAGTGCCAACACTAAATCCCAACAGAATGCTATTAACAGGAAAATCTCGAAATCGTTTTCAAAACATTGTAATCACTACTGTAATGAAAGTTCAACATACTAAATAAACACTATAAACTTCAACTAACTTTCACACCAACAGACAACAGTTAATCCGCCTCATCAGTATACCCGTTCGTGGCAGAGAAGTGCTCCTCCAACCCCATCTATTCGTCAGTAAAATCAGGGAATTCACCTGCTGTTTCCTCAACACCTACATCACAAAACTCATCTATTAACTTATTGCTAAGTAAGTAAAGCAGTAATGATATGAATTGCTGAAACATAAATCCCTAAACATGCAGTTTCTACTTTCTCATCTCAGTTGCATACACATATGTTCATAAACTGATCTGATCCCTCGGTTCCCTTGGGAGTGGGATCAATTCTCCCAATGTCATACATCCTCTACTCGATTAAGGGGCGGATGAATTCCCTTAATAGCTGTTCTGATCCCTTGGTTCCCTTGGGAGTGGGATCAATTCTCCCAATGTCATACATCCTCTACTCGATTAAGGGGCGAATGAATTCCCTTAATAGCTGTTCTGTCACATTCAGTTCATACCTCACCATTCTTACATGGAAATTCATTTTCATAATCTTTCAAAAATATGATGCATGACATACAAAATCATTCACAACATTCATAATCCTACTGTTTTGTGATGTAGGCCCGAAGGCACATGCACACTTTACTTACCTGGCTCTCCTGGAAATACTCGGTTACAACTACTCTAGAAGCTCGCTCACCTAAGGTCATGATAGTACATTAATCCAACTCTTACTAAACCCTACCAAAATCAATAATATGTTTGAGGAAATCGATTTGAAACTTTGCTACCCGTGCATTCCCATTTATCACCAAGAACCTGAACCCACCCTCAATCACAGAAATCTCGAAACCTTCACATTGTATTCTCTCAGTAAACTAATCGCTGAAATGCAAGAAAATAAGACTTACCTAGGTTGAAGGAGAATCGGGCGAGAGAATCGTTTAGAGAGTTCTACTGCTCAAGCTGAACACCGAAAGAGGAAAGTAGGGGGATAGTGGCGGCTACTCTCACTGGACTTTTCCTTAAATATGTTATCCACTATGTAAAAATTCTAATTACCATCATGCCCTCACCCGATCATTTATTAACCTAATCAATATCTCTCCCAACCCTTCTGTAAAAGTTCATCATTAATAATAGATTAAATCTTTTTTTTTGTTCAATGGAACCGGGTGCTACATCAACAAATCGGTTGAGTGACACCACGTGTGACATTTTAAGAAAGTTCCTTCAACAACTTGGATATAGATCCAAAAACTTAGGAAAGCATCTCATGATTCATGTAATCTCGAAGCCTAATAGATTTCAACAAATCTCTATCAAATCGGCTTACCAAAACAAAGTTTTTCAAAAAACAAGTGTCTTTAGATTTTTCAACAACTTTCCTAATATTCACGTTTCCTTATTTTTCTCTTCCACTATCTTCATGATCTTCAATATTAATCCATCCAATAATCTGAATATATTATTTATTGATTACCAAGAAATAAACTACCACTTTAGAAAATAGTGGGATAAAATATTATCTCCATAAATATAATTTGCCAAAAAAATCAATGCCAACATATTTGCATTTACAATCTCCCTCTTTGGCATTTTTTGGCAAAATCAATGAAATCAATAACTCCATTAACTTCCCATGAATTAACTCCCCCTGGATGGTAGCTTCAATATACATCATAAAAAAATATTTCAATCATCATCATATCAAAATATGGTATCAGAGCAAATTCCCCAAAATACTTCCCTTTTTTGTCATAAAAAGGACAAAAATAAATATAAGAGAATATCAACCACTATAACAGCATCATAATCACCAAATAATCACCATAAACACCAAAATCATCATAGGGAGATAATCAATATCACGAAAAATATAATATTCAGATGCACCAGAGTCGTCATGTGAGAACCATAACCAAAGTATAATATCCAAATAGTAAAAAGATTATCCAAGGAAAAAAATATTCATAGCTAGAAATCTACTTCAACAAATAGAAACAGTGTAGAAATATTCAATAAGTGAAATTATTCTAGAGAAACTCGCCCATCTGTAGAATTTGGATCGTCTATATTTCTGCATCTCCTTCCATAGCATCCGGTGGAACACGGGATGGACCAGCTCCTTCATTTGACTTGAGATGTGAACTCGAGGCTTCCATGTGCGGGTTTTTCTTATAAATGTCATTTAATAACTCTGAAATTATAAATCTCTGTTTTTGAAGTTCAGAAATTTGAATGGTCAATGATTTTGACGTGCCTACCAAGAATTTCACTGTTCGGGCCAACAAAGCAGAGTCGGTTCTTGACTCAGATATTGGCATGCTTTCAACAAAACCTTCCAAATCATTTATGTGTTCTCCCATCCGTAGTTTATAACTAGGGTAAAGTGCAATTTGACCCCTACAACTAGGTGAAATGGGTAATTTACACCGTAAACTTGAGTAAAGTGCAATTTGGCCCCTACAACTAGGTGAAATGAGCAATTTACACCGTAAACTTGAATAATAGACAAGAACAACCTTAATGTATTGATAATGGGCAATATGGCCCCTACCGTCATATTTTCCATCAAAAAGTAATATTTTTTCACTTGTTCATTTTTTTTCTTGAAATGCCCCTCACTGGACCGAATCGAACTGGACCGGTTCGACTAATTGTACTTTGGTTTTTTATTTTTTTTTTAATTCTATTCATCTGTCTTCTCTTTTCCGAGAAATGAGATTTAAAAAAAAATAAATAAATAAGAGTGGAATTAGCTGAACCGGTCTGGTCAGGTTCGGTCCTGTGAGGGGCATTTCAGGAAAAAAATGAATAAGTGAAAAAATGTTATTTTTTGATAGAAAATATGACGGTAGGGGCCATATTGCCCATTATCAATACATTAAGGTTGTTCTTGCCTATTATCCAAGTTTACGGTGTAAATTGCCTATTTCACCTAGTTGTAGGGGCCAAATTGCACTTTACCCTTATAACTAATACAGATTTCGTCTTTTTCAACCTATAAGACTTCATCCTCCCTAATGATAGACAATTGAGCAGATAAAACACCATAAATCAGATAGGGAAATGGGAGAGCTAACCGTTCATTCTTTCCGTCTTCATGTTTCATAATTTGATCAAACACAAATCTTCCAAAATCAAAGGTTATTGTGTTTCCAATTTTGAACAGCAAAACCGTCATTGCTTTGTTCACCCCAGTGCCATGGGATGTAGGCATCCAATTTCTTATAGCTATTTTGTGAAGAATTCCATACTTGACTGAGAGCTGTGAGGCTGGAAAGTCTTTACCATGGGGCCAGATACGTCTGACTCCCCAGTGACATCAAAGATGATTTTGTTGTAATCAGCCACAAAATTTTCCGATTCAGACATATTACAGCTCAAATGTTCATTAATCACAGCGGGAGAGAAATTAAAAGTGTGACCTCTGACCTATACTCGACCATAGCCAGGGTGAGTCAGGTTTTTCATATCTGAATCTAAATTGCTATAAAATTCTTGAACAATCTTCCAAACAAGAGGTTTAATATTTCTAAAAGTTTTCTCCAAACCCAGACTCATTAGATGGTATACTAAAGCTTCACACTGTGAAAAATCACTTTCATGAATTTTTCTTTCAGTCCAAATATTTCTTTGTGAAAAATTTAGCCAACAGCTAGCAATCAGACGAGATTTAAAATCTTCACGAGAAACTTTATTAGAGAACTTACTGGCCTTGATGCTTGACTCACCCTTAGTGATTGTTTTGGAGCGAGAGGAGTCTTTAATTGTTGGACTTATGCTGGATTTCTGTCTTTTGGCTTTTGGAGCTGTGGAGGGAACAATCTTGGGTGACTCAGCAGTATCACCTTTTCAGGACTTGGAAACAGAGGACTTGAGTGTTTTTGGTGCAACAGACTTTTTGGATTTAGGAGCAGTGGACTTTGCACGCTTGGGAGCAGCGATCCTGGAAGATTTTCGGGTCGATTTTTCCAGTGATTTTTCAATGATTTTTAGCTTGAGATTGTCGGGCAGAGTATGTTTCTTGATTGGTTAGGCTCAAAAATAGGACTGGACTGGCCTTAGCCTCAGCTCGAAGCTCATCCCAAACTCATGAGTTTTTAATTTTGATATTAATTGAATTGAAAAAAATTGATTTTCAGGCCATTTGAGCTTCATGTAAGATGGGAAATCGGAGTTGGGGCCTATTGTTTTCAATTCATAGATTCAAGTTTTGATCCTTTGAAATGTCATTGCAGGCTATGGCGGAAGAGAAATTCAAACTCTGTGAATGCATACAAATCCTTGTGCAGTGCGCTTTATCCGGCTCATTACCCCGACTATCCATCCATTAGACCATTTTCGAATTGAGAAGAGGAATATGAGCCGCTGGATTGGTGTTGATCAATATGAGTTGGATCATCGTCTGATCTTCAACTTTTGGCATCTAGGCTACCATGGAAGTTGTATGGTAACACAATGGTATATTCTTGTAACGACATCGCATATATTTAATGTTATTAAATGGTGTAATGTTTATATTTACAATTATAAATGGTTATCCTAATAAACCAGTGTAAAGTAAGTGTGGACGACGACCAAATTTTGGGGAGAATGGGTTGAAGATGAGATTCAAATCAAGAAATTAAAGCCAGCCAATTTCCAGATCTTCTGAACAAATTCAGTAGCAGAGAAGAACAACTGAAGAAGACACCATAAACCCATAAATGAAGAGCAGAAACCCAAAATGCATAGCCCAATTTCTTTTAAACTTATCCAAATAACTTTCCGGCGGCTCCTGGTAGTGAATCTCCAATTCCTCGTCTCCGACTTCGATTCTGATTCCCATTTGACCGCCGCTATGGCCGCTAATTCTCATCTTCATCTCTCTCAGCTTCTCCGTCGCTAACCCTAAGGTCAGCTTGTGGCATCGTCGCTGGTATTTGAATCCGTTGATGCATCTTAGGGTTTGGGCGACGGAGACGTAGAAGATGAGGTGAGCGAAGGAGAGGAGAGTGATTGGGATCCAGCAATGGCGGCACTGGAGGCGAGGGGATTGAGTTTGGGAGAGGAAGAGTAGGGCCAAGAAAATGAAGAAGAGCTGAAAGAGCTTGTGCAGCTCCTTCTTCTGGAGGTCAATGGATCGCTTCTTCTCCAATGTCTTCTCGAAATGGAGCTGGATAATGGTGTTTAGAGTTTGGAGTGTTGTTTCCTTCGAAACATTTGCGTGGTTGTGGCGCGGGTGATTCCCGTAATCCGCCATTGCTACGCTGCTGGAGCTTCAGCTTTGAGCTGTAGACAGAGACTTGAAAGGATAATGGAAAGAACCAACGGATAATCTAAGCCTAAGCCTAAGGTGCAGAGAATTTCGGGTGATTTTAATTTCAACAATTACAAATTTTATAATAATTTTCTAAATATTTAATTTTATTTTTTAGAAATTCACACATTATCATTTAAACTTTTTGCATGTTATTCTAAATTTACCATTAACCATTAACATAATTATTTTAAGAAAAGGCACAAAGCATCATCCAAGCTTTCCATGGCATGGCTAAATATACTTTAAATAATGTATCACTTATATAGTCTATTAATAAATAAATAATAAGTTAGAGTGTAAAACAAGCAGAGAAATTTAAATTCAGATCAGATCAAGATTACATCAATAAAACCTACCTCTCGATTCGAATAGTCCTCCCCAACTTGTCTCTTGATAGCCAACTTCCTCTTCTTCATTTTTGTTGTTCAAGAAGAGATATCGAATTTGGATTTGACTTCAATCATACCCACTTGGTCTCCCCTAGTTGTCTCCTTGAGTTTCAACTCGTGTCCTGAGTTGCATGTGTTAGGATTAGACGCCCTAGTCCACCTGTAACGAACGATTAGAAATACGAAAAAGAAATAACACACAGATTTATAGTGGTTCACTCTCGTCACGAGAGCTACGTCCACTGGCCGCTGACAGATTTCACTAAGATGAAAAACTAGAGTTACAACAGTTGTTCCTCATCCTCTCAGACACTCTGTCTTTCTGTGATGCATTCAATAACCTAAACACGTCTTTATATAATAGACGATTTAGGGTTACAGAATAACAGGTAATTAATGACCAAATTACCCTCACCTAAATTAGGCTACATAACTCAACAATCTCCCACTTGGAGACTAATCACATAATCACTGTTAGAGTATGACTAATTGTTAGTGTAATTATTTGTTAGAGTAGCTTTGGTTTATCTTTTCCCGATACTCATCATTGTTTTACTGTATATATATATTGTACACCTTATGCTATTCAAATTTTGTAATGAGAAGTTTTCATTTTACCGCCTGAGTTTTCTTCTTCCTCTCAAACCTTTTCTTCTACTGTTGAATCCTGTAAATCCAACTTGGTATCAGAGCGCAGATGACGTCTCCAATTTCAACAATACCCTCCCCTTCTTCAACCTCCTCTTCGTCTACCTCTCTGCCACCTTTCCCCACCACAAATCAAAGTTTAAACATCAAACTCAACAATTCCAATTACCTGTTCTGGAAAACACAATTGCTCAACATCGTTATTGCCAATGGCCTCGAAACCATTCTGGAAGGAACTTTCCCTCAACCCCCACAGTTTATCGACAACCTTTCATCGCAGATTAACCCAGACTTTACCTCATGGCAGCGCTTCAATCGCCTTCTGATGAGCTGGGTCTTCTCCTCTTTATCGAAAGAGCTTCTTCCGATCATTATCTCCTACTCCACTGCTGCTGACATGTGGACCGCCCTGTCTCGCCGGTTTGCCTCCTCCTCGCTTGCTCGGATCACAGAGTTGCGCGGCTAGCTCCATTCTCTCACCAAAGATGGCCTCTCTGTTTCCCAGTACACCCAGAAGCTTACCTCTATTTGCAACACTCTCGCAGCAATCGGCCACCCTGTCTCCCTCAGCGATCAAGTCATTTACCTTCTCGGCGGTCTTGGCAGCGATTACAACTCTTTCGTCACCTCTATTACCAATCGCACCGACAAGCCCTCCATGGAAGAAATCTACAGCCTGTTACAAAGCTATGAGTTTCGACTTGAGAAACAAAATCTTGCCACTTCTCTCCAGATGCCACACTCCGTTCAGGCTCTCGCCGTCGCTCACCAATCATTCCGACCGACGTTTCCTCGCCCATTTGGCGCTCCTGTTTTGCGCCCTGGTTCTTCGTTTCCTCTGCATCAGCCTCCAGCCAGTTTCGGGTCTTCACCACTGCCTCCCCCTGTTTGGCGACCCAACCAGCCCACAAACAAACCCAACCGACCCAAATGCCAAATTTGCCAGAAATTGGGCCACATCGCCTCAGCCTGCTTCCACAGTTTCAACCATTCCTACCCAACTGGCCCGCTTCCTCCAACCCGCCCATTAACTCCTTTAGCCTACCAAGCCATTCCCTATTCCTACCCACAACCCAGCCCAGCCCATTATCCTCTCTTTTACCCACCCGACCCATCCTCTTATAACCCGACCCAACCGACCCACCCAAACACCCCTTCTTCCTCCCTCACTCAGTTTTCAGATTACCCTCTGCTCTCCGATCACCCTGCTCCTCCGCCAGCGCTCTCCGCTGGTCTCCTGCCCACACCGCCGCCCTCTGCTCCGTGGGTCCTCGACTCCGGCGCCACCCACCATTTTTCTCCATCACCGGTTCCTTCTCCCACTCCTCCGCCTTACAGTGCCCCCAATTTTGCTGTCACTGCCGACGGTAAGTCCACTCCAATCTCTCACCTTGGTTCTGCTTTAATTCCAACTCCCTTCCGTTCCCTTCACTTAAAGTCTATCTGTTATACTCCTGGCTTCTCTCATAATCTTCTGAGTGTTAGGAAATTATGTAGTGATAACTCTGTAATTGTTGAATTTGACTCTCACTGTTTTTGTGTTAAGGATCGGCATTCTCGCCAAATTCTTCTCCAGGGTTCCCTTGTTGATGGCCTCTATCAGCTTCCCATGCCCTCTGTCGCTCGCTCTCTTTCTGTTTCCCTGCCGAGGTCCAAGTCTTCTTCCACCCTACTGTGGCACTCCAGATTGGGTCATCCTTCTGCCTCTATTTTGCAAAGTGTTATGAATACTTGTAATATTCCTTTTGTGCACAATGACATGCCCACTTTTTGTACTCCTTGTCAAATGAGTAAATCTCACAGATTACCTTTTGCTATTTCTGAGTCTCATTCTACTTTTCCGTTTGAACTTGTACATACCGATGTGTGGGGTCCCTCTCCTTTTTCCTCCTTTACTGGCGATCGTTATTTTCTTTTATTTGTCGACGATTGTACTCGTTTTACCTGGCTATTTCCCTTAAAATTAAAAAGTGATGTCCATCTTACTTTTGTGCATTTTCATCGCTATGTTCAAACGCAATTTGGGTGTTCTATTAAAGTTGTTCAATCCGATTGGGGCGGAGAGTTCCAATCCCTCTCTTCCCTTTTTAAATCTCTTGGCATATGCCACCGCGTTTCCTGTCCGTACACTCCAAATCAGAATGGACGTGTAGAGCGCAAAAACCGTCACATTGTCGAAACTGGCCTCGCTCTTCTCTTCCATTCTTCTGTCCCTCAAAAATTCTGGCCTTATGCTTTTGCAACTGCTACGCGCCTCATCAATGTTCTTCCTACACCTGTTTTAAAAAATAAATCCCTTTTTGAATGCTTGCACAATTCTCTTCCCGATTACGCGTCTCTACGCGTTTTTGGTTGCTTGTGTTTCCCCTTTCTCCGTCCTTACAATCAAAATAAACTCCAGCCTCGCTCCCTTCCGTGTGTTTTCTTGGGTCTTAGCCCAAATCACAAAGGGTATATTTGTCTCGAACCTCGCTCCCACAAACTCTATATCTCTCGTCACGTAACTTTTGACGAATCTATTTTTCCCTTTTCTTCTCTACCTCTCTCTCCTCCCCTTCCTTCTTCATCCTCTTTCCTTATACCCCTGAGTCACTTCTCAATCCCACCAGTTTCTTCTATTGTTTCTTCTTTAATTCCAGCCTCCCGTTCTCCCTCACCTTCTTCACATCCACCTGCTCTAGCTCCATCGTCACCACCACCCCTGCCCATTCCTTCACCTACTCACATCTCCATGACTGACCCAACCCCTCCTCTTCCCACAAACACTCATCCAATGCGCACTCGCGCCAAAGATGGTATCTTTAAACCTAAAGCCTTCTCCGTAGACACCATCTTTGAACCCAAAACTTTTAACCAAGCCTCCAAACACCCTCACTGGTTGGCTGCTATGCATGAGGAAATGATGGCTCTATCTGCCAACTCTACTTGGACTTTGGTTCCTCCCCCTTTTGGCGTCAAGATTATAGGCTGTAAGTGAACTCAACTCTGATGGCACCCTCCACAGGTATAAAGCTCGTTTAGTGGCGAAGGGTTATGATCAGACGGAAGACATTGATTATGAGGAGACTTTCAGCCCCGTTGTGAAACCCGCATCCATCCGTACTACTCTTGCCTTAGCCATCTCCTATGGTTGGATCATCAAACAGCTGGATGTCAGTAATGCCTTTTTACATGGGGATTTAACTGAGACCGTTTTTATGCAGCAACCTCCCGGTTTTGTGAGTTCTTCTCATCCCTCTATTGTATGTCATTTACGGAAGGCTCTTTATGGCTTAAAACAATCTCCTCGGGCCTGGTACACGAAGTTATACACAGCTCTTCTCGCTTGGGGTTTTATTGCCTCTAAGTCAGATCCCTCTCTCTTCATCCGTCGCACGTCATCCTCCGTTCTTCTTATGCTGGTCTATGTTGACGACATCATTCTTACGGGTAACTCGGCTTCTTTACTCGATTAGCTTCTTTTGTACTTAAACTCTCAATTTAAGGTTCGTGATCTTGGACCATTATCTTTCTTTCTCGGGATTTCCGTCACTCACACTCCTACAGGCATGAGTTTTTCCCAGTCCCGATATATTCATGAAATATTACACAGAGCTAATATGGTCTCCTGCAAACCAGTTCCAACCCCGATGATTTCAGGTCCTATTCTTTCTCAGACGTCTGGTATCCCTCTCCGTGACGGCTCTCTTTATCGCAGCATAGTTGGCAGCCTGCAATACTGCTGTCTTACACGGCCTGACATTGCATTTGCTGTTAATAAGGTCTCTCAATTCATGCACTCCCCTTCAGATGTCCATTGGCAGGCCGTCAAACGGATCTTACGGTATCTCCAAGGTACCTCCTCTTTGGGTATCTCCTTCTCAGCATCTCCTGCTTCCAATTTGGTATGTTATACTGATGCTGATTGGGCCTCCTGTCCCGATGACCGTAAGAGCACAAGTGGTTTCTGTATTTTCTTGGGCTCCAATATCATCTCGTGGTCCTCCACCAAACAGAAAACTGTCTCCCGGTCGAGCACTGAATCCGAATATCGCAGTGTCGCTAATGGTGCCGCCGAACTTTTGTGGCTTCAATCTTTGCTCACCGAATTGGGTTTTCCCTCTATCAAGGTTCCTCTCATTTTATGTGATAACCTCAGTGCGACGTATCTCGCTTCAAACCCAGTTCTCCACTCAAAATCAAAGCATGTTGAGATTGATTTTCATTTTGTGCGTGACAAAGTTCTCCACAAGACCTTGTCCGTACAATTCACTCCCTCCGATCAACAGTTAGCCGATGCCTTCACCAAACCACTTCCGCCTTCCACTTTCTCCGTTTTTATTTCCAAGATCTTCGGCCCCCGACCTTGATCTTGAGGGGGGATGTTAGAGTATGACTAATTGTTAGTGTAATTATTTGTTAGAGTAGCTTTGGTTTATCTTTTCCCGATACTCATCATTGTTTTACTGTATATATATATTGTACACCTTATGCTATTCAAATTTTGTAATGAGAAGTTTTCATTTTACCACCTGAGTTTTCTTCTTCCTCTCAAACCTTTTCTTCTACTGTTGAATCCTGTAAATCCAACTATCACTCCATCTTCAGCGGCATCAATCCCATATTTCATTCAAGAAGTCCAACTAAAGTTGCGCACAACTTCAGCTTCTCACTTGTCACAGCTTTCGTCAACATGTCAGCTGGATTCCGACTCCCTGGGATCTTCTCAAGCGCTAATACTCCATCTTCTAAAGCAGATCTAATAAAGTGATAGCGTACATGTATATGCTTTGTCTTGCCATGATAAACTGGATTCTTTGCCAAATTAATGGCACTATGGCTGTCACAATGCAATACACTCCCATCGTAGTTTTGGCCTAACTCGCGTAGAAAAGGCTGTAACCACATCATCTCCTTTGTAGCTTCTGTCACTGCAATATACTCGGCTTCACAGCTAGAAAGAGCGACGACATCTTGAAGTCTCGAAACCCAACTGATTGCGGTACCACCCAAGGTGTAGACATACCCAGTCCTGCTCTTACTACTATCAATATCACCACCATTATCAGCATCAACATATCCATCCAAGCCCAAATCTGACTTTCGAAAACACAAAGCGAATCCCGAACTACCCTTCAAGTATCGCAAGATCCATTTTACAGCTTCCCAATGTTTTCTACCTGGATTACTCATAAACCTACTAACAACTCCCACTGCATGTGCAATATCTGGTCGTGTACAAACCATCGCATACATTAGACTACCAACAGCTGAGGCATATGGAACTTTGGCCATGTAGTTCCTCTCTTCCTCGGTCGAGGGTGACTGATCTTTGGATAGTTTGAAATGACTAGTCAATGGTGTAGTGACTGGCTTCGCATCCTCCATTTGGAACCTGCTAAGAACCTTCTTCACATAGTCTTCTTGTGAGACTTTGAGAACATCCTTATCCCTGAATATCCTCATCCCAAGGATTTGTTTTGCAGCACCCAAATCCTTCATTGCAAACTCTGTAGATAACTTCCTCTTCAGCTCGTCAGTCTCATGCAAGCTTGCTCCAGCAATCAACATATCATCAACATAAAGGAGCAGAATAATATAGGAATTATCAAACCTTTTGATGTAGCAACAATGATCGGCTTCACATCTCACAAAACTGTTATTCTTCATGAAGCTGTCAAATCTCTTGTACCACTGCCTTGGAGCCTGTTTCAAGCCATACAAGCTCTTCTGAAGCTTACACACAAGCTCCTCTTTCCCTCTCATCTCAAAACCCTGTGGCTGACGCATGTATATCTCTTCATCTAAACTGCCGTGAAGGAAAGCAGTTTTCACATCCATCTGCTGCAGATGAAGATCTTCTTTCACAACCAAACTCAAAACTGTTCTGATCGTCGTCAGCTTCACCACTGGTGAGAAAATATCGGTGTAGTCAATGCCTTCTTTCTGCTGAAAACCCTTGACAACCAATCTAGCTTTATATCTCTTGCTTCCATCAGGTTCTTCTTTAATCCGGTAAACCCACTTGTTATGCAGTGCTGTCTTCCCCTTCGGCAACTTGGTCAATGTCCAAGTTTCATTTGATTTCAGTGAGTCTATTTCATCTTTCATGGCTGCCTCCCACTCAATCAAATCATCAGACTGTTCTGCTTCCTCATAACATCCCGGTTCACCTCTGTCAGTAAGCAAAATGTAATTGAGAGACGGGGACCATCTCTGAGTTGGTTTGCTGATTCTGGATGATCTTCTTGGTTCTACAATCGGCGTTTGCGGATTTATCTCTGGAGCCACATTCTCATCAACTTCTTCTTCAACAATACCCCGATTTTCTTCAACAGTCGGACTATTATCAGCTGAAAAATCTCCGAAATTGACCGCAGTAGACTCTTTCAATACAGAACTCCCACTGTCTGAAGTGTCACCAATAACATCTTTGTAAAGAACCTGTTCGTTGAAGATGACGTTCCTGCTGCGAATGATCTTCCGATTTGATTATCCCAGAAACGATAACCAAACTCGGCGTCACCATAACCAATAAGAAAACACTTATTAGATTTCGAATCAAGTTTACTTCTATCAGAATCATCAATATGAACATATGATAAGCAACCAAAAACTTTCAGAAAAGAAAAGTTTACCTTTTTACCGCTCCAAGCTTCTTCTGGAATTTTGTAATCTAGAGATACAGAGGGTCCTCTATTTATCAGGTAGGCTGGTGTGCTGACTGCATCTGCCCAAAAGGTTTTAGGCAGTCCGGCGTGCAATCTCATGCTCCTTGCATGTTCATTCAGCGTTCTGTTCATCCTTTCAGCTACTCCATTCTCTGGAGGCGTTCGAGGAATAGTCTTCTGCATCTTGATTCCATTCATAGCACAATGCTCACTGAAATCTGCATTGATGTACTCGCCTCCATTGTCGGACCTCAAACACTTCACTTTCAGATTCGTTTCATTCTCAACCAAAGCCTTCCACTTCTTGAAAACACTAAATACATCAGACTTGTTCTTCATGAAGTAGACCCAAACCTTTCTTGTGGAATCATCTATGAACGTCACGTAGTAGTGTGATCCACCAAGAGAAAAAATGGGTGCGGGTCCCCACACATCAGTGTGCACTAATTCCAGTTTTTTCTGCTTCAGCTCCTTGCCAACTTTTAGAAAACTGACACGTTTCTGTTTCCCAAAGATGCAACTTTCATATAACTGATGCTCAACAGACTTCAGCTCTGGAATCTGACCATTCTTGACAAGAATCTTCATTCCTTTCTCGCTCATGTGGCCCAATTTGCAATGCCACAACTCTGTATTCTTCGAGCTATCAACAACGGCAATTGTGTCTCTGCATGTAGAAGTCATGTATAAAGTTCCTGTTTTCTGACCTCGAGCGACGACCATCGCTCCTTTAGTAACCTTCCACGCATTGGTTCCGAAACTAACATGGTAACCCTCACTATCAAGCTACCTCACTGAAATCAAATTACGCATCAAACCCGGAACATGTCTTACTTTATTGATACTCCAAACAGACCCGTTTGTCGTCTTCAATTTGATGTCCCCGATGTCCACAATATCCAGTGGCTCACCATCTGCAAGATAGACTTTCCCATGATTTTCAGCTACATAATTTGCCATTAGTTCTTTGTGAGCCGTGGTATGAAAAGATGCTTCCGAGTCCAAGACCCATGAGTCTATCGGGCTATCGACTGAAAGAATCAATGCATCAGTGGCCTCTTCTGTTACTGTATTTGCTCCATTACCTGTTTCAGTACCGTTCTTCTTCGGAGCTCTGCAATCCTTTTTCATGTGACCCTGCTTGCCACAATTCCAGAACTCAAATTTTTTTCTAGATTTAGAGTGACTCCTTCCATTTCTCGAATTGGATCTGGATCTGCCCCTACCCCGGTTGGAGTTTCTGTTATTATTTCTTCCTCTGTTTTCAACATGGAGAGCTGAACCTTTTGATGTTTCACCAGAATCAATTCTTCGAACTTCCTCGGCAAGAATGTGATCCCTCACATCGGTAAATACTAATTTTGCGCTTCCAACTGAATTACTGACTGCTGCCCTCATAGGCTCCCAGCTATTTGGTAGCGACGCCAACAAAATTAGGGCTCGAACCTCATCCCAAAATCAATTTTCACAGATAATAATTGATTCACAACAGTATTAAATTCATTTAGATGTGCAGCTACAGAAGTACCTTCACCCATTTTCAAATTAAACAATTTTTTCATCAAATGCACCTTGTTGTTCGCAGAGGGTTTCTCGTACATATCAGATAGAGCCTTCATCAGACTCGCTGTAGTTGTCTCCTTCGCCACGTTGTGAGCAACGCTTTGAGTCAGCGTCAATCTGACGACTCCCAAAACTTTTCTATCAAGGCGATTCCATTCAACATCGTCCATCTTTTCTGGTTTTGCACTCAATGGAAGTTCAAGATCTTTCCCGTATAAATAGTCTTCAATTTGCATTCTCCAGAACGCAAAATCTGTTCCATCGAATTTTCTAATACCGTGACTGGTACTTTCATCGCCTGCCATTGTTATAAAAATCTCCCTTTTAAAAATAGAATGAATCTGCCCCGAAAAATCAGAACCAATATACTCCCCTCAAAAATTCAGAATAAATCCTCCCAAATATTCTGTACCAGAAAAACGACCCAATTCAGAAATTTTTCAAAATCAACACTGTTGAAACTGATCTTCAAACAAAAATTCAAAGAAAACTCCTCTGAGCAGACAAAAAACGGCGGCAAACAGAAACTCCTCTCCGCGCGGCGCTGCCTATTCTGATCGGAGCTCGGAGGTCGACGACGGAAAGCTAGGCTCGGAGAGGCGGCGTCAGTGGTGGCAGAACGGCAGACTTCAGACGGCGCACGCTTCGCGTGGGCAGCTTCGCGGCTTGGGAATCAGGCGGGTTGCTCGGGTCTGCGTCGGAGCTGCTCCGATCTGCGTCGGCGGTTTCTGTTCGGCGGTGAAGGTCAACGACGGCGCGGTCTGGTTCGCGCGGGTCGGTGCTGATCGGCGATGGTAGCGACGGCGCTAGGGCACGCGTTCGCGCGGTGATGGCAGAACACAGAACAGCAGGTTCTGTGCCTCGGCGACGGCGAGGTCTGGGGTGGCGGCGATGCTCGGGCTCCTCCTTCGCACGGCGATCGGCGGCGGCGCGGTGATGGCAGGTTCTCGTGGTTCTTCGCGGCCAGCAAAAACAGAACAGAGTTCTGTTTTGTTTTTTTTCTTTTTTTTTGTTTCCCACGGCAGAAAAACAAAACAAAACAAAACTTTTTCTTTTTCTCCAAAAATTGAAATTTCACTTAACAAAATTACGAACCTCTCAAATCGATTGATACCCTTTGAATAATCAAACCTGATTTTCCGAAAACCACTTCAAACCTCGAAGCTCTGATACCAGTTGTTAGAATTAGACGCCCTAGTCCACCTGTAACGAACGATTAGAAATACGAAAAAGAAATAACACACAGATTTATAGTGGTTCACTCTCGTCACGAGAGCTACGTCCACTGGCTGCTGACAGATTTCACTAAGATGAAAAACCGGAGTTACAATAGTTGTTCCTCACCCTCTCAGACACTCTGTCTTTCTGTGATGCATTCAATAACCTAAACACGCCTTTATATAATAGACGATTTAGGGATTACAGAATAATAGGTAATTAATGACCAAATTACCCCCACCTAAATTAGGCTACATAACTCAACAGCATGAGCTATCGAGATTCTTCATCTTATTTTTGTATGATGTGTTTAGCTTCTTCAGAAAATAAGGACATGTCTTTGAATCATCGAGTTTTTTTTTTTTTTATCTTCTTAAATTACTTGCTTAGGTTCTCCTTTAATTTTCTTTATGCCTCTTTGCATTGTCGACTAGGTTACTCTTGATCTAGATGAAAACATTGACTTCATGTTACGCCCATCAAGAAGAGCTCGCATAAATCGAGTTTCTACCATTGTTATTCTCTTGACTATCCATTCTTTATATATTGTTACAATCATTTTTGCTTGTCGTAAACATTCTTCGGGAAGTCCTCTCTATCTCTCTTAGCCAGTTCTTGCCCCTTCCATGCTTCTTCTGTAGCCTTCCTTTCTTGTTCACATTTCTTTAGTACTTCAACTTGAAATGTTCTGCCATTCCACTTGGACGAGACAAAAAGAAGCCCAAGAAGACAATTAAATTGATGGTAGAAACAACTTTCGTAAACTTGCTTCATGAGATGTTGTGACATATATTCTTAAATTTATTTGAGAAAATTGACCAGTTGATTCTGTAAAAGTATAATTAAAATTAAAATTAAAATAAAGTGTAGCCTATTTTACACTTATTTTTTTATGAAAAAATATTAAGTATTAAAAGAAATGGTAAATTACAATTTAGACCCTAACGTTCAAGGTCATTTACGTATTAAATTTTAAACTATAATTTTTGACAAATTGAAACTCAACTTTTCATATATTACTAATTTAGAAATTGCCGTTAATTTATCTGTTAACGCACACACGCATATATACCATGTTTTCTAATTGTTTTACATCAATTTCTAACTTCGAGTTATTTCTATTTCAATTTCGAACTCTATTAAATTTTTTTTCGACAATTTCAAATTAAGTCGAGAAATCGACAGAGTCTAAAATTTGGTTTAAAAATTTTCATAGACATTAGAAATGTTTAACTTGATAGATAAATTGAAAGACAAAGATTAAATTGCTATAATATAAAAGGTGGAAATTCAATTTATTAAAAAAAATAAATGAAGGTTATATTGATCCGACGTCTAAAAAACTAATGTCGTCCACCAAAGTCGAATCTCCATGTGAGGGCTCCTTCAAAGTAGAGACAACTTACAGTCGGAAAGAAAAAAGAACGAAGATCGTGAAATGGGGATAACCAGGGAACAAGTGGAATCTTCATTGAAGTCTCAACTCAATCCTTCATATCTTGTAAGCTCTACTCTTCTTCTTGATTCGCTTTTTCTTCCCTTTCAATTCATGTAATTTTTATCTGACTTACCGTCTTTCGTTATTCACTTCGGTTCGTTGTAGACTTCAATCAATTTTGATATTGGGTCTTTCCGAATACTTCCACAGTCGAATCTGTGAACTCGTTTGAGATCATGCGTAAGAGCCATCTAAAGCTCCATCAAGGACTAAACACTGGAATTCATGACTATGTCATTTTTATGACCACAAATTGAAAGTTATAAACAAAAAAACTGCAAGAATTAATCTAAATCTTAATGGGTGTACGAGTTTAATCATTTGAGAAATCTTCCCCTTTAAAACTGGTCTTTGCGATTTGTATCAAACAGAACCACTCTTTGAGTAAACCTCGTGGGATTGATGCCCACCTGCGACGATCCCTGTCACGATTGAGGCAACTTGTCCGTATTGGAATGTCTATAGAGGGGAGTTCTAAGGGGGGGTGGATTGTGATTATCAAAATTATTCTACTTTTTCCTCAGCAAGCCGATTTTCAAAATTGGATTCAGTCCAATGTGGCTTTACAAGCAATCAGACTGTTCAACATTCAGGCTGTTCTTCTTCCCAAAAGAATTTGGTCATGGCTGAGATTTTGTATTTCAACTTTGCTGTCGAGTTAATTGGAGATAAAAAAAATGTTCTTATGTGCCTCTTATAGTAATTACTGCCACTTGATTTTACTTTTAGTCAGTTTCCAAACTAGATTATTAGATCCAGAAATGAAATTTCGTTCCACTGAACTCTGTTTTTGGTCATACTCCGCTCGGTTTCTGTTTTGGTCGGGATTTTATGATTTAGAGGATTGGAGAGAATACACTCTACTTATTTAATGAAGTGGGGGGAAGGTAAGAATAGTTTGTGAGTTTAATTGATGATTATCGAAGAAGATGAACAACTATTATCATAACCGAGTTGGAAATTTCTTCAACTATAGTAATCCTTTAAACCTTTAGTTTACTTTTATTAACTGTTTTCGCTGTTGCTTTTTCAGGACATCATTGATACATCAGGAGGGTAAGTTTTCCTTAATGTCTAGATGTCATTTACCTTGCCCTCCCCATGTTTTTTTATTTGAAAATTTTGAACTCAATAGCATCACCCGTTAGAAAAAGAAAAGGGGAATATGGTATTTCAGAAATTCTACGCTTCACATTGAAATGTATCATATATGTGTAGACCTAATTTTAACTCTTACCTTTTCGGGCAAGTTTTTTGAATGGTAATATGGAAATTGAATAATGAGAACATGTGTGTATGCCCATTGGTCGGTCATTTCATATAGAGCTGAGTCAAATGTTCAATTGCTTTGATTTGCATTATCGCGGAGATGTCTTATGTTATAGAAAAAGGTAGGCAATCAAGCTTATTTCTTGATGTATATTATGCTCATTCCCAACATGAAATGTAAAGGCGCATAAATTTATTGTAAATATGGTACGTAATGTTTATCGATCTTTAATATATTAGTATCATCCTGCGGCGTCTGAAAGTGAAAAGTAAGAATTTATCAGTAAGATGACACTGAAAGTCAAAACAAAATAAGGTGAACTTATTGACAAATTGAATAATATTATATTATTTGGCAGAGATTTGATCGTTATATTGTATCTGTGAATAGCTATTACAACTTTTGTTGTATGTATTCAGATGCGGAGCGAGCTTTGCAATAGAAATAGTGTCGGAAGAGTTTGAAGGAAAGAGTCTGTTGGCGAGGCATCGGCTGGTGAACGGTGCTCTGCAGGAGGAGATGAAGGAGATTCATGCGCTCTCCGTCAAGAAAGCTCTTACCCCCGACCAGTGGAAGAAGCAAGCCGAGTCTCAATCCTCAAAATCTAGTGTATAAACCATACTCTCTAAAGTTACTATAATCTTTACTTTGAATAAATGACAGTGGAACAATGTAACCGATTCTCATTTCTATATATATTGTTCGATTTCAATTTAGAAACTAACTCTTTTCTGATTCAAAACGAACGTATATAACTTGGATACGCAAAACTGGACAGAACTGCACCGTACTCTTCCCTGGCCATCGAAATCTTCGTAAAACTCAGGACTTGCTACTTTGTATCCATAATTTCAAAGAAATTTTTCAATCTTTAACCGTCGAAGCTTAGATTTGATTGGAAATGTGAAGAAAGAAGTAGTTGCAATTTTTATGGTAAGAAAATTGGTGTAACGACTATAATTGTAGTCAAATTAAGATCATATGCAAACCTTCTACTTTATTTGATGACTTCACAAGTAAAATAAGTGTAAATTTAAAGTCTTTTCTGTACCCCATTAGCGTTTAGGTGTGACTTAAACTAGTGTTGTTGTCACTGAGATAAAAAAAAAAAAAAGGGTAAAAAATAATTTGAACCCTAAAATATGGAATTAATTTGAAACACCTTCTAAACAAAAAATCTTAACAATTAAAATCTTAAACTATTCAAAATATAAAAAATCAAACTCTAGTGGGTGGCCGATCGCCCCCTTTTGAATTTACGCTGCGAACGGGGATCGATCACCCCCGTTCTGTCCAGTGTTTACGTGGCACTGATGTATTGGGTCGGGAGCCAATGTGGGCGGCGGAGACCCTCCCCGTCCAACGTGCACCACAAGTGATTCGACAATAGGGGTCCCTACCACGCAACGACCCCCAGTTCCCTGTCTTCCCATTTTACAAGGTGGTAGGGAACGAGGGGTCACCACCCCAAAACGGCCCCACGTTCCCTGCCTCCCCATTTTAGAAGGTGGTCAAGAACGGGGGGATCCCTGCCACGAAATGGCCCATCTTTGTTGGTACTATTTTTTGGTAAGAGTGAGAATGAGGGTTGCCGCTCTGAAACGGCCCCCCTGTTCTCAATTATTTTGCTTGAGAATGAGGGGGCCGTTCTCAGGTGATAGAAGAGAGAAAATGCAGAATAAATGTATAGAATTTTTCTCTACTTTTATTATCTTGGTTCTGTGGCCTTATAAGCTTTACATAAGAGAAAATCACTAACAAATACGAGAAATAGAAGGCAAAATATCACAAAAAAAGATCTTCAGATTGTTAACAAATTGTGTAACTGTTTGCTTGAACCCTGTAACACCCGGTTTTACGGGATTTTATTATTTCAATATATAATGGTATTTTTATAAATATGTCAAATTAAGTCCGTTTTGCGAACGAAAAGTTTTAATAGAGCCCTTGTAATAAATTAGAATTATTGGTGAAATAAGGAAATTTGGAGAAAACCGAATCGTTGGTTAAATAACGAAATAAGTAATGAAACAAATAGAAAATCAAATGGAGAGGCAAACTTGTCATTTGACAAGTTTAATTTATAAAATGCCAAAAACCCCTCTCTTCCCCACACTTCACGATTTTTCTTCTAAAGCCTTCCCTCTCTTTGGCGATTCTTCACTCCCCTCTCACGCATTCTTTCTTCCGGCGACGAAAGCTCTTCTTCCAGCGACTCGTCCATCACTTTTTCTTCCTCGTTCGCGACCCTAGTAAGATTCTATGCTTTAGAGACGTTAGATTTTGGTTTTCGCAGAGTTAGACGGTTAGGGTTTTGTTAGGTTTTTGTCAAATTAGACGGGTTACATTAGAAACGGCTAGAGTTGCCCTATTTATGACTTTAATGGGCATATTTATGGATATTGGTGGAAGTTAGTTGGTTTAATGGAGGTTGTTGAAGTTTTGGTGGTTGGAGGTTTTAAAAACCCCATTAATGGGGGTTTGGATGTTCTTGAGCACAAATTGCTCGGTGAAATGCCTCAATAAGTTGAAATAAAATTTTAGGAGATATCCTTTAGCTAGGGATTTCGTTAATTTTTAGAATTTGATGTTCTAGGCCCGATTTTAATGATGGTTTCTATGGATTGGTTTAGGTGAACAACGCTCGTGGACAAAGCTCGGTGTGCTATGGACGCGAGGTAAGTCTTTGTGACTTGTTTGGCCGATCCGGCCTACACCATAGAAGAGCAAATTGTTTGAGGATATTTGGTGACGAATTGTTTAGCGTAGGTTGGATGGGTAGTCTAGGATAATCGTTAGGTTAGAACGTTGTTATTATGTTTTATGTATTGTTTATGCTTTCCTTACTTTATGGCACAAATCCATGTTCATGCAACATGTTTTATGAACTAGCACGAAAAATGAATTTCCGCATACGTTTTCATGAAAAGAAATGACTAATGAAAGATATGAATGTATGTAATTACGGTCATGTCTGGATGGGGTTCAGACATGACTGTCTTGAGAGGAGGAACATGTTTTCCCCCCGGTAGATGGAAAGGGCTATCTAACCGCCAGATGTGCCCTCTCCATCTGGTGAGAGTAAATGTAACGACCCATTTTCCCAGCAAGATATTGTCCGGTCTGGGGATTGGGCCGTAGCTCAGTATCCTCCCTCACGGCTTTGTTTGCCGAGGACTTCCAGTCGGTCACCCAACTTGGTACTACTCTCGCCGAAGCACTTTAACTTTGGAATTCTTATAGGATCCGTTACCAATTGTGCTCCAAAACACGTCTTACTACTTTGGGAGGGTCTCTTTACATATGTTTCATTTCCATATACTTCCCCAAGCGATGTGGGATTGTGACGACCCCCACATTATGACCTACCCCCTTCACCGGTCTTTTTCCCGCGCGGACGCACCGCCATCCGGGTCCGGATCCAGTATACGTGTAACGACCCTAATACTGTACCCTAATTTCTCGTATAAAATTTTCTTTTTAAATTTTCAATTCTCAATATAAACTTTAAAATATTTAAGCGGAATTTAATTCGTTAAAATCTTTCGGAGAATTAAAAACATTAGAAAACCATTTACATAAAACTTAAAAACAATTAAATAAAACTTAAAACAACTAATTAATAACAATTAAAAAAAAATTAAAAAAGAAAGGGACTTTCGTCCCTAAAGTGTTGTGGCGATCGATCGCCCAAAACGGGTGATCGGTCGCCACCCTTAAATGGGAGGGGCGATCACGATCGCCCCTCTTCGTTGGCCATCGATCGATGGCCTGGCGATTGATCACCCCATTTTGGGCGATCAATCGCCACGCTCTCTGGAAAATCCAGAGAGCGGCGACCATTTGTGGCGATCGATCTCCTCCTCAGGAGATCGATCGCCAAGCCCTCTGTTCTCCCTTTTTTTTTCTTTCTCTTTTCACCGATTCACTGCACACAAACTCACGCACCTCACAATTTTCTTTTCTACCTCATCTCTTCATCACTTCTTCAAACACTTTTATAACAATACAACCACCCAACTCCCCACTTCACCAATTACTCAAAAACCAACTCAAAGCGCATTTAAAACGTTACCAATTTCTTAAAACAAACTGCATGGATCCATTTGAAAATTTAACATTCCCCACTGTTTGAAAACATCAAAAGTTCAACAAAATACTATCCAGACTCAAACATCCTAAAATGTCAACTATACAATTCTCCTATTCTTTTTATCTATCAAATCCCAAAACATTTACCTACTTCCCCATGGGTCGAAATCACGCACCGACTGCCAGCGCACTCCCACAGGCCATCCTCCCTCAACATGTTCATACTTCAGGCGGAGGGACGTCTTCCTCACCTGTCTCAAAATCACCTACACCATAGAATTAAACACGTGAGCTAGAGGCTCAGTAAATCTAAGTGAATGCACGTGAATGCCAATGCTATGCATGTACAGTTCATAAATCATGCGTCCTACCTTTTCGCTAATCATTTCATTTCATTTACGTCACCGGGGCTTCTCTCTCGCTAGATAGGAGCGGCACATCCGGCGATTGGATAGCCCCTCGTATCTAACCGGGGAGAAAACATGCTTCATCCGACAGCCATGTCTGAACCACCGCCACCGACGTGACCGTCATTACATTCATTACCTTTTCGTTATCGTTTTCCTTTTCATGAAAATATGCATAGAAAACTCATTTTCATGCCGTTCGAAATCAATGATGCATGGACAGATGTTATGCCATGAACGAAATAGAAACAAACAGAACATACAAACGACAAACTAACAATTAACAACCTAACAAAACATAAATCTAACTACCCGTTCTAATTACCCCAAACACTACATATCTCCAATTCCTCAATTTAACGTATATTCTTATGGTGTAGGCCAAGACGGCCAAACAAGTCACAGAAACTTACCTCGTGTCCGTTGAAATTCACGCTCCGTCCACGAGCGTTGTTCACCTAGGGCAAAAGACAACATTTGTCATTTAAACAAATTCTAAACTATCGAGTCTAGAAACTCACAAACTCCTAGCTAAAGAAAATCTCCTAAACTCTATTCTAACTCATTGAGGCATTTTATCGAGTAATTCGTGATCGTGAATTTTCAAACCTCCATTAATGGAGTTTTCAAGCTCCAAACCAACCAAAACTCCAATATTAACCAATAAATCGATTGACTACGTCCAATCAACTCCAATACATCGATTATAGGCATAACCACGCTAACCTATCGATTTCGAACTCTATTTCACGTTTTCAACGAAAATCCTAACGAACCCTAATCGTTTTAAATCCTAAAAATCGAAATCTATCGTTCCAAAAGCTTAGAGTCTTACCTAAAGAGCGAAGACGAAGGAGAAATGTGAAGACTCGAGTCGCTGGAGAACAAACTTCGACCACCGGAGAGGAGAATCGCACCAAAGGGGAAAAGAAAATCGCAAGGAGGAGAGGGAGAAAAGGAAATCTCGCGTGAAGTGAAGAAGAAGAAGAGAGAGATGGTGATTTTTAACTAAAATTGGTTTGTGCAATTACCTTTTTGCCCTCCATTTTTATTCCTATTTATTTCGTTACATATTTCGTTATTTAAATAACGATTCGTTTTCTCCAAAATTTCATATTTCACCATAAATTCTAATTTATTACTACGGCTTCTTTAAAACTTTCCGTTCGCAAAACGGACTTAATTTGACGTATTTACAAAATGCCGTTTATATTGGAGTAAAAATCAAATCCTGTAAAGCCGGGTGTTACAATACGGGCCAGTCGTGCACATATGGGTCATCACATTAAACCCCCGGTGACGCCCATGCTATGTAACTAAAGAATGAAAATGGATGCATGATTTTATAAACCGCATATGCATGCCACACATTTGCATTTATGAGGATTAACTGAGCCCTTTAGCTTATAGGTTATTTCTATGGTGTAGGTGACTTCGAAAAAGGTGAGCATGATATTCCTCCACCCGACGCATGAGCAGGTTGATGGAGGGTGGCCCGTGGGAGTGCGCTAAGAAGTCGAGGCTTTTTGACCCGTGGGGTAACGGTTAGGTATTTTGAGGATTTTGGGTTATTTTGGGGTAATAGATATTGATATGGAAAATGGTATAGAAAGTACATGATAGGGTGCTTGGTACTGAATAGGGTATACGACGATGTTTTGACATTTACTGAAATTGTTTGGTTGTTGAATTTCGTAGGGATTTTGCTTAGTTTTTAAATGAAACCACGCAGTTCGTTTTCAGGAAATTTACTTCGTTTTAAACGCTTTGAGTCGTATTTATAGTGATGGGTGAATTGAAGGATGTGTGAGTGATTTTATGTTAAAGTGTTTAGTATGTTGTTTGGTGTTGGAGTTGAAGGGACGAGTGAAGGAAGTGGTGAAGTGTACATGGGAAAGAAGAAGAAAAGAATTGAGGCAACTCTCTGGAACGAGTTCCAGAGAGGTTGTCGATCGATCGCTCATGAGGGCGATCGATCGGTTATCGGGAGAAAGAAAGGGGCGATCGATTCAGGCGATCGATCGCTTGGCACGAAATCACCACAGCCGATCGATCGGCCATGCATTTTAGGCACAGTTTGCCCTTTTTGCCCTTGATTCCTTTGGTCGATTATTCTTCTGTTTTAATGTATTTTCTTAAATGATTTTCAAGACAATTCCAATAAATTAGATTCGATTTAAAGCCTTCGAAGTTGAAATTACTTAATGTTTTAAAATGAAAAATTTTCACGGTAATTTAAGGGATAAGACTAAGGGTCGCTACAGTTATGGTATCAGAGCCCTCAGGGTTTTAAAATCTTTTCTGTATACTGCTCGAATGCACAGCCACTACTCGGACATCCTTCCTCAACTGTAAGTACGTTTTATTTTATTTCTTTGTTTTTGTTTCTTAGGATTGTGTGTTTTAACCTTTATAGGAGTTATAAAATGGTTCGAGCCAAAGATGCTAGAGATGAAGCTTTGGATAGGCTAACGGATTTGCTGGACTGCCAGACTCAGCATATGGATAGACAAGCCCAACAAATTGAGAGACTAGTAAACCGCGAGGATCAGAGGGCCCAAGAATTGATAGTTTCAAACAATCACAATATGGAGAGGTTCCAGAAACTTAGGAAGACATGTTGGGCTATGCTAAGATTGACAATGGGGAGAAGGTCGCATGCGACACCTTTCATTTGGCATTAGACGCTCGGTTTGGTGGGATTCCATCAAAGCAACTACCGATGTGACGATGATGACGTGGGAACGGTTTAAGACCGTATTCTATGATAAGTATTTCAGCCGTACAGTGAGAGCGGCAAAAAGAGTGGAATTCACACAGCTAAAGCAGACCGGTTCGGTTGCGGAATATATTAGGAAGTTTGAGGCCTTATCACAATTTGCACCGCGCCTGGTAAGCGATAATGAAGATAAGGTGCACCGATTTATGGATGGGCTAAACCCAGAGATTCAGAAGAACATTATAGTATTCGGGATTCTGGATGTACCGTAATCAGACATTGCAGCAAGAGCTTTGGACTTCGAGGTTGCAGAATTTACTTGCGTTAAGCCAAGGGAGCCTACTAAGGGCTTCTTTCGTGAGATCCAGCCTCAGATACGGAATCGAGGTTGGCAACCTAGAGGAAAACAACCACAGCAACAGCAGCAAAGAGGCGTCAAAAGGCCTTATGAGGGAGGAAAGGATCAGGGCAAAGGAAAACAAGTACAGGGAACTACTTAACTGCCTCTGTGCCCTAAGTGCCAGAAAGAACACCGTGGTGATTGCAGACTTGGCACTAACAAGTGCTATCGGTGTGGTGAGATTGGCCATTACGTCAAAGACTGCCTGAAGCCGGGCCGAGATCAGCTAGGCAGAGATCAGAGGAGAGTGATGCTGAGGATCTTCGCCTTCATCGAGCTTGGTGATATTGACAACGAGGATCAGTCTTCTGTTATAGCAGGTACTATCTTAATCACGGGTATTGCAGTATTCTCTCTGATAGACACGTGGGCTACGCACTCCTTTATTTCAACTGCATGTGTGTCTAGATTGGGGTTAGTGCCAGAGCTAGCGAGTACGAGTATAGAGTAATGCTACATTCGGGAGCGTATATGTAGTCTAATCGTATTTTCCAGGGCAACGTCGTCTCAGTGGGGAACAACACCATTTATGCCCGATTGATAGTTATGGGCATAGAGCGGTACGATCTAATTTTGGGAATGGATTGGCTGTCCCGCCATTTCTCCACCATAGACTGCCGATCCGGGTTAGTGACATTTTGTGGCCCCCGGATAAAGAAGAGTTTTCTTATCAGGCAATGAATAGGTTGAGTGGGTCGGCTACTTCCTATTCTATGAAGGTCCAAGAGCAGTTTAGAGGTGAATGCTCAGTTTATCTGGCTACAGTGGTTGATACACAGTTGCTCAACGGGGTAAAACCAGAAGACCTTCCAGTAGTTAGAGAATTCTCTGAGATCTTCCTCGACGATCTTCCCGGATTAGCACTGGACAAGGTGATCAAGTTTACAATTGATTTTTATCCAGGCTCTGGGCCCGTATCAAAGAATCCGTACAGACTGGCACCTGCTGAACTAAAGGAGCTGAAGTCTCAATTAGAAAAGTTGTTAGACAAGGGGACCCAGCTTTTCTCCTTGGATGCGCCAATTCTGTTTGTCAAGAAGAAGGACAGAACTCTCAGGATGTGCGTCGACTATAGAGAGTTGAATAAATTGACAGTGAAGAATAAGTATCCACTGCCCTGGATTGATGACCTGTTTGACCAACTGCAGGGTGCCCGAGTGTTTTCGAGGATTGACCTACGCTCGGGTTATTATCAGTTGAAGGTCCAGAGAGAAGATATTCAAAAGACGGCTTTCCGAACGACGTATGGGCATTATGAATTTCTTGTGATGTCTTTTGGACTTACAAATGCCCCTGCAGCGTTTATGGATTTAATGAATCACATCGAATCGCGTCTTCAAGGATTACCTAGACAAGTATATTGTTGTTTTCATTGACGACATCTTGATCTATTCAAAGATGGAAGAGAAACACGAGGAGCAACTACGAATTGTTCTAGAGATCTTGAAGCATCATCAATCCAAGTGTGAGTTTTTGTTGGACCGAGTTAGTTTCCTTGGTCATATAGTATCTTAAGAGGGAATTTCAGTTGACCCGACCAAAATTCAGGTTGTTAAGGATTGGCCGCAGCCTAAAAATGTGCGAGAGGTATGTGGATTTCTGGGGTTTGCTGGATATTACTGAAAATTTATTGAGGGGTTCTCGAAGATTGTAGTTCCTCTATCGCGCTTGACGAGAAAGAATGATAAGTTTATATGGTCAGCTGTATGTAAAAAGAGCTTTCAGGAGCTGAAGCAGAAATTGACTACAAGCACCAGTTTTAACATTGCCAGTTGAAGGCGATAAGTTCAGTATTTACTGCGATGCTTCAAAGATCGGACTTGGGTGTGTATTGATGCAGGAAGGCAGAGTCATTACTTATGCTTCTCGGCAGTTTAAGCCGTATGAGCAAAATTATCCTACGCATGATCTGGAATTAGCAGCCATCGTCATTGCATTAAAAATCTGGAGACACTATCTGTATGGGCAGCAATGCGAGGTGTTCTCAGATCACAGGAGCTAAAAGTATATGTTTACACAGAAATAGTTGAACATTCGGCAAAGAAGGTGATTGGAGTTCGTTAAAAATTATGACTTTGAAATTAAATACCATCCAGGGAAGGCAAATAAAGTCGCTGATGCCTTGAGCCGAATGCCCACTACGAGTCAGCCTTCGCTTGCATCAATGTTGGTAATGCTGAGGTATGAGATTGAGAGGTTTGATGTGGAGATTGTGGCTGAGTTATCCACTATGCTCACGAACATTTCTCTTTGGCTGACAATAATTGACAAACTCCGAGAAACTCAGAAGGAAGACTTGGAGTGTGAGAGATATCGGTCGAGCATGACATCTGAGGACCCGTCTGATGTCTGTCAGATGATGGTGTATTGAGATCCAGGCATAGGTGGTACGTGCCTAACGATGAGGAGTTGAAGAGAGAAACCTTAACCGAGGCACACTCCTCGGCATACTCAGTGCATCCCGGGAGCACGAAAATGTATAGAGACCTGAGATAACACTTCTGGTGGCCGAACATGAAGAGAGAGATTTCCAGGTACGTGGAAACCTGTTTGGTTTGCCAACAGGTCAAAGCAGAGCATCAAAGGCCGGCCGGAACCTTACAACCACTGTCGATTCCGGAGTGGAAATGGGAGCAGATCTCCATGGATTTCATAGTTGGACTCCCGAGAACGACAAAAGGACACGATGGCATCTGGGTAATAGTGGATCGGTTGACAAAGTCGGCCCACTTTCTATCAGTGAAGATGACCTATTCTATGGATCAGTTTGTCGAGCTATATATGCAGGAGATTGTTAGATTGCACGGAGTACCCATTTCGATTGTCTCTGATAGAGATGCCAGGTTTACTTCGAAATTCTGGAAGAGTCCGCATAGAGCGATGGGAACTCAGCTAAATTTCAGCACAGTGTTTCATCCTCAGACTGACGTAGAGGTGTTAAACGGGTGGGCTGGCGGTAGCGAGCCGAGCCTGGCTCGGCTCGCTACTGTAGCGGGCCAGGCCTGGCCCGGGCTCGCTAGGGGGGCCAAGCTGAGCCCGCCAACGAGCGGGCCAAACAAGCCGGCCAATGGGCCGGCTCGTTGCCCCGGCGACCCAAACAAGACGGCCAATGGGCCGGCTCGTTGGCCCGGCGACCCAGGCTCGCCTGGCTCTCCCCTCAGCTCGGGATAGGCTAGCCCCGACGCCCACGGGCCACGCCCCGTCGCCCCCTTCGCCCTTCCCAGATCGGCAAATCCCAAGGGATAGAGCTCGTCGCCTCGCCCCCTGGCCAGACCCGCCCCGGCGCCTACCCTTTCCTCAGACAGTCGGACGTCGGCACTCGGAAGTCGGAACTCAGCACTCGGCAGTTGGCAGAAATTAGAATGACGATGAGTCGATGACCCATCTTCATCATCGCCGACGCCAGTTCGCCACTGCCCAGTGCCCACTACTGAACTGTATAGCAATAACAGAAGGATAGCAGAGCTGGGCCAGATAAGGTGATTTTCGGCCGTCGATTTTCGCTGTCCCATTCCCACGGTCCACGCTAGCACACGCACACCGAGTCGGGGACTCGGGTGTTACTGCTAAGTGCTAAAGGCAAAACTCCCTTTCGGCTTTCTCTGTCAATCTCTCAATCTCTCCCTTTCCAGCCTTCAGGCAACGGTCATATGACCGTTCCAGGCAACGCCGCAACGGTCATGTGACTGTTCCAGGTAGTGTTGAAACTCATCCCCCTCCTCTTTCTATAAATACAACACTCATGTTTTATTTTATTTCACCAACAATTTTCTCTCAATCTCTCTATCTATCAACTCAATCTCTCGATCTCTCTCTTTTTACAATTTGTTTGCTTTGATCCTTTATGTGTTCAACAATCAGCCAACAAGGTATATTTTTATTGTTTTAATGTTTTAATGATTTTACATGTATGTATTGATGTACATAATTTTTAATTATAATTTATTATATTAACAAAATTATTTTTTGATGATTTTTTGTTTAGGTTTTGTATACGTGGAGTTGATAAATTCACACCACCTAAAATCTTCTGTTGAACATTAACGTTGTGGTATCAATTTATTATTCAAATTTTAATTTTATATTTAGTTTATTTAGTATGGATATTCGTGATTATATTATTGATGATAATGATGATGTAGAAGAGATTAGAGAATTTACTCCTACATTTTCTGTGGGACAATCATCATCTGCACAAGCATCCACTTCATCACCTCAAAAAAAAAAAAGAAACAAAACGTCTGAAGTACGGAAACATTTTACAATGAAAGAAATTAAAATTGGTGGAAAAGTAGAATCTAGAGGTCAATGCAACTATTGTATTAAAAATTATTCATATATTTCTGGTAGTTCAACTAGCACACTCCTTAGGCATTATAAAAAATGTCACTTAAACGAGCAAGATAGAGACCCTATACAAAGATTGTTGAATGCTAGTGGTAGTGACACTTTTTTATATTCACAAAATAAAATGAGAGAAGGAATAACAAAACTTGTAGTACAATGTGAGTTGCCTTTATCATTCACCAATAGTGATAAATTTGAAAATTTTATGAAAGAGTATGCTACTCCTAATTTTAAACGTGTTCCTAGAAGTACAATTAGAAATGATATTATTAAAATGTTTAATAATATGAAAAATGAACTAATTTTATTTTTTTCAAGCGCTTCTTCAATGTCTATTTGTATCACCTCTGATTTATGGAGTACACGTAATTCTATAGGCTATATCGTTGTAACTTCTCATTTTATTGATAACTCTTGGTAATTAAACAAAAGAATTTTAGGATTTCGTAATTGTGAATATCCTCACACTGGTATTACTATTTATAAATTTATTGTAACGATATTGCAAGAATATTCTATTCGAGATAGAATATTTAACATAACACTTGATAATGCTAGTGGTAACGATGTTGCTGTTTATCATTTTAAAAATTATTTTCAATTAGATCCTACTCACGATTCTCTTTTCCACATGAGATGTGTTTGTCATATTTTAAATTTAGTTGTTAAAGATGGTATGACATTTATTGCGCCTCATATTGAATTAATTAGATCCGTAATTTCTTATATAATTGGATCTAATTTGAGGCAACAAGAATATAGAGATTATTGTAAAGCTGCCCAACTTAAACCACGAAAATTAAAAACCGATGTAGATAATAGGTGGAATTCTACTTATTTAATGTTGGAAAATGCCAAGCCATATTGGCAAGTTTTTTGTGCTTTTATTAATGAGAAAAGACCAAATATTAATCTTGATAAATCTAGTTGTGATATGGCTAATATATTTTTTGATTTTTTAAAACCATTTTATGATGCTACAAATGAGTGTTCGAGAATTTACTATCTCACTTCTCATCTTGTTCTCCCAATTTTTATAAACTTAACGAGTAGTTTTGCACAATATCGACAAATAAATGAATTTAGCCAAATACTTGATAAAATGGAAGCAAAATTTAAAAAATATTGGCTTGACATTCCTTCTATTTTTTTGTATGCATGTATAATGGATCCTAGATATAAGTTAAGAGGAGTATGTCTAATGATTAATAAAATCTCTAATAATTTACAAACTACTTCTTTATTTTCCATGGATCAAATAACACATAAAATTATTAGTTTATATTCTTTTTATGAATCTAAATATTCTACTATTAGTCGTTCACGTGTTTCTTCACATGCTAGTTCTAGTGGTGGTGAAAATCTTGTAGGTTCACAATTTGGTGGTATTCATGATATTTGGAATCAATTAGATACGGATGTTTACTCTAGTTCTATGCGAAATGAACTAGATATTTATTTTGACACTCGATATCAATTTTCTCGTGAAGAAAACTTTGATATTTTATATTGGTGGAAAATGTTTTCCACCACATATCCTATTCTTTCTATAATGACACGTGATCTACTAACACCTCTGGTCTCTACCGTAGTATCGAAGTCTGCTTTTAGTGCAGGTGGACGTGTGTATGATGAACGCCGAGGACGACTTGCACCTGATCTTGTGGATTCACTCATTTGCATGAAGGATTGGAACGATGCCATTACGAGGAATCAACAACGAGAGGACGAAATACTTGAAGAATTTAAAAATTTAGATGTTGAAGATTAGCATTGTAATCTAAATTTTGAAGTATTTTTTGAACTTGTAATTTTTTTTGACATTTTGCACATGATTGACAATTAGATGGGTGCCAACCTAGTTGGGATGTCTCTAATTTGTAGTGATGCAAATGTCAAATTTATAATTAATGTTATATTTTTTATATTTTTTTTCTTCCATTTTTTATAATTAAATGTCATTTTTATATTAATTAAAGATTTTTATTATTTACACAACTATATAAAATAATATTATTTATGTAAGGTCGGCCCGTTAAGCTTGGCTCGTTAGGCCGGCTCGGCTCGTTAGGCTCGTGGCTCGCTAGTCAGCTCGGGTTGAAAATTTTTTAAGGTCAGCTCATTAGGCTCGGCTCGTTAGGCTCGGCAGACTCGTTAGGCTCGGCAGGCTCAGCTCGGCTCGGCTCGCTCGTTTAACACCTCTCGACTGACGGACAGACAGAAAGAACAAATCAGATTCTTGAGGATATGCTCAGAGCTTGCGTGCTGGAGTTTCAGGGCTCGTGGAGCCGATATTTGCCCTTGATTGAGTTCTCGTACAACAATTGCTTCCAGGCTATGTTGTATGGTCGAAAATGTAGATCTCTGCTATATTGGGACGAAGTTGGCGAAGCTAGTATAATCGGCCCAGATATTTTACAGCAAACAGCGGAGAAGATCGTTGTTATCAAGCAACGTATAGAGATAGCACAAAGCCGCCAAAAGAGCTATGCTGACACTAGACGGAGGGAATTGGAGTTCAATAAGGGTGGCGAAGTATACTTGAAGATTTCTCCGTTTAAGGGTGTGATGCGGTTCGGAAGAAGAGGTAAGTTGAACCCTCCTTATGTGGGGCCGTTCCCTATTTTGAAAAGGATTGGAAAAATGGCATATCAGTTACAACTTCTGGCATCAATGGAGGGCATTTACAATGTGTTTCACGTATCGATGCTTAGAAGATGCGTGCGCGATCCATCACACGTCATTGAGACAAGAGAGATCGAGATGCAACTAACACTGACCTATGTGGAGAGGCCAGTGCGAATTTTGGAATCCTCTATCAAGGTATTGCGCAATAAGAAAATTTCGCTAGTAAAAGTCTTATGGCGGAACCATGATGTAGAGGAGGCTACCTGGGAGAGGCAGCAGAATATGATGTCCAAGTATCCTGAACTATTTATGTAATCAAATTTTGAGGATAAAATTTTAATTAAGGTGGATGGAATGTAACACCCGGTTTTACGAGATTTTATTTATTCTAATATATAATGGCATTTTTGTAAATATGTCAAATTAAGTCCGTTTTGCGAACGGAAAATTTTAATAGAGCCCTTGTAATAAATTTGAATTATTGGTGAAATAAGAAAATTTGGAGAAACCGAATCGTTGGTTAAATAACGAAATAAGTAACGAAACAATTAGGAAATCAAACGGAGGGGCATTATGGTAATTTTGCAAGCCAAAATCTTTAATGAAATATTAATTCTCCCTCCCTCTTCCACACTTACGCAAATTTCGTTCCTCTCCTCACCTCTAGGCGACTCTTTCTTCCCCCTCACACGATTCTCCTCTCTGGCGACCAATGCTTCACTTCCGGTGGTTCGTTCTTCACGTTTCTTCTCCATCTTCGCTCCCTAGGTAAGACTCTGTGCTTTTGGGATATTAGATTTCGGTTTTTGCGAAGTTAAACGGTTAAAGTTTCGTTTAAGATTTTTGCCAAATAGCCGAGTTATGTTAGAAATGGCTAGGGTTGCCCTATTTATGACTTTGGTGGACGTATTAATGAGCATTAGAAGTAGTTGGGCGAGTTAATGGTCATTAATGCGAGTTTTGGGTGGTTGAAAGTTTTGAAAACTCCATTAATGGAGGTTTATGAATGTCGAGCTCGAATTGCTCGATAAAATGTCTCAATGAGTTAAGATAGAGTTTTAGAAATTTCCTTTAGCTAGGAGTTCCGTTAGTTTTCAAAGTTCGATGATTTAGGCTCGGTTTAATACCGTGTGTTGTGAAATGTTTTAGGTGAACAACGCTCGTGGACGAAGCTTGGTGTGCTACGGACGCGAGGTAAGTCTTCATGACTCGTTTGGTCAATCCGACCTACACCATAGGAGAGTTATTGTTCGAGGATATTTGGTGAAGTATTGTTTAATGTAGGTCGGATGGGTAGTTTAAGATGATTGTTGTGTCAGAGTGTTTTCTCTAGGTTTTGTATGTATTGTTTATGCTTTCTTATTTTTAATGCAATCCATGTCCATGCATCATGTTTTCGAACTAGCCTGAAAAATGAATTTCCGCATGTGTTTTCATGAAAAGAAATAATTAATGAAAGATATGAATGCATGTAATCCCGGTCACGTCGGGGTGGGGTTGAGACATGGCTGTCCTGAGAAGAGGAGCATGTTTTCCCCCCGGTAGATGGAAAGGGCTATCTAACTGCCAGATGTGCCCTCTCTATCTGGTGAAAGTAAACCCCGGTGACATCTCCCGTTATGTAACTAAATAATGAAAAAAGAATGCATGATTTTATGAACCCCGCACGCATAGCATGCATTTTCATTTACGTAGATTTACTGAGCCTTTAGCTCATAGTTTATTTCTATGGTGTAGGTGACTTTGATACAGGTGAGGTGGACATTCCTCCACCCGACGCATGAGCTGGTTGAAGAAAGGTGCCCATGGGAGCGTGCTGGGCAGTCGACGCGCATTTTGACTCGTGAGGATAATGGTTAAGTATTTTGAGAAATTTGGGTTATTTTGGGCTAATAGGTATTGATATGGAAAATGGTATAGAAAATACATGATAGGGTGCTTGGTACCAATAGGGTATACGGTGATGTTTTGGGATTTTGTACGGCTTATGAACGAATGTTAGGATGTTAAGTGATGATTTTTATTTTGGAATTTACTGGAACTGCTTGGTGATTTATAAACCTCGTAGGGAAAATGTTTAGTTTTCAAACGGAACCATGCAGTTCGTTTTCAGGAAGTTTACTTCGTTTTTAAACGCTTTGAGTCGTATTTACAGTGGTGGGTGAATTGAAGGATGTGTGAGTAAGTTTATGTTAAAGTGTTTAATATGTTGTTTGGTGTTGGAGTTGAAGGGAAGAGTGAAGGAAGTGGTGAAGTGTACAGGGGAAATAAGAAGAAAAGAATTGAGGCAACTCTCTGAAACGAATTCCAGAGAGGTCGCCGATCGGTCGCCAAGGGGGGCGATCGATCGCCAATATGTATGGCGCTTCTCTGGTTAATTCCAGAGAGGTAGCCGATCGATCGCTCATGAGGGCGATCGATCGGTTATGGGAGAAAGAAAGGGGCTATCGATTCAGGCGATCGATCGCCTGGCACGAAATCGCCACAGCCGATCGATCGGCCATGCATTTTAGGCACAGTTTGCCCTTTTTACCCTCGATTCCTTTGGCCGATTGTTCTTCTGTTTTAATATATTTTCTTAAATGATTTTCAAGACAATTCCAATAAATTAGATTCAATTTAAAGCCTTCAAAGTTGAAATTACTTAATGTTTGAAAATAAAAAATTTCACTGTAATTTAAGGGATAGGACTAAGGGTCGCTACACACTTACAGTTGTTGTAGTGTACTCATGCGGCGATTTGTGTTGGTAGGCAGTCAACAGAACTAATTTTAAAACACGGGTGCTCTGATACCATAATTGTCACGGCCCAAACCCAACGGGCCGCAACAACATGTTCATGATCGTAAATCTCATTCTGGACTCATTAAATTTTTTTTAAAGCTGTACTATAAATTAAATCTACTAAAACGAACAAAGATCGTGCCCCATAACTCATTTATAACTCTTTAAAAATAAACCTAACGCGTTACAAGAAAGCGGAGAAGAAATAGAAACTGAATAGTTTAAGTCTTAAAAGCCGAAACAAATCACTAAGGACCGAATTCATCTGCCGAACACATCGTCCAAACTTCATCGTCCAAACTGCATCGTCCAGACTACATCGTCCAGACTTCATCATCCATCTACATTGTCCAGACTACATCGTCCAGACTACATTGTCCAACTACATCGTCCAGACTCATCGTCCAGACTACATCGTCCAAACTCCATCGTCCAACTACATCGTCCAGGCTATATTGTCCAGACTACATCGTCTAAACTATATCGTCCAGACTACATCATCCAGACTACATCGTCCAAACACATCGTCCAGACTACATCGTCCAGAATACATCGTCCAGACTACATCGTCCAGACTACATCGTCCAAGCTTCATTGTCCAACTACATCGTCCAGACTATATCGTCCAGACTTCATCGTCTAGACTACATCATCCAAACTATATCGTCCAGACACATCAGTCTAACAACTTCAACCAATTAACGACAACTCTTGACAACTGCGCTCAACTTCGACCAATTAACATCAGTCAGTAATCGGTCGAGGCTGATACTTCAACTTTCGGTTTTCCTTCACTTCACCAGACATTTATATGCCGATCAATCGCCACTCTGACCGATCGATCGGCTAACTCCCTGTTTCCATAACTTAAATTCCACCTCCAGAATCACCATGCACGTAAACATCATAAACTCCAACTTGAATACGTAGCGGAAGACTTAAAAACAAACAGTTGAAAACTTTAATGTTAAAATTCTCTTAAATCATATCAGTACTCAACTATCACAGTATTTACCGTTCATAGGGAATCTTTATCTTACTTTCACTTCAATATCATAGACATATTAAAACATACTAAGAGCATCATCCCACGTGTCAAATTCGCCACCAAGTCACAAATCATCGCCATGAGCATCCCTAAGCAACCCGACTTAAACATCGTCATTTGGTTTGCAATCCTCACCTTTTAATTCGTTACCTACATCATAAGGTTTAAACTATAAGCCTAATGCTTAGTAAGAAGTGCAACATATATATAAATGCTCATGAATGCATACTTCGTAAAAATCATGTTCGTATTCTTATTTCATACATAAAAAAAAGGTCATGTTCGTGTTCATATTCCTGTTTCATCTTTTACTTGACATGGATTAAGGGGCACGAAGGAAAATGGCAAAGGAATCATAATCTTGGTCCTTTCGGACAATAACCATAACGACTAGTCCGGCCTCCACTAGCAGGAGAATCCGCGAACTAGTACCAACCCGGCCCCCACCAGTGGGAGGATTCGTGAGCCTTCCTGCCAGTTCAGCCCCCACCAGCGGGAGGATCCACAAATCGTACACATGATATTGAGAACATAATCGTGGTCCAACTCGTGGACAAATCGTGGTCATTTCACTCCGTTCCACACTTAACCATTCTTACACACGTTACATATTCTTATCTTGTTCATTAAAATCATGCTCATAAAATCATTTTCGTATGGTTTGAGAAAATCATGATGCATGGACATAGATGTATATAGTAACGTCATGCTAAAGAAAACAAGCCATCTATCATAACATATTACTATACTACTCATCATAGCAAAATCCCTAACTCGTCATAATCATCAAACAATCACTAATTTCCTAGTACCCTTGTGAAGTAGGGCCCTAATGGCCAAGCACCTACACACCCACTTACCTGGGTTCCTTAGCAAGCTATGCCTTCACGTTACTCATTCCCACCTAGTCATGTCACATTTCAATGTTAAGAATCAATCCTAAACAAACTGAGTTCAAAACTAGTAAATCACTAACTAAGGAAGTCTCCTAGAAATTAGGCTTATCCTATTCGGGCATTACATCAAACATCTTGTGTGCATGTCTCTATTTCTAAAATCATTTAATATCATTACACCCTTTACTACCGAAATTAATCCAACATTCAATATTTCTCAGCCTATCATCAATAACGTCCAACATTTCAACATCAATGCCAAAAATACAATCAAATACACAAATGCTACCACTATTATTCACCGACTGATTCTACAATCTCAAACTTCAACCAAAGATTACCCCTAATTCATAGACCTAGTAAATGAATCATCCAAAACATTACCTAGGCTTTGAATCGTCGAAGAAGGAGGAGGAAGAAATCGACCGTTGATGGGGAGAATCGCAGGCTGCACGAGAGAAAAGCTCTGTAGACAAAATCGCCTAAATAGAGAAGGGTCGGCTGCAGGATCGTGGGAGTAGGGTTTTTGTGAGGTTTTGGATTTCTCTTAAATATTTATATTAATTAGAAACCAGACTTATTTACAAATTTTGCCATTAAACCTAATTTTCTCACAAAACAAGTAACACCTGCCGTTTTAGATCATCGTAATTTTCTTATTCCACAAACCATCCCAAAGTAATCTTCGGAATAAATACCTGACCGAAGTGCTGGTTGTTACAAAATGTATAGAACTTTTCCCTACTTTCATTATCTTCGTTCTGTGGCCTTATAGGCTTTACATCAGAGAAAATTACTAACAAACACGAGAAACAGAAGACAAAATATCAGAAAAAAAGATCTTTAGATTTTTAACAAATTGTGTAACTGTTTGCTTGAACCCGGTTCTTCAGTTTTCACTGATCTTGATCAACATCAGGAAACAGGGGCCAATCTCCGACACTATATAAATAAATGGCTCTCCATTCTCACCCCACAGATGGCAAAAACTCTAAAACATCTCCACCAGTTTTCTTGCTCAGATGAATTTTCTCTATATTAGCGACGTCGATGAATTCTAATTCAAGTAGATCAGTTGATTTAGAAAAGACAACAACTTGTGATGTCAATATGGACTGGTATTCGTACTCCACGCCCATATATGGTGATGTTTAGGCATTCGATCACCTAGAAGGTAATAAAGAAATAGAAGTACAATTGACGTCGAAAACTGTAGACGATGAGTTTTGAACACCGGTTGACTCGGAGGATGATGAGGTGGAAAACATACTAGTAAGGGAAGAAATTTCGGTGAGATTTTATATGGGGAAAAAATATAGTTCTTTAAAGGCAATTAGAAAAGAAATAGTAGAATATGTTTTGAATAATTGTTATGAGATCAAATTCATTAAAAGTGAATCTTGGCAACTGACGACAGTGTGTGAAGACAGATGTGATTGATGACTGCATGGTTCGAAGATAAAAAATGAGTTTACGTTTCAAATAAAGAGTTTCAACAATTCTCACAGCTATTCAAGGAAAATTGAGAATCAACACGCTACTACAAAATGAGTGGTAAATCATTATCTGGATAAGTTCAAAAGTCAAACTATGTGGGAAATTCTTTCTATTATTGAGACAGTGAGGAATGATTTGAATGTCAACATTACACTAAGTCTTGCTAGAAGAGCAAGAAACGAAGCGAGAAAACTTAATAAAGGGAAGGACGATGAACAATACAAGCTATTGTGGTCGTACGAAGAAGAAATACATAGATCAAATCTGGGTAACACATTGGGCCTACAAACTTACTTGGTGGGCTCTACCGATAATGAGTCATGTGTATTTGAAAGAATATATATGTGTATGGCTGCTTGCAAGACATGTTTGTGCAATGTGATAAACTTATTATTGTTTAGATGTTTGTCATCTAAAGGGCTCGTGTTTCAGCCAATTACTGACAGTCGTCAGTATTGATGGCAATGATGGATTATATCCCACTGCTGTTGCCAATGTGGAATCAGAGTGTATGGACTCATTGACATGGTTTTTGAAATTATTGAAGGAAAACCTACAGACTGAATCAGAATATGGATGGACATGTGTGTTAGATCGACAAAAGGTATAATGCATTTCCAATTGTTATGTCAAATATTGGGGCGTTGTGGTAGTTATATTGTTTTATGTTGACTCTATTGTTCTTTCAAATACCAAGGGTTATTACCTACTGTGCAGTAGGAATTACCATCAGCCGATAACCTCTACTGCCTCTAGCATATGTACGCAAATTTCAAAAACTAATTTCGGGGCAGAGTATACAGACGTGCAATGTGGAATGTTGCAATGGCAACCACAACTTTTCATTTCGAGATAGAAATGAGGAACTTACATCAGATTAACCCGGATGCCCACACATATCTTCGAGGCACAAACCCTAGATATTAGGCTAGTCATGCATTTTCTTTGATTTCCAAGTGTGAATTGGGATAAAATAATTTATGTGAGTCATTCAATGCAGTTTTATTATCTGTCAAAGACAAACCAATTCTCACCTATATTCGAGATGATTCGAAAGTGCTTGATGACTAGGATTGTCAAAAAATATGAGAAGTTCGCATCGTCTACAGACGTCTTGTGTCCTCATATAAGAAAAAAACTTATGAAGCTAGAACATACAGCTCAAAATTGGAATGTTATGTTTGCAGGAATTGCACAATTTGAGGTCAGTAACAACAACGAACAATATGTTGTTGTCATGAATACATGTGTGTGCAACTGTTACATGTAGGAGCTTACTGGTATCTCGTGTGTTCATTTTATTCCCTGCATTCGTTTCATGAGACTAGCACTGAAAAATTATGTTCATCAATACTATCATCGGGGAACTTATCTCCAAATGTACTCACATTTCATTCATCCCATTAGTGGGCAACACATGTGGCCACTCGTACAAAATATGAAGCAAATCCTTCTGTCCATAAAAAAATGCCAACCTGGTAGGCCAAAGAAGAAAAGAGTGTCAAATGTTGATGGGCCGCCGAGTTTGACAATTACTAGGAAGAACTCAACGATGTCGTGTGATATATGTTGGCGTCAGGGACATAATAGTAGCACTTGTCCTGACAGAGAATCCACTTCAGGCGCTACTTCCGCTTCGCAAGACACATTTATAGGTTTCCACACATTTGACGGGACGCATGTACATTTCAACATATTTCGCTCATAAGCATACTTTCATTATTTTCTAATATAATTTTTATTTTGCGCAGGAATCTTCTACGCACGACAGAAGCAAAAATGTATGACTATTCGGGCTATAATTTATGTATTTATTATACTGTGTAATGTATGTATTATTATAATATGTAATTTAGATGAGATAAAGTTGAAAAAATGAGCAGATTTTTCTTTGTTTTATGACTCCCCCATAGCTAGCTTCAAAATAATTCCTGCATATTCAAATCACAATTTTATATTCAACAGCCAGTTTCAGATAATTAAGTACTACTAAAATACAATCATAAAGTAAAGTACAACTACACATCACATAACACAAACTAAATGAAAATCATAAACTAAAGTACAATCATACTACTAATAACATAAACTAAAGTACAAATATAAAATAAAGTACATAAAATAAAGTACATAAAATGTAATACAAAAAATAAACTAAACTACGATAGGACATTGTCGTCATCTTGCTCCACCTAAGCCATGAGGGTTTTCCTCAGCTCTCTATGGGACTCAACTAGCTCTCTCTGTGTCATGGTGAGCTCCTTGACTCTGCCTACGAGGAACTCTAGTCTATGCTTCATCCTATTCTACCTACTAGCCGTCTGAGTGGACAATGGCCGCGTGGTGGCCTCCTCCATAGGAATATTTGCAGAGGTAGAGTCCCCTTGATCGCCTTTGAGCACCTAAGTCCCGTCGACTTCAATTAGACCCATCTGAATGAAATGAAGCCTATCAAATACATCACTGGATCTTTGTGCTCTCATCTACTCTTAAATCAGTAGTTGAACCCGAGCTCGCTCGACGATCTTCTGAATCAACGTGCCGTATAACAAATTCTTGTTGCATGTCCAACCGATCTCATGCATGTGACCTAAAATCACGAAGCTAGAGTCAAACATCTTCTCGTTGTACAGCTTCTCCATCACATAGAGATCTATGCAGCTCACGATATCTCTATGTCCATCCCGAGTTAGAATGATGTGAGTTATCAAATTAGCAATAACCCAAGCTCTGCCGTTCAAATCCCTAGATTTTGGCTTCACGAACCCTCCGATGTTGGCATTTCGATGAATTTTCCTAAGGCAGTCAAGTCCCTCGATCGATCTGAAAAAATAACAATCTTGGGAAGCATGGAAGTATCTCTCCACCTCATTCCCTTCTCCTGGCAAATCCGAGCAATTCATTAATCGTTTCTGGAGGTATAACATTCTATGTACCAATGATGTACATCTTCAAACATCCTACCCTCTTGGTAGAGGTTAAGCTCGTAGAAAAAGAGCGAACAATTCTATTGCAACTATCGCCTTTCAATCCATACACTCCGTGTAAGGCGATTCTGTCGAGCATCTCCTTGATCTCCAATGACTCCCAACCTCTAAAATTTATGGTCTTTGAATGAATAACCGAGCGGTTTGACATATCCCGCTCAAACTACTCTTGACACATCTGATTTCAAAATTCATTAGAAAAATACCCAGTTGGCGATCGTCGCGCTTGACCCAAAGTACCTTGTGACGATGGTGACCGGTTTGTCGGACCCCCTTGAAATGGTTCTCCTTGTGAAATCGATGAGTGATTTGGAGGAGCACGTTTGGTCGGGCCTGTAGCGACCCTAACACTGTACCCTTATTTTCCTGTATTATTTTTTTTTATCCTTATAAACTTTAAGTTTAACGTTTAAGCGGAAAACATTTGAAAACCTTTTAATAAAACGTATTTAAAGTAAAGAAAACTAAAGAAAACATTTAAATAAAACAATTAAAACTATCGGCCAATTGAACAAAGGGCATAGAGAGCCCAAGCCCAAAATTTTCCCTGTTCACATCTACCGCTCACCTCCACTGTTCACTTCTACCGCTCACATTCACAGTACACTTCTACCGCTCACATCCACCGCTCAACTTCTGCCAAGCAACATCCACCGCTGATCACATCCACCGCTCATATTCACTGTACACTTCTACCACTCACATCCACCGCTCAATAGTAACCGAACACATCTGCCGATTGACTTTGACCAAACACTTATATAAACTTCTGCCGATCACAAAACGACAGAATCTACTACTTACATCAATTAAACACATCCACCGCTCAACAGTAACCGAACACATCTGCCGATTGACTTTGACCGAACACTTATATAAACTTCTGCCGATCACAAAATGACAGAATCTACTGCTTACATCAATTAAAAACATCCACCGTTCAACAGTAACCGAACACATCTGCTGATTGACTTTGACCAAACACTTATATAAACTTCTGCCGATCACAAAACGACAGAATCTACTACTTACATCAATTAAACACATCCACTACTCAACAGTAACCGAACACATCTGCCGATTGACTTTGACCGAATACTTATATAAACTTCTTCCAATCGTAAAACGACAGAATCTACTACTTACGTCCACCGCTCATCTACTACTTACATCAATTAAACACTTAACCGTAACCCATACAATTTTCCCCTATACTTACACACCATTCACTCAGAACTTCCAAAAACATTAAAAATAACATTCTCCATTTCCAGAAACACCAAAATGAACATTATATACATATATGTTCACGAACTATCCATAATACACATCCAAATATCAAATATTAACTATCCAGAAACCAAGCATCCTAAAATGTTCAACTATACAATTAACCCATTCTTTTATCAACCTATCGTGTCCCCAAAATACTTACAAACAATCCCACGGGTCAAAATCGCACCGACTGCACCAACACACTCCCACGGGCCATCATTCTTCAACTGATCATTCCTCGGGTGGAGGGATCTCGTCCTCACCTGTATCAAGATCACATACACCATATAGACAACTATGAGCTAAGGCTCAGCAAGTTTCGTAAATACAGATGCATGCTGTGCATATGAGTTTCGTAAACCATATAGACATTTTAATCATTTCATGGTATAACATAACGTCACCAGAGCCAACTCTCACCAGATGGAGAAGGCACGTCCGGCGGTTGGACAGCCCTTTCCATCTACCGGGGGGAAAACATGCTTCCATCCGTAAACAGCCATGTCTGAACCCCACCCCGTCGTGACCAGATTACGTACATTAGTTTTCATTAGTTCATTTCAGGTCTTTTTTTCTTAAACACGTGCAGAAATCCGTTTTCATGCTATTTTAAAAGACGTGATGCATGAACAATTAAAATGCGTAAAGTAAATATACAACATATATACTATCAAAACAATAAAAGCATAACCTATATAAACAACTACTCCTAACTACCCCCACCAAAGCAATTAAATAACAAACTCCAAGATTTCCTCAATACGATTTCGACATACGGTGTAGGCCAATCGGCCATAGTAAGTTACGAGAACTTACCTCGCATCCGTTGAAATTCTAGCTCCGTCCACGAGCGTCGTTCACCTAAGGCAAATTCACAACATTTGTCGTTAAAGCGCGTTTAAACCATTAAACGTCTAAATTAACGAAACCTTAACTAAAGAAATTTCTTAAAACTCTAAAATACTTCATTGAGGCATTTTATCGAGCAATTTATGCTCGTGAATTTCCAAAACTTCATTAATGGAGATTTCTCAAAGTTTACACCCGACCTTTCAACCCAAGCTTCAAATACACCATATTTTTCACCAAATAACGCTCAATACGTCCATTATATTCACAAACACGGTAAACCTTTCGATTTCAAACCTTAAACCACATTTTTAACAAAACCCTAAACGAAACCCTAATCTTTTTAACTCCGTGAAAACCAATAACTAAAGTTCGAAAACTATAAAATCTTACCTAGAGCGTTGATTGGAGGAGAAAACACGAAGAACGGAAGTTGATCGGAGAGGGATCGATCGCTGGAAGGAGAGAATCTCCGAGAGGGAAAATCACAGAGAAGGAAATCGTGAATGAGGGAGAAGAGAAGAAAACTTATGATTTTAATTAAAATTTGACTTGGCAATTTATCTTTTTGTTCTTCCTTTGATTTTCTATTTGTTTCGTCCTTTGTTTCGTTATTTAGCTAACGGTTCGATTTCTCTAAATCTCCTTATTTCGCCAATAAATCCTACTTATTACTAGGAATTTATTAAAACTGTCCGTTCGCAAAACGGATCTCGTTTACTATTTTTACCAAAATATCTTTTATATTACGAGAAACGTAATTCTTGTAGTTTAGCGTTACAATTCCTAAAATTCTCCAAATTTTCCTAAAATCCATATAAATCATTAGGATTCTAATAACACTTTCTTTTCGTAAAACGGACTTAATCTGACATATTTACAAAAATGCCATCATATATATAATTACAAAAATCTCATAAAGAACCGGGTGTTACAGGGCCACCTTGTGATTGTCCTCCTTGTGACGGAACAACCTTTCTTTTAATCATCATTGGGAGCCATTTGAGGGGAATTTGACGATTTAGGGCTCGGATTTGTGAGATTTTTTTGATGATGTTTTAGAAAAATGATTAGGGATTGAGAAATTAACACGGTAGGGGCGTGAAATGATTTGGATTTTGTGTTGGAATTGAGGTTGGAGTCGAGAGGAAATCAAATTTTTTAGCAGTGAAGAGTAGAAGGAGGAGCCGATTTTTTATATACTGTCGGGTATCGACCCTCCGTTCTAGGGAAATTACTTATTGTTTTCAAAATTATGGCTGAAAACGAGTGGTCACTGCCACGAAACGACTCATCATTCTTAAACATTGTGCTTGACAATGGGGACCGTTTCGGGGCAGTGACCCCCCGTTCCCGACCACACTGTAAAATGGGGAGGCAGGGAACAAGGGGCCGTTGTGAGACGGGGACCCCCCCCCCCCCCCCCCCCCCCGTTGTCGAATCACGTGCGGTACACGTTGGACATGGAATATACACCCCTGCATCGATCCCCCGACCCAATACGTCTAGTGCTATATAAGCACTGGACAGAACGGAGGGTGATCGGCACCTCGTTCACGACATAAATTTAGAACGGGGGGTGATCAGCCTCACGTTCGTGGCGTAAATTCAGAACGGGGGTAATTAGCCACCCACCAGAATTTGATTTGTTACATTTTGAATAGTTTAAAATTTTGGTTGTGAAGATTTTTTATATAGGGGGTGTTTTAAATTAACCTCATATTTTAGGGTTCAAATTAGTTTTTAGCGTTAAAAAAAATGTATTTTATTATTCACGTGAATTTCAATCTTCTTGAAAATGTTTGTAGAAATTCTCAACCACTTGTTTAAAGCTATCTTTAAAATGGACAGATGTTCAATAATGAGACCCCCGGTATAGTCTTCGCCTACCTCGCCTCTGTTAGTCCAACACCTTAGCTCTATCCTATTCTCACCCAATCAACAATGGAGATAAAGTAATCTCTGACAAACCCATGATTTTTTTTTTTTTCATTTTCAAACATCATAAAATTAAGCCTGTCTCCAGTTTCTTCCTCTTGATCGTTTTCAGTCTCGTCTCCTATCTTCGTCTTCTTGGAGGCATGGCCAGTAAGCTTGTTCAACCACCAATACCAGCTCTGCCCAGAACCACGAACAGAGCCAGTGCCGATAGATTAAGTCCACAAACTCAGTGGAGATCCAGAAGTGCAAGTTTTAGTGATTTACCATCTGGGTTTTCTCCCATTTACACCCCTAGAGTTGCAGAGCAAACCCCTGGAGTTATAGGCGACGACACTCTTGTCCAGATTAAGTCCGAGCTTTATCAAGCAGTAGAAGGCAAGCCTTTCATCTTCGACATTATTGATTTTCTTTTTCTGTAATGTATAGTAAAGGAGCAACTGTGACATAAAAATGGAAGTCAAAAATGGTGTTTAGGACTCGACAGAGGGATTTTCGGAGTTACAACTGCAAAAAGATCTGAGATAGAAGGTTTGGTTAGCCTGCTCGAGTCTCAAAATCCAACCCCAGATCCCACTTTGAATCTAGAAAAGGTATATTGTTACAAAATATTGGTTTTCAGATTCTGATTTTGTTACCAAATACAGCTTAATTCTGTCTAGTTCTTGAAGTTAAGTACACATTTGAGACGGTTTATAGAACTATGCCAAGAACTGCAAATTGCAAAATTCAGACATGTAGATTTTGCTCTGGTGCTGTATATTTTTCTCCACGTTTAAGAATAAACTCAAATATGTCGGAACTGCGAGAGTTTTGTTAGAGTTCAGTGACCCGAGTTTTTATAGAATTCTAATTTACAGTTAAAAATATATGTTTAAGTTGCAAAATTCATTTGTATCGATTTTTATAGAGTCAAATTTTTTCCTCTTATCATAGTTTTTTCTCGAAAGACTTTTCTTGTCTTGTTTTCATGGTTTTTCATTTTCACTTTTGTGTTCGATCTACAACAAGTTTTACATTTACCCACAAGTCGTCTTCGACATATTTCTTGTTTTCTTTTCATTTTTTCTCAAAAATTCAAGGTGAGTGGATGCTGGAGGCTTATTTACAGTACAATCACCATTCTCGGCTCGAAAAGAACGAAGCTCGGACTGAGAGATTTCATCTCCTTGGGAGACTTTTTGCAGATCATCGACATTAACAGGGTATAATTTCTCATCTTGAATAAGAACGACAACATGATTTGCTTTATCCAAGTTTTAAGACATTTGGATTGAAACCTGTGTGTTTTTAACTATGCTTGTATTGCCAAAAATGGAGGGCAAAGCAGTGAATGTGATCAAGTTCAGTGTGAGAGGATTGAATATGCTGAATGGACAACTTGCCATTGAGGCCTCCTTCAAGATTGCATCAAAATTAGTAACAAAACTTACTTTTCCCTCAACATTCTGTCTAGTTTTTCGTTAAATCTCGTTCATAATGGCCGGTTCTTTCCTCGAAAATTTCAGAGGGTTGATATTAGTTATGACAATTCCACGATCACTCCAGATCAGGTATTCCATTTGGATTTTCATTCTATTATTTTTGAATTATTGGGGAGTAATGCTATGTTTACCTTCTAATTCTACACTTTCATCTTACTTCATGGTATGAAACTTACGTGTTATTCATTAATTGGTGTAATAATTAAGACAAATTATAAATAGTTAAAATACGATATTGATTGTACCAATTAATAATCTACATTTTAAGAAGTAAGATTAGAGTGTAGAATTAAAGGGTAAGCCTAACATTAATTACTCTATGTAAAATTGATGAATAATTTGTGTTGGTCGACAATGAATCTCTTTTTATTTTATTCATTTTTTTTGCCGAAAATCTGAGCATGATCTGCTTTCTTTGCTTGGAAATTGAGTAGTTAATGAGTCTATTTCACAAGAACTACCATATCTTACTTAGCATCTTCAATCCGGAGGGCTGGCTCGAAATCACGTATCCTTTTTTATTTTTTCAATTTTTGATTCCTGATTGTATATGGCTCGTGATTTAATATTTCAAAGGGAGACAAGATTTGAAAATTGCTGCTTAACTCGAGTAGATATGTTGATGATACCATGAGGATAGGAAGGGATGGGAAAGGAAACATCTTTGTATTGGATAGATCTGAGGGAGGTGATTCTTGATCATTTGCCAAATCATGGACTTTTTTTTTTTTTTTTGGAATGATTGATTTTGTTGGATTAGGACGAAATCTCAACGAATAAAATAATGAAAATATTACTTAATCGTCTAATGTTTTTTCCAACTTACACGCATTCGAACTGAGGCGATTCGAATTCATCATGATATATAAATCAGAGTGTCGATCTCACGAGAAATTGTTATTATAAATGCTAATTCACCTTAATTTTTTCTTGAACAATATCCTTTGTAACTATAGAAATAATTTAAAATTATGCATTAATAAAAAATTAAGCACAAAACAGCACGAGATAAAACTTTGGAGCACAATCTTTCCGTCAGCACCGCACTCGACTATTTTTACACTGTCTTTGATCAATTATTCGCACCAAATTGTTATGTGTATTCTGGTGGTCAATACGAAATATTCCATCATCTTTCTAGTATATTGTTGTGAAAATTATTTCGCAAGTGTACGAGTCGCAACAAGTAATAAAGTGATAAAATAGAATGTCGAACCCACGAGGATTTGTTAATTAATAACTGAATTTATTAGTCGCAATTCTAAATTGAACACACGTTTTATGGTTTCAAGAATTCAAATTAAATTAAACAACTAAAACAATTAAAATAAACTAATGTAAAATATCGAAATAGATAAAATGCGATTAAATCTGATTAATAAAAGCCTAGGTATTACGATTTCACCAAGACAACAGTTATTTCAGTCATTCGTAATTAAATTCATAAATATTCTCCCTATGTTGATGATCAATTTCGCTAAATTCTAATAAAATCTCTCTCGAGTATTGCTTAGTTTATCTGATTAATGAGTTATCACTTCTCAGTCTCAAATCCTACATTAATCAAATACAATTAAATTGAGAAATCACAATGATCACATCAATACCGTAACTATCTCTAGCCTACGCAAATTTATGACATTAATTTCAGTGCTCGGGTGTTTATCACCTCTCAGTCTCAAAACACCCCAAAAATCAAGTAAAGATTGGCCAGAAATTTACAAGCTTTAAGAACATAAATTAAATGCGTCAACAATATTGGAAGAAATACTTATTGAATTTAATTAAACAAAGAAATAGAAAATAAACATCGTCTGGCTACATCGTAGCCATAGAAGAGAAGTTTAGTTCATTCTAGGAGAAAGAGAAACAATAAAAATAATAAAGATGTTCATAGTTCAGAAGAGAAATGAAAATAAAAACTATGCTGAAATTCCGTTCTCGAAGCTCTCGCTCCGTTCCATTTTTCGTTTCGCTAGAGCTTCTCTCAATGATAGTCTTCCTCTCTCGCCAGGGCTCTTTTTGAATGATGCTCTTTCATAGTTAGTTTGTGACGACCCTAACCCGGTCAGGGCCGTCACGGCCTAACCATGACGTAATCATAACCTTAACCCTCGAATAGTTCACGTAAAATTTTTCATTTTTACACAACACACTAAACCAACCGGACATAGACAAATGACTCGCCTCGATCGACCCTAAATAGCCTAACTTTAACTTAAACATGAGGGGCATAAAAGTCGTCAACTTTTAAATCATTAAAACTAAGGAAAAACCCTTTTTCGGAAAAATATCGTCTCGGTTTTTGTGCCCTTAAAATCCTTTAAAATACGTGGGGGTCGCCGGTAAAATACGTTTAAAAGATATCGTAAAAGGTTGGGTCGAAAAATGTTTTGAAGGGTCGAAAAATGTTTTGAAAGGTCGAAAATAAAAAAAAATGCACGTGGGTGCCCTGTGGTGCTCGCGCGCCATGCGCGCTAGGGCGCCCCTAGCGCCACCAACACGTGCCAAACACGATCGATCGCGCTCAAAGCCCAATCGATCGGGCCGGCTCGGGTTTTCCGACTAAAAACGACCCTAAACCACGATCGATCGCACCGCGGGAGCGATCGATCGTGTGGGCAACATCCTGGGCGCGCACAGTGTCAAGGTCCGGGCTTGTCCAAGGCATGTTGCCTATGGCCGCCCATACAGCTAGGTAGATTTATTTCCTTTTTTAGTAATTCTGTTGTACTCTTTTCTTTCTATTTTTAACAAGAGTGACTCCTCGCCCACATAGCATGTCTACTGCTGCTAGAGTGGAGATGGTCCAGATTGCTCTTTAGGGGGAGAGGCATGACTGCACGTAGACCTCCCTACCCAACGTTGTAATTTCCTGCTATTCAATGAAAAAGCTTTTTACACACACTCTTTATGCATACTTTATACTCAATGATGCTCTTTTCGGTTAATCTCGCTTGCTCGTTGCTTACTCGTTAGACACAAAGCTCGCTCTAACAAAGTGGGCACTCGGTGCCGTTGGCACGCTCGTTGGCTGACCTAGTACAAGTGAGATATTGGGTGCCGCACAGTCTCGTTTACGCCCCTTAAAAGTAGGACCGTGACAGTTGGTATCAGAGCCCTAGGTTGGCTCAAGATCGTGAGAAATCATGCCGAAGAAAAGTTCGATGGAAAGGCCGAGTGGCCCATCGGATCAACTCGAGCGCCTCGTCGAGTTGGAAGAAGAACTACGGTATTTGCAAGACATACCGGATAACATTCGATTCATAGAAGAACGAATGAGGGAAATGTCTGAATTCCCTACTGAGATAGCGTCTATTCACAACAGGATAGATGCCATACCGATTCTAGAGCTGCTGAATCGGGTGGAGACCCTCGAGTCCCGACAAGAAAAGGGAAAGGGAGTCTACACAGGAGAAAGTTCTACAAGTGCAATAATCGGGGTCCTGGAGCGCGTCGATGAGATCGAGCTCGCTCATACCCGATTGTCAGAAACAGTTTCTCAAGTAACCGAAGACTTCAGAATAATGTTTGATTCTCTCAGGGCTGAGATTGCCGAGATCAACGTTAAACTGAACCTTACTATGAGAGCCATGGGGAGCCAAACTCAGATTACTGCTGCTACTGAGTTTGGTCGGGTGAAAATCCCAGAGCCAAAACCCTTTGGGGGAGCCCGCGATGCAAAAGAGATAGTGAACTTTGTCTTCGATATGGAACAATATTTCAAGGCCACTAAAACAGATGAAGAATCGAAAGTGACCTTGGCCACAATGCATCTTATTGATGATGCAAAACTTTGATGGAGATCAAAATACAATGATATCAGTAACGGTGAATGTGTGATTGATACTTGGGAAGAATTAAAAAGGCAACTAAGGGATCAATTCTTTCCAGAGAATGTTGAGTTCAACGCCCGCAGACTACTCCGAGAGCTAAAGCAGACTGCAAGCATTCGCGAATATGTCAAAGAGTTTTCGGGACTCATGCTGAATATTACAGATATGTCAGAAAAAGATAAGATCTTCACTTTCATCGAAGGTCTTAAACCGTGGGCCAGAACAAGATTATATGAACAGAGGGTGCAAAATCTTTCAAGTGCACTTGCAGCCGCAGAACGATTGTTCAATTATAACATCGAGGACCCTGGGCCACAGAAGAACACTCACAGTGACTCAGACGACAACAAGTTTCAGAAACCGAACACAGGAACTGATGAAAGGAAACCGTTTGTCCAAAGAGAAGGTCGTGAAACATCAAGAAATGCTAACAACCAACGACAAACAAATAGGCCTATGTCATGTTTTCTGTGCAAGGGACCCCATCGAGTAGCCGAATGTCCACATAGATCGGCCTTAACTGCTTTGCAAGTTGCAATTCGAGATGACGATTCAACTAAGGAAGCTGTTGAAGAAGAGTCTACTGAGATTGTTGCAGTTGGGACTATGACTTTCTTGTCAGCTATACAACATCAGATGGAAGAGCTGAGAAAGACTCCAGATAAAGGTCTCATGTATGTGGAGTCATTCATCAATAACAGATCTGCTAAAAGTACGATGATTGACTCGGGAGCTACTCATAACTTCATTACAAAGAAAGAAGCTCTCCGTCTGGGTTTGAAGCTAGAAAAGAATGGTGGTAGGATGAAATCGGTGAATGCGAAAGTGGTGCCAGTGCTCGGGATTGTAAGGAGAGTCAAGTTGAAACTTGGCTCATGGACGGGACTCATCGACTTCGTCGTAGCACAGATGGATGACTTCGATATTATTTTGGGGATGGAGTTCTTGATAAAACATAAAGCCATCCCAATACCCTCAACGAAATGTTTAGTAATCACGAGTAACAACTCAACTGTTGTTCCGGCGATTCTTAAACCACCAAGTGCTATCAACATGAAGATGATTTCTGCTATGCAATTCAAGAAAAGATTGAAGCACAATACAGAGACAGATCGCGCTTATTTGGAGCGAACTTCTAAGCACATGAAGAGGTGGGTAGCTAAGAAACCACAACCAATGGAGTTTAAGGCCGGTGACTTAGTACTGGTTAAGTCGTTACCCGAACAATTTTGCTTGAGGAATAAGAAAGACAAGCGGCTCTTCAGAAAGTATGAAGGTCCTGTTGAAGTCATCGAGAAGGTCGGGAGAGTGTCCTACCGAGTTAATCTTCCAGCATGGCTTAGAGTTCACCATGTCATCCATGTCAACAACTTAAAGCCCTATCATCCAATCGACGAGAACCAAGAAAGGAATGACATCTCTAGACCAAGCATCTCCACCAGCAACCAGAAGAAGAAAGAAGTTGCCAGCAGCAACCAAAAGAAGAAAGAAGTTGCCAGCAGCAACAAAAAGAAGAAAGAAGTTGAAGAAGGCCTTACAGATCGAAGGGTCAGAATAGGTCGACGAAAGTACCAGGATTATCTCATCAGGTGGAAAGGACCAGGAGCTGATGAAGTATCTTGGAAGAAAGCAAAAGACTTGGAGAACTCATCACAGAGGATCAAGGAATTCAAGCAGAAGTAGAGTTGACGAGGACGTCAACAGTTTAAATAGGGGAGAATGTCAAGGTCCGGGCTTGTCCAAGGCATGTTGCCTATGGCCGCCCATGCTGCTAGGTAGATTTATTTTCTTTTTTAGTAATTCTGTTGTACTCTTTTCTTTCTATTTTTAGCAAGAGTGACTCCTCGCCCACATAGCATGTCTACTCCTGCTAGAGTGGAGATGGTCCAGATTGCTCTTTAGGGGGAGAGGCATGACTGCACGTAGACCCCCTACCCAACGTTGTAATTTGCTGCTATTCAATGAAAAGGCTTTTTACACACACTCTTTATGCATACTTTATACTCAATGATGCTCTTTTCGGTTAATCTCGCTCGCTCGCTCGTTGCTTACTCGTTAGACACAAAGCTCGCTCTAACAAAGTGGGCACTCGGTGCCGTTGGCACGCTCGTTGGCTGACCCAGTACAAGTGAGATATTAGGTGCCGCACGGTCTCGTTTATGCCCCTTAAAAGTAGGACCGTGACACCCAGCGCGCACGCCGCGCCCGGCCAGCGTGCACCAGCGCCTGGCCAGCACGCCCACCAGCGCCCACTTACCCTTTTTCTTACACTTGGCCAAATTTTCTCTTCCAAACTCTTAGCCTTCACCCTAAACTTTCCAAAAATCATTCCCCCATCACATTAAACACACGATACTTCAAACTCCTAAAGAACCCGACTCAAAAACGTACCCGAATCCATATTTAAAATTCATGAAAATAAACCGCGTGGATCGTTCTAAAACCGAGCGTATTCTCACAAGTTTAAAGTACCTAAAATCAACATATCAAGTCCAACATACTCCACAACACAATTATTAAACTTAAACACGGAATTTTCTAAAACCTGTCCAAAACAAATACGTTTTTCAACCTATCCAAAATACATAACTTCAAACCAATGCTTCATACGAAATTTCCCACATGTTCAACTTCTACATACAACCTAAAATCCTTCAATACCCAATGTTCATCTAACTTACATTTAATTACCACAAAATGACTCGGAGCACTCCAACGGGTTCTCTAGCCTAGCCAAAACACGTTCCGTCGCCACGAGCTCCGCCCATCGACCAACTACGCCTGATCATCAGGAGGGGGTTCCTCACCTTCGTTCTCGTCACCTACATCATACGATAAACACATTAAGCCTAATGCTTAGTAAAGAGGTGCACTAAAACATGAGTATACATAATGCATGGTTTTTCAAAATATGTTCGTATTTCATTTATTCACTTTACATAACATATATATATATATATATATATCTTTAGGCATGAGTAGTCACAGGCACCACCCTGTCTATCCCGTAGACCATTCAATTGCCCTGAGTTGCCATTCCTTGGGTGTAATATCGTGCCTTGAGTTGCCATTAACATGCCATGTGCCTACTCATCCTTCAACTTTACTTGACATTACATACTTCACCTCGTTTACTTGAAAATTTGCATGCAAGAACATTTCATTAAATCTTAAGGAGAAAACATGATGCATGAGGTAAGGTACTCCAAACAATCATCAACCAATTCTTAACGTACATAAACGAGCCCAACTCATAAACAAACATATCCGACCACTAATAGGAAGTATCCTAGGCTACCCAACTCTATAGAACCCCAAAATAGTGAAAACATCATTAAGACATTAAATTCCTAACATCGACATAATGTAGGGCTTTAGGAGTCGGAAACCTAACACCACTTACCTGGAGTCCTAGCTATGTCGAGCACCGTCCTTTAAGAGCTTGGGTTACCTAAGGCATTTTCATAACACGTCATTAGTATCGACTCTATATTATAAAATTCAAGACTAAACGAAACCCCGAGCTAAGATAATTTTTTCAAAAACTCTATACCACTTCATTCGGGCATTTCATCGAGCACTACAATCTCATGATTTACAAAACTCCATTAATGGCTTCTAACTACCTTCCAACAACCTAAAATTAGTCATAAATACCAACCCAACACTATCAATTCACCCCATCTACCAAAATAACAACCAATGTATCATTAATTGGTATAAAATCGTTATCCTATCGATTTCTCACAAATCCAGAAATTTTACACTAAACCCTAAATCAAAATCAATCCTAAAACGACAACTAAACATACCCAAAGTGTAGAACTTACCTAAAGTATGGATTAAGGGAAGAAAACTTGAAGGAAAATCGTCGGCACAGAGGAGCACGATCAATGTTGAGAGATCATAGTGGAAAGGGGAAGAAAATCGTGAGGAGCTTCACGTTGGAGAGGAGAGAAATGAGAGGAAAAAGGGAGGGGATTTAGATTTTATAAAAATAATGACATGGAAATTACCTAAATGCCCTTTTTTGTAAATTTCTTTGTTTAACTCCCTTATTTTGTCTATCGATTTGGTTTCTCCAAAATTTTCTTATTTCTTCAAATATTTCAATTTATTCCTAGGGTTCTAACGAAACTTCCCGTTTGCAAAACAGGCATAATTTACTAATTTCTACGAATTAAAACTCTTTAAGACTTAAAATTGACAACCCGGCAACTAAAAACTTGAAACCTAAAACCAAAATTTCCGGGCGTTACATAGTTAACCTAATTCTTAATTAATCTGAAGCCCTAAAACAGATTAAAACAATTAAAATAACCAAACGGTTGAGATTCTTTCTGCTTTCCTTAAAATCTCGCTTCAACCGAACAATCGCCTAAAGTAGCCGATCGATCGACAACTCCTCTGCCTTTCTTTCCGATTGATTTCACTAAAAATCTGTAATTTTCTAATTTTTCTGCGCACTTACACCAAATATATCAGAATTTTTCATATACTTGGGTAAACTTATCAATTAAAGTATTAAAAACTACAATAAAGTGTGTAAAATACACACTTATCATATATTCCTACGAGAATAAGATTATGAAAGATGAATTAGAAAGTTATACAAGTGTGTTGTTATCCTGAGGAAACTCTAGGATTTACTTGGATCATTTGTCATCCAATCTAAGCTTAAACACATAAATAACTTTTCCAAGTTCTTTAGGATTTACCAAACAAATATAATCGGTGATGTATTCAAAGATGAAGCTTTATAAATTCAATTTGAAACCCTAATTTGGTTAGACTCAAATCAATAATTTACGAAAACATATACTCAAATTCATGATAGTTATATTAGATCTCAAGTTTACTACATGTTGGTTGGATGTTGTTGGTGGAAAAGAAGCAATTACAACAATGATGACCCAGTTTAAATTAGAGAAGTTCAACAGTAATAACTTCTCGTTGGGAAAAATGAAGACGAAGATAATCTTAACAAAAGAAGATTGTTTGAAAGCGATTAGAGAAAGACTAACGGAGATGACAGATGATGGCAAATGAAAGAAATTGAATATCACAGCTATTGCCAATCTACACCTCGGCCTAGTTGATGAAATATTGGCATTCAACTGAACAATAGTTTCTTTTCAATAATTACCTCCACCTATGTTACGAAGTTACTAGTGATAGTAAAATATGTATACATACATCCGAATTCAATGCTTTTATAAGTTAAGTCTCGTTAAGTTTTTAAATGTTGTATATTGTTCAAATTTTTCATGTGCTAGGCCATCTAATGACCCAAGATTTTATTATTGCCGATCCTAAGTTAGGAATCTAACTATTTTGCCATTATTTTTGTATTATGAAATCGCGTCTAGGGTGTTTTGAGTCGTTTTGGGTAAAAAAAAAATATGTTTGGTAATCTTGGTCGGTCACTATTGGATCGGTTCTGGTAGGCCGAGGAAGGAATCTAGTGCTATATTGAAGTGTTCCATTCAACGAATTTGCTTTTACGGAATGTTTAGGATTTGGTTGAAGTATGTTTGACTTTGTTTCCTAATTTTCTAAATATTACATATGACTAATCAATTAGAGACATTAAGCACAAGACATATGTACGTACAAGCAATCCCCTAACGGATAATAATAGTTAATATCAAAAGGAGGCTCCATATTAGTTGCCTAGAAAAAGAAATGAAGTTCATCATTTGATAAAGTTGTCTTTTGAGCAAACCAAACACCCCCTTACGCTTGTCCCATGATGGGGGAGATGGGGTCTGTGTTGTACCAATCATTCTAGCTTTGTATATAAATATAATGAATGACGCCTCCCACGTTGAGGCTGCTAAACTTTCCCCCCCTACGTTTCTCTTTTATATTCTTCAACTTATACAAATATTGATGCTCATGATTACATTACATTTTCGATGATTCAAGGCATTTATTGTTAGGTGAGAGCGTATGAGCCGAGACTTTTGCTTCTAACAACTGATACTGCACTTCAAAAGTATAAATAATTGATATCTGATGAGACAGATAATACCTAACAGTTAAAAGTAAAAAATAAATATAACATTACCAAAAAATAATTGACTGTTTCCATTTTCTTAGATTTTATGAACTTTTACATTTATTTGCTCGACAACACCAAAGATATTGTCAATGGAAAATAACGTTGACCATAACATGATCTAAGATGGTAGGAAGCGATTTCTTTTCATGGATGGTTTGCTTAAGATTTGTTAAAAGGAAGAAAAAATCATCAAAATAAAAGATTTGATGAACATGTTTGTAGCATTCCACTCGTGCACATTTCAAATTCAGCATATCTATCATCAAATTAGAACAAGACACGTGAATATAGTTGACTAGATACATTTACAGAGACGTTTTTTCTTCATGCGTGGCAGTAATCGATTGGACGATATTTATTGTACGACACTAACTATCTAGTTAGGGAGGCTAACAATATCACCTGACGCGTGTCTTTTGCTCCACTGCCAAATCTCCACGTCACCGGTTCTGGCGGTCTAGACCGACACGTGTCTCCTTCTCTGAAAGCTCGTGCTGCTCCAGTCGCCTAGCTCAACCTATAAAAGCCTAGCTCCGTCATCCTTCTTTAACTAGTATTTCATTTCCTCCATTTTCGTTCATCAAGCTTAAAATTATCGATTCGTTTCTCTGTTATCTTTTTTTGAAGCCATGGCAGATAAATCGCTGGTTCGAATCGATCGGAAATCGTCAATCGAAAGCGAGCCAAGGACTCTGAATCTCGGTCAAATTCGATTTGCTAGGGTATGTATTATTCTGGTCTCTTTTTTATTGTTCTATCCTTTTTGTTGGCTAGAATAGTCGATGCCTGGACTTTATATAGGGTTTTATAATCGGAATATTCTTTCTGATTTGTTAGTTGACGAGCATGATTTGTTGATTGCAGGAGGCAGCACTATATGTGATGAACACGATGACGATAGAACAAGCAATGAGAATTTTTACCGAGGTAATTGATTCTGTTACATTTTTTTTATGATCTATAGTTGTTAGTAGAAATCAAAGTTTGTAAAGGTCAAGGTAGATAGAAGGAGAGGCGATCGGGGAAAATTGATCCAATTTGTTCTGGACATGATGAACAGGGACTGAAACCAGTGGAAAGCAAGAAGGAAGGAAGAGATAAGGCTATAATGCGTTGGAGAGGAGAAGTTTACGATCAAGAACAAGAGGAAGAAGAAGAAGAGCTGAGACAGATGGAAAGATTTCGAGACGTCCTATCGGCCCCATTTTGAGTCCCTTTTTCTCGTCTTCTTCGAGATCAACGCCTCTGTAATTACTCTTTTTTTGGTTTGTCTGGAACGGGATGGAATTTTTCAAATCCATCACCTTCTTCTACCAGAGATTTCTTTCCGGATGTTTTCTGAAAGAAATCTTGCGGAGAGGAAGAGGAACAGTAAAAGCTTGATTTCTTCACCAATGGGTCAAGCTGGCGCAAGTTCCAACATTATCCAAAATGTATTTCTAATAATTTGGAATTAGAATGAAACATTACAACGACAGAGACCATTATGCAAAAAGTAAGTTATTTGTATTTAACAGCGATGGGTGTTTTTTGATTACAAAAGAAGTGTTATGTTACTCTTTGTCGTGCTTTGACTTCTTTTGTGGCGGAGCCTTCTTTAATTATGTTGTGAAAACGACACAAACACAGGAGAACACGAGCAGCAGAAAAAAAATTCAAGAACAATGATATATGTTGTTCAGACAAAATTGTTTTACATTCACGTCGCAAGACTGCAGCAGCTAATTTTATTTGAGAATCATTGAATATAAATTTTTTACAATGCTGCAGCATCGCGAGCAGCCTTGCCCATTAATACAAGAATGGCTCATCTCCCCTTCTCGAAAGTCAATCATAGAGCACTGTCGTTCTTTCACTAATATTCTCTTATTCTTTTCTTACAGCTCTCCTACTCGTTTATAAATGAATTACAAAATCTGAACCAATATTAACATATTATAACTCCCAACTATAATATGATTTATTACTTACCTCATTGTAGTCTAAGTGCAGCAAAAGCTCACTTTGAAATCATCTCCTTCACAAGCAATGTTAGATGTTTGTCTAGTTGATCGAAAATAGCCTACCTAATAGAAATACATTTAAGATGGTGCTGGGTCAAAATTCAGAAAGTGTTGAGTCGTGGCTTAAATGTCCAGGGCCATAGCTCAACCATTTTAGGTAGCGGCTCGGGCCTTGTTTGGGTCTAGCTCAGAGCCTGTTTTGACCCTGCTTTGGACTGTCGATCTAAACGTTTTTGGGTTGTTTCAAGGCCTATTTTGGGGATCGAATTCGATTCAATCATTTTTGAGTCATTTTCAAGCCTTAAAATTTGAGATTTAATGAATGAAATTTCAATCCTAATTTGGTAATGGTATTGGGACTTATGTTACTGGACTTTCCCGGATCCTTAGGCTTTTAGATTTTTTGAGCTTTGGTAATTGGTATGCCAATTGTGAGGTAGAAGTTTATTTTCTATTCAATATCATTGTTTTCAAAATTTTATTTTGAGACATGTTCTCATATAAAATGACGAGTTCAAATTATGGCTCGTCGATTTTACTGTACTATGTATATATTTTCACTGGGAATATTTACTTTGAGCATGCACATTTTATTTTATCATATTGATCGTGTGAACCAAGTTTGATTGATTCGTGAAGGAGTCTTGTTTTCTTTATACATATTCGATCGTTGAAGAATGTGTTTGTTTGTGTTAACTATAGTAATTGGACAATTGACTATGTCGTATCCCTAGATGCAAAACCCTAAAGTTGATCATTGTTCGCCAAGTATATCTGTTATTATATATCTATGGCATGATATGCCCAGAGTCTGTGAGTGACTTTAATTTCATTGTGGTTTTCATAATGTTTAGTAGGTTATATTTTATATATGTACGACACTATGGTAAAACGTTTTCAAAGTTTATCCTACTGTTGGTTTATTAACTCAATTTTATAGAAAATGTTTTACGCATGACAGACTTTTCTTGATTTGAATGTTGAATATAAAATATTATCCCTATTGAGTTTAGTCGACTCATCCTAAACAACTCTCTCCTATCAGGTTTTAGCCAAGATCACCAATTGCTGGCACAAGATTAGGCTCGATGACTTGAATTTTATTTCATTTACTATTTTCTTCCTCGAGAGGTTTTAAAGAAGTTGGACCTCATTTCATGCTTATGTTAAGACTCATTTAAATTCCCCATTTGATTTGATACAGTTGTCTTAGACATTATACCATCACTTTATCTTGATACCACTTATTGAATCTCAATTTTAGCCTAATTGATTTTGGGCATTGACTTTTATTTTATTTAAGTTTTTCACTGATATTTAAAGTAATTAAGAAAAAGGTCGAGCAGTCCGGTCTATTATGATGCCAATTAAGCTAGTGATCGTAAGTTCATTGCTAAGTTTTGTATTTTTCTAAGAGATTCTCTTATTTCTTGTAAGTGCAAAAAACACAATAGTGTTTCTAAATCTTCTAAAGAAGAAGAGTATCATGCCATGACTTCCACTATCTATAAGATAATTTGCTTACCTTGTTACTTGGTGACATGAGTGTTATTCTTAATCAAGGACCTACTCCCTTTCTCTTACTCCCTTTCTCTGAGAACAAGAGAGTTGTTCAAATTGCACGTAGTTTAATTTTTCATGAGCAAACAAAAACATATCGAGATTGAATATTATGTCATTTGACATTATTTCTAGCTTACGCTTCGTTTTATGCAATACTCTATGGTTTTTGTTAAGTCATCCTGGATTTGAGTGGAGATGTTAGATTTTTTTTGGGGTTTTCAGTGAGGTAAATCACTGTTATTTGCTTTCGCATGTCTATTTAAATTTAGCTTTTATTGTCTTTTTCAATTAAATATGCAATAAGAAATTCTACCCACCTTTATTTCTCTGCAATTTGGATTCTCGTATTTTCACATACGTAACTTGATAATTCAAAGGTTGCATAATGAAAGCTTCACTAAAATGATTAGGTAATTGACAATTTTTACATTTTAGTTTAGGGGTAACGACAACTAATATTTTTGACAATTTAATCATGAACTATACTTTATTAGCAATTTAAACCTCGAAGTTTAAAAACCGTTAATTACTTTTAACATTTTTTCACTCTCTCCCTCATCAATCGAAAGTCAGGAGATGAAGAAGGCAAAAATGAGAATTCTATTCGTGAGAAGAAGTTCAACTGGTCTAAGAGATTTTAAACACCATAAAATACAGATTTTTGGGGTTCTAGAGAGAGAAATACCTTTTCATAAAAAAACTGCAAGGATTGCAAATTGGTTTTTGGGAAGGATATTAGCCTCGTTGATATGTAATTTCCCACTTTGACTTTTAAAACACCAGTTAGAAATTTAAAGAGTAATACTAAGTTTACTCTCTTAAAATACTCATTGACGTGTCAAACAATAACTGGTGCAATAAACGTGCAACTAATGTAATAAATTATAAATAGTTAATTTATAACTTTAATTGCATCAATCATAGTTTAACATATCAATGAGTATTCGGTAAAAAATTCAAGTATCAAGTATTGGATATTCAAGTATTCAGATCAACAGTGGTGATGCCTGATATGAAGGAGACGACTTTAACGGGAAAAAAAATTTGAAGGACCTGGAGCTCAAAATACATGACGTTAAAGGATAAATAAAAAAAATAATGAAAGAAAAGCCTTTTGCTTAAAAGAATTTCAAGGCTTCATGTCAAGGTAAAAATTTAAACAATACCCATAACCTACATACAAAGAATCTCAGTTTGCTAATAAATCATAGTTTATGGTTTAAATTGTTGAAAAGTAAAATAATCGTTATCTCTCAAGTACAGAATTTAAATTGCCAAAAACTCAAATGATTGCGATTCTAACTCCGTATAAGTAAATCTTAGTATTATTTTTCATTATTGAAACTTTAATTGTTCAATGCATATTTTCAACAAATTAAGAAGAGGATTGAACACAATTGTGTTTAACTTTAATATACTTATTTTAGTTAATTATTTTCCAATTTGTTTTAATTTTTAATTACTTAAATCAATATTGTATAAAGTTCTTTCATATACTTTTACACTTTTTATGATGTTTTTGATCTGAATCGCAAGTACATAGCATGAATGACGATGTACACGTGTATCACATGACCACACACGTGCATTGACAATCTGGTCACTAATTTCATTAAAAACACCTGTCAAACAACAAGTATTTCTAAAATTCAAAGTATTTCCATGAGGTATTATTGTTAAAAAAAAAGATCAAATTAGTTTATCATGTTCTTGTCAGGTGATATGGGGTCTTCTCAATCTCAAAATCTAACTCAAGAGATGAGACTTTTTCTCACACTCATAAACTGATCACAAATCCCTTCCACAACTGATGTGAGATATCCCGACAATCTCACTCTTCATCCATCGGGGTTTGGGTCGAAGAGGCGACAACTTAATTTCTTCCGATGGACAGAGATTTATTGTAAATTTGGGCTCTGATACCAATGTTAGTTGATTTTGGGCTTTCTTAATCTCTAAAATTAACTCGAGAGATGAGAATTTTCCTCACACTTATAAACTGATCACATCTCCTTCCACAAACGTTAAATATCCCAAACAGTTCTTTCATTGGTTTCATCTGATTATGAAATGATCTTCTCTATTTTTCTTAAATGCTTTCAGACAACCTGTTTGTGTCAATGCTTGAGCGAGACTGTGAAAAATTGAGGGTGCGTTGGACTGGTTGAGCGAATAGGGTATCAAAGAATGACGGTGCTAAAAAGGTGTGTTCTGAGAATGTTCATATGAATCAAGCACGTTACTGCAAATGTAGTAGACAGAAACAATGGTCAGATTGTGGAAAAAGCCTCCACAGTCGAACACGCTATTGAAGGCTGGCTTGAATGCAGTCGATTATGTAATGCAAAGGCCACACAAGTCGTCGGAGAAGTATTGGCCACGGGACTCAAAGTGAGAGGGTCTTGGATTGAGGAGAGGGATTCGTGTTGTTATGAATAGAAACCAAGATATGGACTGTTGTCAATTTACTCAAGAACCATGGAGTTAACTCATTCTTGATGATGACTCTGAAAATTCCTTGGAATCTCGATGATGCTGTCCAATAAAAGATGCTTGTTTTTTATCTATACAAAACTTGTTCCGGAACAAAATTCAAACTCATTTTCCTTCTGTTTTCAATCTTACCCAGAAAAAACTTTGTTGGAGAGATCATTTGAATCTCATTGGAAGCTTTCCAACTACAATAAAGTAAGATTTCTCTTGTGCTTCAAACCATGCTCTCTGATTTTATGTTGTAATTGTGATGAAAGCGTTTCTCGAAATATTATGTTAGACTGAATTTGTTAACTTTATTGTTTCATAGACCCAAAACCGTAATCACACGTTACATTCGTCAAGAATAATTGTGAAAAATACTTGAATCCTTGAAATCTTCTTGGAAAATAGAATCTTCTTGGAAAATAGTTTTTTGGAATCTTTTGTTGAATTTGGGACAACTAGATTTGATTTTTTAGGTCCAAATAGTTTTTCCTTAGAAAAAATTCTTCCTATGTGTATTCTCTAAGTTGAGGGAATAGGAAGACGAGAGAACTAAAACAACAAACCGTTTAACCTAGGGACAATAAATTTGTTTATTTAAAATATGTGTCGTAGTTAAGTTTGACCTATCATCAAAGTTGGTTTAACAACCTGTATCTGCACATAAAATCTCCCACTTATATCTAAAGCTCTATAATTTTAAACTGTATTTGTTCAGTTTAATAAATTTAACTTTATGATAGTCAACATGTAATTATTACTAAATAAATTTTAAATTATCCCTAATAATCTCTAACTTGGATCATATATTTTTCTTCTAACTGTATATTATCAAATATTCGTATGAGACATGAGTTAGCATATCTGACAATATGAACCATCAATCAGATCAACGTAGGATCAAAGTTATTTTTATTACATTTATTGGTAAACAAACTCATCAATGGTCACGTATCAATATAACCAAAGACATGGATGAATTAGGAGTGTCTAGTAAGAAAAATTACATGCAATGTAATCATAACACGCTTATTTTCTATCCCAATAAAAAAAATGATAAAAATAATGTTTATAACCAAAAGTATCAAAGTACAAACTCTAATTAAACATAAATGTCATCAAATGATACAACATTCATATGAGTTGTAAACTCACGAAGGACCTTGGCCAATAAATTTAGTAGATAAATCTACAATGATGGAGTTTGTGTCAATAACAATAACCACTTTAATGTAATTCTCTAGTAAACAGGAACTTGATATCTATATGTTTTGACTCAGTCAAGCTCATATTGCTATCGGAATAGACTATTGTCTTATGTTCACCAAGTAACATTAATGATCTTTCATTTGCTTCCAAATTCCAAAGTACAATGACAAAATTCTATATCTATATTCTACCATCAAATGTCTCCGTAATATAAATTTTATTGTCATAGTTGAAGAAGCTATAAGTGCTTACTCAACCATTTTCTTAAAAAAAAAAAACTTCTCCAACGATCACATAGATATATCTTGATGTCAATAACTGACTGTCTTGACATCCAAAAATATTTAAATCACAATAACTAATGATTTCCAGATGATTTGATTTTCATTGTCTGAGAACTTGAGCTTTTGCTCTCTATAATTATCTTATAACACTTTTGCCTATAATCCAATTATTCAATTTAAAGTTCCTAAATTATCTGCCTCAAATACAAAAGACACACAATATCTAGATATGTACATGTTTAAGTATACATTTGCTTCCCATATTTGATGCATATGGAGTGCCTTATGCTATTTTAACTTTATGTTGACTTGTAGGGCAATTACTTGAACTGATTTTGTCACCTTTAGTAACGAGAGTGTTTTTTGCTTTATCAATTTAGGAACTTTAAATTGAATAATTTGATTATAGGCAATATCTAGATATGTACATGTTTAAGTATACATTTGCTTCCCATATTTGATGCATCTGGAGTGCTTTATGCTCTTTTAACTTTAAGTTGACTTGTAGGGCAATTACTTGAACTGATTTTGTCACCTTTAGTAACGAGAGTATTTTTTGCTTTATCGTATGCATACCAAATTTTTTTAATAAACTTTGATATAGTTCTTTTATAATAACTCAAATATACCTTGAAACTATCTCAGAGTTCCTAATACAAAAGATGTGTACAAAAATATTTCGTTTCAATTTTTTTGATAGAAATTTCTTGGTTAGCTTGTATTACGATTGATGAGTTAATGAAACCTCAAATACAATTGACGAGAGGCTTGCTTAAGCTTGTAGAAGCATTTTTTTAATTTACATATGAAATCTTATTAATCATTTGATACCAGAATTCTCATGTACCATATACATTGTTCCATCAATGTCAACGTGAGAAAACTCAATCTTACCCCATTAGATATAGCTCAATAACCAAAATGAGCTATAGATGTCATAATTATGATAGAAGAGTCTTTCAATAAAACCAAAGAGAAACTTTCTTTTTTATTCACTACCTTTTTTTATTAAGGTTCTTTAAGAAAAGATGAAATTGGCCTTCATGACTTGATGGAAGTTTATTAGGTCAACTGCCTTTATTCCAATGTTAACATTATTGTTTTGGAGAAAGACAATATAAAAACTCTTAATCACATTTCTTCTTTTTTTAATAGATCTCCTTAATGGCAACAATTCTTGAAGGTATTGTATAATGCCGATTCAACTTCTTTTGATTGGATTTCAAACCTAATTGGAATTCCCCAAATAAAAAAAACAAAATCAGAGTTTGTTGAGAAAAGGATAACATAATGGTAAAGGAATCAACTTACCTCTTTAATTCCACAATCGTTAGGAGATACAAAATTCTTAGCCAACAATCAATTTTCCAGTTCTTGTTCTTTGTTCGTAGCCATCTCTCCTTCAAAGTAAAAAAAAAACAAAATAGTTCTAAAGGTAAGAATAGATTAATATAACCCTTCCATTCCATCTCAAGGAAACCTTATTTATAATAGGTTATTGTGACTTATTGAATAAATGAAGATAAATGCCAAATCAAAATTTTAAAGAACAAATCAAATTTTGGTATCAGTACCACAGATAGAAATTTGAAAAAAAAATTATAGCCTACCTCTGAATGCGGCTAGTACCGCATAAGTGGCTGGACTGACGCACCGGTCCTAGGCTAGTTGATGACGTTCCGATAAAGATATGTTAGCATTGAATTTGTGATATGAATTTGTTGGATTTGAACCACGTGTTATGCTAGAGTAAATCTCACTTCTGTAGGATTTACTACATGTTTATTTTCAATGTCAAGCCCAAGAATTCTTGTAGATTTATGTGGACATAGATTAGTGATTTGAGTACGAGACTTCGCCACAAGTTTTCAATGGTTGGATTCTGTAACACCCGAGTTAATGGCCAGGTGATTTTCTTAACTGTATTAACGGTCATAAATATTTAATCTTCGTAGTTTAGGATTTATGCCAAGCTTAATTAATTACATGTGGATCTAAACTAGGTTGAGTGGCAAAGTTGTAATATTTGAGGATTGAGGCCAGTATTTAAAGAAAAAGGAAAGGATTAAAACCTCATTTAAACCACTGTAGCCGACATCCCCAACTTCCGGCGATTTCTTCTCTCCCAAGCTCTCGCTCTCTGTCAGCTGGAAATCCCTCCTTCGGCGATCGGTTTCCTTGCTACTTCTCGGCTACTTTGTGCTCGAGGTACGGGTTTAACAATGTGGTTATCTGTTAGTTTATTAGCCCAGTTTTCCAGCTCTGTATTGAAGTTTGGATTCTTCAATGGCCGAATATTAATAAGAACATTTTGAAACCCGAGATAGGTAATGTCATTCCAAATCAATTTTGGACATTTAAAACAACCAACCCTGAGTTATCATTATCGAATCCGTCTGTTTTGATTTTGGGATTTCGGGTTACATTGAGTATTAAACTAAGAACTCGGGAAGGACTCTTAGCTATTAGATCTTAGGATAACTCGAGATTAGAACTACTAGGATTTTGTTTTAACTACTGCAATGTAAATGTTTAGGTGAAGAAGTTTGAAGAGAAAGAAACTCAAGTGCTTAGGAGACCAGGTAAGTGAATGTATTAAGATTTCCGGACTAATAGAGCCCTACATCGTGGGAGTACTAGGTTGTATAGATGTCAAATGTTTACTTTATGATAATGAGCCTGTTGCACTTGAAGGATTTATGTATGTTGTGAGTTATACTATTTGATGACCTGCTAGTGAATGTGAAGTTGTCTGCTCTGGTATGATCCTTGTCATGGTTTGATGAGTTAAAAGTCCTCATGTTCATGCATCATGAATGTTTCTCAAGCATAAGAAAACGTTTTAACGCATGTTTTCCATGAACAAGATATGTATGTATATATGTATATATATAAGACTTATGCAACGTGGATTAAGTGAGGGTTGGGGGCGGTTCGGCGTATGTCACAGTCCAAAGAAGGACATATGAATACGACCCGCAGTAGGGAACAAGATCAAACTCACTGTCGAACCCCCTTTACCGGCACAAATCCTCTCTTGATCCACACAACCTAAACAAAGAATATGAACAATGACTATGAATGATGAATATGAACAATGACTATGAATGATGAATATGAACAATGACTATGAATGATGAATATGAACAATGACTATGAATGATGAACATGATCAATGATTATGATTGATGAATATGATCCATGACTATGAATGATGATTACGAGCAAAGACATGAACAAGAAAAGACTTATGAGCATGTGATTTTCCCAACTTACGCATTCATGCATCCATGTTAGTGTTGCATTCCTTACTAAGCATTAGGCTTATAGTTTAAACCTTATGATGTAGGTGACGAGTTTTCAGGTGAGGAACTCAAGGTCAATGAAGATGTCTAAGCTTGGTTGCTGGAGGATGCTCAGTGTGACAGTGGAGACTGGATAGGCGATCAAGTTCTCTGGTTATACCCTTAGTAAGTCAGAGAAGTTTATGATAAACAGACGACTAAGTAGAATAGAGTTTTCTTATAACAATGAGATTCGGATTTTGAATGGTTTGACCTCAGAGTCTGTCAACGATTTTAAGGATTATTGAATGGTCTGTTTAGCTTAAGCCTTCCGCTATGTGTATCTTATATGAGATATGGTTTTCACTCATTAGAGTTTATAATTCCCAGGTTAAGGTTTGGGTGAATTGTAGTATTCTCTGTTGGATGAGGTTGTTTAATGATTATAGTGTTTTACTGCCGTAAGATAGAAGCTGGATGAGGCATTCATCCGGCTGACGTCATCGGCAGGTGTCAAATGATAGGAATCGAACGATTGAGTCTTCCGGATGACGTCACCGGAAGAAGTAGTATGTTTTTCATCGGCAGATGTAGAGTGTTAGCCATCGGATGATGAAAGTGTTATTTTGTCGTCTAGTGATCGGCAGATGTAGAGTGTTAGCCATCGGATGATGAAAGTGTTATTTTGTCGTCTAGCGATCGGCAGATGTAGAGTGTTAGCCAACGGATGATGAAAGTGTTATTTTGTCGTCTAGCGATCGGCAGATGTAGAGTGTTAGCCATCGGATGATGAAAGTGTTATTTTGTCGTCTAGCGATCGGCAGATGTAGAGTGTTAGCCATCAGATGATGGAAGTGCTATTTTGTCGTCTAGCGATCGGCAGATGTAGAGTGTTAGCCATCAGCGATCGGCAGATGTAGAGTGTTAGCCATCGGATGATGAAAGTGTTATTTTGTCGTCTAGCGATCGGCAGATGTAGAGTGTTAGCCATCGGATGATGAAAGTGTTATTTTGTCGTCTAGCGATCGGCAGATGTAGAGTGTTAGCCATCGGATGATGAAAGTGTTATTTTGTCGTCTAGCGATCGGCAGATGTAGAGTGTTAGCCATCGGATGATGAAAGTGTTATTTTGTCGTCTAGCGATCGGCAGATGTAGAGTGTTAGCCATCGGATGATGAAAGTGTTATTTTGTCGTCTAGCGATCGGCAGATGTAGAGTGTTAGCCATCGGATGATGAAAGTGTTATTTTGTCGTCTAGCGATCGGCAGATGTAGAGTGTTAGCCATCGGATGATGAAAGTGTTATTTTGTCGTCTAGCGATCGGCAGATGTAGAGTGTTAGCCATCGGATGATGAAAGTGTTATTTTGTCGTCTAGTGATCGGCAGATGTAGAGTGTTAGCCATCGGATGATGAAAGTGTTATTTTGTCGTCTAGCGATCGGCAGATGTAGAGTGTTAGCCAACGGATGATGAAAGTGTTATTTTGTCGTCTAGCGATCGGCAGATGTAGAGTGTTAGCCATCGGATGATGAAAGTGTTATTTTGTCGTCTAGCGATCGGCAGATGTAGAGTGTTAGCCATCAGATGATGGAAGTGCTATTTTGTCGTCTAGCGATCGGCAGATGTAGAGTGTTTAGCCATCGGACGATGTGAGGGTTTTCTTGTCGTTTAGTGACCGGGTCATGTTTTAATTATGCACGTGGGGAGCACATGTTCATCGGATGATGTTTCCCTATTTCACCGGGAGATGAAGTATATTTCCTCACCGGATGATGTAAGTAATAATTTGTCGTTTAGTGATCGGATGATATAGAGCTTGTAAGCTATCGATAGATGTTTTTAAATTGGTCACACGAGATGCACGTGATCGTCGGTCGATGCGAGTGTTCGCATCTGCCGATAGGTGGTTAAATGAGTCATGTGGGGTGCACGTGCTATCCGGATGACGCAATGTCTATCGGTTGTTGCATGCAGATCCATGCAACTTGTACGTCGATTGGAAGCATGTATGAGGGACTAATTTTCCACCCATTAAGTTGAAGTCTTTAGGCCTGCTAGGTATACTGTTATTAGAGAAAAAAAAAGAGAAGGAGAAAAGAGTTCAAAATGAGTTAAAGTTTTATGTAAAGTCAAGAATTTCGTGGCGATTTCCCCGGGTCGTTACAATTATGGTATCAAAGCAAAACCGGGTTCTAAAACCGATTCTGCAGACTGCCTTCCAGCACTGAGTGTCACATGAGCACATTCCAACAACTGTAAGTATTTATGATTTCAGTACATGTCATTAAGTTAAGATATATCTGTAATGATTTGTCTAGGAATCCCAAAATGGTTAGAGGTCAGCAGAGAGAGACCAATGAGGATAGCAATGCTATTGCTCAGTTGACCGAGTTAGTCATGCACCAATCTCACCAGATAGAACGACTGATGACAGCTAGAGAGGAACAAGGCAACTCCAGCACTAATGCAACTCATGATCATGGGGGTGAGCGTTTCCACCGGCTTCGACCCCCGGTGTTTAATGGATATGTTTCAGATCCTATCTATGCTGAGGAGTAGATTCGAAAGATAGAAGACATGTTTAAGTATGCAAAGGTTGATGAAGGGGATAAGGTTACCTATGCTGTCTTTCATTTGGAGTTAAGCGCAAGGCATTGGTGGGACTCGATCCAGAACACCGCTAATGCCGAAGCCATGACCTTGGAGATGTTCAAGACTGCTTTCTTTGACAAGTACTTCAATAAGACTATTCGGGCCAACAAGAAGAAGGAGTTCATGAATTTACGACAAACTGGCTCTGTGACGGTGTAATATCCGGCTTGTACGGATTTTGGATTTAATATATATTATATTCATATTTTATATACATGTGGCATTTTTCATAAATATGTCAAATCAAATCATTTTCGCAAACGAAAAGCGTCGTTACGATCCTAACGATTAATAGGAATTTTAAGGAAATTATGAGAATTTTCGGAGATTAAACGCTATATTCCGAGTAATTACATTTCTCGTAATATGAAGGACGTTTTAGTAAAAATAGTAAACGAGGTTCAAATTGCGAACGGACAGTTTTAATAAAGCCCTGGCAATGAATAAGAGTTATTGGAAAAATATGGAGTTTTCGATAACCCGAATAGTTAGCCGATTTACGAAACGAATGACGAAGTTGTTATAAAAATCAAAGAAGGGCAAAAAGGTAATATGCCAAATCAATTTTATAAAATCACAATTCTTTCTTCTCTCCCTCACTTTCTCTCTTCTTCTCTGTTTCGCGAAAACGACAGAGAGCTTTCTCTCTCGGCCACGAGCGATTCTCCTCCGTTCCGACCTCCGATCGACTTCCGTTCTTCGTGATTCTTCCTCCAATCGCCATCCAAGGTATGAATCTATGACTCTATAGCGTTAGTTTTCAATTTTCGGACCGATTTCACGTTAGGGTTTCCGTTAGGGTTTCGTCGAAAATACGAATTAGGGTTTGTAATTAATAGAGTGGCCTTGATTAAGTATGTATTGCACGTGTTTGACGTTATTGGACGAAGTTAAATCAATTTGTGAAAAATGTTAAAAGTTAGGGATTTTTGGGTTTTTGAGGAAAAACTCGTTAATTGGAGCTTTGGATTATCGAGCATTAATACGCTTCGATTAGATAAGTTGAGAATTTAGGAAAGATTCTTTAGTTAAGGTTTATAATTTGGACGTCAATAGCTTAAATTGGTTTTAACGACAAATATCGTGTTTTGCCTCAGACACACGACTCCCGTGGACGAAGCTTGAGATTTCGCGCGCTCAAGGTAAGTTCTCGGGACTTACTCCGGCCGATTGGCCTACACCGTACTTCGATTTAGCGTCGAGGATCTTAATGGATTGTTTGTTTTATTGCTTTGGTTGGGTAGACAGGTTTATAATTGTTTTAGGTTTGCTTTCCGGTCTTGATGGTACGCATGCTTGTTTGTTTACTTTTATATTGAACTGTTCATGCATCACGTATTTTAACTTGACATGAAAACGAATTTCTGCACTGCACGATGTTTTCTGAAAACCATGTGGCCCAGAAATTGGGGGCTCTTGATCTATTGTGCGGGCCGATTAAGGGTCTGGAAGATACCACATCTCATGTACTGTAATTAATGAACGTAATCTGTTATTTGGTCACGCGAGGTGGGGCTCAGGCACGGCTGTACGTGTTGTAAGCATGTACCCCCCTCCTCTAACCGCACGGGGTAGTCCGACCGCTGGATGGGCCCCCTTCGGTTAGGGGGATGAGATCTCGGTGATATACTGTCTGCGACGCTCTGTTATGCATGATTTCCGAACTCCATATGCACTGCACGCATCTGCATTTACGTAGAATTTACTGAGCCTGTTAGCTCATAGTGTGTCTGTATGGTGTAGGTGACGTTTTAGGTGACATCGAGCCAGGTGAGGACGATGTTCCTCCTCCCGAAGTCTGATGCAGTTGACGGAGAATGGCCGTGGGAGTGTGCTGAGCAGTCGGCGCGTTTTGACCCGTGGGGATGTCTGCGTAAGTGTTTTGGGAGATTTAATGGATGTATAGATGAACAGATTAGGATGTTTGGATATGGTTAGATGTTTGGTTCATATTTGATGTTTTAAACGTTTTTTGGAAATCTGTTTATAATCCGTGTTTTATAGTTTTTACTGAAACTGCTTGGAATTTGAAACAGGAGGATTAGATAACTTTTAAACGTATCCATGCAGTTCGTTTTTACGAAAGTTTAATGTTTGCTTAGGTTGTTTAATTCGTTGATTGAGGACATGAAAAAGAGATGAGTTTTATGTGGAAAAAGTAAGGTGGAAACTCTCTGTGATTATTGGTTAGCTCTCTGGAATCTCGGATTCCAGAGAGGAGTTTTGGTCGCTGCAAGTGCAGCGCCTACAGTGATCAGTCGCTGCCTTTCTTTTCCTCTGTTTTCCGGTTTTACCCTCCACCGATCGATAAATGTTTTAATTGTTTATTAATTGTTTTTAAATAGTTTTAAGTTTATAAATGTTTTTGTTTTAAGTGATTTACAACGTAGACTTCAATTCCGATTTAATGTCCGCTCAAAGTGTAAAATGAAATGAAAAATTTATACGGGTAAAATGGGTACAGTATTAGGGGTGTTTCAATTTATGGTATCAGAGCCCCCGGGTTTTAAAATCGGTTCTGTAGACTGCTCAACTGCACAGCCACTACGCGGACATCCTTCATTAACTGTAAGTCTGTTTATAGCTTTATTTGATTTTGTTTCTTAGGATTATCTGTTTAATTTGTTATAGGCTTTATACACTATGACTCGAGGAAGAGATCCTAGAGATGACGCGCTAGATCGATTTACGGAATTGATAGATCGCCAGTCTCAGCATATGGACCAGCAAGCGCAGCAAATTACGGACTTAGTGAATCGGGAGAACCAGAGGGCCCATGATTTGATAGTTCCCAATAACCAGGGCATGCAGAAGTTTCAGGGCCTACGGCCTCCAGTATTTGATGGTCGATCATCGGATCCTACTGTTGCGGAGGAATGGATCCGGGTTATGGAGGATATGCTAGTTTATGCCGAGGTAGGGATCGGGAGCAAGGTGGCTTATGCTACCTTTCATTTAGCGATGGATGCCCGTTTCTGGTGGGATTCGATCAAAGTGACGACGGATGTATCTATTCTGACGTGGGAACGGTTTAAGACTGTGTTCTTTGACAAGTATTTCAGCCGCACTGTGCGAGTGGCGAAGAGGAATGAGTTTATGCAACTGAAGCAGACTGGTTCGGTTGCTGATTATATTCGGAGGTTTGAGGCATTATCCAGATTTGCACCTCGTCTTGTTAGCGATAATGAGGAGAAGGTGCACCAGTTTATGGAGGGACTTAATCCGGAGATCTGGATGCATGTGGTTGTCTCAAGTATTATTGATGTACCCTTTTCTGACATTACGGCCAAAGCTCTGGATATTGAGGCTGCCAGAGCTACTTGTGTTAGACCGAGGGAGCCAGCGAAGGGCTTCTTTCGAGAGATCCGTCCTCAGTCACAGAACCGGGGAGGGCAACCTAGAGCGCAGCCCCAGCAGCAGCTGAGGGGTGTGAAGAGACCTCTTGAGGGAGGTAATGATCGGGGTAAAGGGAAGCAAGTACAGGGGGCTTCTCAGCTACCGTGGTGCCCCATATGTCAGAGGGAACACAGTGGTGAGTGCCGTGTTGGCACTAACCGATGCTTTAGATGTGGGGAACTTGGCCATTACGTCAGAGATTGCCCGAAGCCTGGCCGAGACCAGTTAGGCGGAGATCAGAGGAAGGTTATGCCCAGGATTTTTGCTTTTATCGAGCCTGGCGATGTTGATGACGAGGCTCAGCCTGCCGTGATCTCAGGTACTATTTTACTTATGGGCGTTGCTGTATTTACTCTGATGGATACAGGAGCTACACACTCCTTCGTGTCGACTACATGTATGGCTAGATTGGGGTTAGAGTCTGAGCTGTCAGAGTATGAGTATAGTGTGATGTTGCCTTCGGGAGAGCATATGCAGTCAGATCGTATTTTTCAGGGTGATGTCGTCTCAGTGGGGAGTAATACCCTCTATGCACGCTTGATAGTTATGGGCATAGAGCGGTACGATCTTATTTTGGGGATGGACTGGATAGCACAGCACTTTGCCACCATCGACTGTCGTTCCGGGATTGTGACCTTCCGACTCCCAGGTAAAGTCGAGTTTTCCTATCAGGCGATGAACCGATTGAGTAGCTCGCCTATTTCTTATTCTATGGAGGTCAACGAGCAGTTCAAAGGTGCGTGCTCTATTTATTTGGCCTCTGTATTTGATTGTCAGTTGCTCAGCGGAGAAAAGCCGAGCGACATTCCTATTGTCAGAGAGTTCCCTCATATATTCCTTGATGATCTTCCCGGATTACCACCGGACCGGGAGATTGAGTTCACTATTGATGTATATCCTAACTCCGCACCGAGGTTTAAGAACCCATACCGGTTGGCACCAGCCGAGTTGAGAGAGTTGAGGACTCAGCTTGATGAGTTATTAGAGAAAGGTTTCATTCGGCCCAGTGTTTCACCACCTGTTCTATTCGTCAAGAAGAAAGACGGGACCCTCAGGATGTGCATTGATTAGAGAGAGTTGAACAAATTGACGGTGAAGAATAAGTATCCACTGCCGTGGATTGATGACTTATTTGATCAGCTACAGGGTGCCCGAGTATTTTCCAGGATCGACCTGCGCTCGGGTTATTATCAGCTGAAAGTTCGGAGGGATGATATTCAGAAGACGGCATTCCGAACGAGGTATGGGCATTATGAGTTCCTTGTTATGTCTTTCGGACTTACTAATGCCCCTGCAGCGTTCATGAACTTGATGAACCGTGTCTTCAAGGAGTATCTGGACAAGTTCGTGGTGGTTTTCATCGACGACATCTTGATTTACTCTAAGACGAAGGAAGAGCACGAGGAACATCTGAGGATCGTTTTGCAGATTCTGAGTCAACGCCAGCTGTTTCCAAAGTTTTCGAAGTGCGAGTTTTGGCTTGACAGAGTGAGCTTCCTTGGCCATATTATATCACAGGACGGAGTTTCCGTGGATCCGAGCAAGATTCAGGTGGTCAGAGATTGGCCACAGCCGAAGAACGTACGTGAGGTGCGTGGATTTCTCGGATTGGCCGGTTATTATCGAAAGTTTATAGAGGGATTCTCGAAGATCGCACTTCCTCTTACACGATTGACTCGGAAGAACGAGAAGTTTGTATGGTCGGCTGCTTGTGAAGATAGTTTTATGGAGTTAAAGCAGAGATTGACCACCGCTCCAGTACTGGCGCTACCTGTTGAAGGTGTCAGATACAGTATTTATTGCGATGCATCTGGAGTGGGACTCGGTTGTGTATTGATGCAGGAGGGGAGAGTTATTGCATATGCTTCTCGGCAGTTGAAGCCGTACGAGCAGAATTACCCTACGCACGACCTCGAGTTAGCTACTGTGGTCTTCGCACTGAAGATATGGAGACATTATTTATATGGGCAACAGTGCGAGATATTTTCTGACCACAAGAGCCTGAAGTACTTATTTACGCAGAAAGAGCTGAACATTCGACAGAGACGATGGCTTGAGTTCGTTAAAGATTATGATTTCGACATCAAGTACCATCCGGGGAAGGCGAACAAGGTTGCTGATGCCTTGAGTAGAGTGCCTACTGCGAGTCAGCCTTCACTGGCAGCGATGTCAGTTACGCTGCGGTCTGAGATTGAGAGATTCGATGTGGAGATAGTGGCTGAGTTGTCCAATATGCTCACCAACATTTCTCTCAGGCCGACTATTCTTGATCGTATACGCGTGGCTCAACAGAGTGATGCAGAGTGTATGGAGCTTCGATCGAGTATGACCTTGGGAGACTCGTCGGATTTCCATTTATCTGATGATGGTATTCTGAAGTTCAGGCATAGGTGGTACGTGCCTAACGACGAGGATCTAAAGAAGGAGATATTAGCTGAGGCACATTCTTCGGCATATTCTGTGCACCCGGGAAGTACCAAGATGTACCGGGATTTGAAACAACACTTCTGGTGGCCGAACATGAAGAGAGAGGTTGCCAAATACGTTGAGACCTGTTTAGTATGTCAACAGGTGAAGGCAGAGAACCAGAGACCGGCCGGAACATTATTGCCACTGCCGATTCCGGAGTGGAAATGGGAGCAGATCTCCATGGATTTTATTGTGGGGCTCCCGAGGACGACGAAGGGCCATGACGGCGTATAGGTTATTGTATACCGATTGACAAAGTCGGCCCACTTCTTATCTGTGAGGATGGCATCGTCTATGGATCAGCTCGTCGAGCTTTACGTGCAGGAAATTGTCAGACTGCATGGAGTGCCAGTCTCTATTGTCTCAGACAGAGATCCGTGATTCACCTCGAAGTTCTGGAAGAGTTTGCACAAAGCTATGGGGACTTAGCTTAATTTCAGCTCGGCATTCCATCCTCAGACTGATGGTCAGACAGAGGGGACGAATCAGATTCTTGAGGATATGCTCAGAGCTTGTGTGCTGGAGTTTCAGGGCTCGTAGAGTCGCTATTTACCACTGATTGAGTTCTCGTACAACAACAGCTTCCACGCTACGATTGGCATGGCTCCATATGAGGCGCTGTATGGTCGCAAGTGTTGGTCTCCGTTATATTGGGACGAGGTTGGCGAGGCCAGCATCGTTGGTCCAGAGATTCTACAGCAGACGGCAGAGAAGATTGCCATTATCCGACAGCGTATCGAGGTAGCTCAGAGTAGACAGAAGAGCTATGCTGACACTAGACGGAGAGAGCTAGAGTTTGAAGAAGGTGACAAGGTCTACCTTAAAGTTTCTCCGTTCAAAGGCGTTGCGAGATTTGGAAGGAGGGGTAAGTTAAACCCTCGTTATGTGGGGCCCTTTCCTATTCTGAAGAGGATCGGGAAGATGGCGTATCGATTACAGCTTCCGACTTCTATGGAGAGTATCCACGATGTATTCCACGTATCTATGCTTCAGAGATGTTTACGTGATCCATCGCACGTCGTGGAGGCTACAGAGATCGAGGTACAGCCTACCTTGACTTACGAGGTGGGGCCGGTACGCATTTTGGAGTATTCCACCAAAGTCTTACGCAACAAAGAGATTCCACTGGTCAAAGTCTTGTGGCGCAACCACAGGGTGGAAGAGGCTACGTGGGAGCGACAGCAGGATGTGATGACTAAATATCCTGAGCTATTTGTATGATTTAATTTTTTGGACAAAATTCTAAATAAGGTGGTAGAATGTAATATCCGGCTTGTACGGATTTTGGATTTAATATATATTATATTCATATTTTATATATATGTGACATTTTTCATAAATATGTCAAGTCAAATCAGTTTTGCAAACGGAAAGCGTCGTTACGATCCTAACAATTAATAGGTATTTTAAGGAAATTATGGAATTTTCGGAGATTAAACGCTATATTCCGAGTAATTACATTTCTCGTAATATGAAGGACGTTTTAGTAAAAATAGTAAACGAGGTCCAAATTGCGAACGGACAGTTTTAATAAAGCCCTAGCAATGAATAGGAGTTATTGGCAAAATATGGAGTTTTCGATAACCCGAATAGTTAGCCGATTTACGAAACGAATGACGAAGTAGTTATAAAAATCAAAGAAGGGCAAAAAGGTAATCTGCCAAATCAATTTTATAAAATCACAATTCTTTCTTCTCTCCCTCACTTTCTCTCTTCTTCTCTGTTTCGCGAAAACGACAGAGAGCTTTCTCTCTCGGCCGCGAGCGATTCTCCTCCGTTCCGACCTCCGATCGACTTCCGTTCTTCGTGATTCTTCCTCCAATCGCCATCCAAGGTATGAATCTATGACTCTATAGCGTTAGTTTTCAATTTTCGGACCGATTTCACGTTAGGGTTTCCGTTAGGGTTTCGTCGAAAATACGAATTAGGGTTTGTAATTAATAGGGTGGCCTTGATTAAGTATGTATTGCACGTGTTTGACGTTATTGGACGAAGTTAAATCAAGTTGTGAAAAATGTTAAAAGTTAGGGATTTTCGGGTTTTTGAGGAAAAACTCGTTAATTAGAGCTTTGGATTATCGAGCATTAATACGCTTCGATTAGCTAAGTTGAGAATTTAGGAATGATTCTTTAGTTAAGGTTTATAATTTGGACGTCAATAGCTTAAATTGGTTTTAACGACAAATATTGTGTTTTACCTCAGACACACGACTCCCGTGGACGAAGCTTGAGATTTCGCGTGCTCAAGGTAAGTTCTCGTGACTTACTCTAGCCGATTGGCCTACACCGTACTTCGATTTAGCGTCGAGGATCTTAATGGATTGTTTGTTTTATTGCTTTGGTTGGGTAGACAGGTTTATAATTGTTTTAGGTTATGCTTTCCGGTCTTGATGGTACGCATGCTTGTTTGTTTACTTTTATATTGAACAGTTCATGCATCACGTATTTTAACTTGGCATGAAAACGAATTTCTGCACTGCACGATGTTTTCTGAAAACCATGTGGCCCAGAAATTGGGGGCTCTTGATCTATCGTGCGGGCCAATTAAGGGTCTGGCCGATACCACATCTCATGTACTGTAATTAATGAACGTAATCTGTTATCTGGTCACGCGAGATGGGGCTCAGGCACGGCTGTACGTGTTGTAAGCGCGTACCCCCCTCCTCTAACCGCACGGGGTAGTCCGACCGCTGGATGGGCCCCCTTCGGTTAGGGGGATGAGATCTCGGTGATATACTGTCTGCGACGCTCTGTTATGCATGATTTCCGAACTCCATATGCACTGCACGCATCTGCATTTACGTAGAATTTACTGAGCCTGTTAGCTCATAGTGTGTCTGTATGGTGTAGGTGACGTTTTAAGTGACATCGAGCCAGGTGAGGACGATGTTCCTCCTCCCGAAGTCTGATGCAGTTGACGGAGAATGGCCGTGGGAGTGTGCTGAGCAGTCGGCGCGTTTTGACCCGTGGGGATGTCTGCGTAAGTGTTTTGGGAGATTTAATGGATGTATAGATGAACAGATTAGGATGTTTGGATATGGTTAGATGTTAGGTTCATATTTGATGTTTTAAACGTTTTTTGGAAATCTGTTTATAATCCGTGTTTTATAGTTTTTACTGAAACTGCTTGGAATTTGAAACAGGAGGATTAGATAACTTTTAAACGTATCCATGCAGTTTGTTTTTACGAAAGTTTAACGTTTGTTTAGGTTGTTTAATTCGTTGATTGAGGACATGAAAAAGAGATGAGTTTTATGTGGAAAAAGTAAGGTGGAAACTCTCTGTGATTATTGGTTAGCTCTCTGGAATCTCGGATTCCAGAGAGGAGTTTTGGTCGTTGCAAGTGCAGCGACTGGGCGCTGCTTAAGGCAGCGACTGGTCGCTGCACAATGCAGCGATCGGGCACTGCATTGTGCAGCGCCTACAGCGATCAGTCGCTGCCTTTCTTTTCCTCTGTTTTCCGGTTTTACCTTCCACCGATCGATAAATGTTTTAATTGTTTTATTAATTGTTTTTAAATAGTTTTAAGTTTATAAATGTTTTTGTTTTAAGTGATTTACAACGTAGACTTCAATTTTGATTTAATGTCCGCTCAAAGTGTAAAATAAAATGAAAAATTTATACAGGTAAAATGGGTACAGTATTAGAGGTATTTCAGACGGATTACATATGCAAATTTGATGCTCTATAACGGTTTTCCCCCCGTATGATTAAGGATGACGAGGACAAGATTTACCAATTTGTTCAAGGGCTGAAGCCGAGTCTGTATGTGAAAGTAAAGACTGCTGGAATACACAATGTACCTTATGGTGAAGTGACGGCTAAGGCCTTGGAGCTGGAAGAGGCAGAAATAACAGCATATGCACAGCGTGAGTAGCCAAGAAAACTCACAAAGGACACTCAGCCGCCACCACGTCAGAACAAAGGTTGGCAGCCGCAACAGAACAGGGGACCACAGCAACAACAACAAGGAATAAAGAGACCCCTCAACCAGAATGATGACCAAGGAAAAGGAAAGAGGCCTCTGGCACCCTTATGCCCCACCTGTCAGAAGAACCACCCCGGCGAATGCAAGTTGCGTTCTGGCCGCTGTTTCAGATGTGATAAGGTTGGACATATAGTCAGAGACTGCCCCATGCCGCCAGATCCGAACCGTGCAAGGGTAGCACCAAGAGTCTATGCGATGATGAAGGATGAGGAAGCCGTGCAACATACAGTCATAGCAGGTACCATTACGATCTGTGGTTTTGCTGCTTACACACTTATAGATACAGGAGCCACGCACTCATTTATATCAACATTGTTTGTGTGCAATCACAACTTAGAACTTTTGTCAGCCGAAAGGCCATATGATGTTATGTTACCATCAGGGAAGTCCCTACATTCTGAACAGATTGTTAAAGGTGATGTTGTGTCCTTAAGAAGTAAGAAACTATATGTAGAATTGATTGTAATTGACATGAAAGGGTATGAGGTGATATTAGGAATGGATTGGTTATTTAGGCATTATGCCACAATAAGTTGTAGATCTGGGATGGTTGATTTTGGACCCCCAAATGGTGATCATTATTCCTTCCAAGCTATCCCTAAGATAAGTAAAATACCAATCATATCCTCATTAGAAATTTATCGGTTATTGAAAAATGGTTGTGAGAGTTACTTAGCTACCATAATGGATGTTCGGGTGAAGAATAAGATAGAGTTACAAGATATCCCCATAGTCAGAGAGTTCCCTGAGGCATTTTTGGATGACTTGCCAGGATTACCACCTGATAGAGAAATAGAGTTTGTAATTGATACATATCCCGAGGCATTACCTGTATCTAAGAACCCTTACTGTATGGCACCTGTTGAGTTAAAGGAGTTAAAAGTTCAACTACAGGAATTAGTAGACAAAGGGTTTATACGCCCTAGTAGTTCCCCTTAGGGTGCACCTGTCTTATTTGTCAAGAAGAAAGATGGTTCCCTTAGAATGTAGATAGACTACAGAGAACTAAATAAGTTGACAATCAAGAATAAGTATCCCTTACCCCGAATTGATGATTTGTTTGACCAATTGCAAGGAGCAAAAGTGTTTTCAAAAATAGATTTACGTTCAGGTTATTACCAACTGAAAGTTAAGGAAGGAGATATACCAAAGACAGCCTTCAGAACCCGTTATGGACACTACGAATTCTTGGTCATGTCATTTGGACTGACCAATGCACCTGTAGCCTTTATAGACTTAATGAATCGTGTGTTTCGGGAGTATTTGGATAAATTTGTAATTGTGTTCATAGATGATATCCTGATATACTCACGGACAGAAGCTGACCATGCAGAACATTTAAGAATAGTTTTGACAACATTGAAGGAGCACCAGCTTTATGCCAAATTGTCCAAGTGTGAATTTTGGTTGGACAAGGTTAATTTTCTTGGCCATGTAGTTTCTGCTAATGGCATATCAGTGGACCTGACCAAAATTCAGGCAGTAAAGGATTGGCCACAACCAAAGAATGCCAGTGAAGTCCGCAGTTTCCTTGGATTGGCAGGCTATTACAGAAAGTTCATCAAATGATTTTCTATGATAGCTAAGCCCCTGACGAATTTGACAAAGTCATCCCATTTCTTACCTGTAAGAAAAACCTACTCGATGGACCAGCTTGCTGATCTTTATGTACAAGAAGTTATTAGGTTGCATGGAATTCCTGCATCTATTGTCTCCGATCGTGACCCCAGGTTCACCTCCCGGTTTTGGAAAGGTCTACAAAGCACACTTGGCACGAGGCTATCCTTCAGTACTGCCTTCCACCCACAGACAGATGGTCAATCTGAAAGGACTATTCAGATACTTGAAGACATGCTGAGGGCATGTGTTCTAGATATCCAGGCATCCTGGAGTAGATACTTACCCCTGGTTGAGTTCTCCTACAACAACAGCTACCAGTCCACCATTGGCATGGCATCTTATGAGGCACTGTATGGTAGGAAGTGTAGATCACCTCTGTATTGGGATGAAGTTGGTGAAGCAAAACTCATAGGTCCCGAGATGCTACAACAGATGTCAGACAAGATTGCCACTATTAAAAAGAGGATGATTACTGCACAAAGCCGACAGAAAAGTTATGCAGACCAAAGGAGGAGAGATCTTGAATTTGCTGTTGGTGATGAAGTTTTCCTGAAGGTTTCACTATTTAAAGGAGTACTAAGATTTGGCATAAGGGGAAAGCTTAATCCACGATTTATTGGACCATTCCCTGTTATAGCTAGAATCGGTAGTACAGCTTACAGATTGCAGTTGCCTCCATCATTGGATAAAGTTCATAATGTCTTCCACGTGTCAATGTTAAGGAAATGTATACGGGACCCTATACAAATTGTTAAACAAGTGGATTTTGAGATTGAGCCGACACTAACATATGAAGAGAAGCCAGTGCAGATATTGGAATTCGCAGTTAAGACTCTGAGGAATAAAGAGATTCCGTTGGTCAAAGTTTTATGGAAGCATCATGGCATAGATGAAGCCACGTGGGAGCGACGACATGACATGTTAGACAAGTATCCAGAGTTGTTTGTTTGATCAATTTTCGTGGACGAAAATTTTGTTTAAGGAGGGGTGGATGTAACACCCGAGTTAACGGCCAGGTGATTTTCTTAACTGTATTAACGGTCATAAATATTTAATCTTCATAGTTTAGGATTTATGCGAAGCTTAATTAATTACATGTGGATCTAAACTAGGTTGAGTGGCAAAGTTGTAATATTGGAGGATTGAGGCCAGTATTTAAAGAAAAAGGAAAGGATTCAAACCTCATTTAAATCACTGTAGCCGACATCCCCAACTTCCGGCGATTTCTTCTCTCCCAAGCTCTCGCTCTCTGTCAGCTGGAAATCCCTCCTTCGGCGATCGGTTTCCTTGCTACTTCTCGGCTACTTTGTGCTCGAGGTACGGGTTTAACAATGTGGTTATCTGTTAGTTTATTAGCCCAGTTTTCAAGCTCTGTATTGAAGTTTGGATTCTTCAATGGCCGAATATTAATAAGAACATTTTGAAACCCGAGATAGGTAATGTCATTCCGAATCGATTCTTGACATTTAAAACAACCAACCCTGAGTTATCATTATCGAATCCGTCTGTTTTGATTTTGGGATTTCGGGTTACATTGAGTATTAAACTAAGAACTCGGGAAGGACTCTTAACTATTAGATCTTAGGATAACTCGAGATTAGAACTACTAGGATTTTGTTTTAACTACTGCAATGTAAATGTTTAGGTGAAAAGTTTGAAGAGAAAGAAGCTCAAGTGCTAAGGAGACCAGGTAAGTGAATGTATTAAGATTTCTGGCTAATAGAGCCCTACATCGTGGGAGTATTAGGTTGTATAGATGTCAAATGTTTACTTTATGATAATGAGCTTGTCAGCACTTGAAGGATTTATGTATGTTGTGAGTTATACTATTTGATGACCTGCTAGTGAATGTGAAGTTGTCTGCTCTGGTATGATCCTTGTCATGGTTTGATGAGTTAAAAGTCCTCATGTTCATGCATCATGAATGTTTCTCAAGCATAAGAAAACGTTTTAACGCATGTTTTCCATGAACAAGATATGTATGTATATATGTATATATATAAGACTTATGCAACGTGGATTAAGTGAGGGTTGGGGGCGGTTCGTCGTATGTCAGTCCAAAGAAGGACATATGAATACGACCCGCAGTAGGGAACAAGATCAAACTCACTGTCGAACCCCCTTTACCGGCACAAATCCTCTCTTGATCCACACAACCTAAACAAAGAATATGAACAATGACTATGAATGATGTAACGCCCCGAGTTATCTAAACCCGGTTTGCTACTCAACACACTGAACCGAACCATGACGACTTGATACTAAATTTAAAAATATTTCACTCGACAGTCAAAATTTGACATTTTCTAAAACTCGATGTATTTTAAAACTTGCAGTGGAAATCAATCGAACATCAATGAAGTTAAATAATCTGTGAAAACATTTTAAAATAATTGTTGGGAGTGTTAAGAATAATGGGCCAAAAATATAAAGCTTTAAAAATGTGGAATACCCATGAAATTGCAGAAGTCAAACACATCTGCCGACGACAAAGTCAACACAAGAAGCAGAAATAGAAAATAGGAGGCCTCTACCGATGACAAACGAAAAAACTTCGGTTATATCAACCGGTCACAAAACGACAAACACTACCTACATCTTCCGATGACGTCAGCCGGAAGATATACAAACAGGACAACTCTCGGTAGACTGCATCTACCGATAACTAGGCGACAAAACTTGCTACTACATCTACAGATGACGTCAGCCGGGGGATTCCTTCCTCCAGCATCTGCCGATCGCTAGACAACAACTTGCAACTTATATCTACCGATGACGGTCAGCCGGATGACTCCTTCATCCAACATCTGCCGATCGCTAGACGACAAAACTTACCACTTTCATCTACGATGACGTCAGCCGGATGACTCCTTCATCCAACATCTGCCGATCGCTAGACGACAGAACTTACCACTTTCATCTACCGATGACGTCAGCCGGATGACTCCTTCATCCAACATCTGCCGATCGCTAGACGACAAGACTTACCACTTTCATCTACCGATGACGTCAGCGGATGACTCCTTCATCCAACATCTGCCGATCGCTAGATGACAGAACTTACCACTTTCATCTACCGATGACGTCAGCCGGATGACTCCTTCATCCAACATCTGCCGATCGCTAGACGACAAGACTTACCACTTTCATCTACCGATGACGTCAGCCGGATGACTCCTTCATCCAACATCTGCCGATCGCTAGACGACAAGACTTACCACTTTCATCTACCGATGACGTCAGCCGGATGACTCCTTCATCCAACATCTGCCGATCGCTAGACGACAAGACTTACCACTTTCATCTACCGATGACGTCAGCCGGATGACTCCTTCATCCAACATCTGCCGATCGCTAGACGACAAGACTTACCACTTTCATCTACCGATGACGTCAGCCGGATGACTCCTTCATCCAACATCTGCCGATCGCTAGACGACAAGACTTACCACTTTCATCTACCGATGACGTCAGCCGGATGACTCCTTCATCCAACATCTGCCGATCGCTAGACGACAAGACTTACCACTTTCATCTACCGATGACGTCAGCCGGATGACTCCTTCATCCAACATCTGCCGATCGCTAGACGACAAGACTTACCACTTTCATCTACCGATGACGTCAGCCGGATGACTCCTTCATCCAACATCTGCCGATCGCTAGACGACAAGACTTACCACTTTCATCTACCGATGACGTCAGCCGGATGACTCCTTCATCCAACATCTGCCGATCGCTAGACGACAAGACTTACCACTTTCATCTACCGATGACGTCAGCCGGATGACTCCTTCATCCAACATCTGCCGATCGCTAGACGACAAGACTTACCACTTTCATCTACCGATGACGTCAGCCGGATGACTCCTTCATCCAACATCTGCCGATCGCTAGACGACAAGACTTACCACTTTCATCTACCGATGACGTCAGCCGGATGACTCCTTCATCCAACATCTGCCGATCGCTAGACGACAAGACTTACCACTTTCATCTACCGATGACGTCAGCCGGATGACTCCTTCATCCAACATCTGCCGATCGCTAGACGACAAGACTTACCACTTTCATCTACCGATCATCCAACAATCTTCCGATCGTAGAACACAAGACTTACCACTTTCATTCTACCGATGACGTCCGCCGGATGATCCTCATCCACATCTGCCGAGATCTCAGACAGCAATTCTGCTGTATTCCAAGAAAGCTCTGACTATCAAAAGGATTTAAGCATTTTACTAAACCAATCAGAGACAGATCAAATCAATTGTATCACTAAATCCAGTAGAAAACAGTATTTTCAAAAACCCAACAGAACACTATATCAAAGATTCTCAGAATGTATTCAAAGTTTTGAAAAACTACTATCATAAAATTTTCAGAAAGAAACATCTTACTGAACTAGTTACTCCCAACTCAACACCTGCAGCCATGGATTAAACCGCCTCAACAGATGGCCAAACCGATGCCTGAAAATGCTCCTCCAACCAGCCTGGTCCTCTTATTGGTCGGTAAACACACCTTCAGTAACTTCTTCACCTACATCACAAACTCATCTATTAGCCTAATGCTAAGCAAGTAGAGCAATGAATGAAATGAATTAATGAAACAAAAATTTCCCTAAACATGTAATCTCTACTTTCTCATCTCAGTTGTATTCAAATTTGTTCTCTGTGGATCCCTCTGTACGATGGGAAAGTGGATCAGTCATCCCCCAAAGCATACATCCTCTGATCTCAATTAAGGGGCGGATTAATTCCCTTAACAGTTAACTGGTCTGATCCCCCTGTAGGATTGGGAAGTGGATCACTTTTCCCAAAACCTCAATCCTCTGTTCTCAATTAAGGGGCGGATTAATCCCCCTTAACAGTTGTTCTGATCATCCTGCTCACATTTACCATGCGTTTCATGTAAATTCATTTTCGTAATCTTTCAAAACATGATGCATGACAACTGGAAATAAACATACAAACATACATAAATCCTACTGTTTGTGATGTAGGCCCGAAGGCACAAACAAACTCTACTTACCTAGCTCCCTGGAAATCGCTCGGCTAAATGCTACTTCAGAAGCTCGCTCACCTAAAATCATAATAGTACATATATCAAACTTTCACTAAACTTCACAGAATCAATACAGGAGTTTGAGGAAACCAAATTTGAAACCCCACAACTCGGGTATTCTCAATAGTCGCTTAGCCCGAACCTACTCTAAATCACAACATTCCTCGAAACTCCTCACATTGTACTCCCTCAGCTATCTAACTACTAAAATCGCAAGAAAACAAGGAGGGCTTACCTAGGTTGAAGGAGAATCGGGCAGGAGAATCGCCTAGAGATTTCTGCCGTTCGAGCTGAAGACCGAAAGGGAAAGAAAATGAGTAGTGGTGACGGCTACTCTAAACTTTTTGCCTTAAATACTATATCCACTTTCAAATTTTCCAATTACCCTTATGACCTTACTTACTCATTCTTCAAACCCTAACCTACATTATACTAAAATTTTCATTCATCGATTATACTTAATAGATTTATCTGTTATTTTAAATTTTTAATTAAAGTCGGGTGTTACAAATGATGAATATGAACAATGACTATGAATGATGAATATGAACAATGACTATGAATGATGAATATGAACAATGACTATGAATGACTATGAATGATGAATATGAACAATGACTATGAATGATGAATATGAACAATGACTATGAATGATGAATATGAACAATGACTATGAATGATGAATATGAACAATGACTATGAATGATGAATATGAACAATGACTATGAATGATGAATATGAACAATGACTATGAATGATGAATATGAACAATGACTATGAATGATGAATATGAACAATGACTATGAATGATGAATATGAACAATGACTATGAATGATGAATATGAACAATGACTATGAATGATGAATATGAACAATGACTATGAATGATGAATATGAACAATGACTATGAATGATGAATATGAACAATGACTATGAATGATGAATATGAACAATGACTATGAATGATGAATATGAACAATGACTATGAATGATGAATATGAACAATGACTATGAATGATGAATATGAACAATGACTATGAATGATGAATATGAACAATGACTATGAATGATGAATATGAACAATGACTATGAATGATGAATATGAACAATGACTATGAATGATGAATATGAACAATGACTATGAATGATGAATATGAACAATGACTATGAATGATGAATATGAACAATGACTATGAATGATGAATATGAACAATGACTATGAATGATGAATATGAACAATGACTATGAATGATGAATATGAACAATGACTATGAATGATGAATATGAACAATGACTATGAATGATGAATATGAACAATGACTATGAATGATGAATATGAACAATGACTATGAATGATGAATATGAACAATGACTATGAATGATGAATATGAACAATGACTATGAATGATGAATATGAACAATGACTATGAATGATGAATATGAACAATGACTATGAATGATGAATATGAACAATGACTATGAATGATGAATATGAACAATGACTATGAATGATGAATATGAACAATGACTATGAATGATGAATATGAACAATGACTATGAATGATGAATATGAACAATGACTATGAATGATTATGATGATGAATATGATCCATGACTAGAATGATGATTACGAGCAAAGACATGAAACAAGAAAAGACTTATGAGCATGTGATTTTCCCAACTTACGCATTCATGCATCCATGTTAGTGTTGCATTCCTTACTAAGCATTAGGCTTATAGTTTAAACCTTATGATGTATGTGACGAAGTTTTCAGGTGGGAACTCAAGGTCAATGAAGATGTCTAAGCTTGGTTGCTGGAGGATGCTCAGTGTGACAGTGGAGACTGATAGGCGATCAAGTTCTATGGTTATACCCTTAGTAAGCAGAGAAGTTTATGATAAACAGACGACTAAGTAGAATAGAGTTTTCTTATAAATGAGATTCGGATTTGAATGGTTTGACCTCAGAGTCTGTCAACGATTTTAAGGATTATTGAATGGTCTGTTTAGCTTAAGCCTTCCGCTATGGGTATCTTATATGAGATATGGTTTTCACTCATTAGAGTTTATAATTCCCAGGTTAAGGTTTGGGTGAATTGTAGTATTCTCTGTTGGATGAGGTTGTTTAATGATTATAGTGTTTTACTGTTGTAAGATAGAAGCTGGATGAGGCATTCATTCGGCTGACATCATCGGCAGGTGTCAAATGATAGGAATCGAACGATTGAGTCTTCCGGATGACGTCACCGGAAGATGTAGTATGTTCTTCATCAGCAGATGTAGAGTGTTAGCCATCGGATGATGAAAGTGTTATTTTGTCATCTAGCGATCGACAGATGAAGAGTGTTAGCCATCGGATGATGAAAGTGTTATGTTGTCGTCTAGCGATCGGCAGATGTAGAGTGTTAGCCATCGGATGATGAAAGTGTTATTTTTGTCGTCTAGCGATCGGCAGATGTAGAGTGTTAGCCCATCGGATGATGAAAGTGTTATTTTGTCGTCTAGCGATCGACAGATGTAGTATTTGAGCCATCGATGATGAAGTGCTATTTTGTCGTCTAGCGATCGGCAGATGTAGAGTGTTAGCCATCGGATGATGAAAGTGTTATTTTGTCGTCTAGCGATCGGCAGATGTAGAGTGTTAGCCATCGGATGATGAAAGTGTTATTTTGTCGTCTAGCGATCGGCAGATGTAGAGTGTTAGCCATCGGATGATGAAAGTGTTATTTTGTCGTCTAGCGATCGGCAGATGTAGAGTGTTAGCCATCGGATGATGAAAGTGTTATTTTGTCGTCTAGCGATCGGCAGATGTAGAGTGTTAGCCATCGGATGATGAAAGTGTTATTTTGTCGTCTAGCGATCGGCAGATGTAGAGTGTTAGCCATCGGATGATGAAAGTGTTATTTTGTCGTCTAGCGATCGGCAGATGTAGAGTGTTAGCCATCGGATGATGAAAGTGTTATTTTGTCGTCTAGCGATCGGCAGATGTAGAGTGTTAGCCATCGGATGATGAAAGTGTTATTTTGTCGTCTAGCGATCGGCAGATGTAGAGTGTTAGCCATCGGATGATGAAAGTGTTATTTTGTCGTCTAGCGATCGGCAGATGTAGAGTGTTAGCCATCGGATGATGAAAGTGTTATTTTGTCGTCTAGCGATCGGCAGATGTAGAGTGTTAGCCATCGGATGATGAAAGTGTTATTTTGTCGTCTAGCGATCGGCAGATGTAGAGTGTTAGCCATCGGATGATGAAAGTGTTATTTTGTCGTCTAGCGATCGGCAGATGTAGAGTGTTAGCCATCGGATGATGAAAGTGTTATTTTGTCGTCTAGCGATCGGCAGATGTAGAGTGTTAGCCATCGGATGATGAAAGTGTTATTTTGTCGTCTAGCGATCGGCAGATGTAGAGTGTTAGCCATCGGATGATGAAAGTGTTATTTTGTCGTCTAGCGATCGGCAGATGTAGAGTGTTAGCCATCGGATGATGAAAGTGTTATTTTGTCGTCTAGCGATCGGCAGATGTAGAGTGTTAGCCATCGGATGATGAAAGTGTTATTTTGTCGTCTAGCGATCGGCAGATGTAGAGTGTTAGCCATCGGATGATGAAAGTGTTATTTTGTCGTCTAGCGATCGGCAGATGTAGAGTGTTAGCCATCGGATGATGAAAGTGTTATTTTGTCGTCTAGCGATCGGCAGATGTAGAGTGTTAGCCATCGGATGATGAAAGTGTTATTTTGTCGTCTAGCGATCGGCAGATGTAGAGTGTTAGCCATCGGATGATGAAAGTGTTATTTTGTCGTCTAGCGATCGGCAGATGTAGAGTGTTAGCCATCGGATGATGAAAGTGTTATTTTGTCGTCTAGCGATCGGCAGATGTAGAGTGTTAGCCATCGGATGATGAAAGTGTTATTTTGTCGTCTAGCGATCGGCAGATGTAGAGTGTTAGCCATCGGATGATGAAAGTGTTATTTTGTCGTCTAGCGATCGGCAGATGTAGAGTGTTAGCCATCGGATGATGAAAGTGTTATTTTGTCGTCTAGCGATCGGCAGATGTAGAGTGTTAGCCATCGGATGATGAAAGTGTTATTTTGTCGTCTAGCGATCGGCAGATGTAGAGTGTTAGCCATCGGATGATGAAAGTGTTATTTTGTCGTCTAGCGATCGGCAGATGTAGAGTGTTAGCCATCGGATGATGAAAGTGTTATTTTGTCGTCTAGCGATCGGCAGATGTAGAGTGTTAGCCATCGGATGATGAAAGTGTTATTTTGTCGTCTAGCGATCGGCAGATGTAGAGTGTTAGCCATCGGATGATGAAAGTGTTATTTTGTCGTCTAGCGATCGGCAGATGTAGAGTGTTAGCCATCGGATGATGAAAGTGTTATTTTGTCGTCTAGCGATCGGCAGATGTAGAGTGTTAGCCATCGGATGATGAAAGTGTTATTTTGTCGTCTAGCGATCGGCAGATGTAGAGTGTTAGCCATCGGATGATGAAAGTGTTATTTTGTCGTCTAGCGATCGGCAGATGTAGAGTGTTAGCCATCGGATGATGAAAGTGTTATTTTGTCGTCTAGCGATCGGCATAATTCAAATTATATGGTGATTTTTTTTTTTTTCTGTTGTCAAGGTCTATTGGATTAGATTTTTTTCCGTGACAAGAAGAATTATTTTTATACATTGGTTAGTATGTTACCTATCAAGAGAAGACTTTGAATTTTCAGTGAGACATCAAATAAAAAGTTATTGGTTGTTTAGGGTTGATTTTACGAATGACAAGCTGAAGAAGTAAACTGTTACAAAGAAGACACTGTGAGGGCCCGCGCTCCAATTTGTGGATTCTCGAGGTGGAAGAACGTATTAATGAGTATAATTAACTGAAAACTACTATCATCAATCATACACATTTAATGGGCTGCAATAAAATATGAAAAATCAACCGACAAATTATATACAACTCTGATTACTTATAAGACTTTATGTAAGTTTATTTTTATACAAGGATCATACTAAACAAAAATAATAGAAAAAGGTAAAATCTAAAGCACTTCTACATCTATATTGTGCTGTCATCAACCCAAATTTGACTTTGCACGAATTGTATTTACCTTTATCTCTCGAGCTGCTATCACCAAATCCTAAAAAGTTGAGAAAATACACATGGTGAGCTTTATAAGCCAATAAGAATCATAATCTAAAAATTAACTAAACTAAACTGATATCATATCTAATCATGTACTAACACGTCCCACATTGTTAGTTCTTACAATCCTCGCTACATTTTCAATATTGATCAACACTCATAAAACATCCCATGTTCTATTTGTAAACAAAATATTCTAAAGATTACTTATTAATGTTCAATTGTATAGTACACCCCTTTATGTAAGAAGTGCATTGTGTGTATGTATTAATGCTTAAACATATGACTCAGATAACCATAGTCTAACTATATTCTATTTTCTTAAATAATTTAATCTTCTCATCTATTTTTTTCTATTTGTGTAACACCCAAAAACTCCGGTAAGATTTAATTTCGTATTCAAAAATAAGTTTATGTTTTACATTATTATTGTGATGATTATGGAGTATTTGGAGAAAATCATACAATCTGCAAAAGGGTTAAATGATGTAATGATACGAACCAAGGAACGCCAAAAAATTTAAAGCTTCAATCAAAGATTTTTCAAGCATGGGTAAAGATTCATTAAAGGAAGATGACACCTATGAAAGTGTAAAAGAAGAGTTTTTTAGTAAGAAATTACCAGTAGAAGTCAAATAGATATTTGGAGTACACCTTGTAAGTCAACAAAGTAAAAAACATGAAGTAGTACATGTAGCAAGATGTTCGGAGCACTGGAGGAGCATGCCGTGCGGCCAGCACGGTCATCCGTGTGTTTTTAATAGTCTTTGACGTTTTAGGGTTTCTAAATTTAATATTTTCAAACTTATTAGTGTTTCGTATATTTTTAGAGATATTTGAGCTATTTACCATTATTTTTAGGGTTTGTTTGAATCCTATTTAAATACCTATTTTCTACAAATTTATGCAATCAAAATATGTAAAATTAACCTTAAAAACACATTATTTCATTCGAAACTCGCGAGTTGTCCCCTCAGTTTATGTAGAATCTCTAAGGTAAGGCTAAACCTAATAGACTTCAACCTTCAAACAAGTAAACACATGAGTTTACATACTTGAGGGAGACGGTTAGAATTTTCATTATTTTTAGGGTTTCTCCATGAAAATTCTTCGATTATGATTCTTCTTCTCACTTTCTTTTATTACTATGCGATAACTCTATAGGTAGGGTAATTCAAAGCTAAAAGATACCTTTTGTAATGGTTTGAAATTTTAAGGATAAAAATTTATACAATTTCATATTTTTATAAATTAAGAAAATTAAATTATAACTAATCTAATTAGAATAAGATTAAAACTAATCTAATTTGGGTTAGATTAAAACTAATTGTGATTAAGGGATAATTAAGCTTGGTTATTGGTAATTAACTAAGAAGTTAAGTGTAAAATTGTAAATTTGAAGGATAAGTTAGATGAAATGGTAATTTTGCTTGGAAGCACTGTAGCAAAAATGTGGTAGGTGGCTGAAGAAGAGTGATTTACGTGGAAAGAGAGAGAGAGAGAGAGAGAGAGAGAGAGAGAGAGAGAGAGAGAGAGAGAGAGAGAGAGAGAGAGAGAGAGAGAGAGAGAGAGAGAGAGAGAGAGAGAGAGAGAGAGAGAGAGAGAGAGAGAGAGAGAGAGAGAGAGAGAGAGAGAGAGAGAGAGAGAGAGAGAGAGAGAGAGAGAGAGAGAGAGAGAGAGAGAGAGAGAGAGAGAGAGAGAGAGAGAGAGAGAGAGAGAGAGAGAGAGAGAGAGAGAGAGAGAGAGAGAGAGAGAGAGAGAGAGAGAGAGAGAGAGAGAGAGAGAGAGAGAGAGAGAGAGAGAGAGAGAGAGAGAGAGAGAGAGAGAGAGAGAGAGAGAGAGAGAGAGAGAGAGAGAGAGAGAGAGAGAGAGAGAGAGAGAGAGAGAGAGAGAGAGAGAGAGAGAGAGAGAGAGAGAGAGAGAGAGAGAGAGAGAGAGAGAGAGAGAGAGAGAGAGAGAGAGAGAGAGAGAGAGAGAGAGAGAGAGAGAGAGAGAGAAATGTCCTTTAGGAAAAGTTGTTCAGCTCAGTGAGAGGAACATTTTGGTGAAAAAATCGATATATTCGGTGGAGATTTGAGGAAAAATGGTGGAACCGACAGACGATAAATATTTCTTACGATTAAAATAGTTAGATCAGACTTTATTACCTTGATAGGTGGAGATAGATTTTATTTCCGCTTGGATCTGGATAGGTTTAGATATTTTGGTGGATTTGGTTGATATGGATATATTGAAGTGTCTAAATTGATATCGTTTTTAACAAGTAAATGAATCAGATGTTGTTTTTACAAAATTTGAAAAGTGAATGATATATTTTTTATTTTTATAGAATATTGAAACGAAATGAAAACATTTAGTTATATTGAATTGAGCATATAGAATTTTAAATATCAAATTCATGGGTGAGTGCATGTGTAACACCCGGGATTTTTCCTAAACATGAGTTACCCTTGGATTAGTATATGTTTTGGGAGCCTAACATTGATCCTAGTATTATCCTAAGCAATTAAGTTAGTAGGAGGAGATTAGAGTGAAAACCATAGAATATAGTAGTATTGGTGTAAATTGTGTTTTTGTAGCACCCGGTTTCAATAAATCAAAATAAGTTATTAAACGGTGGTATATAATTTTTATGGTTAAAATTTAGTGAAATGTTGATTAGGTTGTAAATGACTAGGCAGGGGCAAGATGGTAATTGCGAATTTATATTGTGGATAAGGTATTTAAGGAAAGGTTTAGTGAGGTTTAGCCGCCACTGTTCTATTACTCTTACCTCTCAGCTCAAGCAGACTACCTCTGGGCGATTTCCCCTCCGGTTTTCCCCAACCAAGGTGAGTTTTGAATCAACTACTTGCCGTTCTAGTGCTAGGGTAGCTGAAGGATTGCAATGTATGTATCTTCGATAAGCTGCGGGTGAGAGATTTGGATTTTTGGGGTTTAGTGATGTATCGGGAATGCTTAATCAGTAGAGCCCCAAACTGGCTTCCTTAGACTTCAGTAGTTAGATAAAGTTTAGTGGAGATCTAATCCATAATCTGTCAATGGTTTTAGGTGAGCAGATTTTTGGAGTAGCATATAGCCGAGCGATTTCCAGGAGCCAGGTAAGTAAAGTAATGTGTGAGCCTTCGGGCCTACATCACAAAACAGTAGGTTTATGCATGTTTCAGTGTTTCTTTTCTTTATGTCATGCATTAAGTTTTTGAAGAATTACGAAAATGAATTTATGTGCAAGGTTATGACGAGTATGAATTGAATGAAACAGAGTAGCTGTTAAGGGAAGTAATCCGCCCCTTAACTGAGTAGAGGATTTATTACATTGGGAGAACCGATCCCACTCCCAAGGGAATTAAGGGATCTGTATTAGCTGTTAAGGGAAGTAATCCGCCCCTTAACTGAGTAGAGGATTTATTACATTAGGAGAACCGATCCCACTCCCAAGGGAACTTAGGGATCAGACCAGTTTATGAGCGATGCACAACTGAGTTGAGAAAATTAGAAACTGCATGATCAGGGTTTATGTTTCAGCATACATTTCATTAATGCTTTACTTGCTTAGCATTAGGCTAATAGATGAGTTTTGTGATGTAGGTGTTGAGGATACAGCAGGTGATTTCCCTGAGAGCATAACCGAGTAGATGAGGTTGGTGGAGCACGGCTGTGCAACGGTCAGGCATCTGATGGGGCGGTTTGACTGGTGTCATTGACTAACAAAGATTAATTGACAGTATTTCAAATTTATTATACTGAGCTTTCATGACAGTAGAAATTTTAATGTTTTGGAATTCGCTTTTGAGTTTCTTTTCTGATAACGATATTCTGTTGGGATTTCAAGTTAGTACTTATGAGTTTCTAGTGACACAAAGGTTTGGATTGTCTCTGGTTAGTTTTTAGCAAGAATGAGTTACTTGAAGTTTTCAAAAGTATTCTTAGTTTTCTCTGAATTTAGTATTCTGTTGGTTTATTACTGGATCTGCAAGTGAAGCGATTAGAGTTGTTGTTTTGCTCTCTATCGACAGATGACATCTGTCGGTAGATGTTGAGTAAATTTTAAATTCTATCGGAAGATGTCTTCAGAAAAGCCATCGGAAGATGTAAATTTTAAAGTCTATCAGTAGATGCTTTAAGGAGTTACGTGAGTAGCACGTGTCGGCAGATGTAGTCCATTCCATCGGAAGGTGTAGAGAAACCCGTTTGTCGTTTAGCGAATCGGAAGGCGTGGAGTCATATTGTTGTTATCGGAAGATGACGTGTGTTTGTCTATTGAGAGATGAAATTGCGCTGACTTCATCGGCAGATGAAGTTATGTTAACTTCATCGGCAGATGAAGTGGTGTGTGAAGTTACCATGATTTCATCGGCAGATGAAGTTGTGTAGACGTCATCGGCAGAAGCCTTTGGTTTTCTGCTTCTGCTCCTTCCGTTGACTAGTCGTCGGCAGACGAGTTCAACTCGTGACGTCATCGGCAGGAACCTCGTTCCGTTTCCTTCCGTTGACTAGTCGTCGGCAGACGAGTTCAACTCGTGACGTCATCGGCAGGAACCTCGTTCCGTTTCCTTCCGTTGACTTTGTCGTCGGCAGTTGAATTCGACTTTTGTAATCCCTTGAGTAGTCCATCATTTAAAACCTTATTTTCTCTTGACCGAATACTTTAAACATTTCCATTAATCTTTCCAACAATATTTTCACAGCTAGTTAAATCCCCATTGTAGTTTTAAATAATTTTCCGCTGCAAAGTTTTCAAATGTTTTGAACGTTTAGAAAATGTCAAATTTTGAATGTCGAATGAAGTTTTAAATTTATTCGAAATTTCTTAGTTATGATCAAGTAATGAGTAGCGAACCGGGTTCAGATAACTCGGGGCGTTACAGTATGGTATCAGTGACATTCAGTTAAACCGTTCAAAAGATTACTCATCAGTGCCAATCGTTGCATGGAAGTACTCCAACAACTGTAAGTGTTTATGTTAGCTTTAGTTATAAAATGTTTATGAGAGTAGTTAACCCTGTGCAGGAAATTAGTAAAATGGCTAGGCGCCCAGGAAGACCAAGAATACCAAGAGAGATACCAAGTCCTAGACGTGAGGAGGACTCTAGTGTAATTAGGCAGCTGACAGAATTAATGCGTCAACAGACTGATATTGTGCGTCAACAATCTGATCAATTAGGAGTGCTGTTGAATCGGGAAGCACAAGGAAGTGCTAACTCAGGTTCTAACAGTGAACATTCTGGAGATAGATTCCGGAGACTGAGACCACCCACATTTGATGGACATTCCTCCGATCCAGTCATTGCTGAGGGATGGCTTAGGAAGATTGAAAGTATGTTCAGGTGTGCCAACATAGGAGAAGAAGAGAAAGTCACATTGGCAACCTTTCATTTGGCTGGAGAAGCTCAGCTCTGGTGGGAGACAATAGAGACCACCACAGATGTTTTGACAATGCAATGGTCACGATTCAAAGACATTTTCTACGGGAAGTATTTCAATAGCACCGTCCAAACTGCAAAGAAGTTGGAGTTTCTGAACTTGAAGCAGACAGGGTCTGTGGCCGAGTATAGTAGGCAGTTTGAGTCCCTGTCCAGGTTTGCTGGACACTTTGCTCACAAAGACGAGGATAAGGTGTTCAAGTTTGTGCATGGACTGAAACCAGAAATTTACCGAGGAGTTAAATTTTGCGGTATTAAAGGTTTGGCGTTAAGTGAAGTAGTGTCCACTGCTCTGGAAGTGGAAGAGGCTGAAAGGATGTGTGCTGGAACAAAGGAAGTCCCACAAAGGTTTGTTCAACCACAACAACAGAGAGGGATGAAGAGGCCGAATGAAGACCAGAATAGCCAAAGATCAAGGAGGAAGGTACCGGATAGTCAGAAGTATCCCCAGTGTCCGAAGTGTCTGAAAAGTCATTTGGGTGAATGCAGGTTTGGATCGGGAAAGTGTTTCAATTGCGATGAAGTTGGGCATGCTTTCAGAGATTGCCCGAGACCTAGAGTCACTCGGTGTTTCAACTACGGCAAGGTTGGTCACTTTAACAGAGACTGTCCGGCCTTGAAGAATGGCCCTGCTGTGATTAAGCCAAGAATATTCTCCCTGGTTGAGCCAGGCGATGATGAGCAGCCTGCTGTGGTGTCAGGTACTATACTGGTCAATTCCCTACCCGCTTTTACATTGATAGATTCTGGTGCAACACATTCATTCGTAGCATTGACATTTGCTGGTAAGTTAGATGTAAAGCTTACCTCGACTGTGCATGTATTTGATGTTGCCTTACCCTCTGGTGAACATATGCACTCTAACCAAGTAATTCCTGATAGCAATGTATTGGTAGGGAACATGAATTTACCTGCCGATCTCATTATTATGGACATAATGGGATTTGATGTAATCCTAGGAATGGATTGGTTGTTTAAACATTATGCCACAATTGATTGTAGGACTGGAATAGTTAGTTTCCAACCCCCTGGTAATTTGAAACATACCTTTCAGGCCTCAAGGAAGAGTGAGGTGATGTCTGTGATGACTTCCATTAACACTAGACCTACCCTGTGTAGAGGGTATTTGTGCTTCTTAACTAGCGTTTTAGACGCACGGCTTGTAGGAAAGGCAAATCCTCAGAATGTCCTAACTGTCCGAGACTTTCCTGAAGTGTTTTTAGATGACCTTCCTGGTTTACCACCCGATAGAGAAATCGAATTTGTTGTAGATGTTTACCCCGGAGCCGAGCCTGTGTCTAAAAATCCATATAGACTAGCACCAACAGAACTTAAAGAGTTAAAGAAACAGTTGGAGAACTTGTTGGAGAAGGGATTCATACGCCCAAGCTTCTCACCGTGGGGTGCACCTGTCCTCTTTGTCAAAAAGAAGGATGGATCAATGCGTATGTGCATTGATTATAGAGAATTGAATAAGTTAACTGTCAAGAATAAGTACCCTCTACCGAGGATTGACGACTTATTTGACCAACTTAAGGGTGCGAGAGTTTTCTCTAAGATTGACTTAAGGTCCGGTTATTACCAATTGAAGGTTAAATCCGAAGACATCCCAAAGACTGCTTTTCGTACAAGGTATGGACACTATGAGTTTTTGGTTATGTCTTTTGGTTTGACAAATGCACCAGCAGCCTTCATGGATCTCATGAATAGGGTGTTTCGTGAGTATTTAGATAAGTTTGTTATTGTATTCATTGATGACATCCTAATCTACTCTAAAACTGAGGACGAGCATGCAAGGCATTTGGGTTTGGTGTTGGAGTTACTAAGACAGCACCAACTTTATGCTAAGTTTTCCAAGTGTGAATTTTGGTTGGACAGAGTTCACTTTCTTGGTCACGTGATCTCTGGTGATGGAATATCTGTCGATCCAGCTAAAGTTCAAGCAGTTAAGGAATGGCCCCAACCGAAGAATGCTACAGATATCAGGAGCTTTCTTGGACTAGCAGGGTACTACAGAAAGTTCATTGAGGGGTTTTCGAAGATTGCCACACCCCTCACTATGTTAACAAGGAAAAATGTAAAGTATATTTGGACTGATAAGTGTGAGTTCAGTTTCCAAACCTTAAAGCAGAAATTGACCAATGCACCTATACTAACCCTTCCTGTTGAAAATGGTAAGTTTAGTATTTATTGCGATGCTTCCAAAATTGGACTTGGCTGTGTTTTGATGCAAGACGGAAAAGTTATAGCTTATGCATCTAGGCAATTAAAAGTGCACGAGAAGAATTATCCTACTCATGACTTAGAATTAGCTGCAGTGGTTTTTGTATTAAAGATTTGGAGGCACTACCTGTATGGACAAACTTGCGAAATATTTTCAGATCATAAGAGTCTGAAGTACATTTTCACACAGAAGGAGCTAAACATGAGGCAACGTAGATGGTTGGAATTCGTAAAAGACTATGACTTTGAGATTAAGTATCATCCCGGCAAAGCAAATGTAGTGGCAGACGCTTTGAGCAGGGTGACTCCATCGGTTTCTACGTTGATTCTAGACATACCGATAGCCTTAGAGACTGAATTCCTAAGGTTTAACCTTGAAGCAGTATCTAGCGTGTCAGCCATGCTTTCGGCCATATCTTTGAGGCCTACTATTTTGGGGAGAATAAAGGAAGTTCAAATGAATGACGCTGAATGCAATAAGTATAAGCTGTACATAGATTCTACTGTCAAGACAGATTTCAACTGCTCGGCTGATGGAATCCTTAAGTTTAGAAATAGATGGTTTGTTCCAGCTAATGTCGAGCTTCGAAAGGAAATTCTATCCGAGGCTCATTCTTCTAGACTCTCTATTCATCCTGGAAGTACTAAGATGTACAGAGATCTCAAGCAGCATTTTTGGTGGCCAAGTATGAAAAGATGTGTGGCGGAGTACGTGGAGTCATGTTTGGTCTGCCAGCAGGTCAAAGCTGAACATCAGAGGCCTGCAGGAACATTGCAACCCCTACCAGTTCTGGAATGGAAGTGGGAACAAGTGACAATGGATTTTGTTACAGGATTGCCTAGAACAGCAAAAGGACACGATGCAATTTGGGTAATAGTTGATCGTTTGACCAAATCCGCCCATTTTCTGCCTATTAAGATAACATATTCGATGGATCAACTAGCAGAGTTGTATGTGCAAGAGATCATTAGATTGCATGGAGTTCCAAGCACTATAATTTCAGACCGAGACTCTAGATTTACATCTAAGTTTTGGAGAAGTTTGCATAAGGCTATGGGAACACAACTTAACTTTAGCACAGCCTTTCACCCTCAAACAGATGGACAATCCGAGAGAACTATTCAGACCTTAGAGGATATGCTCCGAGCGTGCATATTAGATTTTCAAGGATCTTGGAGTAAGTATTTACCATTGGTAGAGTTCTCTTACAACAACAGTTTTCAGGCGACAATAGGAATGGCACCGTATGAGGCATTATATGGACGAAAATGCAGATCACCTTTGTACTGGGATGAAGTTGGTGAAGCACAACTACTAGGTCCTGATATCGTGCAGCAAACAGTGGAGAAGATTGCCCTCATCCGACAGAGAATTTTGACAGCTCAAAGCCGATAGAAAAGCTATGCAGACAAGAGGAGAAGAGAACTGGAATTTGAAGTAGAGGATGAAGTTTTCCTTAAGGTGTCACCTTTCAAAGGAGTCGTGAGATTTGGAAAAAGAGGAAAGTTGAACCCCAGATTTATTGGACCGTTCACTATCCTGAAGAGAGTTGGGAAAGCAGCCTATCAATTACAGCTACCAGCTTCTATGGAAGGAATACATGATGTGTTCCATGTCTCTATGTTAAAGAAGTGTATACGGGATCCAACTCATGTCGTTGAACAGCAGAACATTGAGATTCAACCTACACTCACCTATGAAGAAAAGCCAGTAAAGATTCTAGATTATGCAGTGAAGGTATTGCGCAACAAAGAAGTGCCACTAGTGAAAGTCTTATGGCACAACCAGAACTTGGAGGAGACAACTTGGGAACGCCAGCAAGACATGATGGATCAACATCCGGAGTTATCCAAGTACTAAATTTTGAGGACAAAATTCTTTTAAGGAGGGTAGATTGTAGCACCCGGTTTCAATAAATCAAAATAAGTTATTAAACGGTGGTATATAATTTTTATGGTTAAAATTTAGTGAAATGTTGATTAGGTTGTAAATGACTAGGCAGGGGCAAGATGGTAATTGCGAATTTATATTGTGGATAAGGTATTTAAGGAAAGGTTTAGTGAGGTTTAGCCGCCACTGTTCTATTACTCTTACCTCTCAGCTCAAGCAGACTACCTCTGGGCGATTTCCCCTCCGGTTTTCCCCAACCAAGGTGAGTTTTGAATCAACTACTTGCCGTTCTAGTGCTAGGGTAGCTGAAGGATTGCAATGTATGTATCTTCGATAAGCTGCGGGTGAGAGATTTGGGTTTTTGGGGTTTAGTGATGTATCGGGAATGCTTAATCAGTAGAGCCCCAAACTGGCTTCCTTAGACTTCAGTAGTTAGATAAAGTTTAGTGGAGATCTAATCCATAATCTGTCAATGGTTTTAGGTGAGCAGATTTTTGGAGTAGCATATAGCCGAGCGATTTCCAGGAGCCAGGTAAGTAAAGTAATGTGTGAGCCTTCGGGCCTACATCACAAAACAGTAGGTTTATGCATGTTTCAGTGTTTCTTTTCTTTATGTCATGCATTAAGTTTTTGAAGAATTACGAAAATGAATTTATGTGCAAGGTTATGACGAGTATGAAATGAATGAAACAGAGTAGCTGTTAAGGGAAGTAATCCGCCCCTTAACTGAGTAGAGGATTTATTACATTGGGAGAACCGATCCCACTCCCAAGGGAATTAAGGGATCTGTATTAGCTGTTAAGGGAAGTAATCCGCCCCTTAACTGAGTAGAGGATTTATTACATTAGGAGAACCGATCCCACTCCCAAGGGAACTTAGGGATCAGACCAGTTTATGAGCGATGCACAACTGAGTTGAGAAAATTAGAAACTGCATGATCAGGGTTTATGTTTCAGCATACATTTCATTAATGCTTTACTTGCTTAGCATTAGGCTAATAGATGAGTTTTGTGATGTAGGTGTTGAGGATACAGCAGGTGATTTCCCTGAGAGCATAACCGAGTAGATGAGGTTGGTGGAGCACGGCTGTGCAACGGTCAGGCATCTGATGGGGCGGTTTGACTGGTGTCATTGACTAACAAAGATTAATTGACAGTATTTCAAATTTATTATACTGAGCTTTCATGACAGTAGAAATTTTAATGTTTTGGAATTCGCTTTTGAGTTTCTTTTCTGATAACGATATTCTGTTGGGATTTCAAGTTAGTACTTATGAGTTTCTAGTGACACAAAGGTTTGGATTGTCTCTGGTTAGTTTTTAGCAAGAATGAGTTACTTGAAGTTTTCAAAAGTATTCTTAGTTTTCTCTGAATTTAGTATTCTGTTGGTTTATTACTGGATCTGCAACTGAAGCGATTAGAGTTGTTGTTTTGCTCTCTATCGACAGATGACATCTGTCGGTAGATGTTGAGTAAATTTTAAATTCTATCAGAAGATGTCTTCAGAAAAGCCATCAGAAGATGTAAATTTTAAAGTCTATCAGTAGATGTTTTAAGGAGTTACGTGAGTAGCACGTGTCGGCAGATGTAGTCCATTCCATCAGAAGGTGTAAAGAAACCCGTTTGTCGTTTAGCGAATCGGAAGGCGTGGAGTCATATTGTTGTTATCGGAAGATGACGTGTGTTTGTCTATTGAGAGATGAAATTGCGCTGACTTCATCGGCAGATGAAGTTATGTTAACTTCATCGGCAGATGAAGTGGTGTGTGAAGTTACCATGATTTCATCGGCAGATGAAGTTGTGGGTGAAGTTGTGTAGACGTCATCGGCAGAAGCCTTTGGTTTTCTGCTTCTGCTCCTTCCGTTGACTAGTCGTCGGCAGACGAGTTCAACTCGTGACGTCATCGGCAGGAACCTCGTTCCGTTTCCTTCCGTTGACTAGTCGTCGGCAGACGAGTTCAACTCGTGACGTCATCGGCAGGAACCTCGTTCCGTTTCCTTCCGTTGACTTTGTCGTCGGCAGTTGAATTCGACTTTTGTAATCCCTTGAGTAGTCCATCATTTAAAACCTTATTTTCTCTTGACCGAATACTTTAAACATTTCCATTAATCTTTCCAACAATATTTTCACAGCTAGTTAAATCCCCATTGTAGTTTTAAATAATTTTCCGCTGCAAAGTTTTCAAATGTTTTGAACGTTTAGAAAATGTCAAATTTTGAATGTCGAATGAAGTTTTAAATTTATTCGAAATTTCTTAGTTATGATCAAGTAATGAGTAGCGAACCGGGTTCAGATAACTCGGGGCGTTACAGTTTTAACTTAAGAAAGATAAATTTTTTATAGAAGAAAAGGGTAAGTGGGGGATGTCTTCCACGTGAAGAAATGAGGGAATGGTAAGGGAGGGGTTAAATTTATAAGAATGTGAATTTTGGTGGTTAAATTGGTAAAGGAGTGGAGTTACGTTAAAAAAGGGGTAGTGGGTGGAGTGGAAGACAATTTTATGTCTTCTTCCTCCTTTCCTCTACGAAGGCAGCCACCATTGGAGAGATCTTCTTCTTCTTCTCTTCAAGTTTAGCAAGGATTGAGGTGAGTTTCTTAATGGGTTTTGTAATAGATGCATATTAATGAAGATTTTAGGTGTTTTGAGAGGGTTTTAGTGAGTTTTTGGAAGGGTTTAGGAAAGTGGGAGTTCTGAAAATTCTCTTTCTTTGATGGATTTTCTTACTATTTTGGTGGCTTAGACTTAAAATATGGTGGTTTAGGTTGATAGTATAGAAAGATTAGACGTTTAGTGGAATTCGTTGGAAAACTGAAAATTGGAGCAAGTGTCGCCGGTTCTGTTTTTGTGGAAATTGATCGGCCATGCTGATTGGGTTGTAAAATGGATTGATTCATTGGATAGTAGACGTGTAGGGGTTTACGGAATGTATTGAATCGTTGAAATTTGATGAAAAACGAGTAAGTTATGGCCGATTGAAGATTGGACAATGAAAAAATGGGAATTTCGGTATTTTGGAGTTTGAATGTTTAGGGTTAGTTTAGTTGTTGCTAGAAAAAGATTAAATATCCTTTCGATTTGGTTGTGTGATTACTAAGTGATTTTCCCCTTAATATGTTAGGTTAACGAGTGAACAATTTGACCGACCGAGTCAGCGAATACGAGCACGTACGGAGAATCTAGGTAAGTAGCGGAGTGTGTGCGTTTTGTCTTTGAGCCTACACCATTGAACGGTAGAGTTTGATTGTTTAGTTGTTGTTTTGTTGTGTTTGAGCATTTGTATTGGCATGCATCATATTTTGAACAACGAAAAAAAACGAGTTTTGAGCAAGTTTATGAGTTGTGAGTATGAAACGTAAAAATATAATAAGAACTGCAACATGGTCTCGAGTAGAGCTGCTTTGTCGGGATTAAGTGCTTGTGTGTAGCACCCTGAGAGGGCTTCTACGAGAGATGCACTGCTAAAATACGTAATGTGTCGTGAGTATGAACGCCTCGATGTTAACGTGCTAGAGAGAGCACCAGAGGGTTCTATGATCGATGTGGGAGGAGATCGTGTATGGCCGTCCTGTGAGCGTGGCTTGGATGTGTGCCTCCGATCTTGCTCTTCTGGGTCAAGGTGTGACCATCCTAGACAGTTATAGGATGTGTGCCTACTTGATCCATACGGTTAAGTGAAAGATTATTGAAACAAAAACGAAACGAGAACAACAAAACGTGTAGAAACTGCATGTGTTATGGGTTGATTTTGCATTGTTTTTAACTTCATTATTCCCTACTTGCTAAGCATTAGGTTTACGTTTTGTGTTCTATAGTGTAGGTTACGACGAGCTGTCAGGTGAGCTCTATGAGCAAGTCCAGGACTAGGACAGCAGTTGGCGATGCATTTTGGATGCCGGTGCGGGCAGCTTGTTGGGGTGCCTTGACCATGACTTGAGGTGTGGGTGTGGTAAGTTTTTGAGGTGATTTTGGATTGTAAATAGATTAGGAGACTTAAAACTCTTTTGGTGTGTAATTGTAGGATTTTGTTGTATAATGAGTTGTTTTCAATTTTTGGTTTTTAAATAATCAAACGTTATGCTGCTGCTCGAATTTTTAAAAATAAAAGTATTCATTTTCACCAATTTTTACGCTTCCGTTTACGTTTACGTTTACGTTTAACTTTTCTTTTCTGTTTTCTATTTTCGTTTTCCTCCAAATTTCAATTTCAATTACCGAAATTGCAAATCTGAAAAACGTTCGATACCTTCGAAAAATCAAATCCTGATTTTCGAAAACCTTCAACCTGAATCTCTGATACCAATTGTTAAAAAATCGAACTGAAAATCGAAAAAAAAAAACGAGAAATAGTGGACACCAAGATTTACGTGGAAACCCTAGAAGGAAAAAAAAACCACAAGCAGAGGAGAAATCACTATGTAAAATCAAGGTACTATGAGTTTTGCCACACTAGCATAAATTTATACATAACATAAAACCCTAGTCATATTGAGATTCACAATATGGGCCGAACCGGCCTTGCGTAGTCAGAAATCGAGTCACACCGAAACTAACAGATAGTGTGGATAGATTCTGGGCTAGGTATTCTAGTCACTAGATTTATTTGTTGGGCTAATAACTCATTATGTTGAATCTCTTTTTTTCAAATAGCGTGGGACGTTCACCGAGATGGTAAAAAAACCAAGGCAAGCTAAAGTATGCAATGAGACATAGGTGACAGATAATAACAGTTAATGATCTTTGGGTTTGGAAAGTCACAAGTAGTGACTTATATGTATTTTATATTTTATTCACTTCCGCTAGAATACTCTGTGATGTGTATTGATAATGTAGAATGATGATGTCATGTAAATTGTTTCAATGTATGAAATGATTTTTAATGGAAATGTATCTTGTTTATGGATGTTTTAATGAGATCCTAGTTTGGGATGTCAGATAGAAAAATACATGGTGTATGTCATTCAGAATTTCCCACTTAGGGAATGTATGTTTTGAGTAGGTTGTTTCCAGGAACTTCCCACCTCAAGAATCTGTTCCACCCGTCGGGATCCGGTTCTGGGGAGGAATCGGGTTCTGACACCCTTTGTGAGCAAGAGTCTACATACTAAATACTCTAGGTAAGATATATTTGTATGTGTTTGGTTTGTCGTTCTACATCACAAAGTGTTTAGTTATCTCTTTACGTTTTATTGATACTCGATGACGTGTTTTATTTATATATTCATGATGATGCTTATGGATATATTTTATTGAACGTTTTATTGTTATTCGAGGATTTGATGATAATAATTACTATATTGCTAAATGATATGTTATATTATATATGACTCACTAGATATTTCTAATTAACGTATTGTCTCAAATTATATTTACCACATTCCACTATATGTAAGAAATGAATGATGCATATATGAATATACCTACACATATGACAATATAAATCATTGTCTAGATATCAAAATTTTCAATCTCTCATACTCAAAGGATATGCAATGTATATAAATGCATTTGTCTGACACTCACAACTCATGCTATGATAAGTGAATCAATACAACTGTGTACATTCATGTTATGAGAAGTGAATCAAAGCACGTCAAAGTACCATTTTATTCAATTGGTCTATCCATTATCAAATATCATATTAATATGTTATGTAAATGTCAATATTTATTATCCAAATTAACATATAATGTGAATGTTAATATGCATGATCATCAACCGTCATATGTAAAGCCACACATATACATACATTCTACTGACTATTTCGCAGTAGCACATGCACGTCACAATATAAATAACCTCTGGATTGCTAAAGATTTATAACTCAAGGGGGACTTACTGTGACTCTCATTCTATTTTTTGACTTTACATACATCACACAATCCACCGACAAGATATTTATTATGTTTGAATGTTACCAATAATATCCCTAGCAATATCATTACACATGTAAACTATCCATGACATGATTTTTAGTATCCTCACTATGCAGACATTGAATGCATAAATATACTAATAATGCATATAATATTAGCATATATATCTTGTTAAATGTCAAGCAAAGTGATGCAAGAATAATGAGTATGCATTTACGTAGACACTCTCTAATAATGTCTCAAATCTCCCAAAAACTCAACACTTAATTTATTTTTAAGCATATTTTTAAGATACATTTTTAACTTTGTGCGAGCGTTTGGACCTCAATTGCGGGCATATGCTCTAGGTAAATTTTTGCATTTTCTCTTCTGCGACTGTCCACCTTGAAACCCCTGATGTTTGGTTTTGAGAGATTATTTTTTCTATTTCTTCTGCAAGCGTCTGCATGGGACCCCAGGAGCCCCCTCCCAAGAGCTTTTTCTCATTTTCACTTCCCCAAGATCCCGTTTCAAATCGCAGAAGCCCAGTCCACAGTATAATCTTTCATTTTCTCACAATTTTAACATGTTTCAGTACCAAAAATATTAAAATTCTTAAAACAAACCATTAAAACCTCAAAACTCAATCTAAGATATAATCTTCCAAATAGACAATTTTTACTCTATTTGACTAATATCAAGCATTATTTTGCTTCATGCTATTCCAACTATGCATTATATGTACATAGTTCAACCACTATTAATTTACCAATTTTATTAACCAAATTGAGTCACTTTCATGCTTTTAATTAACCATCAAAACAAACTTGGATATAGCTTTTTAATTCAATCAAATTTGATATTCTATTTAATTTAGGATTATATACATTAAATCTTTAATCATTAAATCTATCAATTTCATGCTTTCAATCTTACAAACTTTAAACCACAACAAACCAATATCAATTATAATATAAAAAATGGATACTAATATATAATCTAATTATTCATAAACAATAATGAATATCAATTATATATCCAAGAGTTCTAATTTCTCTCACTTACTTCACTTTAGGCATGACCTAAATTAGAAACACTTAGGTCATCATTCTTGTCCATTGAACACCTCAAATTCATATCTTTAATCACCAAATATAAACATTCAAAATCCATATCCGCAAGGTATAACACATATCTCCCAATTTTGCAACATTTTCTTCCACCTAAACTATGTAACATAGTAGTTTAAGACTCTTACCTCTTTGATCCCTTTCTTTATTCACCTTCAACTCTTGAATCTTATGTCCTTAGGTTTCCTTTTGGAGAGAAGAACAATTTCTCTAGGGCTTGAACATCAATGCCTCCATTTTCTCAATCTTTCTTTCTCTTTTCTCTCCTCCCTTTTTACTTTTTTTTTCTCTCTCTTCAGCTCAACATTGGCACGAAAATGACTGATCATTTGTGCTTTAACATATATCTAGAGTTCTCCATGGGTAAGATTACCTTTTTAACCATTTTGTCTTTCAAACTTTACCATTTTAATCTTCCTTCCATGGATAATTTTAAAAATACCATGATTATTATCTCTTAAATATAATTAGCTTAAACTAATTAATTTTGATTAGTTTTAAGCTAATTACAAATATTAATATATTTAGTTATGGTTATTTATTCTTAATTACCAACTAATTACAGTTTAATCACAAAATTAGTCATTAATTCTTAAGTGACACGTGACACCATCTCATTGGTTATTCCATTTAATGCATGGACACATACTTCAAAGTGTTACGAACAATGATCCTTTTACAACTGTTTCTAAATTCCCACTCTAAGGTCGAATTTAGAGTAGGTACCAAAACATGACAATTTAAAATAAAATACAGTTTAACTAGTTTCAAACTTGGATAATTTTTGTTGCATACATCCAAATTCTTTCAATATATAGTCATTATCTTTATTTACGTGTCTACTTAAACACTATAATTTTTTTAGAATGATCCAAACACGACAATAATTGTTATAGAATTTGCACTCATACATGTTCTAATGAAACAACTTTCATTTTTACATACATATTATTTCGTATCCCTTTTTAACCGTTTTTTATCATTTTAGTTGTGATTATTATTGTTAGTTTTAATTCAAAATATCACAAAAAACTTTAATTTTAAACTAACAGTGTGGATAATAAAACATATTCTAGATACTTAGGTTAATAAGCCTAAAGGCCTTAGTATGTATAAAAAAAAAAAACATTACCGATTATGACCACGAAGTATACGTTTTTTTTATGTGAAACCTTAAAGCATAAAATTTAACAATCTAAACCTTAAACTATCAAAAAACATAACAAAACAAACCCTACCGTCCGTCCGATCTGCATTCGGTATCTATTTTAGTCGTATATCGAACGGACGAAAAATAATAGCGTCCATCCATTTTAAATCTTTTGTCGTATACCGAACGGACGTTTCAAAATAGAGACCGTCCGGTACATATTACGGACGGACACATGAAAAGTTCATTCGTTCGTACGTAATTTTTACTGTGGCAGTCGACGCGCGGATCGGACGGACTCTATATTCAAGTGTCCGTCTGTTATTATGTATGTCCGTCCGTTATTTTTAAGGCATTTTATAAACGGATGGACATTCTAAATTATGGTAAAACTGGACAGACGCTTAAATACAGTGTCCGTCCGATCTCGTGATTTATACTGAACCAGAGTCTGAAATCTGGCATTTTCACCGCGGCAAAAATGATTTTCTCTCAACCTCTTGCAAAATTTTTGCAGATTTTTTGATTGAAAAACGCTTCAAGTAATAGTTTTCTCCACTCTGATTGATTTAGTTCAATTTTTATTGTAAATAACTCAGATTTTCGAGCACTATTTGAAACCGTACGTTATGGCAGTTTATCAAATATATGCTCTTTTCGGAGAGTCCATCTGGGTTTATTTTTACCAGACAGACTCACTGAAAAGAGCGTCCATATGGTAAACCGTCCTGAAGACAGTTTCAATTTCGAGTTAACTGTGGCTAATTTTTTTCAAAAATTCTCAAATTACAGAATATACTGAAATGACAGACAGAGACAGATTGACTGTTAGACGAAAGTTTACCCCGAGTCGTGCACCTTTAACTTCACAAGCTGGACCCTCAAACCGGCCAAAGATGTCGACGCCACCTCCACCGCGGTCTGAGTTTTTTGACTGAATTTTGCAATTAGCATTGTCGAGAGCAGTTCAACCTGGATTTGTTACGCCGCTAGGTTACGTTGTCAAAAACTGTGCACTTTACAGGCTGGGAGTCCTTGCAGATTAAGGAGATGTTCGATAGAATCTGCCTCCAAGCGGTGTATAGTATGCAGGGAAAAAGCTGTGACAGAATTATTCGCCTATTCTATGTGAACATGAGCTGGACTGGCATGTCCAAGAATTATAAAGACCTATATATTGGATAAGGAGATTCTCATTACTCCGGAGATGGTCAATCAGTTAATTGGGTTTGCAGCAGAAGGGGCGAAAAGATACTACCATGCCGAACGAAAGTATCCCTTCCACGGAACAACCGAGGGAACAAAGTTCATTAGACAAATTCATCGGAACTGTAACGCCCCGAACCCGCCCCTGGCCCGGTGCGTCACTTTGCAAACCAATCCTGTGTTTAAACCACGTTTAAAATGTTTTTTCGTAAATTTTTCGACTCGGTTTTCGGGTTTTTCGAACCCTCGATTTTTATTGGAAAACGTGCCAAAATACGTTTAAAATATGTTGGAAAAAGTCGGGTTAAAACAAAGTGGAAATCGTACTAAATTTTTTTTTTAAAAAAAAACTGCTGCTGGGCGCGCGCTGGGGGCCGCGCGCGCCCAGACAGTGCGCTGCGCGCGCGCGCTGCGCGCGCTGGGCACACCCCGTGTGTGCCCAATCGCGTTCGGTCGCGATTTTGGCCCGATTGATCGGGCCCTCTCAGGCTATTTTCACCAAAAATGATCCCGGCCGCGATCGGTCGTGACCCATGCCCGATCGATCGGGCCGGCTCGGGTTTTTCCAACCAAAAACGCCCCAAAACACCTCGTTTTGACTTCCCTTGACCTTCCCGACTTTTCTACATTTTTCTATGAGCCCGACACCTCCAAAAATCCCGAAATTTTTACCATACACTCCCGACACATAAATCTTCCAATCCCGTAAATTTTGTACAAAACCAACTTCAAACGATTAAATAAAAAAAATAGCAAACATAACCCGACGTTCAATAGTTTAAAACCGAAACGGGCGGCATAACGCCTAAATTTCTTTAAACCGAAACCTGAAACCAAACACACAAAATCTATGTTTTCAACTTCCCAAATACTACCACCATTAAACACAATTTCCCCAACTCAAAACATTAAATTTCACTACCAAAACATGTTTGTAAATATTCATACTAAACACCCAATACTTTTCGAAGTCGTTTTAATCAAAAAGCCTTACAAAACTCTTACCACACCAATTACTACATTCCCACAAAACACCCGAAGACGATAGTAATCGAGACGCCCCAACAATAGCCTGCACCGGCGGACTCCGTACTCCTTCGACTGCGGCCTAATCCTGAGCTGTCTCATCGACCTCACCTGTATAACACTCGTCTCCTACACCACAGAACACAAAAAGGTAAGCCTAACGCTTAGCAAGTAGGGAAATAATGCACAACAACACACTAAATGCTCGACTCAACCCTAACATGCAGTTTCTACACACTCTGTTGCTTTTTTTTCATTTCGGTTGCAATTGTCTTTCACTTTCAGGTGAATCAAGTAGGCACACGCCCCCACACAGTCCAGGACGGCCACGCCTTGATCCACAGAGCTAGACCGGAGGCACACGTCCCAACACAGTCCAGGACGGCCAACACGAATCTCCCCCAATCGATCGTAGAATCCTCATTGTGCACTTCAAGCACGAACAGGTAGAGGAATTCGTACTCACGACACATTACGTACATTAACAGGGCATCTCGAATAGAATCCCTCGCGGGGTGCTCAACGAGCCACTTGCCCGACGAAGCTATTCTACTCGAGACCAAGTTGCATATCACTTCTTATCTTTCTTCCACATCGTCCTCACCACTCAAACATGCAAAAACTCGTGATTTCGTAGTTTAGAAAACAATGATGCATGACACCCGATGCATAACAAAAGTAAAGCATAACAAACAAACAACCGATCCCTACCGTTCTATGGTGTAGGCCCGAAGGCAACAAACACTCATCCACTACTTACCTGGCTGCTTCAAAAGCGGGCTGTTACTTCGTCCAACCAAAGTACACGCTCGATAACCTAAAATCACAAAAACTCAACTTAGTATTTACTTCCAAATTCTAAGGAACTTCTTAACCTAAACTAACTAAAACTACAACAAAATTCCTTCCCAAAACACTAAACTCGGTTTTTACCCCAAAATTGACCGTCTAACTTCAAACGGTCGTAACTCTCTCGTTTTTCAACGGATTTCGACGTGCCACCCCAATTCGGAAACCTCTACACGTCTACTATCCATTGAAACACCCAAATTAACCAAACAAACACATTAACCAACTCAAAATCCAGCAAACAGAATCGGGTATATAGGTGTTCTTCAACCATTTTTGTGGAACACTTCACCAATCTTCAATCTAACCCTCAAATCTACCTAAACTAAATCATCCAACAACCAAAACATCAAAATAGGGAAGAAATCTAACATTAAACTCAAATTTTCGGAGGGCACACTTAGGGTTTTCCAAACCCTAATCAAATTCACCCAAAACCCACTAAAAACCCTTAAAAACTAACCCTAACCAACATTAAACTAAAACCCACTAAATTTTACCTTGAAAACACCTTGAAATCCCTTGATGAAAAGAAGAAATGAGGCTTCAATGGCTGCCAAGAAAAATCGTGGAGGCAAGGGGAAAAAGATGAATGAACTTAACCTTTTTACCTTTTTAACTAATAACTTTTCTACTTTTTAGTTTCCACCACCAATTTCTTCAAAATTGCGACTTAACCCACTCTTTCCTTTCTCTTTTCTTCAATCGTGGTTGCTTCCTCCTTCCTTTCCTTTCATCCAATTTTTCCTTCATTCCTATTGGTTACAATTTATTTGACTTTTCAACCACAAATACATTTGCCTTTTAAATTTCCAACAACCAATTTCTATTGGTTTATTTGTTGTTTTGACTTTTCAACCCACCCTTTTGGTTTAAACTTGTTCAATTCTTTTCTCAACTTTCCTTCCAACGTGAGGACCATCTTTAACCATTTCTTTCCAAGTTTTTATTTCACATAATTATTCGCAATTTGATTGGCTTACTTATTTTGACTTTTCAACACTTTTGTTTTAACACTTCAACCTCTTTCACTCTTCCATGCATATCCTTAGCCTTCAATGACTAAATCTCTCATACTTGACCTAGTTAGGACTACGCACGAAATAGAAATTTTCGGGTGTTACAGGAACTCTAACATTGTGCAATTCATTAAGCAAGGAGCTAAAGACTTGAATGTAAAAGTTCGCATTGTCCACAACTTATTGTCACACACCATTCTACTGCGTGTTGGACAAAGAGATCACGTTAGCTACATGTGCCTCTATATCATGGAGAAATTGTACAACAGTATAATATTCAACCTAGACTTTTATGATTTTAAGTCACATGTGTGAGACTGGGCGTACACAGAACAAGAATCACTCTTACAGTGTCTTGATTCAGAAAATTATCGAGCATTTTGAGATTGAGTTACCACCTAGAGAGCAGCTCAGATCACAACGGGACAGAAAGGCATTTGAAAAGCTTCATTTGGTTTGAATGGGGCTTGTTGAAACAGATGGAATATGGACATTGAGGGAAGATGAGGGGAGATGAGGGAGATGATGTTCATGTAGGGCAATCCACTCATGTATAGCAACCCACTTATATAGGGCAACCTCCGGAGTCTGTTAGGGCGGATATGGAGTTTGTTAGGGCGAATATAGAGTCTCTCTGAAATAGAGTTCATCATATTGAAGTGACTATGACGGAGTCACACAGAGAGGTGATGGAATACCTCAGAGGGATGATGGAGTACCACAGAGGTACGAGATAGATCATCCAGGACCTGGTGGAGGCCAATGATGACGATGTCCATCCGATATCAGGTGATGAAGACGATTATGCCGAACCGACGGTGGGCGATGAGGAGGAAGTCCAATCGGTGGGAGATAACGATAACGACGATGCCCAATCATAGGTACATTCCAACCCATTTTTCTCATTATTATTATTTTCTAATATAACTTTTATTACTTGCAGATAGGGGATGATGGACTACCAAGATGATGGGGGCAATGATGACGGCCAAACAATGGAGGGCAATGAGGCTCCCACTGTAGTATATTTTGATGTATATTAGTTTGCTGAACAGTAGTTGGATACACTGTAGTTTGATGTGCTTTAATTTAGTTTGATGCACTTAGTTGGATGATGTATACTTCTAGAACTGATGCACTTTATGTTGGATGATGTAAACTTATAGTTACATGTATTTTTGTTGGATGCATTTGATATTTGGTGCAAAATACTGGACCTCTTTAGGTAGTCGAATATGTAGGATGATACTAGCTATGAAGGAGTTAAAAAACAAAAGAAACTTTGCCCAAATTTCTAATTTTTTTTCACTTTTGAAAAAAATGAAAAATTGGACAGAGATTTATTTGTTTTTTGACTCCCCATAGCTAGTATCATCCTGCATATTCGACTACCCAAACAGGTCCAATATTAAACATCAAATTAACAAAATTATCATATAGAACTTACATCAAATTAACAAAATTATCATATAGAACTTACATGCTAATTGTTAGCTCTCATTACAAAATAACTTGAAGTTGAAATGAATTGTACATCAAATTAAATTACAACAGACAAAATGCATAAAATAAAGCTGCTCCAGAATGTCCTCGTCATCGCCTGAGATCCATCATCCTATTCCATGGCCGCGAGTAGTAGATTCCTACACGTAATGACAGTTATATTAGAACATAATAATCTTAGTTTGTTTAGAGAATAATGGAAAAGAATATACTTGAGTCTCGTCAAATGTCTGGAAACCAATAAATGTGTCACGCGAAAAAACAGCACCTGAACTAAATCCCGTCTTAGAACATGTGCGACTGTTATACCATTGACGCCGACATGTACCACACGACATCATAGACTTCTTCTTAGAAATAATCAACGTAGAAGGCTCATCGACATCGCGCACTCTTTTCTTTTTCGGCCTACTAGGTTGGGGCCTTCTCTCGGGTGGAACAATTGGGGTCCGATTCTCTGATTCCGGCCACATTGGTTGGCCATTAATGGGACGAATGAAGTGTGAGTAAATCTCCAAATATGTATCCCAATGATAGTATATATGAACGAAATTTTCCACCGGCTCTCTCATGAAATTAATACATGGAATGACATGAACACTTGGGATTCCAGTAAGCTCCCACCTTTGACATGCACACACGCCTTGATTCAGGTTAACGACATATTGTTCGTTTCCGTTGCTGACCTCAAACCGTGCATCTCCCGCTAACTCAGCACTCAAACTGTGAGCTAGCTCTTTGAGATTCTCTAGCTTTTTCCTAATATTAGGACACAGGACATCGTCTGACTTGATCATCTCTTCGTATTTTTTTACAATGCGAGTCATCATGGTCTTTTGAATCATCTCGAGCATGGTCAGGATCAGTTTGTCCCTGGTCGGCAATATAGCTAAATTGAAAGACTCGCATAAATTGTTCAAGCCCAAGTTGCATTTGAGAATTAGCAAAAAAGCATGAGTAGCCCAACAACTAGATGGTGTTCGTCGAAGCCATGCGTAGGCATCCTTGTTGAGCTCATACACTTTCCTCATTGCTATCTCAAAATACTCCCTTGTAGTTGCCCTTGCTGCATTCCATATCGCATCTCTATACGCTATGCCTCAAAATCGTCATTTGAAGTTTTCATACATATGTCTTTGGTAGAAACGGTGTTCGGCTAAACCAAATGTGTCCTCCACAGTAGCCAACAACCCCTGAAATTTTAAAGAAAAACATACTCAGCATAAAACAATATAACTACAACGCCTGAATAATAATAGTAATAATAATATATACCTTTTGTTGATCTGACACAAATGTCCATCCTAGTCCACGGTCAATGCCTAAATCGTCCTGCAATAACTCCAAAAACTACATCCACGAGTAGAGGTGTTAAACGAGCGAGCCGAGCCTGGAAAGGCCTGGCTCATCGAGCCTGCCGAGCCTGTCGAGCCCAACGAGCCGAGCCTAACGAGATGACCTTAAAAAATTTTCAACCTGAGTCGGCTCGCGAGCCACGAGCCTAATGAGCCGAGCCGAGCCGGCCCAACGAGCCTAACGGGCCAAGCTTAACGGGCCGACCTTACATAAATAATATTATTTTATATAGTCGTGTAAATAATAAAAATCTTTAATTAATATAAAAATGACATTTAATTATAAAAAATGGAAGAAAAATGTAATATTAATTATAAATTTGACATTTGCATCACTACAAATTAGACACATCCCAACTAGGTTGGCACCCATCTAATTGTCAATCATGTGCAAAATGTCAAAAAAAATTACAAGTTCAAAAAATACTTCAAAATTTAGATTACAATGCTAATCTTCAACATCTAAATTTTTAAAGTCTTCAAGTATTTCGTCCTCTTGTTGTTGGTTCCTCATAATGGCGTCGATCCAATCCTTCATGCAAATGAGTGCCTCCACAAGATCAGGTGCAAGTCGTCCTCGGCGTTCATCATACACACGTCCACCTGCACTAAAAGCAGACTCCGATGCTACAGTAGAGACCGGAGGTGTTAGTAGATCACGTGCCATTATAGAAATAATAGGATATGTGGTGGAAAACATTTTCCACCAATCTAAAATATCAAAGTTTTCTTCACGAGAAAATTGATATCGAGTGTCAAAATAAATATCTAGTTCATTTCGCATAGAACTAGAGTAAACATCCGTATCTAATTGATTCCAAATATCATGAATAGCACCAAATTGTGAACCTACAACATTTCCACCACCACTAGAACTAGCATGTGAAGAAACACGTGAACGACTTATAGTAGAATATTTAGATTCATAAGAAGAATATAAACTAGTAATTTCATGTGTTATTTGATCCATGGAAAATAAAGAAGTAGTTTGTAAATTATTAGAGATTTTATTAATCATTAGACATTCTCCTCTTAACTTATATCTAGGATCCATTATACATGCATACAAAAAAATAGAAGGAATGTCAAGCCAATATTTTTTAAATTTTACTTCCATTTTATCAAGTATTTGTCTAAATTCATTTATTTATCGATATTGTGCAAAACTACTAGTTAAGTTTACAAAAATTGGGAGAACAAGATGAGAAGTGAGATAGTAAATTCCCGAACACTCATTTGTAACATCATAAAATGGTTTCAAAAAATCAAGAAATATATTAGCCATATCACAACTAGATTTATCAAGATTAATATTTGGTGTTTTCTCATTAATAAAATCACAAATAACTTGCCAATATGGCTTGACATTTTCCAACATTAAATAAGTAGAATTCCACATATTATCTACATCGGTTTTTAATTTTCGTGGTTTAAGTTGGACAGCTTTATAATAATCTCTATATTCTTGTTGCCTCGAATTAGATCTAATTATATAAGAAATTGCGGGTCTAATTAATTCAATATGAGGCGCAATAAATGTCATACCATCTTTAACAACTAAATTTAAAATATGACAAACACATATCATGTGGAAAAGAGAATCGTGAGTAGGATCTAATTGAAAATAATTTTTAAAATGATAAACAACAATATCGTTAGCACTAACATTATCAAGTGTTATGCTAAATATTCTGTCTCGAATAGAATATTCTTGCAATATCATTACAATAAATTTATAAATAGTAATACCAGTGTGAGGATATTCACAATTACGAAATCATAAAATTCTTTTGTTTAATTGCCAAGACTTATCAATAAAATGAGAAGTTACAACGATATAGCCTATAGAATTACGTGCACTCCATAAATCAGAGGTGATACAAATAGACATTGAAGGAGCACTTGAAAAAATGAAATTAGTTCATTTTTCATATTATTAAATATTTTAATAATATCATTTCTAGTTGTACTTCTAGGAACACGTTTAATGTAACATCTCGAACTTGCCCCGGCTCGGTGCGCTACTTTGCTAACCCAAACCGTGTTTAAAACGACGTTTAAAATAATTTTCGATAAAATTTTGACTCGGTTTTTGGGTTTTTTGAACCCTCAAAAAATGTTGAAAAACGTGCATAAAATACGTTTAAAATATGTTGGAAAATGTCGGGTCAAAACATAGTAGAAATAGGAAATTTAAAAAAATAATTCAAAAAAGGTGCTTGGCGCGCGCGTGGCGCCGAGCGCGCCTAGGCGCCACGCGCGGCGCCGAGCGCGCCTGGGCGCCGCGTGCACGCCAAGCACCCAGCGCCCAATCGATCTGGCCTCCTCGGGTTTTTCGGCCAAAAATGCCATTTTTTCATCTTTTTTCAACTTTCCTCACTTTTCTTCATTTTTCATCGAGCCAAACACCTCCAAAAATTCTAAAATTTTTACCACACGATCCCGACACTCTTAACTCCGTGTCCCGTAAAAATCTTGAAAAACTGACTTAAAACGATAATAAAGAAAAATAGAGAAACTAAACCCAACGTCGTTTGTTTTAAAACCAAAATGAGCGGCATAATGCCTAAAATTCTATAAACCAAAACCTGAAACCAAAACCGGAAAACATATAGTTTCAAACTACCAGTATTTATACAGAAACCAGTCCTCAAAACACTAATCACAACAATCCAAAAATGCTTACAAAACTATCTACATCAAACTCCCACAAACTACCCGAGAAGTGGTCGTGACTCCCCGACAATAGCCCGCACCGGCATACTCCATGCATCACCAACTGCTGCCTAGTCCTGGGCTGTCTCATCTACCTCACCTGAGTAAATCTCGTCACCTACACCATAGAACACAAAACATAAGCCTAATGCTTAACAGGTAGGGAAAAATGCACTTTAAAACAATGCATGCTCGACTCAACCCTAGGATGCAGTTTCTACACACTCTGTTGTTTTCTTTTCTTTCTGGTTGCATTTATCTTTCACTTGCATGTGAATCAAGTAGGCACACGTCCCAACACAATCCAGGACGGCCACACATTGACCCACGAAGCAAGATCGGAGGCACACATCCTAAACAATCTGGGACGGCTATACCGAATCTCCTCCCCTATCGATCGTAGAATTCTTAGTGTGCCTTCAAGTACGAACAGGTCGAGGCATTCATACTTCCGACACGTTACGTAATTTAGCATAGCATCTCTAGTAGAATCCCTCTCGGGGTGCTCCAACGAGCCACTTGCCCGACGAGGCTATTCTACTCGAGACCAAGTTGCATATCCATTTTCATATTTTACATTTCATTCTCACCACTCAAACATACCAAACACGTGATTTCGTAGTTAGAAAACAATGATGCATGTCACACGATGCTCGACACAAAGCAAAACACAACAAATAAGCAAACAATCCCTACCGTTCCATGGTGTAGGCCCGAAGGCAACAAAACACGCATCCACTACTTACCTGATTGCTCAAGAAAAGTTCTGTCACTTCATGCCGCTAAATTACTCGTGCAATTACCTAACAAATAAGAAAAATTAACTTAGTAACACCCTAGGTGATTCTAAAGAAATTAACTAAACCAAACTAACACTAACTTTTCAACCTAACCATTCAAATCCGATTTTTATGCACAATATCTAGCCTCCAACTTCAAACGGCCATAACTTTCTTGTTTTTCAATGAATTTCGGCGTGCCACCCCAATCCGTAAACCTCTACACGTTTACTATCCATTGAAACACTCAAATCAACCAATTAAATAATTTTTCCATCTCGAAGTGTACAAAACAGAACCGGTGTTCAATGCTTTCAAAACCGGTTTTTTCCAAACTCATCTCCAAACTTTAATCTCCTCCTCTAAACAACCTAACTAACACCATTTAAGGATTAAACCATGAAATTTGGGAAGAAACTAACATTTGAACCCAAATTTTTGGAGCTCCATTTTAGGCTTTTCCAAACTCTCATTAAACTCACTCAAAACACCTTAAAAACATCACAAACTAACCCTAAAATGTATAAATAACAAAACCCAATCAATTTTACCTTGAAAACACCTTGAAAAATTGAAGAGAAGGCGGAAGATGGATCGGCTATGGAGGACTTAGAGCTTGGAAGAAAACCGTGGGAGAGAAAAGTGAAAGAGAAGACAAACCATTAAAACCTCAACTTTTTCCTTCTTTTAATTTTTCTCCTCCCAAGTTCGTAATTTTATAAAATGGCCACACCCTTCCTTACTCCATGCCTTCCAACGTGAGCCCTCCTCCTAATTCACTCTTCTTTTTAATTTTTATTTCATTTATTAACTAACATCCTATTGGTTCAAATATACTTTGAATATTTAACTTCCCATTTTTGACTTTTCAAACACTTTTTGGTTTGAATTGTCAAACTCTTTTCTTCTCTTTACTCTCATGAATTCCAACGTGAAAAACATCCTTAAAACCACACATTTTCACCCTTTTTAATACCTTAAATTCTTAGCTTCCTATTGGTTCTTATTTCCTTTGAAATTTCCTTTGAATTTTCAACCATAACACTAACTTTAATTTACACTAACATTTAACATTAACTACCCTAACCACCTAATCCAAGGCACAAGTGCGTTACAGGAAATACCTAGGTGTTACATTTAAAATTAGGAGTAGCATACTCTTTCATAAAATTTTCAAATTCATCACTATAGGTGAATGATAAAGGAAACTCACATTGTGCTACAAGTTTTGCTATTCCTTCTCTCATTTTATTTTGTGAATATAAAAAAGTGTCACTACCACTGTAACACCCGGATTTTTCGGGTTTCCGCTCTAGGGGTACTTTCGTAAATAAGAAATATAAGCTCGTTTTGTGAGCGGATAGTTTTATTAGGGCCCTAGGAGTTCATGGGGATTTTTAGAAGAATAAGTAATTTTTAGAAATTTAAATCGATAGTGTAACGCCGAGTTACGTTTTTTCGCCTATAGTGTTTTAAGTCGTAAAAATAGTAAATTAAGTCTGTTTTGCGAATGGAGAGTTTCGTTAGAACCCTAAGATTTAATTGGAATATTTGGAGAAATAAGAAAGTTTCGGAGAAACCAAATTCATAGATGAAATAACGAATTAAGCAAAGAATTGAACAAAGGGCAAGATGGTAATTTGTTAAGTTAAATTTTATAAAAACTAAATACCCTCCCCTTCTATTTTCTTCTCCAGAATTGTGAAGCTCTCCCTCTCCCTCTCCCTTGCGACATTTCATCTCCACGGCGTTTTCTTCTTGGCCGATCATCCATCTCTTCCAGCGATCGTTTCTTTCGGTTTTCTTCGACAAATCCAAGCCCTAGGTAAGGACTCTAGTATTCTACGAGTTTATTTTGATTTAGGGTTGGGTTTTGATTGGGTTATTCAGTTTAGGGTTTTGTTAGAAATTTCCGGATTTCGTTAGAAATCGATAGGATTGCTAGATTATTGCCCATTGATGTCACTTTTATTGTTATTTAGAGTGATTGAGTGGATTAATGGTGTTTGGGTGAATGTTAGAGTTGATTTTTGGTTGTTGAAGATTGTAAAATCTCCATTAATGGAGTTTAGTATTTTGTGAGCACCACGTGCTCGATGAAATGCCTGAATGTAGAAAATAGAAGTTTTAAGAGAAATTGCCTTAGATAGGAGCTTAGTTTAAGTTTGGAAATTGTTTATATAGGATCGGTTTAATGATGGATTTGTGAAATGCCTTAGGTGGAGACAACTTTTCGGACGGTGCTCGGCTTGCTATGGACGCCAGGTAAGTGGGTGTTAGGTTTCCGGCCCTTAAGGCCCTACATCGTGTCAATGTTAGGCTTTTGTTGTTTTTTATGATGATTTTCTGATTGTGGGGTTTAATGAGTCGGGTAGCCTAGAATGTTAGTTATTAGTTGTTTGTGAAATTCGTTAAGATTAGTGTATGTCTATGTATGTTGTGAATTGCTCGATGATTTGTCTTGATGATGTGTTATACGTAGATTCCTCATGCATCATGTTTTCTCAAAAGTCATATGAAACGTTCCATGTATGATGTATGTAAAAGAAAGGTAATGATTAAGTGTGGGTTGGGACAGTATGGCCATAACAACAAAACCAATGTCACTTCCACGCGATGGACTATGAATACGGCCGAAAGGACTATGTACACGCACTTGGCCTACTCCCTGGCACATCTCAACCTTAATCCATGTCAACCAAAAGAAAAAGAATAAGAACAAGTAAATGAACATGTTTTATGAAAAGAATCATGCATTCATGCATATGTAAAGTATAGTGCATCCCCTTACTAAGCATTAGGCTTAATATTTATGTTGCATGATGTAGGTGACAGGTGTGAAGGTGAGAGTTCTCTCGATGTCAAGGAATAGGTGGTCGACGGATAGTGCTCGTGGCGACGGGGTGTGTTTTGGTTTGGCTTGATGGTCCGATGGTGCGCCCCGAACTGTTGTGGCGAAGAGATGTTAGTTAGTTTTGTTGGTTAAAATATTATGGATTTTAGGGTGTATAGTTAGGTTTATTATTTAGAAAATTTATAGTGGATGTAGGTTTGAAGTAGTGCTATTTGAATGATTTGATAATGTATGTCTTTGGTGATGTTTTAAGGAAATTTCATGTTTATGTTCGATGTTTGTGTTGAGGATTTGATTGGGTTTTATTTGGTGATTTTAGGTGAATTATGACTGTATGGATACGCACGGTTTTAGAGCGATCCATGCAGTCAGTTTTTACGAAATTTGATTATGTTTAAAAGTGAATTGTGTAGGTTTTGAGTGTTTGGATAAAGCTCATGTGGGGAGTGTATTTTGTGAGGTGTATGTAAGGATTGTGTGAAGAAGGAGTGAGAAAGGAGAAGAGTGTTGTGAATGAGAAGTACAGGGCGAGGAAGGAAGGAAGAAAGAAAGAAGGGAGGAGAAAGTTGTGCTCTCTGGAGAAGTTCCAGAGAGCATGGCGATTGATCGCCTCTTGGAGGTGATCAATCGACTCTCCCTGCCTGGAAATCGCTGAAGAGGCGATTGCTGGTCGCCACTCTCTGGAGAAATCCAGAGAGCGTGGCGACTGATCGCCACAAACTGTGGCGATCAGTCGCCACAGGCAATTTGCAACAGGCGACTGGTCGCCTGTTGAAATCGCCGAAGGGCGATCAGTCGCCCCTTTTTGGGCGACTGATCGCCATAGCATGTTTTCTTTTATTTTAAGTTTTACTTTAATTAGTTAATAGTTTTAATTGATTTAATTGTTTTAAGTTTTATTGTATTAGTATTTGTTTTAAATGAATGATTTTAAGGGATTTCAATAATCCGAGACTTCGATTTAGTGGTTTAGAAGTCGAAACGTTACAAGTGATATAAAAAGAAAAATTTTACGCGAGCTATTTGAGGATTTAAGTTAAGATTATGTTATGGTCTTTCCGTGGCGGCCCTGGCCGGGTCGGGGTCGTCACAATTATGGTATCAGAGAGACGGAGTTTTAAAAGCGATTTTGTGAACTGCCTGCCAAAACACGAACCGCCACACGAGGACTCTCCATCGACTGTAAGTATTTAAGTTTAAGTCTTATTCATAGATGTTTATATTGTTTTGTCTTGTGTTTATATTGTGTCTAATAACAAGAAATGCCGAGAGCACCTAAGCAACCCCGAGTGGACCCCATCAACCAGCTTACAGATATGGTGCGAGTTTTTGAGCTAAAGGAGGAGCAGCTACCAGTTAGGGGCATAAAAAGAGTTGGTGAGGATTTAATTATCGTGGTAAGTAAGAAACATGCACGAAGGCTTGTGCAGTTCCCTCAATGCCAAACGTGTAAGAAGTGCCACTGTGGGGTGTGCAAGGCAAGTTCTGGCCGATGCTTTGCATGTAACGAATTGGGTCATCTCTCTAGGAACTGTCCAATGAGGTTTTTCCGAGAGGTGCAACAGCAACAAAAACAGGGTTGGCAACTACAACGACGGGGAGTTACGAGGCCCAACGATGCACCGTTTATACAGGACAGAAGTGAACGGCCACAAGGGGCTCAACAAGCTCCTCGATGCCCTACGTGTCTGAAGAATCACTTTGGGGAGTGCAAATTGCATTCCGGTCGATGTTTTCGGTGCGACAAGGTGGGGCACAAGGCCAGAGATTGTCTAGGACCGAATAAGATACCCCCGTGTTGTCCTTCGAGGATGTCTACCTCGATCGAAGAAGAGGGGGCCGCTCAACCATCAGTTATTCCAGGTATATTCATATAGTGGCGATTAATAAGATGAGGAGCATTTGACTTAGTAAATATCAGTGAAGAGAATAAAGATATTGGGGCGAAGTAGGTAGGTTAACAAATTTAGAGACGTTAGAAAATAGGGAATCTTATGTAAGGTGGTCCTTAAATTACAAGAATTAGACGTTTGCTAAGAGATATGTACCACTTTAGAAGGTTAGTCAATAAAGGGGGATTTGTTTCTTATTTTTTTTATGTGTGAGGTTTACAACCAACTCGATAGGGGAGAAAACTTAGTTAAGCTAAGAGCGATCTGTAAGTAATAGACGCGTCAAGTCATGAGTGCGCGTTGTTCGGAGAGGAATTTAACACCCTAAAGGAAAAGTCATGATTTGAGGTATAGTACAATGTTAGGCGAAATAGAGGTTTGACAGAGATAGTACCAATTAAGAAAAACAACGAGTAGTTGATTTCGAACTTTTGGTTTAGAAAGATAAGAGATAAGTAGTAAGTCTAAAGTGGATATAGTTCGAGTTAAACACCGTAACCTGTGACTTACCTCCAAGATGGAAGTAAGAACTTTAGTGATTAAAGGACCTTTCCAGATTTTGGGGAAAAGAATTGACTGGAGAGTTTAGGTGGTAGCCAATTAAGTGGAACTCGAAGTGCGTATGAGTGATCGATCGATAGAGTGTGAAGCTGGAAAAGTTTAGAACTTTGGGGATGTAGAAATAGTCATTACTCAATAGGTGGTTAAAGCTGTAGGTCAGTCAAGATTTAGCGCCTAAGTAGTAATTGAGGAAATCTAGAGAATGAGATCAAATTAGGTGAGTTAGGAAGCTTGGCCTATAAGGGATTAAGAGAAGGCCGATTCATGTGAGAATCTAAGGAAGTGTACTCGATCACTTTGTTATTTGCCTGGAGACTTGGGAATTGATAGGGCTTGTGGTATGAGCCATGGCATGCTTAGTTCCATTAAAGGTAATGGATGCTTCTAAATTTTTGGGAAAATAGAAGGATAAGATTTAAGAACTTTAGGAGATTTAGATTAAGGTTGTAGGTTTACCTACAACAAGTTTGCTAACAAGAAAATTATTGTGAAGAAGATAAGTAGAATATTTAGAACCTGACCAGAAGGAATGAAAGATAGTAGGCTAGTTAGTAACTTCGAAAAAGTCCTTGTGGGATATTAAGAATAAGTATAGGGCAGTGTTAAATTAAATGAAGGGTTTAGATAGGAAGTTCAGTTTGAATGTTAGAGTCGTGCGAGTTGAGGGATTAGTGGGTTATCAAATGAGGAAAGCAAGATCTTGCCTGAAAAACATTTAAGTGCATTAGGAATAAGATTAAATTAGGAATTTCAAGGCTCAACCTGTATGTAACGAAGTTGGAGCCCATGATTTTGGGAATAGCGTCATAGAAATAAGTGAGAAAATTAACTAGATTAAGGGAAGGTTGAGTTATGAGTCAAGTAGTGAAGGTCGTGGAATTTGGAGCTTACGGGATGGAAGGAAGATAGAATTGCACGAAGACTGTGCAAGGGAGCTTTGATGTGAGAATAGGTCATGAGGTTTAGTAAAGTTCTGGCTTGTGAGTTATGTCGAAGTGTTTATACACCCTTTAAGGTGTTGGGTGAATAGTTTAACGACTTAGTTTAGACTTAAGAATTTGTTAGTGATTGATTACGACCGAGTTGGGCAAAACGAGCGTAGTGGACATAATTACAGAAACTTCGAGGATACCGTGAAAGCGTCAAGGGGTGGATTTAAGCATTTACAGCCCTGTGCATAGGAATAGCAACAGAGTGACTAAGGAAAACGTTGTGATTGCCCAAGGTACATAGGTATAAGAGATGAGAGATCTACGTATCATGTCCTTAGTGTCGTAGAATTGAAGAAGTTTTGAGGGTTTGGTATGATTAGGTACGAATTGTTGTCACGAAATTTGAAGAGTTAGAAACTGAATGAACTTAGCTCGAGGGACAAACTAAAGTTGAAGTCAAGTTAAAAGAAATTCGAAGGTCTAGGTGACGAAGGATTAAATTGAAGTCGATGGATGCCGGAACGATTGAGTTACGAAGTGTGTAGTTAGAAAGATTTAAAGCTTCGGAGGTATAGGAGACTTTCAAGACCGAAGGGTGAGTGAGGCCATAGGAGTGTTGAAGTTAGTACTGCGAGCATCGTTACTTAGATAACGTGAAGGTGAGTAATTAGAAGTTAACCAAGCAACAATTTTGAGGACAAAATTCCAATTAAGGAGGGAAGGATGTAACACCAGGATTTTTCGGGTTTCCGCTCTAGGGGTACTTTCGTAAATAAGAAATATAAGCTCGTTTTGTGAGCGGATAGTTTTATTAGGGCCCTAGGAGTTCATGGGGATTTGTAGAAGAATAAGTAAATTTTTAGAAATTTAAATCGATAGTGTAACGCCGAGTTACGTTTTTCCTCCTATAGTGTTTTAAGTCGTAAAAATAGTAAATTAAGTCCGTTTTGCGAACGGAGAGTTTCGTTAGAACCCTAAGATTAAATTGAAATATTTGAAGAAATAAGAAAGTTTCAGGAGAAACCAAATTGATAGACGAAATAACGAATTAAGCAAAGAATTGAACAAATGGCAAGATGGTAATTTGTTAAGTTAAATTTTATAAAAACTAAATACCCTCTCCTTCTATTTTCTTCTCCAAAATCGTGAAGCTCTCCCTCTGCCTTTCCCTTGCGACATTTCATCTCCACGGCGTTTTCTTCTTAGCCGATCATCCATCTCTTCCGGCGATCGTTTCTTTCAGTTTTCTTCGACAAATCCAAGCCCTAGGTAAGGACTCTAGTATTCTACGAGTTTATTTTTATTTAGGGTTGGGTTTGATTGGGTTATTCGGTTTAGGGTTTTGTTAGAAATTTCTGGATTTCGTTAGAAATCGATAGGACCGCTAGATTATTGCCCATTGATGTTACTTTTGTTGTTATTTAGGGTGATTGAGTGGATTAATGGTGTTTGGGTGAATGTTAGAGTTGATTTTTGGTTATTGAAGGTTGTAAAATCTCCATTAATGGAGTTTGGTATTTTGTGAGCACCATGTGCTCGATGAAATACCTAAATGTAGACAATAGAAGTTTTAAGAGAAATTGCCTTAGATAGGAGCTTGGTTTAAGTTTGAAAATTGTTTATATAGGATCGGTTTAATGATGGATTTGTGAAATGCCTTAGGTGGAGACAACTTTTCGGACGGTGCTCGGCTTGCTACGGACGCCAGGTAAGTGGGTGTTAGGTTTCCGGCCCTTAAGGCCCTACATCGCGTCAATGTTAGGCTTTTGTTGTTTTTTATGATGATTTTCTGATTGTGGGATTTAATAAGTCGGGTAGCCTAGAATGTTAGTTATTAGTTGTTTGTGAAATTCGTTAAGATTAGTGTATGTCTATGTATGTTGTGAATTGCTCGATGATTATTCTTGATGATGTGTTATACGTAGATTCCTCATGCATCATGTTTTCTCAAAAGTCATATGAAACGTTCCATGTATGATGTATGTAAAAGAAAGGTAATGATTAAGTGTGGGTTGGGACAGTATGGCCATAACAACAAAACCAATGTCACTTCCACGCGATGGACTATGAATACGGCCGAAAGGACTATGTACACGCACTTGGCCTACTCCCTGGCACATCCCCACCTTAATCCATGTCAACCAAAAGAAAAAGAATAAGAACAAGTAAATGAACATGTTTTATGAAAAGAATCATGCATTCATGCATATGTAAAGTATAGTGCATCCCCTTACTAAGCATTAGGCTTAATGTTTATGTTACATGATGTAGGTGACAGGTGTGAAGGTGAGAGTTCTCTCGATGTCAAGGAATAGGTGGTCGACGGATGGTGCTCGTGGCGACGGGGTGTGTTTTGGTTTGGCTTGATGGTCCGATGGTGCGCCCCGAACTGTTGTGGCGAAGAGATGTGAGTTAGTTTTGTTGGTTAAAAGATTATGGATTTTAGGGTGTATAGTTAGGTTTATTATTTAGAAAATTTATAGTGGATGTAGGTTTGAAGTAGTGCTATTTGAATGATTTGATAATGTATGTCTTTGGTGATGTTTTAAGGAAATTTCATGTTTATGTTCGATGTTTGTGTTGAGGATTTGATTGGATTTTATTTGATGATTTTAGGTGATTTATAATTGTATGGCTACGCACGGTTTTAGAGCAATCCATGCAGTCAGTTTTTACGAAATTTAATTATGTTTAAAAGTGAATTGTGTAGGTTTTGAGTGTTTGGATAAAGTTCATGTGGGGAGTGTATTTTGTGAGGTGTATGTAAGGATTGTGTGAAGAAGGAGTGAGAAAGGAAAAGAGTGTTGTGAATGAGAAGTACAGGGCGAGGAAGGAAGGAAGAAAGAAAGAAGGGAGGAGAAAGCTATGCTCTCTGGAGAAGTTCCAGAGAGCATGGCGATTGATCGCCTCTTGGAGGTGATCAATCGCCTCTCCCTGCCTGGAAATCGCTGGAGAGGCGATTGCTGGTCGCCGCTCTCTGGAGAAATCCAGAGAGCGTGGCTACTGATCACCACAAACTGTGGCGATCAGTCGCCACAGGCGATTTGCAACAGGCGACTGGTCGCGTGTTGAAATCGCTGAAGGGCGATCAGTCGCCCCTTTTTGGGCGACTGATCGCCATAGCATGTTTTCTTTTATTTTAAGTTTTACTTTAATTAGTTAATAGTTTTAATTGATTTAATTGTTTTAAGTTTTAATTGTATTAGTATTTGTTTTAAATGAATGATTTTAAGGGATTTCAATAATCCGAGACTTCGATTTAGTGGTTTAGAAGTCGAAACGCTACGAGTGATATAAAAAGAAAAATTTTACGCGAGCTATTTGAGGATTTAAGTTAAGATTATGTTATGGTCTTTCCGTGTCGACCCTGGCCGGGTCGGGGTCGTCACAACCACTAGCATTCAACAATCTTTGTGTAGGGTATCTAACTTGCTCGTTTAAGTGATATTTTTGATAATGCCTAAGGAGTGTGCTAGTTGAACTACCAGAAATATATGAATAATTTTTAATACAATAGTTGCATTGACCTCTAGATTCTATTTTTCCACAAATTTTAATTTCTTTCATTGTAAAATATTTCCATACTTCAGACGTTTTGTTTCTTTTTTTTTTTTGAGGTGATGAAGTGGATGCTTGTGCAAATGATGATTGTCCAACAAAAAATGTAGGAGTAAATTCTCTAATCTCTTCTACATCATCATTATCATCAATAATATAATTACGAATATCCATACTAAATAAACTAAATATAAAATTAAAATTTGAATAATAAATTGATACCACAACGTTAATGTCCAACATAAGCTTGTAGGTGTTGTGAATTTATCAACTCCATGTATACAAAACCTAAACAAAAAATCATCAAAAAATAATTTTGTGTATATAATAAATTATAATTAAAAATTATGTACATAAGTACAAACATGTAAAAGCATTAAAACAATAAAAATATACCTTGTTGGCTGATTGTTGAACGCAGAAAGGATCAAAGGAAACAAATTGTAAAAAGAGAGAGATCGAGAGATTGAGTTGAGAGATTGAGAGATTGAGAGAAAATTGTTGGTGAAAGAAAAAGAAACAAGAGTGTTGCATTTATAGGAAGAGGAGGGGGATGCAGTCACCTGACTGTTGCAGGGAGAGAGAGCTGAGACCAAGAGCATATGACCGTTGCCTGGAGTGCTGGGGTGCTGTGCTGTTGGGAGTCAATGGCGCAGGATGACAGAGAAATAGAATTGAGAAAGCAGGGAGTCTGCTTTGCCTTTAGCAGTAACATCTGAGTCCCTGACTCAGTGTGCGTGTGCCGGCGTGGACCGTGGGAACGAGGTAGCGAAAATCGACGACTGAAAATCACCTCATCCGGCTCCGCTGTCCTTCTGAACTCCGCCTCCGGTTCCAATTTCCATTCCTCCTCCTGCTGTTACTCAGTTATTTAGTGGCGAACTAGTGTCAATGATGATGAAGATGGGTCATCGTCATTTTGATTTCTGCCGAGTGCTAACTTCTGAGTGCCGACGTCCGACTGTCCGAGGAGAGGGGGCGTCGGCGCGGGTCTGGCCAAGGGGCGAGGCGGCGAGCCCTGTCCCGTGCGATTTGCAGATTTGGGTAGGGGGCGTTGGCGTCGCCACGTCAAGGCGAGCCTGTCCCGACTCTCCCGAGCTGAGGGCGATCCAGGCGAGCCTAGCTCGCCGGGCCAACGAGCCGGCCCGTTGGCTGGCTCATTTGGCCCGCTCGCTGGCGGGCTCGGCTCGGCCCACCTAGAGGGCCCGGGCCAGGCCTGACCCGCTACAGTAGCGAGCCGAGCCTGACTCAGCTCGCTACTGTAGCGGGCCGAGCGGGGGGGCTGGCAAGCCAGCCTGCCCGTTTAACACCTCTATCCACGAGTCCTTGCATTCTGTCTCCATGTTGGCAACGACAATGGGATATACGCCATATAACAACTCATTTTCCCAGTAAGATATTGTCTGCTCTGGGAATTGGGTTGTAGTCTAATATCCTCCCCTCACAGCTTTGTTTGGCGAGGACTTCCCAGTCGGTCACCCAACATGGTACTGTTCTCGCCGAAGCACTTTTAACTTCGGAGTTCTTATGATATGCGTTGCCAATTGTGCTCCAAAACGCGTCTTACTATCTTGGGAGGATTTCCTTTACATATGTTTCATTTTAATATACCTCCCCAAGCGATATGAGATTGTGACAACCTTCTTTTTACGACCCGAGATTTGTTTATACACGAGTCTGGGATTTGCCTACACTCAGCTTAGGTCCCGAGGTTTGCCCCGCAGTTGTGCTCATATTGTGATGAGCCTAATGTGTACATATGAGCACGACTGCGGGAAAAACCTCAGGTTAAGGGGCAAACCTCGGGTTGTGAGGCAAACCTCGGAACCTCAGCCAAGTGTAGACAAATCCCAGACTCGAATATAGGTAAATCCTGGGTCGTTACAATCCCACATCACTTGGAGAGGTATATGGAAATGAAACATATGTAAATGAAATCCTCCCAAGATAGTAAGACGTATTTTGGAGCACAATTAGCAACGGATCCCATAAGAACTCCGAAGTTAAAAGTGCTCCGGCGATAGCAGTACCATATTAGGTGACCAACTGGGAAATCCTCGTCAAACAAAGTCATGAGGGAGGATATTGGGCTGCGACCTAATCCCCAGAGCAAACAATATCTTATTGGGAAAAATGGTCGTTATACACCATTGTTGCCATCAATATTTAAGGCCATGAGTAATTGGCCAGGGCAGGAGCCCTTCAGATAACATCCATCTAAACAAATAATAGGTTTGCCCTGTTCCAATAAACCTGCAACACAAGCAACCATACATATGTACATTCTTTCAAATATCATCTGCTCATCTCGCCCCTCATCCACCACGTAACCATGTATTTTCACTGTACTGCTTGGATTTGATCTGAATATTTCTTCTGAGTACGAACGCAGTAGTTTGAATTTTTCTTCGCCCCTCCCGTAATTAAGTTCTTTAGCTTCGCTTCTTCCTCTTCTCGAAAGACTTGCTTAATGTTCACCTTATGTTCCTTCCTCACTGTCTAGATAATATCAGGAATAGGCTAGTCATGTTAACTTTTGAACCTATTTGAATAATACATTGCCAACCACTTTGCCGAAGCGTGTCGATTATCAAGTGTCCTTACACAGTTGTAATCATTACAGTAGGACTTTATTTGGAAGGTCAACTCATTTTGTATAACCGAAGCATGCAAATGCTAATTACAATCTACTCCTTGACATTTTGCCGTGAGTCTCTTCGTCTCACTTTTAACAAATTTGATATCAAATCTTTTTTTCAAAGCATAATCTTGTACTTCGTCTCTAATAGCCTTTAAAGAACTAAATTGTCTACCCATAGCAAAATCACCCAAATTTTCTACCCTTACTTGTATGTTTTGTGCCTTGTCATCATCCGAATTAAACGGTTCACGAAGCTCATCATCTAACATTTGCGATATTGAATGCACATGTATTTCTCTATCACCCTCTAAGTGATCAAATAGTTGAATATTACCGTATATGAGACCGTGCTCCTCCATATACCACTCTATGTTTGCAGGCTCATCTGCTTCAACCAATCTTTCTACCATTTACGATGATTATCTACAAAAAAAAAAAAAACAAAAATTTTATTCAAGATAAACAATAGCCTATCAATTGAATAAAAAATAGTTTTACCGATAAGATAAATCTAAATTGAAGCTCAATTTTAGCTTATCAATTGAACAATACAACAATAATGATCAATAAATAAAGAACATCAAAGGAAAATAATTTTAATTCAAACAAAAATGGAGAACGGACGGACGCTCTTTTAGTGCGTCCGTCCGTTATACAGGCTGGGAGACAGACAGTTTACAGAATTTGAGTTATTTATGATAAAAATTGAACTAAATCAATCAGAATGGAGAAAGCTATTACCTGAAGCACTTTGCGGTTGAAAATCTGCAAAAATTTTGCAGAGGTTAAGAGAAAATCATTTTTTGCCGCAGTGAAAATGTTGAATTTTAGATTCTAGTTCGATATAAATCGCGAGATCGGACGGACACTATATTTAAGCATCCATTTGATTTCGCCCTAATTTAGAATGACCGTCCTTTATAAAATGCCTTAAAAGTAACGGATGGACATACAAAATAATGGACGGACGCTTGAATACAGAGTCCGTCTGATCAGCGCGTCGATTGCCATGATAAAAATTACGTACAGATGGACGAACTTTTTATGTGTCCGTCCGTAATGTTTACGGGAAGGTCTCTATTTTGAAATATCCATTCGGTATATGGCAAAATATTTAAAACAGACGGACGCTATTTGTAACACCTGAAAATTTTCGTACACTTTAAATTTCAATACATTAGGTTATTTTATGGATGGTGTAATAGATGGGGTAGTAGAAGAGATATATGAAGAGGTAATTATAAGAAGTTGAAAAGTCAAAGAAGTTGGATGGAAAAGGCTTTGACGTGGGAAATCTTGAGAAGAAGAAAAGGGAGAAGAAGAAGTAAGTGGGGATGGTTTTGTAATTTCCTCCATGGGTAGGTTGTTGACACTTATCCTTTAAGTGTGTTAAGTGAAGGTAGAACACATCTATTTCACTCTTCTCCTTCACGTTTCTTCTCCTCCATTGCCGATTCTTCCTTCCCTTAAGAGCTTCATTCTTTGCAAGAAAAATCTCAAGGTAAGTGGATTTAAGTTAAGTCCATGAAGGAGTTTATCTTTATGAGGATATAGTGGAAGTTTTGTTGGATTTGTTGATGATTGTTAAACTCTAAAGGTGATGCACAAAAATTTGGTTTTCTCCTCTCCATTTCTTAGCCTATTTGATCTTAGGATTTAATTGGTTGTTGTTTGTGATGAAATGGAGAGAAGACATCATAGTAATTTATGAGTTTTAAAAAATAGAGAATTTCAGAGCAGCTAGAGTTTCTGCAAATTTCAGTTTTGTTAGTTGGTTTTCTTTGATTTGTGAATTAAGCATGTTAAAGTAGACTCTTTAAGGAGTCCATAGCCATTGGAATTATCGAATTTAGATACGTATAAAAAAAGATATGAATTTTTGAAGTTTGGCTATTTTGTTAGGAATTCTAAAAGTTTGTATAGGTTGTACGTAATGGTTAATCTCTATGCTTCAGGTTTACAAGTCAAAAAAGAATTTGAGTACATTGGCGAAACGAAACATAGGACACGAGGTAAATGTATGTTTGCATGTACTTGGCCGATTGGCCTACACCACAAAATGTTAGGAGGTTGATGACTAGAATGTGGATTTTGAGAGATATTAGTTTGAGAGTTTTGGTTTGGGTAGAAATTCTAGGTTGTGAGTGAGTTTATTTTTGCTAGTTGTTTATTTAATTGATGATTTGTTTACTAGTTTATTATACGCTTACAGCATTCGAGGATATGTGTATGTGACACGCATTCATGCATCATGGTTTTTCCAAAGCATAGAAAATAGTTTTAAGAATATGTTTTCATATAAACAAGAGTAAAAGAATACAGTAAAATATGTAATAAATTATTGTGGGTAGGGAACTGAGTTTGGTAGTTCCGCCAGAGGAATCGGTTCCGTCAGAGGGACTATTAGATATGTCATTCCACTTCTCCTAGAGCGAATTTGGTCGTTCCGCAAAGGGACAATCGATTAGGCCATCTTTCCTTTAAATTTTTTTACTATAAAAAAAAAAAAAAAAAAAAAAAAAAAAAAAAAAAAATAGAAGCTAAAAAAGCAGAAGACAGAGAGGATAACAAAGTACATGGACTAGCTCATTATGGATACGTCGTATATGATTGTCACAAAACAAAAAATCATGAACATTTGTGAGATCAGAACTTTTGTGCGATCATATTAGGACTAATATCTTAAAATTTTAATGTATATTTTTGTAGAAATAAGACACTAATTAACCAACATCATTATATGTAATAAATTTTATTCTCTCTCGTCTACAGGAATCATTTTGAAGCAATCTCTCTAAAAAAATACTCCAGTGCGGAGCAAGCTCTAAAGTTTTCAGCATGTGGGTCCCATGTCTAAATTTTTATATTTATTTTTCTTAAACAAATATATAATCATTAAAAAAAGTTATATTTAATAAATAGCATAACCTATTACAAGAATTGAAATTAGCCTTTATAAATAATTAAAATACAAATAAAAAATTCACCCCAAACACAAATATCATTGCAATATTACATAAATACAAGTACAATAAGACATAATGAAATATTAAGAAAATACTAAATTGCATGGTCACTATCTTCTAACAATTATGTCTAAACAAATAATACATTAAAATTTCAAGCTATTAGTCCTAATATGATCACACAAATGTTCATGATCTTTTTTTTTTGTTGA